>CM059560.1:24787432-25388682 GCA_030386875.1 Morinoia aosen | reverse complement strand
ATGGATTATTATCATCAATGTACCATAAATCAATGTTTCAATATCCTACGGGCTAAAAAATAGGTTTCTGATATCGAAACATTACCAGAGTTACGAACTTGATAATTGCTATGAATGTAACGTATGATTATGATCTCTACGTCGTACAACAGACTTGTTCTCATAAAAATTCATTTTTTTGCTAGGTTGTACTTGAAACAGGTGAACACATAAACGTTCAGTATTAGTGAATCTTGGAAGTAGTTCAAAATTTTTATATTTTAATTTAAAAATAAACGTCCTTTCCTCAGCGGTAACAATTAAGGCTGATTATCGTGATTAATTTAAATGTTATGTCAACAAAATTGAAGTTCATCTCGTCAGTCTGAGAAGTTACCTTAGCCTCATAAATAAAAGCGAGTAACGCCTCGGTTTCGAGCGGCGCGGGAGCGTTCTTTAACTTGCTGAGCAGAGTTCGGTCTAGGGAGGAGATCGTCTCCTCGTCCTTTTGAATGGACGCCCTCAGCTGCTCCCGTTGCTTGTGGAGGTCTTCCCGCTCGTGTAACAAGACGGTGCTGAAAACATGAAACTTATATTGGTTTAATTGAGGGAAGTTAGCAGTTAGCGATCCATAACGCATTTTAGTAAAACATGTATTGAAAATGAAACACGATTATATACCTGAAAATGTCTGATAATTCCTTCTCCCACTGTAAACAAAGGCGCGAATCACCAATTTTACATCAAAGACTTATCTTTGAAGATAATAAAACCAAATCTAAAATGGCCCTGCATCATGATCAATGAAGAAACAAATTATTTAACTTACTCGAGAAGTCTTTCTTCTAACACCGAAGGCATGATGCCGAAGTATAACTTCGTCACCAGAGGGGCAATGCATGGGTGGATGTCTAGCGCAGCTTCACCGCACACGAGTACTAGGCGGCACTTCACTCCCTCAGCCGCGTCTTCATCTACTCCTGGCGAACTGGCTGCATCCCTAGTCTGAGAACTCTCAGCCTTCGCTGGTGACGGACTGCGGGATTTTGATATATGTCCATCGCGGCCTTTTTTTACAGATGATGCAGTTGATGAAAGTAGCTGCACAAATGATATATGGCGTTTCACTCCAATCAAGCCTTGTACATCGGTTTCTTAAAATACATAAAAACTAACATCATCGGACGTAATGACAATTACCATGGTCGATCCGGTACTCTCTTCTTACACCTGGATGGAACGAGGAATTGTGGGTGTGTTTTTTTTCTTTCCTAGAGGGAGATTTGCCACGCTGGCACCACTGCGAATCGAACCGGCGACTCTTCTCATGAAAGGAGCGCGCTCTCTATCACTGGGCCACAGTGACCACAATAAGAAATCGTTATTTCGTTTTGATTTCCTGGCTCCACATTGCAATATTAAATTTTTCAACAGCTGGAGAAGTAGCTCTACACCTTTGATCAAATATGTAAAAATACCCCATATCAAAATTAAGAACTCTACTAAACAACTCGGTTCTTATGACAGATCAGAGAAGTCGTTCAGCGATATCCACATTAGTTATGAGGCATGACTGCTCGTCTACAGGGAGAATAGATTAAAATTTTATAGACATGTGTTGAACGAAACATATTCGTTTGCCTACTACGAATACATTAAGTTCCTAAGTTTTGGTACGTACATAGTTAGCCGTAAATCGGAGTATGGATTCGAGTGCGGCGACGTGCGATGCAAGGACGTGCTGGATGACGATGGGCTTGTTCCCGACCATCAGGGCCTCGCTAAGCTTCAGCATTATGTCCCTCTTTATGTCCCTCTGACCGAAACTTAGAAGAATTATCCCTCCTGAGTCCTCGAAAATTTTTTCCAGGAATGGCAACACCTGGAAAGAATTTGAATCTCAGTCAAATTGATATATTGAGGGGGAAACAATGCTAGCTGTAATTTCAGTTGCATGATAATAAGTTCTGAGTACATTGTGCCCAATAGTTCGGATTGAAATGATGCACTGAGATAATATTTATAACTCGGTCGTACGTCGAGTTTCAAAATTTGACATCAAGGCATCTAATATTTTGAAATGCCTTTCCCTCGTGAGTGACACACCCTGAGTTTTGAACTATATAGTTTTTGTCATGTTTGACTCGCACTGCAAAATTTATTAATTTATTACGAGTTACATTCATCAAGTCTTGTGATGACGTCAAAGTAACATGGATGCCCATACCATTCTACTTTTATACACTTAAAATCTACTCTCCTAAAGAGGTTTCTCTTATGTCACAGGGGTCAATTTCAGCGAATTTGAAAAAAACAGAAAGTTAGCAAACACAAATTACAACAGACACATGGCTAAAGCTTCAGCTACCTAAACTTCGCTCCGCAGCTAGATAGCCGTCTTTCACGAAGGGAAACAATATAGATCATCGTAAGAAGTAGATAAAACTTCAGCTGCCCAAACTTCTCACGACATGATTGCTACGGAAGTACAAAATAGAACAAAACTTGAGAAAACAGAGCAGGGAGTGCAGACCAGCTGGTCAGGGTCGGCGACGAGGAGAGGCCGGCTAGAGGCGAGCAGCACGGCAGCCTGACAGCGGCAGGAGCGGTGCGCGTCCAGCCCTGCTCGGGCCCAGGCCTCTTGCTCGGCTCGGCTGCTCACTGACCTGCTCAGTTCGCTGAAAAAAACTTTAGAAATTAGGTTGTGCGTGGGGATCCGTACAATTGGTCATCGATAAGAATGGCGAGGATAATTTCAAGTTTTAAAAGATGTGACCAATTTATAAGAAATGGGATAGTGTGATCTAAGTTAGATACTCGGTATAATTCGATCGAGATTCAGATGAGATATAGTACGTAATTTGATTGCCTTCATAGAAACAGATCTCAGTTGTTGCACCTTTGAAAATACAATGTTAGATTATAAGTTAGTTTAAGCCTCCAAAATCACAACAAAAGGTGGATTTGAGAAAGGCGTAAGAGGAAGGAAAAAACAATTATTCAGAATGAAATCAAAGGAATGGGGAATCAAAGTACCAGGTGTGTCACCACGCCCTGCGCTGAGAAACAATAAGATTGAAAAAGTTTTTGAAACGAGATAAGCGTTGGAGAAGAATGCAATTGGTACTATAAAAAGCGGACATCACTGGACCGAAAAGATGGTAAGTAACAAAGCAAAAAACAGACTCAGAAATGAAAAGAATACCTCCCTAACTTTCAGCTCAAGACCTCACATCTCCCTCGTTGGAACGCTGATTGTCCATAATTACAATAGTTGTCTCTCCTTAAGTAGCTTTGAGAATACAATTGTGTTTAGTCAACCCGTTGTTTTATCTTTTAAGAAAGAATTATGAGAATAATTACGTTATATTCTTATGGAGAAATGTACCCTACTATTTTGAGCCCCACATCAGTACCAAACGATGTTTGTAATTATACAAAAGATAATTTAGCTATATACGTTTTCTTAGTTACAGATAGAAGCGCACATTTCTCGACCCGTCACTATGGTATTTTAGGTTCAAATTTGAAAATTGAGATATAAGGGTGACACAGCCCGTTCAAGGAAAAAATTACTCAAGATCACAACTCGAGGTTCTTCTGTGGATCGATCCTTCTGAAGTTCAAAGTGCATTTCATTTATCCCGAAGTACAAGACAAAATAAATATTTTTCATGCAAGAAAACGAAGCAAGTTTAGGCAACACCAAATTAAAAAATAACAATTTCTTATTCATTGTACATGCCATTCAATTTTCTTGGATCTACACAGTTCTTCTTTAATGAGAGAATAAGAATTCTTATGAAGGCGGTTCGGAAATTTTAAGTAAACCTCAAACCTTCCCTCGGTAAGAAAGTAGACTTGCCTGTTAAACGAGCCTGAACTGGGACACAGACTCTCAAAATTTGCTAATATCGTATTAGGCGAATATCATTACGTTAATATCGTGTTTTATTCACCGAGTAGCGAAGAAAAAATAAATTACTCGTTAGAGAATTATTAATTAATTGTTGAGCATGCCACAGAATGTCAATGACACTTCCTGGCCTCTCGAAACAACAAAGTTGTTACATGTCAGAATGAAATAAAGCGAGCGAAAACATTTTCTTTCTGTTCCAAGGTAAAAACAGAGAAGGCATGATGAATAGCTTGAAACTTCGGACCTGCCGTAAAGGCTGCTCTGCCGTACGTTATCATAAACTTTTGTTGAAAGAGGCTTGTTTGAAATTTTGAAAAATTCTAATGACTCAGGCGTCTGGTTTTACTTCCCAATATAACTCTTACCCACACCATATCTATTTAGTAGGACAGCAGGCCATTCCAGTCCTGACGTCACAACTCCCCTTCACCATTCGAGAAACAAAATTCAACGAGTTAGAATTCGAAAAAAATGAACGGGTAATTTTTTTCCACATTTGTACCTCAAGTCCTTGTTTACTGTTATTGTTTCCTCTTCTAATATTTTGGAGCAGTCTGTGAGTTGCGCTGCAATTTCGGAGGGCTTCAAATGAGCGAAGTACGCCGACGCCAGGGCACCGAGGACACAATCTCCGATCATCGTCTCCGCTTCGGTGTCCAGGCTCTGGCAATTACGTTTTATATTTAACTCCCATTACCAAAATGTTAGAAAGTTCATTCATTTGTTTACTTGGGCACCCCGGTTTGTCTTAGTAAATTGTACTATGGTTTGAATTATAATTTACATACTCTTAATAATTCTTGAAACGCTTCATGCTTCATTTTATTTTTAAAGCTAAACACTAAGAACATTATAGCTAAATATTCTTACCATACATAATGAATTCTTCATGGGGCCGGAAAAGTGAGATTTCAAGTGATAGGTAACAATGAAAATACTTCTTCAAAAAGGCTCACATAAGTTCTAACGTACACATCTCACTTTATTGAAAATTTTGTAAATGAAGCCTTCTACAAATATGTACAAATGAACTCTTCTTCCTTCAAACGTGGAAATTGAAGCGTTACAAAACTAATGACCTACTTACAACCGTAATAGCTTTTAAAAAATGAAATGTTCATACAATCAATAATACCAAATAAGAAGATTAAGATTAAGATTATAAGTTAGTTTAGGCCTCCCTAACCGCTACAAAATAGAGCGTATCGAAGAGAGGAAGGAGGAAGGCACCATTTAGTATGGAGATAAGAAAATGAGGAATCTATGCTGAAGGGGCATAGAAACAGTAAGATGAGAAAGAAATTCATGAAATAAGATAAAAGTTGAAGAAGAAAGTCAGAGATGCTGAAAAACAGGACAGTAGTGAACCGAAAAAGGTGGTCCTTAACATAACAAAAAACATTTTATTTCAACGAAAAGAAAGCCTACCTAACTCTCAGCTCGGGCCCTCACATTTTTCCCCTGGGAGCGCTAATTCCCATAGAGGACATGTGTTGCTGAGCAGAGTTCGGTCTAGGGAGGAGATCGTCTCCTCGTCCTTTTGAATGGACGCCCTCAGCTGCTCCCGTTGCTTGTGGAGGTCTTCCCGCTCGTGTAACAAGACAACCAACAAATTTACATACTCTTAATAATTCTTGAAACGCTTCATGCTTCATTTTATTTTTAAAGCTAAACACTAAGAACATTATAGCTAAATATTCTTACCATACATAATGAATTCTTCATGGGGCCGGAAAAGTGAGATTTCAAGTGATAGGTAACAATGAAAATACTTCTTCAAAAAGGCTCACATAAGTTCTAACGTACACATCTCACTTTATTGAAAATTTTGTAAATGAAGCCTTCTACAAATATGTACAAATGAACTCTTCTTCCTTCAAACGTGGAAATTGAAGCGTTACAAAACTAATGACCTACTTACAACCGTAATAGCTTTTAAAAAATGAAATGTTCATACAATCAATAATACCAAATAAGAAGATTAAGATTAAGATTATAAGTTAGTTTAGGCCTCCCTAACCGCTACAAAATAGAGCGTATCGAAGAGAGGAAGGAGGAAGGCACCATTTAGTATGGAGATAAGAAAATGAGGAATCTATGCTGAAGGGGCATAGAAACAGTAAGATGAGAAAGAAATTCATGAAATAAGATAAAAGTTGAAGAAGAAAGTCAGAGATGCTGAAAAACAGGACAGTAGTGAACCGAAAAAGGTGGTCCTTAACATAACAAAAAACATTTTATTTCAACGAAAAGAAAGCCTACCTAACTCTCAGCTCGGGCCCTCACATTTTTCCCCTGGGAGCGCTAATTCCCATAGATACAATAGTTGTATCCCCCTGAGGGGTTACCAAATAAGAAAGAAAATAAATGCAAAACTGCTAAAATATAATTGTTAAATCGGACTGACGAGTAGAACCGATAAACGTCGCCACGATGATAAAAAATTTGTAAAGAAAATTAAGGTCAGCTAACATATTTCAGAAATTGGCCTGTAGAACTGACAATTGGTGCATTTAAAAACAAACTACGCCCTGGCTTGCCATCAAAACGCATAAAACGAGATAACCTGTTGTACGGAACATTAGAAATATCGTAGTCGCTGACCGACACTCCCGTGTGAACAAAGGAAAGAGATTTCTACATTTTGCCTTCAGCGTTCTCAGTGACCATTGCAGAAACTCTGCTACACAGACGTGCTGCAAACTGCCTGCATGTGCGTTTAAATAAGTCTCATTATACACAACTGAGCTCATGTGTTGTTTTTAAAGTTATTCAGGATAGACTCTTCGAATTTCTTATGCATGTTTTTCAATCATTCTTTAGTCTAAATCAATAAATTTTTACTAGCTAAATTCTCATTTTCAACCAGCGTTGCTTTCTTTGCTCATCAAATGTTTAAACAATTTAAACAATTTTAAACAATTTATTTGCCACAGGTGATACAGAGGTAGAATTTTTCTTAAAGGCTAGTACAATAGTCAAATTTGAGTATAGCTACCTATGGGCCCGAACAAGTTCAGCGACTTCTAGGGCATCCTATCATCACGTTATTCTAGGGTGTACAAAATGTTTAACCTAGTTCACTTAACCTAGTTTCGCATTAGACTGATCATTGAGATAATTAACTCGATATTTTATGCTGTATTTCACAATATAGGTCAAATCGGCTATATTTAACAGTGTGTTTGATAAAACGATTCAAGAACAGACAGAAGGTTGGTTATGGTGCCCAAGGCAAGTTACATTATGACATTATCATTAGTTACATGTAGGAGGCAAGATTTTGACACGGTGGTCTTACACGACTAGTATTCTGATAGGAAGTGAGACTCAAGATGTCTTCTGAATACTTTGTACGAATTACATTCACGGATCTCTGCAGGTATAGAGTTCCAAGTTTTGGTTCCAATGAAGAGGATACTGTGTTGCGACCGGGCCTTTGAATAATAAGGAAGCAGGAATTTACTTCTATTTCGGGTTAAATGGTCGTGATGACCAGTTTGCGCAGTCAATAATTGTCTTAGGCTATTGTCGCCATCATTTCTTAATGTTTTGTAAATGAAATTACAGATGGAGATTTTGTACAGATCCGAAAGTTTAAGTATTTTTAAATTTTTGAAAGAATCATTTGTGTGAGTATTATATTCTAGGTTCTTTACCGCTCTGACAGCTCTTTTCTGCAGAGTAAAAATTTTGTTGGTTTTATTTTTATCAGTTCCGTGCCATGCTTCTATTCCGTATTGCAAGTATGGAGAAATGAGCGTTCGGTAGAGCATTTGTAAAGCTGTTTCAGACAGAAAATTTTCAACTTTATTTAGGATTCCGATGGATTTTGATAATTTAGAACTAATATGAGTGATGTGCTCTTTGAAGGTCAGATGTTTATCTATTATGATGCCCAGAAACTTACATGAGTTGGTTTCTTCGATTTCACCTTCGCCAATTTTAATGCATGGGAGAGATATATCTTTCTTGTATGAGAATGTAATATAATTTGTTTTATCAATATTAAGGCTTATTTTATTAGCTTTGAGCCACGATGAAACCTTGTGAAGTTCAGTATTTCAGTCTCATGTTTCTGATTTTTATCAATGATATTGTAAAATCTACATCATTCTTCAAATTCATACTTTTTGCCGATGACAGTACGCTTTCTGCGGTCCTTCCGAACCAAAATCCTGCTATGATTGTGGAGAGTATAAATACTGAACTTCACAAGGTTTCATCGTGGCTCAAAGCTAATAAAATAAGCCTAAATATCGATAAAACAAATTATATTACTTTCTCATACAAGAAAGATGTATCTCTCCCATGCATTAAAATTGGCGAAGGTGAAATCGAAGAAACCAACTCATGTAAGTTTCTGGGCATCATAATAGATAAACATCTGACCTTCAAAGAGCACATCACTCATATTAGTTCTAAATTATCAAAATCCATCGGAATCCTAAATAAAGTTAAAAATTTTCTGCCTGAAACAGCTTTACAAATGCTCTACCGAACCCTCATTTCTCCATACTTGCAATACGGAATAGAAGCATGGCACGGAACTGATAAAAATAAAACCAACAAAATTTTTACTCTGCAGAAAAGGGCTGTCAGAGCGGTAAAGAACCTAGAATATAATGCTCACACAAATGATTCTTTCAAAAATTTACAAATACTTAAACTTTCGGATCTCTACAAAATCTCCATCTGTAATTTCATTTACAAAACATTAAGAAATGATGGCGACAATAGCCTAAGACAATTATTGACTGCGCAAACTGGTCATCACGACCATTTAACCCGAAATAGAAGTAAATTCATGCTTCCTTATTATTCAAAGGCCAGGTCGCAACACAGTATTCTCTTCGTTGGAACCAAAACTTGGAACTCTATACCTGCAGAGATCCGTGAATGTAATTCGTACAAAGTATTCAAAAGACATCTTGAGTCTCACTTCCTATCAGAATACTAGTCGTGTAAGATCACCGTGTCGAAATCTTGCCTCCTACATGTAACTAATGATAATGTCATAATGTAACTTGCCTTGTGTACCATAACCAATCTTCTCTCTGCTCTTGAATCGTTTTATCGAACATACTGTTAAATATAGCTGACTTGACCTATATTGTAAAATACAGCATAAAATATCGAGTTAATTATCTCAATGATCAGTCTAATGCGAAACTAGGTTAAGTGAACTAGGTTAAACTTTTTTGTACACCCTAGAATAACGTGATGTTAGGATGCCCTAGAAGTCGCTGAACTTATTCGGGCCCACAGGTAGCTATACTCAAATTTGACCATTGTACTAGACTTAAGTAAAATTCTACCTCTGTATCACCTGTGGTAAATAAATTGTTTAAAATTGTTTAAATTGTTTAAATAGCAGGATTTTTGTTCGGAAGGACCGCAGAAAGCGTACTGTCGTCGGCGAAAAGTATGAATTTGAAGAATGATGTAGATTTTACAATATCATTGATAAAAATCAGAAACATGAGAGGCCCAAGAACAGATCCTTGTGGAACTCCATGGCTAATTGTCTGTGGGTCTGATTTTGCGTCGTCAATGACAACGTATTGCTTGCGATTGGTTAGGTATGACCTGAACCAATCATGGGCAATCCCTCGAAGAGGAAGAAGAAGAATTTTATGGATAACTTTCCACCAGGGTCACCAGCAAAATGCAACTGCGGACCCCCCAACAAGCATTGGGAAAGTAGGAGAGATGGTCTTGGAAAACGGAGCACACAGTCGGCTTAAAACAAACCAGCAAAGTTACAACGCCGCGGGAGTGACGTGTATTTATGGATGCTTGAAAAATTGATTATCGGCAGTAGTGGTAGCAGCGCAGGCTTACTAGTGCTTTAGTAACCCGGACTATATCGCCCCTAGGGTCACATGGATTACTTTCGTTTTAATCACCACTGTGTCAGCAGGGATCTAGAAGTGGCGATAGGTTGACAGGTTCTACACATTATTCACAATGTTATCGCGATAGTCACTCAACCTCACATGTAGTTATATGAGGTCGAACGCATTTATTGCGCTAAGGAAGGCCACGAGCTGGCCGATCGGTGCGTTGTCACCCAGAACGTCTCCCACGGAGGGCAGCAGTGAGTTATCCGCAAATACAGCGATGTGTTGGCGTCTTGCGGCTTGCAGGGCTGGGCAGTCCATGATGATGTGTTGCACTGTTAGGCGAGCACGCAGGCAAAGGGGGCAGCCCGGAGGGGGCTCATGCACTTCGTTATTCATGAGGTAGCCGTGTGTGAGATGGGTGTGTCCTGCTCTGAGGCGATTCAACACGACTTCCGTTTTTCTCGTTTGCTTTCTCTCTTTCCACGGACCTGGTTCAGGCTTAATTCCACGTACGAAGCTCGTCGTGCAGAGCCAGTCCGTCTTCCATTTACCATATATCTTGCTCTCCAGCACGGGAAACCAGTCTTTATAAAACACTGCCACTTGGCTGGCAGGGCGTGCGGCTGCGTCCTTTGCGAGCCCGTCGACTGCTTCATTGCCACTTATGCCCACGTGGCTCGGTATCCAACAAAAGCGTATGGTTTTATTATTTGATAAATCGTTTAACTGGTGTTGGAGAATTCGTGCTACTGGATGGGGAGTGAGTTTGTTTTGTAGAATAATCAATGCGTTCAAAGAGTCTGAGAATATAACGAAGCGGAGGTTAGAGTGTTCGCCTATTATTTGAAATGCCAGGTCTATTGCGCAGAGTTCTGCAGTAAATATCGATGATATATGCGGGAGCGAAATTTGTTTATGGGTGCCGCTACACAACGCAGCGGCACCCACTCCATCACTGCTCTTGGAGCCATCAGTGTAAACTGGCGTAAAACCACCGAACACCTCGCGCTTCAAACGCCTGTACTCCTGAACGTACAGGGTCGGGTGAGTCTCGCTCTTTTTCATCGCGGCCAGGTCTGTATTTATGTCTGCTGTGCAGGTCTTCCAAGTTGGTGTGGTCAAGTTTAGGAGCCGATAGGAAAAGGAGGGTTTCACCAAGCGGCACTCCATACGCAGGGAGTTGATAAGGTTGTAAGTGCGTATTGCAAAAGTGGGCGTCATATTTTTATTGGCGAAGAGTCTTCTGTCGGTAGGTGGGATAGCGAAATTAAATGCAGGGCTGGAAATATGGCTCTTTGTCTTATAATAATATCTCAAGGAGAGATGTTGCCTTCGTAGGCCGAGGGGCATTTCGTTCGCCAAGACCTGCAGGCTGGCAACGGGAGTCGACCGAAACGCTCCAGTTGCTAATCGTAGGCAATCGTTAGCTATGGAGTCTAAAATTTTCAGTGTAGATGCAGGGGCAGATCCATAAACGACACTGCCATAATCGAGTTTGGATCTGATGAAGAGCCTGTACATATGGAGTAGGATGTGTTGGTCAGCTCCCCAGTCGTGGGACGATATGGATTTCATCATATTTATGCCTCTTTTGCAGTTGGATTTGATATTATTTACATGTGTTTTCCATGAGAGTTTGCGATCCCAGGTAAGGCCTAAAAATTTGATTTCGTTAGTGAAGGTTAAGTATTCGGTGTGGATTTTTAGAATTGGGGATAAGTGAATGCCAGGAAGGAAGGTGAAATGCATGGCTTTAGATTTTTCTTTTGAGAAGGTAAATCCATTTAGTTGGGCCCACGTGACGACACGATCGATGCAGTGCTGTAGCTTGAGTTGGATGACGTTGAGGTCCCGATGCCTATATCCCACCTGAAGGTCATCCACAAAAAGAGATACATGGTATCTGGAGCCGCTGGGGATGTGGTTGAGGATGTTGTTCATTTTTATTATAAATAGGGTGACCGAGAGAACCGAACCTTTTGGGACTCCTTCTTCTTGAGGGAAAGGGTCTGACAGGTGATTGTTAAGTGACACTCTAAAAGTACGATTGCGAAGAAATTGTTGAATGTATAGCGGGAGCCTACCTCGTAGGCCCATGTTATGGAGATCCCTGATGATTCCATGTCTCCAGGTGGTGTCGTAGGCTTTTTGTAAATCGAAGAAAACGCTTACAAAGTGTTCTTCGTGAGCAAAAGCTCTTCTAATTGTTGTTTCTAGGCGGATGAGGTGGTCGGTTGTTGACCGATTTCGACGACCGCCACACTGGATGTTGTTGAGCAGGCCGTGCATGTCGCAGTAATCGTAGAGTCTATTGTTGATTAGGCGTTCAAGGGTTTTGCAAACGCAGCTGGTCAATGCAATTGGTCTATAGTTCTGGGGTGAGTGCGGAGTTTTACCAGGTTTTGGGAAAGGTATAATGATTGCCTCCCGCCAGATCTGAGGAAAGTATCCATGCAGCCAGAACTTGTTGTATACGGATAATAAATCAAGTTTGCTTTTTTCAGGGAGGTGCTTCAGCATTTTGTAGAGTATTTTATCTTTACCGGGTGAGGTATCTTTGGTGGCACACAGGGCAGTTTTGAGTTCGGCTAAAGAGAAAGGTTGGTTGTAGTCCTCGTCGTTCATTGATGAGAAGTCGAGTCTGGCAAGTTCTGCCTTTTGTTTTTCATGCCTGAAGTCGGCGCTGTAGTTTGCGGCACTGCTAGTATTGCTAAAGGTTTCTGCAAGCTTATTTGCTATGTCAGGGATCGTCGAATATATCGAATTATTTTCGCGGAGGATTGCTATATTTCGCTGCGACCGACCTTTTATTTTTCGTATATTTTCATAGACCGTAGAGAGAGGTGTGCGCTGGGAAAATTTGTTGGCGAAGGTAATCCACGCCTTTCGCTTTTCATCTCTTGGAAGATTCCGGTGTATCGCTCTGGCTCTCTTCCAGCGCAAAGCGTTCTGCGGGGTTTTCAGTTGGCGATATTTTTGGTAAAATTGCTCTCGAATAAGGCGTGTTTGGGTGAGTTTTGCGCTCCAGTACGGCTTTGGGAAGCGGGCAGTGGAGAGTACTATGGTGGGGATACAATCGGAAGCAATAGCCATAATTTTGTTTGAGAATAGG
This sequence comes from Morinoia aosen, assembly GCA_030386875.1. Lineage (NCBI taxonomy): Eukaryota > Metazoa > Arthropoda > Malacostraca > Amphipoda > Talitridae > Morinoia > Morinoia aosen. The sequence continues at coordinate 25,375,826 of CM059560.1, read as the reverse complement.
TCGAGAGCTTCCTCGCACGTTGCCTGCTCGGGAATTAGCATTTCATCCCATTGAGGGTGGTTCTCATAATACGACCAGTCTGCCTTCTTTATATTCCATATCGTTCGGTTCGGTTCATACAGTTGTTGGCCCATTATTTTCGTGATGATGGGGCAGTGGTCACTGTCCTCTGGAGAGTCGCAAGTAGCCCACACCAAATCAGCACTCAAACGGGGGGAGGCAAACGTTAAGTCTATTGCGGGCTCAGAACTGTAGGATATTCGAGTTGGAGATCCGGTATTCAGAAGTGAAAGGTTGTGCTCGTTTATGAATTCTTCTACTATTTGGCCTCGAGCATCGCTCCTTCTGCATCCCCACGCAACGCTGTAGGCATTGAAGTCTCCCATCAGGAGTACTGGCGAGGGCAGCTGTGTTGTGTGAGCAAATCGCGTAGAGCGGTGATTGTCAGGTTATGGCTTCTCGATGAGTAAAGAGAGACCACTGTGACTGGTCTGGATAGTTGCACGGTGGCAGCGATCACTTGGAGGTCTGATGTTACTACAACTTGCTGGAAAGGTATGGACTCGTGGACTAATAATCCTACTCCTCCATGAGGGGTGAAATTGTAGTGGCCGTGTTTTGCAATCAAAGTGTAATGCGGAATGGAGAACGTAGAATTATGCCAGAGTTTAGTCTCCTATAGCGCTATGACGGTAGGGTTATAGCGTTGTATGAGATCTAGCAGTTCATCCTTCTTTGCCCGTATGCCTTGACAGTTCCACTGTAAAATGTGAGTCATGTCCGTTTAAGGATGTGGAGATTGGTTATATTGTTGATACTGTTCGTAGGTCTTCTTTGTTTCACTTCTGACAGCCGGGTTGTTTTCACTGGTGATTTCGCTGTCACTCATGGCCGAGTCGTAGTCTGAGACCACTTGTACGTGTGCAGGAAGCCCCCCGCCACCAGCTGGGTCCGCGCACACTGCCTCGGAGAGTTGTTTCTTTTCGGTTGGTTGTTCTAGTTCATCTGAGTTTTTACGTTTTCTCCGCACGTTGTTATCCGGTGCTGTAGGTACGATGGCATGATCATCCACGCTCTCCAAAAGGTCCGCTGTGGGCGCGGGATCAGGTGAAGGCTGCGGGGTCTCGCGGCGTACAGCGTCAGCGAACGTATATTGGAGCCTAGGGAATGAAGAATCTACTTTTTGCTTGGCCTGGGCTCTGCTGAGTTTGTCTTTATGTTGAGTGGTGATGATTTCTTGTTGGTATTTGAATTCAGGGCACTTGTATGAACCGCTGTAATGGTCTTGATTGCAATGGTGGCATTCGATTTGGACGCTTGTGCAGTCCTCGGAACTGTGGTTGGTAGTGTTGCATCTGGCGCAGGTTGCAACTTCGCTTGTACACCGTTTCTTAGTATGGCCATATGTGAGGCACTTTTTTCAGAGCATTGGGCGTGGGATGTAGGGGTAGACTTTAGTTTTTGCTTGCTCCCCAGGTATGGTCAGGAAGTCGGGGAGATCTTGTCGGAATGTGAGCAGAAGCGGTTGTGCAAATGGATTTTTTGGTTTGATCCAGGAAGCTTTAACTGCATCTTTTAGTCCGTGGTCCGCCATGATTCCTGCGCGGAAGGTATCGAAGGATGCTAAGTCAAACTCATACAGAAACACTAGCCCTTTAGCTGCGTTGAAATGAGGGTGTTCTGAGATGGTGACTGGGATGCCATTGAGGGATGTCACGTTGCAGGTATTGTTGTTTGGGCTTTTATCCGTTATTTCTATTACAAATGTGTTTGGGCCTTGGGTGGTTATCTTTGTCGGCTTTTGTCCAAGCTCGCGTTCTAAGCTTCTTTCCAATATCCAAGGCGAAAGTTTCCGCTTCTTATTTGGATCCATGATGCACTGGTAGTGTGAGACAAAAGTCCTGGCGGGTTGAACGGCGTTGTCCTGAGGGTTATGGAACAGCTGCCTAGCCCGGCGTTTGCCTACTTTTTGGTTGTTTTGTATGGCTAAGATTTGTTCTTCTTCAATTTGTTTAGGTCAAGTTTTGCTTTTAACAAAGTGCGGCCCCTGGCAGTGAAGGCATACGGCCTGCGTCTCGATGCACTGATCCAAGGTGTGTCCGGTTGTTCCGCATCTGGCGCATGTGGTTGGTTTGCTGCAGCGTTTTTTTGTGTGTCCGTACTGCTGGCAATTTGAACAGTGCATTGGTTTATCTAGGTATGGATAAACACGGGTGTCAGATCGTTCGCCTGGTATGTAAATATATTCCGGGGGCTTCTCAGAGTTGAACTCCAAATTAGCGCGCTGGTTTGTTCGCGTTTTGTTTTGATAAAGGTGGCATCTATGACATCTTTAATGTCATAGTTCTCTTTGAGCCCTGAGGCAAATTCTTCAAAATTATCAACATTATATTCATTAATGTAGATGATCCCTTTTGATGTATTTAGTTTTGGATGGGGGAAAACTTCACACGGCGTGCCATTTATGTTAGTGATGGATAGCAGGCGCTGTCCTTGTACGCCATCTTTCGCCTCGACTGTGAAGCTTTCCCTTTCGCTCGTTGTGATAGATTTGGGGGGGAAATTGGTTGTATTTGAGATTACTGCTTTTACAGTATACGGATCGATTGCGCGTTTTGTCTCGGGTGTAAATTTCATGGTGTAAAATCGAGTAAACGTAGTTGGGGGCGGAAGATTCATCATATCAAGTGGAACATATTTCTGTTTCGGAGGTCTTGCAGGACGTCCGAGATTCTTTGGCTTCTCTGGGGAAGACGCAGCTGACGCCACCTCGACCAATCTGCCGATGGCTTGTTCCAACTTTTCGATCCTTTCTTCCACTGTGGCTGTAGAGGGCTCCTTGTTAAATGTTAGTGTTCCGGTAGCACCTCCATCGTGGCTCACATTGCTCAGGCATTGTGTCAGCTCGCTGACCCTCTCCTCCAATCTTCCCACTCGCTCTGCAACCGCTCCCCGCGACGCGTCGCCACTCGCCGCACTCCCCACCACTGCCCCAGAAGGCACCGATGAAGTCGCGAAGCTGCCACTCACTTGGCGCTGATTTGTTCTGCTGATTGGCGTCCTGATGGTTTTGACACCAGCTTGCTGCGAGGAAGTTTCATCGTTGTTGGTATTTGTTAGTTTTATGTTGTTCACAGGGCGGCCTCGGTTAGTTGCCGACCGCGAACCCCTACTACCCCTCCCATGGTCACCGGTCTTAGAGGCTGGAGGCCTCTAGGACCGGGACGTGTATTTATAATGTTGCTCACAAGAATAAGATTTACGCACACAAACAGAACACAACTCGAACACCAATAGGCAACAAAACACGTAGGTTACAAACCTACAACCTTAATTTTAGATTCAGAACGCACAAACTGATATGAATAAATATATTGACCTAGAGCACCGTGGTGCCCTAAGCGCCCCCCGCGTTGGTTCTACCCGCGATAGTGAGTTTTGATAACACTTACAATAACCAATTCACTATCCAAATACAAGTGACGACCAACAAGAGTTGTCAAGCGGGTATAATAACAGCATCACCACGGGAAGGTGCGGGTGGGCTGGATACCCGCACCTAGGCACGAGTAACCTGTATCAAATCCTTGTCTCGACTTATTTGTTCCCAATACACGAAAAAAGAAAGATATACTCGAAAAACCTATGATAATCTTTTCACTAATTTCGATGCCAGTAAAATTGGTAAAGGGAACAGTGAAATTTCCACTCCCTCGAATGCCATAACAATGTAGTTTCGAGAGTAGTATTTTATGGTCCACACAATCAAATGCTTTTCGAAAGTCAAGAAATACAGAGATGACAGGCTTTTCTTCATCTATATTAGAATAGAGGAATTGTAAATGATTTAATATAGCCTGTGTTGATGATTTTTTAGAGCGAAAGCCGTATTGTTTATCGTAAAGAAATGATTTTTGTTCAAAATAAGAGTACACTTTTTTATACACAATCTTTTCGAATACTTTGCTAATAATTGGTAGTACGGAGATAGGTCGATAATTGTTTACACAGGTTTTTTCACCACTCTTGAAGATAGGGGTTACTCTAGCAACTTTGAGGGAGTTCGGGAAAGTGCCTAGTGAGAGAGACTGGTTAATAATATTTGAAATCAGCGGGGCTACAATGTCAGCAATAACTTCAAATACTTTAGTCGGAAACGTTTGTAACCCACTCGATTTATTTTTCATGTTGTTTATGCACGTAATTACATCGGAGGAGTTTGTAGGCGTAAAGAAAAAGGAGTTGGGTTCTCGGATATGATCCATAAATTCAATGTGATCAGTAGGTTCACTTGGAATACCATCAGCTATAGTTTTCCCTACGTTTACGAAGAAGTTGTTAAAGAGATTAGCAATTTCTTTCTTCTCATGGTATTTTACATTATCTTGAATAATATATTCAATTTTCTTTTTATAGCATTATTCGATTTACAGCAAGAGTTAAGGAGATGCCAAGTCTTTTAACGTCAGTTTTGAATTGAGTAAACTTGAGCGTAAAGTAGTTCTTTTTTGATGTTTTTATCTGGTTTGCTACATAGTTTCTGAATCGGTTATATGTTTCTCTAGATATTCGCCCTTCGTAAAGGAGGGCTAGGTACGCTTGACGTTTCTTTATATTTATCACGATGTCTCTAGTGATCCAGGGCTTTTGTTTATTTTTAGGGGTAACTGTACGAGTTACAATTGGGCAACACTGATTGTATGCGGTCATTATAGTTTCAGTTAACTTTACTACTGCTTCATCAATGCTCGTAGCATTATTTTTTTGTTGAAAGATGTGCAATGTATGCATTGATTCTTATAGAACGGTGCGCATTTCTTCAAGATTTGATTCGTTTATTTTACGATATGAGTAAGCTTCAGCCCGTGCCTTGGTGCAAGCAATATAGACATTTTTCTTAATAAGAAAAACTGGGAAGTGATCTGATGAGTCAGAAGTAATTATTCCAGCAAGAAAATCACTTGGGTCTGTCGTAAAAATATTGTCAAGCAGCGTAGCACACTCTGAGGTTATTCGTGTAGGCTTTGTAATGATCGGAAGGAAGGATTGAGACTGAAAGGTAGTTAGGAAATTAGAGATTGGTTCATAGCTTTCATGTTTCAGTAGATCATAATTGAAGTCACCGCATTTTAATATGTCATTGTATAAGGGCCTGTTGAATTGAGAAATAATACGATTCAGCTCATTCAGGAATGTTGAAAAAATTAAATGAAAAAACGAAATCAATGGCGCCACAATATCAACGGGATCAAATGACTATGGCAAACATGGGCGAAAAAGGAATGATGTTATTCAAAAAAAGGCGAAACTGGCAATGGAAAAGACCCCACGAGGCAAAACGCATGTCATTGGTCCGTTTTCTTCTTCTTCTTCTGATCTTCAACGTATCATAACGCAACGAAAAGCATTTCATAAAGACGATCAAAGTACACTGAAACATCATGGTTTAAACACCACTTATGTGTTTAAATCAGTATTCCTGATAATATGCACAAGGAAAAGTGTGTAGATACAGAAAGACACTTTATGACTCAGAGAAATTGAAATAGCATATCAAACTCCCATCGTAGTAGGACTTCAACATTGCTACAAATAGTGCCGTAATTTACAACAATCATAAATTCTCTACCAAACAACTCCTCTAATTCTATAACGTACCTGCCCTACACTAGTTTATCTTAACCTTACTTGCTAATTTTCACATTTATGGTTCATTCACTTCCACTCAATTACAGCCAACATCGCTATGAACTCGGTGGAGTTTCAAACTAAACGGACCCACGATTGTGCTCTTGCCTCCACCCTTGCCGCACCTCCATGGGATTAACTTTCATTCCATCCCAATTCAATTTCTCGGACGATCAATCCACAATGTGTGGTACACTATCACTCATGTCAACTTATCACTATAACGCTCATGCATTTTAATTAACCAAAATAGATTACAATTCATTATGTAAGAACAGTCGTATGAGTGGGAATACTGGCGAAGTTCGATTTTTATATAAGAATGTGAAAAATGGAAGAGTACCAGAACGTCAGGTGGAAAATTTCAGCTTTCTCAAATATCTCAGAATGCTATTATATATAATGCAAATATATTAATATAAGTGGCCAAACTACATTCTCTTGAACCACTGACTCATCCCAACAGTCACTAAATTAGACTTGTTTCCATTTCTCTTCGTACCTCTATTTAATTCGCGAATTTCATCAGAAAAACCATACTGAAAGGCACTCCCATTTCGCTCAACTACCTTACATGAACCACCACGACAAATAGGACGTCGAGAGCGGAGGCAGGCTAGACTCACGGCCAGCTCCCGACGCCACCTCGCCTCCTCGTCGGCCAGGACGGTGGTGAGGCGCGTGCAGCGCTGCAGCCGCGCCGTCGCCGACCTGATCCCTGCCTCCAGCTGCTGCCGGGTGCTGACGCTCTCTTCATAGTGCGACTGCAGCTCTCCCAGCTGACGCTCCCCTTCTCCTGGTTCATGGAACAGGGTGTAGTCACGTTATACGGGCTTAATGGAACCGAATGTGAAAACAAAATTGGACTTGTCAAATGAACTGTAATTGTTCTTAAGAACTGTGATTGAAGCTCTTTCGATTGTCTATACTAAATGTATGCACAACCATCCTAATAGCTTCAAATTTTATTAAGCTTTGATATTATTATAAAGCTAGAAGATTGATCAAAGTGAGACCTAGTCAACCTACAACGATATTTTCAAAAGTATCGGGAGTTAAGGTGTGGAAGTCATGAGAAAGTTACATTATTGCTTAAAAACTAATATTATTTTAAGTGAAGCCTCAAGGGCTTCAGGTAAAAATAAACAAATTCTTAAAACTATCTTACCAAAATATTCGGATATAAAGGTCAAATGATTCTGAAATCTATTGCGGTGAATAAAGCTGACGGAGTTGACGGATGACACCGGGAGCCTCACCCAGCTGTTGTTGAAGCTGGCGCTGCTGCAGCAGAAGTGCGCTGAGATCTCGCTCCGCCTCAGCCAGTCTGCAGATTAGATTAGATTAGATATTAGTTGGGCTCCCCTAATCGCAAAAAAAAGTTACCACGAGAGGAAGGAAGAAAGCATCATTTAGTATGGAGATAATTTAGTATTGGACTCGGAACCATTGCAGAAGTTGCATAAAAACAGTAAGTCGAGAAAGAAATTTATAAAACAAGATAAAAGTCAAAGAAAAAAGTATTAGGTAAACTGAAAGACAGGCCAGCAGTGAACCGAAAAAGGTGGTCCTAAGCATGACAAAAAGACATTTTATTTGAACAAAAAGAAAGCCTACCTAACTCTCAGCTTGGGCAGCCAGTTCACAATTCAGGTCCTTTTATCAGTATTGGTAGCTCACAGTAGTTCTCTTGCTATCGAGTTGAGCAACGGAGAAGATAAGGGTTAAATAAAATCATGATATGAATAAAAAACCTGTTTCATCTTCATTTGCAACTAATGACTTGCTGGAGGGACTCATAACTAAAATGGCATTTGGCAAATACTTGAGAACTCTAACAAATATGGTCGTAAATGTTCCCCTTATTCACATAAATTGAGTTTTAGGGCTTATAGCGAACACAAGACCAATGTCGGCTGAAATAAAAGTTACTATTCAAGTATATATAAGTCTCTTTGAAATACATAATAAAAGGAGCAGAAATCATGACTTCAATCCTCAATGAACCATATTTCTTTCCAGATTTGTCGTTGCTGTTAGAATATTTCCCCGCAGAAAAACTGCGGGGGAACGTCAATGTAAACTACGTTAATCTTTTTTCAGTAGACCGCATACTACGCTTCATGTCCTGCAAGTAAATTGGAGCGAAACACTCCACAGCAGAGACACGATTGATCTAGAGCACAGGTTTACATAAGCATCAGCATTACCTCAGTTTCTTGGGCTGGAGCAAGACAAGGGCGTGTGAGTAGCGGTCCAAAGCGAACAGCCACACGCAGAGCACCCGGCAAGGCCGCGACACTTTTCCCATCTAGAGGGGCAAAAGTACTTTTGATAAAAATAAACTAGAGAAGGTAAAAGGAAGCCATTGCTATTTTACGAAAGCTATTTCGTGAGAATTTCAACGCCTAAATATTTATTCTCAAGCTGTTAAATATTAGTAAGTTTTCCTTTCATTCAAATTTCATTTTGGTAATTGTTTGAGAGGTTTTAAAAATAAGCATTATAGTATTAAACAGTTTATTAGGTCCAGTTACTTTGTAGTAAGCAATATTGTTTTTTTTCGAAATTGTTCGTTTACATAAGTGTCATGCTTCTCCGCATAACTGTGTAAGGAATATCGCTAAGGATCTGAATAATCGTCCGGCCAACGACTTATTCATAAATGATTCAAAAGACCAAATATTAAGCCTGATTTCTGCGAGAAAACATTGCAACGTTACGTCCTAGAACAGTCGACTCGTCAAGAACAACGCCCAGACGTCGTCGATACGCGTAATGAACGAAGACGCTAACGGAAGATGCTAAGAACCTCAACGGATGTCTTCATTTGCTTTAATTAATATGTTTAACATTGTTTTGTGGGGATTTTTATATAGTAATGAGGGTAAGGTTAATGATGTATGTTTTCTATTTGATAGTAGGGATGTATCACGTTCTTATTGGTAACCTTGTTAGGTCGTTATTCAAACTTGGCACCTCAAGGGGACGCCAGACGCGGTTGCCGGAGGGAGAGCGGCAGTTGAGGCGAGAACACGATCACAAGCAGCCGCATACGAGTTTGTTCCTCTACCTTGGTCCAGTTGGGCCGAGGCTTGCCTCTTAAATTCACTACTCAAAGCAATCCTAGAATATCTGTGCCCTCATTCGCTCGAAAGTGATTAACTTCAAAAATACTCAACTGCAGTGCCAATAACGTAAATTAGAGATTGTCAACCTAGACTGCTAACTGTCGGCATAGCCCCAGCCATCAACCTGGTCTCTCTGCCCTCAACCAAACATGGCGACCTTGCTCCAGCGCGCCAGCCAGGCGACATTCAGACTGCGAGACCGATCTCCAAATCTCAAGATAAGTTTCCCTCTGATTTCATGTCAAATCCCAGTTCCCTCTCACGCTTCTAAGTATATTAGGATGTGAATGCGCAGATCGCGTGCGTTCAATTAGCTTGCGTACTTTCGATGATTAATGTCTTGATAATTTCCTTTGTTCAATATCGAATTTCTTTGATGTTCCTGTGTCTTTAATAACCTTCAGATAAATAGGAGGAGAGGACATGATGATTCAGAAGGAAAGTAATAATGTTTGAAGCCAGGAAACACGGCTAGAATGCACGGTTAATTTATGGCCTTAAGCCGCTCGTAACGCTTACCGAAGATTGAATTAAATATTTATACAGAAACCATGTATTGGTGGCAGCTACCTTGATATTACCAAGTAGAAAATATATGAATTGTAACGAATAATCTTAATGTCACGACTAATAATATCACATGGAAAATATCATGCATCGCAACAAAGAATGACGGCAGAGAAAAATGAAGACCGTGACCTCAGCGAGATAAAATAAAGAGGGTCACGACATAAGTAATGAAAATAATGAAATTAAAATGTGAGATGATTCGTAACTGCCATATACTCTATCATTCTTGCAAGCTACTAAACATGAATTGAGAATGAATTTAGCAGGCTGAAAATATTGCTATAAGCATTTGGTAAAGGCTTGCTTTAAAAAATTAGCGGCAGAACATAGGTGTGGAACGCTCGCTCTGCAAGTCGTTCGCCGATGTGAGCTTCAAACGTAAAACAATCCGCGTTAAAATCTTCCAACAGCGGTGTTGATGTAATTAAATAATGTGATACAATATATTTTTAGGCATCGAAAAATTACTATGGAGTGTTAAACATTGCTTCTTCATACATACCCCTACAGACTTACCTCATCTGGCGTAAACTTGGGCATTTCTAAATATTTTTTAAGCTTGCGAAGCAGCGCATCGTTGATGTTATTCTTGTCAATATCGAGTAGCCGCTTTATCATGGATGCATCTCCGAGCAGTGTCTTCATTGAGGACCAATCAAGTCTGAAAATAATTCATTCTTAAGAGAATTATTGATCAAAATGGGAAATACACGCCCACCTTTAGCAATTACGTTATGTATACTTATAAGTTAATACGTTTATCCGCTTCCCTGATTCCCTACCAGATACGGAGCTTAATTTACTTTTTTGGCATTCGAAAGTTTTTGCTCAGATCAGTGTCTATACCTCACCTTTATTAGATAAGCACTGGCACCTGCTTTTCATACACATCAGAATGAGGAAGCAACAGCCGTTCGGAAGTGAACTTTGGAGAAACATCAGGGTACAAATTAAACAAAAAATAAAACACATTAGAGCTGTTAGCCGTTAGATATCCAATAAAGCTTTTTAAGGCTATGAAGAAGACTTTTAAAGCACCGATACCATGCTTCTTCCAGTATGTATCTAATACATGTCAGGTATATTATATTTTATCCACATTCGTGAGTGTTGCTATTATCAACTGTATTATTTACGTTACAGTTTCCTATAAACAAGCTGTTCTTGAGTTAAATTTAGGCTCCTGCCAATGCAAGTGAACTACAGTACTGAAGGTCCTTACATATCCTACTTACGAACGAATTTTAATTCCTTGCAGTAAACAGATAGTATTTTGATAGATAACAAAATCACACGAGCGCAAAGAAAACTAAACTTGAATGCATACGTAAGAATGGTGCCAGCCAACACTTCAAGAGTTGTAGATCCGGAGAGACAAAGACAGGATGAACACCTCACGAGATGGGTATTCTGCTATTTACTAAGATATTAACATTAAAAATTGGGATTAGATTAATACTTAGAATAATACTTTTATTAGAATAATACTTTTAGTCTTCGTACTCACGAATTTTCTTCGGCTACTTGTTCTTTCGAGGGTAGATGATTCAATTTATGAATTAATAACCTGATTTATTGATGACATGGAATGTATTGTACTAGAAAAAATGCATCAAATTGAGTCCGCTTCTGAGCTGACAGCTTGTCTCAATTGATTTCTTTTGCGCTCCAGCAACCCTTTCACGACGGGCATCGCAATGCATCTCACCTGAAACCTAGACCTGACACCCAGACTTTGAGACTTTCAAAACTGTGATGATGGTCGCACAGTCGGCAGGTGTCGCAATGCCTCTCACCTGACACCCAGAAGAAGGCACACAGGCTCGAGGCAGGTGACGACCAGCTCGGGAGGCTTGCTCAGAGCCCGCACCTCGTTCAAGTCTTTCTTATCAAGACCTTTGAGGCCCTTTTCTGAGGCCTCCACCACTGCGAGGGCCGCCTTCAAGTCGGCAGCCACCTCTGCTGTTTGTTTCGATACAATTTCCTCTTGGTCCTGTGATATTTAGAAAAACTGTACTTCAATGTCACCTTAATTCAGCATTCACTTTGAACTGATGAACAGTGCATCACATGTGGATGAGCGCAAAAATTAATTTCGTTATTGACGTTGTCTTGGCCGTTGTTTTCATATTGGTAAAATCTGTGTTCTCATTGAGTATTGGAACATGAGTGAATGATGACACATTACACTCTGAGACTTCCTGATTTATTTTTTTAAATAAAGAATTAACACGAATAATTAACACAAATAATTTATTTCAATTCAATGCCTCACGGTTTATATTACAAAAATGCTTTCAACTTTAAGTTCAAGTAATGTCCTGGTATGTATAGTTGATGCGCTAAAAATTGTATCTTAACTCTAAATATCACCATGTACAGTAGATTGATGCTTCAAATACTTCAAAATTTAATACTCAAATCCAAATGTAAAGGAAATGGGAGAAACTACTTTTCTTGATGTTTTCAAATATTTTACGCTATACAATTTATTTAAAATTAATCAATTTCTTTGATATTTACAGTCTTACATTTTAAATTATCATCACAACATATCCAAGATGAAATGCTGACCAGTCGTTAGTAAACACCGTTCTAAATTTGAAAATCGGGTACCGTAATTAATGATATTCCACGTTTAAATAGTCAGAAAATCTTCTAGTTTAGAGGCTGAGGAGTGCACCCATGCATTATGCCTGCTTTTCCCTTCTTCTCTTGAGTGTCTCGAAGACCTCCTCTCTGCCTTAAAAAGAACAGCTTCCTATACCCCTTTCACTGTTGCAGCCTTGTGTTGCAATTACAGAGTTACAGCGACAGAGCATGATGTTAGAATTTTTATTATGAGACGCGCACATTCTGTTTCGTATTTCAATTTCATGATTTGTCATGAAATAAAGCAAAATATTGCAATTTATAGCGCATTAACTCCCAATTCTTCACTGTATTTTATGATAAAAATTTGACGAGTATTTTTTTTTCGAACTGATTTTCTTCTTACTACCTTCTTCTATACACGGTGAAAAATGAAACATCACTCTTACCGATAGAGAGAGACAGAGAAAAGAAAGGAAAGAGACAGAGAAAAGAAGGGAAAGAGAAAGAGAAAACAAGGAAGAAGACAGAGAAAACAAGGGAGAGAGACAGTAAAAACAAGGGAAAAAGACAGCGAAAACAAGGGAAAAAGACGGTAAAAACAAGGAAAAAAGACGGTGAAAACAAGGGGAAAAGACTGATGAAAACGAGGGAAAAAGGCAGAGAAAACGAAAAAGAGTTAACATTTTTTCAGTGATGCAAAGATTATGATGTTTTCTACTACGCCACCTTCACTTTCTCCTGGTGCTGCGCGAGACGGTCCCTGAGTTGCGCCACCACCTCTCGCTGCTCGCCCAGCTCGGTGGTGTAGCTCGCGCACTTCTCGAAGGTTTTCTTCAGCGCAGGCTCCAGTCCCGCCAGCTCTCCTCGCAGGTCGTCCACGTTTTTACTAGACTCCGCCAATCTCTGTCAAGTATATTGAACTTTAACGACAAAAATATTTATTTACCGAATCATTTCCCTTAAATCTGAATTAAACCCAGATTCACTGTTTAAAATAGCTCATTCATTAGTACTTCTGAAAACATTAAAATGAAAAACTTGTATTTCTCCTTTGACGCTGTAGACAAATTTTACTACATACTGGAGGCTGGATTTCTTTTCATAACACATGAGAGGTATAACTGTCACTCAATTTAGTGTTACGCCTCATCAAAACTGAAAAAAATCAACTTAAACAAGAAATATTTAAGCGATTCATACGTTTATTGTATTTGAATGGGTATCGCAAATAGATCACTCACTTCATCTTCGCCTCTGTGGAGGATATTCGGAAAAGAGAGCGCTGTGATCTTCATTATCAATAGAAAAATCACAAATGATAAAGATTAGATCATTAGTTAGTTTTGTCATCCCTATCCGCCACTAAGGTGATCCAAAGAGAGGAAGGAGGAAGGCACCATTTAGAATGAAGTGAAGGGAACGCGGAATCAATGCAGAAAGGGCAAAGAAACAGTAAGTTGAGAAAGAAGAGTATGAAACAAGATCAAACTCGAAGAAGAAAGAAGTCGGTGCTGAAAAATAGGACAGCAGCGAACCGAAAAAAGATGGTCCTTAACACAACAAAAACGTTTTATATCAACAAAAAAAAGGCCTACCTATCTCTTAGCTTAGGCCCTCACATTTTCCCTCGGGAGTTCTAATTCCCATGTATACACAACTGATGATATCCAACCCAATTTTGGTAATTGTAATTTAATTTTTCCAAATCTGAGGGCAGACAATCACACACAATGAAAAATAACACACCTGCAGTCCATCTTGTAATAGAGACATCGCGTTCCGTAAGTTAAGACGGCGTACGAAGACGAATCGCCGAAGCATGAGGCAGAACTCCACGAGATCACCGGTGTTGGCTTTCGAAGACTTGACAGAATGGCTCTGAAATTCGGAAGTGAGCCGTGTAGACTGGGTTGGAAAATCTCCTTAGAATTTTACGATAATGTTCGGCATTTCAGAAGGCACAATGCTGAAGAATTAAATTTCAAAGAATATTGTTCCAAATACAGCTGTAAGCCCCAAATGTACATCTATTTTCTAGGTCACCACTTTTTAAATAATTTGATAACACTTTCATAGTGGAAACACGATTGAACAATCATATTGCACTCATGGAGAGCCAATTATGCAGTCAGTGTGAATTACTGGTAGGACAGTAAACAATTGAGGAAACTGTGCAAAATGAATAAAATGTCCAAATATTCAAAAATGCATGCATAAATATATTTATTTACCCATTCCCGTTTGTTCACGTCGCATATAACAACGCTACAGATGAAAAGCATCGAAAGTCTAAAAGTGAGAGGTCAATAAAAATCTAACGCATTCAACTCAGGACGAATACATTTTGTAATGCAGAAGTGTGTAATAATACCTCATAGAGCTTGACGAGACATGCCAACAGTTGGCCACTGAAGGGTTCGGGCAGAGCAAGAGGCTCTAGCAGGACACTGGCCATGTGGTACAAGTCTGCCCTCGACCAGCGCTCGACTGGCACGGAGACGCAACTCCACAGCACCGCCTCGTTCACACGTATCAGCACGTCCACCCCCTGTGTGGGTGTAGGACTCGGTGATCCACGTTAGAAATCCTGCCTGATTGCATCATTTCGTGTCTTGAGAGAACGAACGCGCGTCTTATCTGTGATAAACATTGAAGTAAAAAATTGCTTGAATCATTAAGAAATCTGAAATAACAGAGACGAACACACATGAAAAAATGAAGTAATTTTTTACATAGTTCCTCAAGGTGACCAGTAGCTCAAGCCTCAAGACAAGAAAAACATATTGATAAAAACTCGAGTGCATTGCACTGGCGTAATGCAGCTTATAATACAATCGTTCATCTGTTCGTAATCCATTGCATTTGCATAAATAAAGATCTGCAGAAATGTTACAACAATATTTGCAGAAATGCACGCATGAATAGAAATGAAATAGAACTGTCATATTAAAACGTGAAAGTCAGTGTACATTGAAGGCACAAACTGCTGCTATTCCTACTTCATATTGATTATGCTGAGAAAATTCATTTGGAAACGATATTTGGAACCTATAATCATATCAAATCGACAATCTAAGATTAAATACGGTACAATTCATCAAAATGTCCAAACTACAATTATTAACAAACATTTACCCGGTGTGCCAGTTAAAAATCATAATTTTTTGTCAATTATAACAATTATTTTATCTCACGAGAAATAAAACACGTTTAATTCAACGAATGAACCATTGCTAGTTCCACATTGTGCCAATCTCTTCTTTAAATCGTGGATGCCGTCCCACCAAATCATTCCGATTTTTAGGTAATCCAGTCAACAAGTCATTTTTTATATCTTCAGGCGTTGCTGGGAAAATGAAAAAGGCAGCCATAGAAACAAGTGGTAGTCCAAAGCGAAAGTCTGATGAGTACGACAAGCAATGCAAGATTTCCCGTTGCAGAGTGCAGAACTGGTGTTATACGTTGTTTGTGACATGTCGTTGTCTTACTGTATGTGAGATGAGCTGTTGCCTTGAGATACGTGTGATCTTTTGTCTTGCAGCCTCATCTGAACGTTTTTTTTGATCAATGTAAATTTCGAATTGACCAATTGTTATCGTTGGCAAACGGTATTCAATATTTTACCCTGTTTTAGGAGCTATATGGTGCAACACACCCTTATGATTCAAACGAAAGGCACAACACTGTTTTCTTTCCGAAGTGTTTCGGTTTTGCGGTCGGTGTTGATTGTTATCCTGGGTCAGCCCTTGACTTTTTACAGTTTAGATTCTAAAAGCAGATCCATTTTTTGTCTCCAGTCCCTTACAGATACGGGCAAACTTTCTTTTAAGCCAAGAAAGCAAAATTTCATACACCGTTTCCTTCGCTTTTTCTGATTTGAAATCAGACATGCTTCCCACATAAATACAACAAATGGCGCTAAATCGAACTCGGTTGCTGTTCAACGATAAATA
Organism: Morinoia aosen; assembly: GCA_030386875.1. NCBI lineage: Eukaryota > Metazoa > Arthropoda > Malacostraca > Amphipoda > Talitridae > Morinoia > Morinoia aosen. The sequence goes on along the minus strand of CM059560.1, from coordinate 25,359,889 downwards.
AACTGATACTGTTCTGGCCAGAAATTGACTTAACCGTTGAGACTGTGAACCAATGCTTTCCAATGCCATCTAGCAAAGAAGTTAAGAACTATAAACAGAAAAATGCGGAACAATATTTGAGTATTCTCACATCAGGGGAATCGACAATGAAGCAAACATGAAGCTTAGACCGCAGCTTGCATTTCAAGACATTGCGGTACTTGAACAGTTCTTCCGGAAGAAGATGGACCAGGTGGGCAGGAGCGTTCCCAGCCTTGCCCAGATTTTCAGCAGCTCGCTCATGACGTAGCAGCTCCTCTTCTTCCTCTGTAGTGAATACCCCACGCGCCCAGCCTGACGAAGTTATTTGGTCAGGCAAGCAAATTTCATCTAGTCAGGCAAGCGAACTTTATCTGGTCAATTAAATGAATATTATTTGGTTAGATAAGTTAATATTACATAGTCAAGCAACGCCGTTCAGGGTGCTTATTTTCTATCATGTGGCAAATTTAGAGGTTTTGTGTTTTGTTCTCTTAACCTTGAAAGGAAGATAAAACTGTAAATTCGGACAATATTACACGTATCACGCATTGAAATTTCACTGATTGAAAAGAGCTATAAAACGCCTAAATAACGAAATCAGAAATATACTTCTTCAGCGGTTATCAAACTGACGGTGCATGATCCACCTCCATTGATTTCACTAACACATTTGGCTGAAGGTACACAGCTTCATCACTGCAGGAATTTTTCAAGCAGGTGCGACCAAGACAAGCGTGGGAGATAATTCAGCTATAATGCATGCTATTTGACTGTGAAATGATAGATCCAGTAAAAGTAGCTGGTTAGAATTCTTCTCGGCACCTTCCTTTATGTTATTCAAATTTCTCTTACCTCTTTTCACTATTAAAACACACACACTTTTCTTGCAGTATCTCCTCAACGTCAAACTAGTTTAAAAAAATGAATAGAGTGTAATGAAAAGGCAGAAACCATGCAATAATGACAACTGAATTTTAATGTTAGATTCTAAGCTAACAATAGGACTTACAACACACGCACAAAATCCATAAATTATTTTAATCTGCTAACATATGCTGAAATCCCATGATAATGACTCCTGCATAATAAACTGGTCGACGTGAAGGTATCAAATTCATTCCTCACCGTCAACTGCAAGAGCGACGAGCTTGTACAAAATGTGCTGAGGTAAAAGCCTAGGCCGCACCACGACGGCGCAGTGGTTGCTTTCCTTCAGAAGTTCCCTGAGCGCAAGACGGAGAGTGTGCAACCAGTCCTCGCTTCCGTCACCTTGTGGTTCGCAGGTCGAAGGTAGCACCTCGAACACTCTGCAATAACAAACAACGCTTTCATGCGTACATCACACAAGCATATCGAAAGAGAGAAAAAAATGGTGAGAGTCCCGTTTAACTACTAACAGTTCAATATCTTCTCTCATACCCTGTAATCTGATCGTGATTACACTCCTACGAAGAAGTGCAAGACAAAGAATTTGAAAATAAACCAAGAAAGTGAGACAGTTTGTCCTTCCTTTCTGTGATGCTCAATTCTACAGTCGGAAAACAATTTGCACTATATGGAACGCTCTGAGCCATTTTATGAACTATGAGGATTTTTCCAATCAATTTAGCAACTTCTAAAGAGCACTTTCCCGGTAAGAAGATTTTATTTTATTTTATTTATTTTTAATTATTTTCCCAATGACAGAAAAAATATCTTCATGCCCAAATTAATCATTTTCAAAAGGCCATACAAGTTTTTCACAAATAGCCAAACCAAAATATTTCGAATGGTCTAACTTGTTATTTTCAAATGGTCAAACTTGCTATTTTCAAAGGGTCAAACCCATTTATTCAAATGGTCAACCAATTATTTTTAAATAGCTGTACCAGTTATTTTAAAATGGCCAAACCAATTTCAACGTGGTCAAATGCACTTCCATTCACAGGGCTATACCAATACTCAAAGAGTCAAGAAAATTTTATCATGGTCAAGAAAATTTTATCATGGTCAAGAAAATTTTAACATGGTCAAGAAAATTTTAACATGGTCAAGAGAATTTTCACACGGTCAAAACAACTTTTACACAGTCAAAACAACTTTCACACAGTCAAAACAACTTTCACACGGTCAAAACAACTTTCACACGGTCAAAACAACTTTCACACGGTCAAAACAACTTTCACAAGGTCAAAACAACTTTCACACGGTCAAAACAACTTTCACACGGTCAAAACAACTTTCACACGGCCAAAACAATTTTCACTCGGCCAAAACAATTTTCACACAGTCAAAACAATTTTCACACTGTTAAAACAATTTTCACGAGGCCAAAACCATTTTCACACGGTCAAAACCATTTTCATACGGTCAAAACCATTTTCACACTTTCAAAACAACTTTCACACGGTCAAAACAATTTTCACAAGGTCAAATATAGTTTCAAAGGGCTAAACCTATTTAGTTATAATTAAAGCAATTTTCATTCTATGTACAACGCAACAACATGTAGGGCTGTTCGACGCATTTTGAAAAGGGGCACAACAAATTTGTCTCCACAGAGCAACCCACTTTTCACATAGCGCTAGACCAATATTTTTATGGGGCCCCGACAAATTTTTACATAGGGCACGACAATTTTTACATTGGGCACGACAATTTTTCATGCAAGGCATGACAAGTTTTCACGCAAAGCATTACAAGTTTTCACGCAAGACACAACAATTTTTCACGCAAGACACGACAATTTTTCACGCAAGGCATTACAATTTTTCACGCAAGGCATGACAAGTTTTCACGCAAGGCATGACAAGTTTTCACGCAAGGCATGACAAGTTTTCATGCAAGGTATGACAAGTTTTCATGCAAGGTATGACAATTTTTCACGCAAGGCAAGACAATTTTTCACGCAAGGCAAGACAATTTTTCACGCAAGGCATGACAAGTTTTCACGCAAGGCATGACAAGTTTTCACGCAAGGCATGACAAGTTTTCATGCAAGGCATGACAAGTTTTCACGCAAGGCATGACAAGTTTTCACGCTAGGCATGACAAGTTTTCATGCAAGGCATGACAATTTTTCACGCAAGGCATGACAAGTTTTCATGCAAGGCATGACAAGTTTTCACGCAAGGCATGACAAGTTTTCACGCAAGGCATGACAAGTTTTCATGCAAGGCATGACAATTTTTCACGCAAGGCATGACAATTTTTCACGCAAGGCATGACAAGTTTTCATGCAAGGCATGACAAGTTTTCACGCAAGGCATGACAAGTTTTCACGCAAGGCATGACAAGTTTTCACGCAAGGCATGACAAGTTTTCATGCAAGGCATGACAATTTTTCACGCAAGGCATGACAAGTTTTCATGCAAGGCATGACAAGTTTTCACGCAAGGCATGACAAGTTTTCATGCAAGGTATGACAAGTTTTCACGCAAGGCATGACAAGTTTTCACGCAAGGCATGACAAATTTTCACGCAAGGCATGACAAGTTTTCACGCAAGGCATGACAAGTTTTCACGCAAGGTACGACAAGTTTTCAAGCAAGGTATGACAAGTTTTCACGCAAGGCATGACAAGTTTTCACGCAAGGCATGACAAGTTTTCACGCAAGGCATGACAAGTTTTCATGCAAGGCATGACAATTTTTCACGCAAGGCATGACAAGTTTTCATGCAAGGCATGACAAGTTTTCACGCAAGGCATGACAAGTTTTCATGCAAGCATGACAAGTTTTCACGCAAGGCATGACAAGTTTTCATGCAAGGTATGACAAGTTTTCACACAAGGCATGACAAGTTTTCACGCAAGGCATGACAAGTTTTCCCGCAAGGCATGACAAGTTTTCACGCAAGGCATGACAAGTTTTCACGCAAGGCATGACAAGTTTTCACGCAAGGCATGACAAGTTTTCCCGCAAGGCATGACAAGTTTTCACGCAAGGCATGACAAGTTTTCACGCAAGGTACGAAAAGTTTTCATGCAAGGTATGACAAGTTTTCACGCAAGGTATGACAAGTTTTCACGCAAGGCATGACAAGTTTTCACGCAAGGCATGACAAGTTTTCACGCAAGGCATGACAAGTTTTCACGCAAGGCATGACAAGTTTTCACGCAAGGCATGACAAGTTTTCACGCAAGGTACGACAAGTTTTCAAGCAAGGCATGACAAGTTTTCATGCAAGGCATGACAATTTTTCACGCAAGGCATGACAAGTTTTCACGCAAGGCATGACAAGTTTTCATGCAGGGCATGACAATTTTTCACGCAAGGCATGACAAGTTTTCATGCAAGGCATGACAAGTTTTCACGCAAGGCATGACAAGTTTTCATGCAAGGTATGACAAGTTTTCACGCAAGGCATGACAAGTTTTCACGCAAGGCATGACAAGTTTTCACGCAAGGCATGACAAGTTTTCACGCAAGGCATGACAAGTTTTCACGCAAGGTACGACAAGTTTTCAAGCAAGGTATGACAAGTTTTCACGCAAGGCATGACAAGTTTTCACGCAAGGCATGACAAGTTTTCACGCAAGGCATGACAAGTTTTCACGCAAGGCATGACAAGTTTTCATGCAAGGCATGACAATTTTTCACGCAAGGCATGACAAGTTTTCATGCAAGGCATGACAATTTTTCACGCAAGGCATGACAATTTTTCACGCAAGGCATGACAAGTTTTCATGCAAGGCATGACAAGTTTTCACGCAAGGCATGACAAGTTTTCACGCAAGGCATGACAAGTTTTCACGCAAGGCATGACAAGTTTTCATGCAAGGCATGACAATTTTTCACGTAAGGCATGACAAGTTTTCATGCAAGGCATGACAAGTTTTCACGCAAGGCATGACAAGTTTTCATGCAAGGTATGACAAGTTTTCACGCAAGGCATGACAAGTTTTCACGCAAGGCATGACAAATTTTCACGCAAGGCATGACAAGTTTTCACGCAAGGCATGACAAGTTTTCACGCAAGGTACGACAAGTTTTCAAGCAAGGTATGACAAGTTTTCACGCAAGGCATGACAAGTTTTCACGCAAGGCATGACAAGTTTTCACGCAAGGCATGACAAGTTTTCACGCAAGGCATGACAAGTTTTCATGCAAGGCATGACAATTTTTCACGCAAGGCATGACAAGTTTTCATGCAAGGCATGACAAGTTTTCACGCAAGGCATGACATGTTTTCATGCAAGGCATGACAAGTTTTCACGCAAGGCATGACAAGTTTTCATGCAAGGTATGACAAGTTTTCACACAAGGCATGACAAGTTTTCACGCAAGGCATGACAAGTTTTCCCGCAAGGCATGACAAGTTTTCACGCAAGGCATGACAAGTTTTCACGCAAGGCATGACAAGTTTTCCCGCAAGGCATGACAAGTTTTCACGCAAGGCATGACAAGTTTTCACGCAAGGTACGACAAGTTTTCATGCAAGGTATGACAAGTTTTCACGCAAGGTATGACAAGTTTTCACGCAAGGCATGACAAGTTTTCACGCAAGGCATGACAAGTTTTCACGCAAGGCATGACAAGTTTTCACGCAAGGCATGACAAGTTTTCACGCAAGGTACGACAAGTTTTCAAGCAAGGCATGACAAGTTTTCATGCAAGGCATGACAATTTTTCACGCAAGGCATGACAAGTTTTCACGCAAGGCATGACAAGTTTTCATGCAAGGCATGACAATTTTTCACGCAAGGCATGACAAGTTTTCATGCAAGGCATGACAAGTTTTCACGCAAGGCATGACAAGTTTTCATGCAAGGTATGACAAGTTTTCACGCAAGGCATGACAAGTTTTCACGCAAGGCATGACAAGTTTTCACGCAAGGCATGACAAGTTTTCACGCAAGGCATGACAAGTTTTCACGCAAGGTACGACAAGTTTTCAAGCAAGGTATGACAAGTTTTCACGCAAGGCATGACAAGTTTTCACGCAAGGCATGACAAGTTTTCACGCAAGGCATGACAAGTTTTCATGCAAGGCATGACAATTTTTCACGCAAGGCATGACAAGTTTTCATGCAAGGCATGACAAGTTTTCACGCAAGGCATGACAAGTTTTCATGCAAGGCATGACAAGTTTTCATGCAAGGCATGACAAGTTTTCACGCAAGGCATGACAAGTTTTCACGCAAGGCATGACAAGTTTTCATGCAAGGTATGACAAGTTTTCACGCAAGGCATGACAAGTTTTCATGCAAGGCATGACAATTTTTCACGCAAGGCATGACAAGTTTTCATGCAAGGCATGACAAGTTTTCACGCAAGGCATGACAAGTTTTCACGCAAGGCATGACAAGTTTTCACGCAAGGTACGACAAGTTTTCACGCAAGACACAAGATTTCAACAGGACACGACAAAATTTCAGGCAAGACGCAACAAATCTTAATTTAAGAACAAATTTTTCTTCAAGGCACGAATTTCACATATAGGGCACAACGACTTTTCAAGTAGTGCGCAGCAAATTCTCATGAGTCACGAGGAATTTTCAAAAACTTCTGCAGGAATTTTCAAATAGTAAATGCGAAATTCCAACAGAAGACAACAGAATTTCAATAGAATTAAGATGAATTTTAGTCAGAAAATAATACCAAATGCCCGTACAGAGCAAAGTGAATGAGCTCGTGCAGCAGGGCCGAAAAGAATGACTGACCGGTAGTTAGAATACCGCAGAGCTGAGAGCAGCATCGTCCTCCTGCCACTGCCGGGGCTACCCGACACAATGAGTTGAGCCTGGGTACAGTCGTGTAGGGCCTCCAGCATGCGCTGCACGGTGCCCAGGTGACCTCTAGTCGTAATGAATCGAGTGTGCTCGATGTGTGGCTGCAGGAAATACCATTATTGACAAAGATTGTTCAATTTGGGATTTAATCGGTCAAATTGCCCTGATAAACTTGCTGATCTGCACGTGGTGACGAGATAGAAATCTTGAGATATATGCTAAATTTTATATTTTTATAAAGCCATTGACGGTATTCCATCAAAATCTGAAGACTATTTTCTCTTAAGAAAGAAATCTAAGTTCTATTGGAAACTTTTCTTTAAGGCTCTTTGCCTCAAAACACTGCGGGTGCTACGTTAAGTTGAAAGAAATATTTCAAGGTTCAATGACTCCCTCGAGTTCAAAAGGGGCTCCCAGTTTCAAGTATGCCCTTAAACTTATAGACACTTGAAGTTTATCTTAGTCCATCCCTGTAATCCCACAAACCTATTTTGCTATTGAAATATATTTCAAATTGGAACATCGTTCAAAACGAAAGAAAATTTTAGCTACAAATACTGAAAGGTTTAAAATTAAATTAATTTTCAAAACTTTGAATAAAAATCGAGATCCAAACCTGAAGTTTAGCTTCGAAATCTTTAAAGTTTTTCGAAATTCGTAGAATCGGATTGCCTGGACGCGTGCAGTCCATCCACCAGACACGCTCATCAGAGGCAGCTGGCCTGTCAAAATGCGACTGCAGCACGCCTTTGACTTCTTCAGAGAGCTGCGGTCCACAAATTTTCGTTGCTTGGTACACTTGCATGCACTGCCTCACTATTAGATTCTGAGCAGCGTCAGGAGATGAGGAACTGACTCTAGGGAAGCTTCGGCCCAAGCGTTGGGTTAGCCTTATGAGGTGGTGAAGGTTCGGGTCACATCCGTGCTTCGTATCGTCTTTTGGCGTGACAGTCCTGGCATTTTTGAACTTTGTGTTGTCACTCGATGCGAAATTCTCATCAGAATTAATACTACCGTCGCTGCTCGTCTCGCGAGGGTGAACATTCCCAAGAGACTCGAGATCTTCAAATGTTGGATAAATTTTATTTTGTGCAGGCAGATCTCCGTCCACGAGCTCGTCAAATTTGGAATGTAGAGCGTTGATAATTATATGAAGTTTACTTGACAAGTCATCTCTGTCCTTGATGGAAGCATCGACATCCTCCAAATGCTTCTGTTGATGAGCAAACACTCAATAAATTAGGGGATCAGGTCCTCTTAAGTGATGGAATTATTCTTCTCAATCATTGTACCTAGGAACAACATTTGAAATATTATGCCGAATACAGAGATAATATCACCATTAGTTTTAATTTTAAATGTTCAATGTCTACCATGTAGGGAATATATTAAAACTGATAACTACCTTTCTCCACTGCACACCGGGACAAGGCAAACGCAAATAATAATTTTTTTTAGTTCTAACATTCTTCAAAAAAGACGTCTGTTTCATGGTCGTAATCGTAATTTGAAGAAAGTATAACACTATTTATATTTTTTAAAGGTATAGCGTCGTTCAACAGCAAGCTCAATGTTCATAGTCACCCCGTGCACTGAGTTCAATTACTGTTAAACATCAAACGACCTTTCTAATTTAATACAACATGCGTTTGAAGGCAGGGAGATAACATTAACACCCATTATAATCGTATTAGAAATTATTGTTATGCGTAGAACATTCCCCTTAAATGCATCGTTCCACGCCAAAATGAATACACAAAAATTTTATTTTTCCTTCCCCCGATAAAAACACTAAATCTTAACTCTTAGAGTCACCCCACACCTGGATGATGTGGTGAACGCGGACTGAGGATGGAGAAGGAAAATTAACGAACACAAAATGACGTCGAATGTGCCTGGCCATGGCGACCACTTTGGTGTGGCGGCTGCACGCGACAGTCAAGACTGGAATGACTCGCTCCAGCGCTATTTTCTTGCCTGATTTATACGCGTAGAAGTTTTTGTTTTCCACGATACTTCTGGAAATGAATAGGCACTTAACTTTTTATTTGTATTTACTTATATGAAGAGTTTTGAAATAGGGTCAGATCTTACTGTCGTAACAATGACAGAGGTCTTTGAGCAACAGCTGGACGGTTAGACCGGCACTAAAACAGAAATAATATAAGTGCAGTCAACCATGATATAAACTAGCGTATCATCGCATAAAATAATTATTTTGGAACAAGTACATATGATAAGTATAGATGTAAAATTTCTTTTCCACATTTTACCAATACATTAGCATCCTTCCATCTTTCGTTAAACTGAAGATATATTCATGTCGAAGAAAAAATTAATTAAGTATCAGACGTGCAATTCTCACCTTATACATTGCCACATCGCTCTTCCTTTATCGTGGCCATTGTTCAGTAAATGAACGTCTTCGAGAAGCAGAAACAGATCATCGTCCCGTGCAGTTCTGAGTGCAATTTCATCGTTCTGTTGGGTCGGCGACCATCCTCCAGCTCCGTTTTCATGATTATTTTCTTCCACAAATGTGTTTTGTGCGGTCATTTGACTATTTTTTTCGCCGTCATGAACGTTTGAAGCTGTAGAGGTCAATTTCACTGAGGTTGCTTCAGGAATTGTAATATCATCAGTACTAATTTCTGGACCGGAGCTACTTAGAACTTCCCTTGGTGGCGTTGAAGCTTCTGACTTCTCAATAGTCCTTCGTAAATGTTTAGTTTCAGAGCAAATTTCATTACGGGAACTCGAAGAGTGTAACTCATCTGAAAGAAGCTCTTTAGAATCTGGGTCAGTGTCTGCTTCTCTTGTTACTTTCTGAAGCTGCTCAGTTAAGGTTTCTTGGAGATCCTCCGGAGTGACATCGGCCGTACACTTGAAACGCACCACGTGCAGGCCAGCATCCGACACTCCTTCTAGCAAATCCCAGAACGTTGACATCCCGTGGCCTAAACAAATTAAAACTGACGGAAGTACTCAATTGAACAAAATTGGTACGAATTATTTTGTGCAGTTGACACAAATCTTAGATACCAGATGGAGTATTATCAATTATGTAGAACCCATCTGATAAGATACAGTATACGATAGTTTATCTGGACACTGATTAGAGCTCTAAAATTTTCAAAGTACGAGTCATTTTTTTTAGAACTTAATTCCTAGATCTCTGTGTGAAGTAACTCACGCTCGGAACGTCTAAAACGAAATTCGAACATTATATGAACGTAAGACGAGCAGACATAGTGAGTACACATGATCCTGCTTGAGAAATTTGCCTTAACACTTCATTAAGAAATAAAAATAGAATAACTTAGTACGACCCATGTCCCACAATATGTCTCATAGAAGTGCTAATAAACACGGTGACGGTATTTAGCCTAGAATACATTAGAAGAACACCGAATCTTCGGAGAGTGCTCACAAACAAAAACGTTTCGAAGTCCTACTTAGCCAGCACCCTAGCTACCTTCCTACAAAAACGCCAAACTCTTGAAGCACGCAGAAATACCATCCTCTTCTGCTCTGGTTTCGATAGAGAAAATGATGGTCGAACTGAAAATGTGGACAATTATTGTCCGAAAAGTGTGAAACTCCTTTAAAATAACAGTCCAAGCATGCGTAAATAATTTAATTAGAAAGGGTACATACGTAAATATTTGAGAAGCGCGAAACTGGACACCAAACCAAATGACAAAAGCTGTGCACTAACCGTGAGCAGCGACGAGCGCCAGGGGTGGGTGAGCGTGAAGCAAAACTTGGAGGGCTTCAAAAAATGCCGTGAATTCCGCTGTCAACTGCACTGCATAGGGGACCGAGCCTTTGGCGGCGTTGCCAGCGGTTTTCTTCGATTTTATCCTGAATGTTTCATTTGTGTTAACAAGTCTTTAGTCATGCCAAAATTTTGGTCAAAATTCACATAAGAACAACTCATCTAGCAGTTACACAACATGGTCACCTTGCACATACCGTGTAATAATCTAGGAAGCTGTCGACTACCAATATAGTAGGACAAATAGCATAACTCATACAAAATATTTAATAATTTCAAATAAGGAAACTTTGGAATAGCGGAAAAAATATAAGAGAATTACCATCTAAGTAGTCCAGCAAGGGCTCGGATGAGCTTGATGCGCCTCTTTCGTGGACTAGCTCTTCCGGGCTTAGAGTTAACCTCTGAAGTTTCAGCGTCTGGGGCTTCTTGCTCGTCTGGCTTCTCCGCGGAATTTTCTTCCATGATGTCTTCCAACCCATTCTTGCTGTTGCTTTTATTTGGTTTTGTGTCATTTGACGAGCAGGAACTTGCATCCACGTGCTGACAATCTCCATAGATGCTGTTAACATTCAAGTCATTCTTTGTCTCCTCAGGCTCTTTGACGAGAGTAGTGTCAGGAAAGAAATTACTTTGGTTGTCCGTTTTCGGACTCAACAACGAGAATAATTTATCCACAAATTGTTTGGAGTTTGTCTCGCATTCCGACAGCTCCTTTTCTTCTTGAAGGAGACGAGTACTGAGCTCAACTAATGCCTCCTGTAAAGATTAGAAGCGTGGGCCGACGATAAATTTGAGATGCAAAATGCAATAGTAGTGAAATCTTATAAAAAATTGAGCTTTCAATAATTTCTGCAAAATGGAGATAGGAAAGCGTTAATATTATGAAGAGAAATAGGCGTTTTAAAACCTGTACTCAATTGTCACAAAATTGCCCTGCTAAGAGTAAGCAAATGCAGACCTCTATTAGAGCATAAAGGTTTATTTATACATTGGTATATTGTTGCATTAGCGTTTCCTGATGCGTGAACTTGTTTATTATGCAGTAGGAGGCAGCGAGTGCAGAATTGTTGAGAAATAAATGTGTTTACATGTTAGAAATAAATTTTAACACCAACTTCAACCCACTAAAATTTCAAAAAGCTACAAATATGTGTAAAAGCTACTTTTGGTACTCTATAGGCATGTGTTGAAAATCTATAGCCCCATTATTCACCCTTTGAATCATGTCTATGTTGTTTTCTTCCAATTTGGTGGACAGGAGTTGGTCCACTGCGACAGCACTGCTCGTGTTAGCATCAACTGCACTGCAGTATTTTGTTGCCGACGAAGAAGAAGACGGTGGTCCTGCATCAAATTTTCCTGGAACGTCAATTAACGGAATCCTGAAAAAATGGAGAGGTAGATTAGCGTCTTAGAGAGATTATTTATGGTCTAGCTGCTCTGAAATATTTTGGGATTTGAAAGATTTGAGAGATATATTTACCACAAGACTGTACATTGTTACGTTGTCTGATTTCGTGTGAAAATAAAGCATCTAGCAGAGAAAAATAATAGCAATGAAGAACAAATATGCTAATAAGCTTCTTTGGCCACCTGTCATTAGATGAACAAATTCTGTGGAAAATTATGGTAAATAGCTTAGTGTACTTTCCTCTCTAACTAAGAATGAATCCAACATTGAAGACAAATATGCAAATATTAAGCGGAGAGAAAGTATAGTTTGATATTCTGGTCAATGTTTTCGACATCAGATGTATGTTTTTCAATTGTAATTTTAAATTTAATTTGTATAGCATAATGTGATGCAAATCCAGCTTTACTATCGTGTTAAAAGAACATTTAATATTATTTAGAAAACAGGAAGACGTATCTGCACTTACTACTATAATGTTTTTGTGTGTTGCTGCGTGCAACACTTTGAGAGCGCTCAAATACAAAACGCTTAATGGTACCAGTCTTGCAGTTTACACCTGTTTGCTCTGGTAAATTCAGTTAAACTCATTAGCTCTTCTTTCTTGTCTCCTTCCTTTTGAAAATAAATGTTCATGTCGTGCAAAAAGAGGGGTTCTCATGTTCATTTGCATTTTCAGCAGCGCTAACTTCACTAATAATAATAATAATAATAATAATAATAATAATAATGAAGGCATCTACGGATTTGGAGAAGTCACTACCTGAAGAGCTAACTTCGTTATGGTGTTTGTGTATCTTAAGTGAAATATTACAAATGAAATAATAAAAACGTAACGGAACTATTATGGGAAGCAAGATGAAATGACCAAATGTGTCCTAGACTTCCCTGCCTCTATTTGAAACCATCCATTCAAATAAAATTTTGAATGAAACAATATAGAACTGGTAAAAATTTGAAATTATGACCGATTGTCAATGGAACGATTCCTAACATAGGAAAACAAAATAACTGACAACAGGGAAAGTAAAACGAATGAATTGCAAAAGCATTAGCTCGAGATTAAATAATTAGATTAAATAAGCTAGTTTAAGCCTCGCTATTCGCAACAACAGCGCTCGAAAGAAAGGAGAAAAGCCTAATTTGACGTGGAGTTAACAGAACGGGGTGTCTGTCTACAAAGTGTGTTCCTACAGAAAATCTTCCGCGCAAAGAAATATTAAAATAAGAAGGAAGATCATAAAACATGAAAGAAAGTTGAAGAAAGTAATATATACTGGAAAACAGGGCAGCAGTAACCCCCCTCAAAAAAATGGTCTGTAACAAAACAAGAAACCTATTTTATCTCAACCAAAGAGAAACCTACTTAACCTTCAGCTTTAGACCTCACCCTCCCCGAGTGCACGAGCTCGAGCAAAGGTATGCTACAGCTTCACCTGCTAGTTAAGTGGCCACACAGTGTATCTCCAGGAGCAGCCTCTAAGACCAGCTTCATCTTGTTCGGTGCGACACCAGCACGACGAACGTAGTCACTGATGCGTAGAGCGGAGCGGAGGAGAGAGCATGGTGTCCAGGGCAGTCGCAGCAGCAGCCACGTCTCCACCGCTTCGCCTTCCCGGCACTCCAGCTGCGGTGATTGAAGGAAGCCATGGGTGGAAATGTAACTTGGGAACGTAAGATTCATGCCTCTGCGATGTGGCAGTTTGTCGGTAAGGAAAGCTTTATTTATGGAAACCCGCACCTACTTGGAGGGAAGTTAGAAATAATTTACCTCAATTTGGCAAGAATTAAGCGGCTTTGATAACATTGGCATAAATATTTGTTGGATGGTGGTCTATTTGAGAAACAATGGTAATTGAAGAATTAAGTAAATTTCATCTAGTGCGTCGTATAAATAATTAAAAAACAATGCACCTCTCGTTCGATCCTTCGCGTTACTTCACTCTCGTCTTCACAAGCAGAACAGTAGATTTCTATAAGAGAAATTTCTTCGTTTTTTAGACCAGAGCCTGGACCTCTTCGTAGTGCCTCTAACGCACCGCACAAAATCTGCAAAATATTAGCAAAATAAACAAACTTAGAATCTTACATTTCCAAGGATCGCTAATCAAGATACATTTGAGAGACTTAAACAATTAATGAATGGAAAGACAAATAGTGAGTACCGTCAACTGAAGTAAAATCATTTTAAAGCAGAGTACCCAGCACGGTACCATTCATTTCCGGTAACTGAGCTTTAAATATATCATCTTAATTAAACTATACAAACAATCTTTATCTGGGAAAATAATTAGTAACACTACCAAAATAGCATAGCAGATCAATTATTTTATTGAAGGACAGCTACGGTTGAGCATTGTTCTAATTATGCATTCTTACGAAGAACATTTTATTGTTAATTTAAGAAGACCGGTATCTTTCCGCACGTGTACTTCAAAGGCTAGGAGATACACTTGCAACACAAAAATAGCTGTCACTATAACTGATGAGATTTTCGGTCTCAAGTGAGCAGAAATAATATTACTGAGGAGCGAAAAATGCGCCCAATAATTAGAGAAAAGATGAAAAAATATCTCATTTTGGGTAGAATCAACGGAGGCAGTTACTTAACTGCACATAAAATTGAATAAAATCAATCGTTATAATGTGTTAGACAAAAAGCGCAGATGATAGTGAACTAATTCATGTGTGATAAAAACTTGCATCGTACTAGAATAAGAAAATGGATGACGAACTAATCATTTAAAAAGCCGTTACTCCCTGCATGTTTGTTGCGAATTGTTTGTTCTAGATGTCCCCTCAGGGGGATACAACCATGGTATCTATGGGTGTTAGCACTTCCAGGGGGAAAATGTGTGGGAGCCCGAGCAGAGAGTTAGGTAGGCCTTCATTTTGTTAAAATAAAATGTTTTTGTTGAGTTAAGGACCACCTTTTTTCGGTCCACTGCTATCCTATTTTTCAGCACCTACTACTTTCTTCTTCAACTTTCATCTTTAGTCACAAACTTCTTCCTCAACTTGATGTTTCTATGCCCCTTCTGCATAGCTTCCGCGTTCCCTTATCTCCATACTAAATGGCGCCTTCCTCCTTCCTCTCTTCGGAACGCTTTTTTTTAGCGATTAGGGAGGCTTAAACTAACATATAACCTAATAATCTTGTTGTTGATGTTTATGTTGATGTATGCGAATTGTTCGGTGATTTCATGTATCGAAAGTTTATCAAATATCGAAAGAAAGTGATATCGAAAATTCATGTGAACTGTTTGTTGGTTTATTCTTGGGAAAGCGTAATTTACATATAAATAGTAAAACTAAGGCGGGTAAAAACATCTTTCACAAAATCTCACGATGTATTTTAAAAATAGAGCTTTCGAGCTCTAGTATGAGTATGGATATGCTCGAAAGCTCTATTTTTAAAATACATCGTGAGATTTTGTGAAAGATGTTTTTACCCGCCTTAGTTTTACTGTTTGTTGGTATCTATTATTAAACAATAGTATATTAAGCATTGTGTTACCTTTGATCTGTTTAGGAGGAGAGTATTTTTCATTTTTGTTCGTTCCTGTCAAAAATGTCACACTCACCATGGTAATAGAGATAGACCGACTGTGAACCATTGCGCAGCTGTCGTACAGAGATAAGTGGGAGTGCAAACTTATCGCTGCATCAACCAAGGTTCCTGCCAATGAAAATTTGGTTCTCAACACAAATTACGCTTTAAAGAGAGCAAGTTAATTAATCATAAGGGTTGTAGCTAAGATTATTCCAATTGTACGACCTTCAATAGAAACTTAGATCCGACACGAAACAATGTACAAAGGTCTTTGAGTTTAAAATACTTTTAGAAGCGTTGATTTGATCTGATTTATTTAACCATAAAGCATTATCCCTAGATACTATTGTCATACCATGCGAGAGAAATACAGAATGAAATTATTTCAACAATTTGAACTCACCATAACTTGAAGAACTTTCTAGAAAGAATTCAGTCAATATCTTCTCTAGCGCTTCTCTCAGTAATTTTTTCTGAAAAGTTTTGAAAATGACAGAGGTTTCAGCTAAAGACCCTTTAGAGGATTCAAAATTAGAGTTTTGCAAGCCATCTTTCCCAGAATTGTCAAACGTTTTTGCCGTCTGTGCAATTTCAGATGTGCTGTCCACTAGACCAGCGGATGCGACGTCATTGATGAGGATTTCGGGTAGAAGGCAGTGGGGAGAAGGCGAGTCTGGAAGGACGGTGTTGTCCAGGCTCTTGTTTTTTTCATAAGTTTCGAAAACTGGTGCTGTTCTCGCGATATGGTTTCCTTCATTTGAACAAATAATCATGGCTGCATCTCTCACAATAGTGTCGTCCGATATAACTTCCTGAGGAAAAAGAGGACCGGGAAGATAATTTTTATTTCTGAAATACACAGTAGACTTTCATAAAGTAAAAGTGCGTATTTTTGACCTAACCATCAGGTTTCTTGAATTAAAGAAAATGAACGAAAGTACTGGACACGATCAAAATATACGAGTGAAATGAGACCATTTTGATTTAAGAAAAAGGGAATTTAAGCACAAGGTGTGTTCGCACAAAGTAACACCCTGCGCATAAAAACGGCAATTTAGGAAGGAAGTGCAAGAAAATGCTAAGAAGAGATAGTAAAGGAGGAATGAAAACTGGAAGATACAAGTGGGCATGAAAGATAGAAGTTCCTAAGATCGATTTATAGCTGATGTAACCTAACAGAAGCCTCTTTCCTGGCGTATACGAGTATCATAAGGTGATAGTGACTTGTGACTTCTTGGTTTGTGCTTGTGTGCTACTGAACCTCTGACTAAAACTGTGATGGATTAAAGTGAAGTTGCTGAAAACTGGTATAGTTTGTATTTCACGTGAGTATAGTGTGTGACACCGTATGGAGTGCTAGTGAGAGTAGTGCTTGTGCTGCCTGAAACTCAGCGTTTATATCGTGACTTGCAACTTTTGACGAGGGTGTTTTGACTGGTAGTCTTGTATTTGCCTGTAAGTCTGTGCTGAGATAGAAGTTTGTGGTTGAGGATGGCATATAATGAGGGAAGTAGTTTTAGTGTTGGAGGTATAGATGGGATGAAGGAGTTGATTCAGTGTGAGACCTGTTCAGACTGGATGAATATGGATGCGTGCAAGGGCTTGAGAAGAATGAGTAAGAAAGAGCCGAGGAAGTATAAGTATACATGCTGGAAATGCTTGACTGATGAGAGAGAGAAGTTGAAAGAAGAGGTTGACAGTTCTGATGGCTGTGGAGATAGTATGGTAAAGAAAGTGGACAGGTTTGTAAGGATGAGTGATAGTTGTGGATGCACAAGCATGAGAGGGAAAGGAGTGGAAGAGATTTGTAAGTATGCTGATAGTGTGATAGATGGCATGGATGAGAGTATGATTGTATTGCAAGGAAGTGGAAATCGATTGCCTGAATGTGGGAAAGAATGTACAGTGAATGCAATTATGAAAGTGGTTGAAAGTGCACGGGAGAAGAAGAATGTAAGAGTTGCTGTGCCGAGTGTCCTAAGAAGGCCTGCTTGTGATGAGAAGTATGAAAGGGTAAAATGGAAAGGCATGTGGTCCTGATAGGATCCCATATGAGTTCTATAAATGCGGAGGAGAGTGTAGTTGTTATATTGCAGGGTTTATTTGATGAGATATGGAAGAGTGAATGAGTACCGGGAGACTGGAACAAGTGTAATGTAGTTCTATTGCATAAGGGTGGGCACAAGAGTATGAATGAGCTTAAAAATTGCAGACAAATTGAATTTGCTGATACTGTATGTAAGATTTTTTGTGGTATTTTGAATGATAGAATGAAATATTTAGTTGAAGAGCTATATAGGAGTTCTGGGAGAAGAACAGAATGGTTTTAGGCAAGATAGACGTGGTGAGGATATTCTGTTTGTAGTGAGTGGAATTATTGAGCGAATGAGGAAGGATGATAAGAAGGTATATATAGCATTCCTGGATATTGAAAAGCCGTATGACAGAGTAGATCGTTTTAGGCAGTTTGAAATTTTGAGAAAAGTTGGATTTAGTAGAAAGATAGTAAACATTGTGCATGGTCTGTATGAGAACACAAGCGCTACCTACAGGTTTGGAAATTTGGAAACGGGGCAAGTGAGGAGTGTTAGAGAAGTGAGACAGGGCTGTACTCTGTCTCCCCTGTTGTTTGGATTGTACACAGAAGAATTAGCAGTTCGACTGAGAATGAGTGGCTTAGGACTGAAAGTTGGTAAGGAGAAATTGAGTTGTCTGTTGTATACTGATGATGTGGTTGTGGTTAGTGAATCTGGGCATGAACTACAAATGATGCTTGACATTGTGAATGGATATAGTACAGATTTCAAGATGAACTTTGGCGCGGATAAAAATAAGGTTATGGTTATAAATAGTGATGAGAATGACAGAGACAGACTGTGGAATATTGAAACAATTTAAACAATATAAACAATTTATTTACCACAGGTGATACAAATGTAGATTGTGGAGAAATCACAATAGGTAGAACTAAAGAATCCAAATATCTAGGTTGTATGATAAGTAAAGATGGATGCACTAAAACTAAGGATGAGAAAGTGACAAAAGCAATACAGTGGAGTGGACGGTTAAGTAGTGTGGCCAGATACAGAGCAAACAAGTATGAATGTGTGAGAGGAATGGGGAAGTACGTTGCTGTACCTAGTGTCATGTATGGTTAGAGTGCTCTAGCCTGGAATGGGAGTGATTTTGAGAGGCTGGATGTGACCAGGACGTCTAGCATTGGGTGCTCCAAAATGGACAGCTATAGAATCTATTACCCAATTTCAGAACGAATTAAGTATGCAAAAGATTATTTGTGTTAGAATTGGGAGACAGGTGGATGACCGGCTTCTAATGAATGTTGGAGGTGAAGGACCAGAATGGTACTGCAAAAGGTGGAAAAATGAGATTGAGAGGCGAACAAAAGAGTATGGATTGAATAAGTGAAGGCTCAGCATGACGCGAAACCCTATACTAACCTGGGATATGCAAAAGGAAGTGCCTAAGTGAGAGGTGTTCTATGAGGGCAGTTTTGGAAGCCAACTTTTGTTTGCTGTGAGGGGTAAGGCATTGAACGTGAATAGACGTACATGGAGGTGGAATGAAAATAATAATAGATTATGTCGGCAGTGTGATGGAGCAGTGGAGGAAACAATTAAACATTTTGTGCTGTAATGTAGTATGTTTGAGCAAGAGAGAGAGAGAGAGTTTAATGAATGTGGTGTTTGAGCAGTATGGAGAGAATGAGTGGTATATAAGTATACCAGATGTGCTGAAGATGATTGTGGTATGAGCTGTCTTGCTGGATTGGATCAGGAGTGTAATTTGAGTATCATTGAAGCTATGAAAATTTTTCTTGTACGTGCCTGGAGTAACAGACAGTGACTGGAATGAGCCAGTCATGAAGAGTGGGCTGTAATGACCCATTATGTCTAGGGATGGTGTTTTGACGTACAAGTTATCCCAGTGATGCCATCCAATGACAGATTGTGACAAGGATTGGTGGATCCTGAGTAGTTTATTGGACAAGTCTGGTACACAGGCGCTGAACTTTTTTGTTTGAATATAGTGAGTATCGCGAAGGGAATTGTAGGCCGTTACAAAAGCCCCGACGCTGTCGGCCCTCAACTTCAAATTTAAGTTCAAATTCAAGCTCAAGTTCAAGTCACAAGTACAAGGAGTAGTGACTGGAAGTTCAGCAACCAGATTAACCAGTAACTAAAATAGAAACTGGGAGAGGGCTATTGCAAAAACTTATAGAGCGTAAATTTTCTCTCAATGAGCAATACTCGAAAGCACGACACAATTACTAAGTATAAATCTAAAATTAGATAGCAAGCAGGTTTTTTTCAAAACAAGTTAGCATAAAACTTAGAATATTCAAAAACAAACTGAGCAGCCTAGGTTTTCAATCATAGTAATTTTATGTTTACGTATGTATGTCAACGCATGTTATTATAGTTTATTCATGTTGAATCGTCGCTTTTTTGGCATAATTAACACGACAGCAGCTTGTGTGCTTGTGTTCTTCGGTGGAGGAAGGTGCAAAGCGTCATAGACATAA
Organism: Morinoia aosen; assembly: GCA_030386875.1. NCBI lineage: Eukaryota > Metazoa > Arthropoda > Malacostraca > Amphipoda > Talitridae > Morinoia > Morinoia aosen. The sequence continues at coordinate 25,339,868 of CM059560.1, read as the reverse complement.
GTTATATACACACATGAGACACGAAAGGTTGAAATATGAGACATGAGACACGAAAGGTTGAAATATGAGACATGAGACACGAAAGGTTGAAATATGAGACATGAGACACGAAAGGTTGATATATGAGACATGAGACACGAAAGGTTGAAATATGAGACATGAGACACGAAAGGTTGAAATATGAGACATGAGACACGAAAGATTGAAATTTGAGACATGAGACACGAAAGATTGAAATATGAGACATGAGACACGAAAGGTTGAAATATGAGACATGAGACACGAAAGTTTGAAATATGAGACATGAGACACGAAAGATTGAAATTTGAGACATGAGACACGAAAGATTGATATATGAGACATGAAACACGAAAGATTGAAATATGAGACATGAGACACGAAAGATTGAAATTTGAGACATGAGACACGAAAGATTGAAATATGAGACATGAGACACGAAAGGTTGAAATTTGAGACATGAGACACGAAAGATTGAAATATGAGACATGAGACACGAAAGGTTGAAATATGAGACGTGAGACACGAAAGTTTGAAATATGAGACATGAGACACAAAAGATTGAAATTTGAGACATGAGACACGAAAGATTGAAATATGAGACATGAAACACGAAAGATTGAAATATGAGACATGAGACACGAAAGATTGATATATAAGACATGAGACACGAAAGGTTGAAATATGAGACATGCGACACGAAAGGTTGAAATATGAGACATGAGACACGAAAGGTTGAAATATGAGACATGAGACACGAAAGGTTGAAATATGAGACATGAGACACGAAAGGTTGAAATATGAGACATGAGACACGAAAGGTTGAAACATGAGACATGAGGCACGAAACGTTGAAATATGAGACATGAAGCACAAAACGCTTCTGTAAACGGAAAGATTTCTTTCCTTTACGTCTCACTCACTGGCTCTGAGATAATTTTCTTGAGCAACATTGATTACCGAAGCAAGGCTTAAATCAGAATCGCTCAATCCACAAATTTTTTCCAAGCATCCACTTTCGCAGAGAAAACACTCTGGATATTCATATTCTTCCTCACAACTTTCAACATCATTGGAGGCTTGCTACATTTTTTTCTGTTCAAGATCGATTCTATGGTAATTTTAAATTTTATAAGATGCGTTGAATGAGTTCTATTGAAATTTAGATTCAGTATTCGAGATTTTACTAGGCCATATTCGTTCTTCACTCACCGGTGAATGCTGCTGCAGCAAGGAACGTCTCATAGACGCTGCAGCTTCTCCAATACAACCTATTATTCTGTACAGAAAACATTCATCATGAGAAAACCCACGTTATACTTTTAAGCTTAGACATAGAATGAACTCTTCTGTCTAACTTATTGAGATGCGACAAAATTTCATTGATGGATTAAACAGGTAATAGAATGAAATTGTGTGCAGAATACCTGCATTATAGCTCTAAGTACTAGAATTAAGGTAACTTTAAAGGAAATAGGATTCAAGCGACAGCTACATTAATTTGTAAAATTTAATTCATCAAATTAACCGAATTGAAAGGAATTAAAATAAACCAATTTGGGAGAAAATATTAAAGTAAAACCGCTGCTCTGATTATCACAGTTGTAGCGTACTAGAACCAACTTTCCCTTTCCACTACTAACTTGTGTGGAAGCTCCTCCTATTCCCGCAGTTCTTCATCAGATCCCGCAAAGAATCCATCTCATCTGCTTTTCCCGGAATCAACACTACTTCCGATTAAATGGTCGATACTTCGCTGAGCCACTGGATCTCAGTTGGAGCCGAATGTGCCAGGTATATTTTGATCGGAAAAGATTACCCCTTCCTCTGGAACTGCGGCTGGATCTCAACTGTGTCTACGCGTGCCGGGTGGAGTCCAATCGACCAAGGTGTAAACTCCGCTACAAACTTCAGGACCGTAAATTCATCTTTCATGACAATGTATAAATAAAAATCTGCGCTAGAGAGGCGGACGGACCGGCAGCCGAGATCACGGAGCGGACAGCAACATCCAGACGTCGCTCGGAGGTTGGTCTAGTGCATCGTTGCAGATGGGCTGTTCGGGGACGGTGTGATTTTGTTGGTGACTGCTTCCCACGATTCATTATACATCCGCTTGATAAACTATCAACCATAAACTTAAACTCTGTCGTTCGACTTATAACCTTAAACTCTGTCGTTCGACTTATAAACTTAAACTCTGTCGTTCGACTTATAAACTTAGACTTTGTCGTTCGACTTATAAACTTAAACTTTGTCGTTTGATTTATATTAACTTAAACTTTGTCGTTCGACTTATATAAACTTGAAAACTTAGAACTTTGTCGTTCGACTTGCTACTATAAACTTTGGTGGTAAGCGTTTAAAAACTAGTAAACTATAAACTTTGGGGTTGAAACTATTTCAATTGTACTTCGGGTGTTCTCTGGAGATTACGTTGACAGTTCGCGTTTTCATGCCTTTGCAGGATGGACGATGCCAGGCGGGAGATCGGACATGGTATTGAACTGCTAAAGGTTCCAACAGCTCGTCCTGTTCCCTGTTCCCTGTTCCTGTGTCCGTTACGGCTGTTTACGACGTGCGTTCGTTCCTAATCTCTTTCCGGAGTAAAGCTTGAATGTCGGTTGAACTTCTTTTTTGCCCTTTTTTATAGAACTTTTCCACTGAAAATTGTACAAATTGCACCGCACACAAAAGAATCCACCATTAAAGAGTAAAGAATCTATAGAACTAAGTGATGCCAAGTACACGGCTGTACTGCATACCTGGGTGCGCAAAGGCCGCGTTTGGTGCAGGTGGTCACCATGAGGGTCACGTCAGCCAGCGTGGAAGCGGACACCAGCAGGGCTCGGCTAGCCAGCGCTGCCTGCAGCAGCACCTCTGTGATATCACACACCATTTCTATCAAATGGACGAATATCAGGTTTGGCGATTACGAAAACATCTTATACTGCGTAGGAACAAGTCGAAATGATGATGCGAAAAACGGAAACGTACCTTAAAGATAGATTAAGGGGGCCCTCCGAGGCCCCTTTTCTCTCCGATGGTCATTTTTCATGTTTTTGTTAGAAAAGGCCCCTTAGGTGGTTGACTATTCGGTCCTAAAATTTTATAGCGCTACGAACAATAGATCCCCCCCAAGGGGGGGGAGGTAAGGGGACCAAAATCTTAAATTTTCGATCCCATTTCGACCCCATTTGAAAAGAAAACAAAAGAAGAAAAGGAAAATTTGTGAATGTACTTTTGTTAGATATGTTCCAAGTTCTATCATAAAAACTCAATGAGTTCTATTTGTTTGAAATATCAAAACCAGTGGACTAAAAACCAATATGTCAAATTTTTTCAAAAACTAAGGCCTGAATAAAAAAAATGTGTAGATGAAATTGTGTTTCTTTTCAAAGGTTACATACAGGGTGTGTTTTTTTACTTTGAACAAACTTCGAACTTAGGTACAAAAACTCAAAATAAATCGATTTTTATGAATGACAAAATGTCCAAAACTCTTTAGTTTTCGAGTTATGGCGTCGCAAAGCATGTTTAGAAGTGCATGTTATAACTGGGCCGCACACCAATTGTTATTTAAAGTTGTTAGTTTTCGAGATTGTCGAATACAATTAAAGCATTTTTTCTCATTTCATTATGGGTTATCCATTCCATGTAATCAACGACAAGATTTCAAGATGCAATGTGAAACTGAAATAATGAAATGAAATTTATTATTAACAATCTACATTACTGGAGCGCACGTGTTGCAGTATCAGTTCGCCATTTGTTGACATGCCGTTGCACTGTGACCATGGAAAGATTTACCAATGCTGAGAAGGCAGACATGCATTTGATTTATGGAGCTGCAGGCGGAAATGGTAGGCTCGCTCTGAGGATGTACAGAGAAAGGTTTCCTAGGCGCGAAGTGCCTGATTTCCGGTATTTTGCTACTCTGCATACGAGATTGCGTGACACCGGCAGCTTCAACGTTAACAGAGGGAATGCTGGGCGCGGCCATCATCCACAGGAGGATAGAATTGTGGAATACTTTGAGCAACATCCACGAACCAGCAATCGTGCAGCTGCTCAACGTCTTGGCTTGCGAAACCATACTACTGTGTGGAGGGCACTACATCGTCAGCAATTACATCCGTACCATTTCCAAAGAGTGCAAGGGCTCATGCCAGGTGATTTTGAACCTCGTATGGTGTTTTGCCAGTGGTTAATGCAACAGGAAAGAATGAATCGCGGTTTCTCAAAACTTATTCTCTTCACAGATGAAGCTTATTTCTGTCGTGATGGAGTTTCCAACCGTCACAATAATCATTACTGGGCTGGAAATAACCCTCATGTTATTCAGCCTAATAGTCGCCAGCACAGATTTAGTGTCAACGTGTGGGCAGTCATTATTGGCAATAATTTATTTGGTCCGTACCTATTACCTTCTCCTCTCATGGGACCTGCGTACACCATCTTCCTACGCGAAGTTTAGCCTGGACTACTGGAGGACGTGCCCTTGGAGACACGTAGGCGAATGTGGTTCCAGCATGACGGAGCACCAGCACATTACTTTCGTGAAACACGCTTGTTCCTGAATAACCAATTTCAAAACCGATGGATTGGCAGAGGTGCTCCTGTAGCATGGCCAGCTAGGTCGCCTGGTTTGACGCCACTGGATTTCTTCTTGTGGGGAACCATGAAGGACCTCGTGTATGCCACTCCTGTTGAATCGGAACAGGATCTGGTTGGACGCATTGTGGACTCAGCTGGCCGTATTACGGAAATGCCTGGCGTGTTTCAATCTGTAAGGCGCTCACTGGCTGTTAGATATCGTAAATGTGTTGAAGTTCATGGAGGCCATTTTGAGTAACTGTTGTAATAAAACTGTATTCAAGTTTGTTCTTGCGTTAAAGTTCTTACATTAAAGTTTGTATTGATTATGTTTTTTTACCTGTGTCCTGCAATGCTTACTGATTAATGGTTAGCTTACATGATAATAATTGATAATTACTCATTTAGGACAATTTATTCTTATTTGTAAAACGTGTACACGCAAATTTCATTGTGGAATTACAAAAATACTACATTAGTGGGGCCCAAAAACCTCTTTAACTATCAAAGGTAGCGCTAAAAATGGTGCGCGCGTGCAATCCTACTTGAAGTTCTAATATTCTTCAAGTAACTATAACTCGAAAACTAAAGAGTTTTGGACAATTTGTCATTCATGAAAATCGATTTATTTTGAGTTTTTGTACCTAAGTTCGAAGTTTGTTCAAAGTAAAAAAAACACCCTGAAAAATAGTCAAATTTCATAAGAATCAAACTGAAAACAAAAAATTTCATAATTTTATGAAATAAGTAAAAAAATTTTTAATATTTCTTTTTTTTGTAAATTAAAATTCACAGTGTGAATATGATGTTATGCACGGAGATTATCGAAATGAAAATGAAAACAGCATTCAATTAAATAAATTCTTCATTATATTACACTTCAACAAAAATTTTTGTTTATGGCCTTTACTGTAAAGTCACTTATTTTCAAAATTCAAAAGAATAGAAGTCATTGAGTTTTTATGCTAGGAAGAAAACAAAGACAGTTCTAGAATTCTTGGGACATTCCTAACAAACTGACATTCCTCGATTTCCCAATTTGTACGTTGTCTTTTTTTTCTGCTAGTTCAAAACCTAAAAATTCGGTATATTTAAAGTATTGATCAAATATCACATATTTAAAAAAAATTCAAATAGAAAATTCAGGAATGTCAGTTTATTTACATTGTTACGAGGATTTTAAAACTGTCTTTGTATTTGTTCTAACATAAAAATTCATTGACTTCTATTCTTTTGAAAACATCCCAAAAATGAACCAAAAAACTAGTTTTTCAGAAATAAAAATAAAACTAAGGCCTAAATCAAAAAAACTTCCCGAATAAAATATGTTTTTCTTGCAAAAATAAATATAGTTGCTAAATTTCAGACTAATTGGATCAAAATTCAATTTTGACGGGAGGGCCCCCTTAGAAGTTATTCTACGACTCCTTAATAATGGGGTCATCCTTTGATTTTTAAATTTTGATTCGATTCGTCTGAAATTTGGCCAGTGTATGTATGTTTGAAAATAAAACATATTTTACTCAAGAAACTTTTTCGATTTATGCCTTAGTTTTTGAAAAAAATCGGAAGAACTGGTTTTTTAGTTCATTTTTATGGAAACTAGTCCACCCCCCTTTATTTGAAATAAAAAGAGGGCGAAACGAGAGAAAGGTCTTAGGAAATAATCAAAAAATACAATCTCTCGAGTCTCGCGAGTTGATGAGGCCGCGAGCACACGGCCCGTCAAAATATATTGGGCTGGAACTTGTATCACAGATACGCTCATCACACACTTTCGGCTGGCTTTGGACAGACTGACCGACCGACGGACGCGGCTCTTATTATAGTATAGATTTCAAAAGAATAGAAGTCATTGAGTTTTTATGCTAGAGCAAATTCTTTGCTGGAGCAAATATAATGAACAATTTTTAAACTCGAATGCTGTTTTCATGTTTTTTTGATAATCTCCATGCATAATTTCATATTTACACTGTGAAATGTAAACTACAAGTCAAAAAATAAAAATAAAGTATAGATGAAAAAATTATTCGTTTCTTGATGAATGGTGAATTGTTATTTTTTGGTCTGATTCTTCTGAAATTTGACCTCTGTATGTAATTTTTAAAAAGAAACACATTTTGTTTCATTTATTTTTTGATTTAGACCTTAGTTTTTTGAAAAAATTCGAAATTTTAGTTATTTAGTTCATTTGTATCGATATTTTAAAAGAATAGAAATCATTGAGTTTTATGCTAAAAATAAATTCAAAGACAGTTTTGAAATCCTCGTAACATTGCAAACAAACTGATAGTTTTAGAATTCTCATTCTTTGTTTTGTTTTCTTATTATATGGGGTCAAATACTCATGATTTTTGGTCCCTTCACTGGGGGCCCCCCCCTTTGGGAGGGGGGATCTAATGCCCGTAGCCCCATAAAGTTTTAGGGCACAGTAGCCCATCACGTAAGGATCCTTTATAAAAAAACGGCCCATCGAGCCTTAGGGGCCTCGAATGATTCCCACCTCAAACACAATCAAAATATACTTAAGAGATGAAAACGTACCTTGATCAACCGAGCAATGCAGTGAGAATATTGTGTTGCATATTGCAACACCCAAACTTGGGCTGACTTTAAAATTTTATACCAATCCTTAAGTATTGTTGATTGGTATATTATAAATATGGTAGTGACCAAGGATGTCAAAGACGTGTCGCACATACCAGAAGAGGGTAGCACGACCGGTACAATCCTCAGTGTAGGTCCGATGATAGAACCGAACTCCCAAGCCAAATTTTTGCTCTGCTTTAGCTTTTTCGGTGAAGTACAATAGTCCTCAACATCTGGTACTACACAGGGTAATATTGGAGTTGTCATGGTCATGAAGATTGCAAAGTGGTCATGAAGCTTCACCTCGGTGTGGTCGATAATGCAACTGCAAAAGACAAAAATTTTAATCCAATATTAGGTAAAATCCAATTTGTTAGCTGATTACTCTTACTGACGGATTCCGCAATTAGGACTTCAAACTATGTGAAAACCAAACACGTCATCAATAAAATAACTACACTGGGAAAAATTTGCACTTTGAAAAGCAATTGAAGGTACCTTTTGAAGCCGCTCTGCCTGACCCTTGCCACTTCCCTAGACAGGAGTGAAAGTCTGCTGAGGGCATCGTAGCCCAACAAGGCGGCGTCTGTGACGAGCAGCCACAGCCCTCCTCCCGCACACCCCGTCACTGCGTGGTCCAGACTCTGGACGGGATGAAGGAAAAAAGTTCAGCCTGTGGCTGACCTGAAAGTCGAATTAAGCGAGTCTCTGTCGTTGACGACGTAAGTCCAACAGATAAAGAAAAAGAATTCATTTTATTACCTTGGCAGCAACATGAAAGCAGTCTTAGAACGCAAATCATATGGTCGGTGTGACATCATCACAAACCTAAGTAACCATAACCATTATTTTCGACAAATAGAAAAATAGCTGTAGAACAGACGCATTGAAGTAGAAACCGATAAAGAGAAACACTGCCTGGCTCTTATTTTTCCTCACACGACGTATCTTAAGACTAAAAAATTAAAAATGCTCAAAATCTCGACTTAGGTGTGAAGTTATTTTAAATTATTTCGATTAGGCCTGGCAGAGGGTTTGTGTTCAAGGGTTAAACTGCAAATCCATTTCTTTCGAAAATAGTTTGGCAACAAGATAGTTATTTACCAGTTTCTTTAATTTTAATTTCAATATTTGCGCACGGAGAGCCGCGAACGGAGACGCAGCAAAGGTGTTGCTGCAATTGGGGCGTGGAAAAATTAAAAGTTCCAGACCATAATATTGCTCTGACACCTCAAATTCTTCAATTGAGATAAACATTCACCAACTAAAACCCAATTTTCCCAAAGATATGAAAATAAAGCACAATACGCATTTCAGTTGAGGTTCAATATAAATGCTTTGATTTTGGCTAACGCCAAGTTCCTTTTGAGCTTGAAATTGTGTATTATTATGGTTGGAGTTATTGCACTCAATAAATCACCTTCCCACAAGAAAACCCGGGCAGTTCCACAACATGTCTGCCGCAGTAGCCGGCCAGTGTCTTCACAGCTTCCGATTTTCCTGCGCCGATCCCACCTACGGTCACGCCGCCTATAAAAATTTATCAGAAAAATTTATAAGAAAAATTTTATGAAAAATATATTACAAAATTAACATGGAAATTAAACAAAAAAATGCATGCAATTTTGAAAAGACAGATTAAATTTAATAACACTTCACAGTATCCTTTCTGTTGCAATGTACAAAAATGCACCTATTATTTTGAATGATAAAGCGGTAATTTGAATTTGCACAATCATCATCATCATCATCATCAATTCCGAACGCAATTATCGCTTACGAACTTTTAATTCGCTAATAAAATATATAAAAATTTGGAAATATTTACTTTCAAAAACTCTGCCTAGAAACTAGCCATGTTCAACGACCAATGTTGGTACATTTTTTCATCAAAGTTGGTGTAGCCACTCTCGCTAGGGCTAAACAAGCACAAGGTACGACACGGAGGGATAAAAATGGAATGCTATATATATGTTAAAAGGAAGTTTTGCCAAGAAAAGAAGTCCAGATTGAAATGGATATTCATTCATCGTATTTTGCATTGAAATAACTAATCTCAAAATTACCATAAAAAATAATCAGTGCACTTTAAAAAGTGTTTTAGAGCACTTTAAGAAACGTAATGAAGTACATCAAACTCAACAAACATACCAAAGAAGCACGTTAAAAACTATGTGCATACCCTGACCACGTATGAAAAAATAAAACTCACAGCGGTTTGAATGTGCAGCGACGGTTAGATTAAATAAAGCTCGGTCAGTCGACGGACTTCGGCTAACAGACCTCGGAATCCCCAAAAATTCTAAGCCGTACTGGAAAGACATTCCAGCCATGTTCCAAAACACTCCAGCTGAGCGGCCGGTGCCGGCGACGCTGTGGTGCCCATGACGCAACCACTGCCAGCTCAAGCTTCAGAAAGAGAACTCAATCAACTTTAGAAAACTGAGAAATTACTAATTTGTGCACTATCTGCTGTAATATTTAATTTTTATTACTATACTGCTGGTAATTTTGTTTTCATCGGTAATAGGGTTTTCCACGCAGCCTATGATGAGAAAACTTTTTCATCAACTATAATTTATAAATCCAAAAACTACTTTGCACAAAAATGAGTGCTGCTTTAGTATGCGATCTCGTGAATACCGTTCGATGGGTTTGTAACATTGAATTTTACTAGATGCGTTAAACTCTTTCCATCAAAAAACTCCTTAAATTGTTAACTTTAACAGTTCTACAAATGATTAAAAATGAAGAGTAAACAATTGGTTTTCTTACAAGTAATGGACGATTGGATTAAAAGTAAAACATAGCATCATATCCTTGTGAAGAATTATTTTTATTGTTATTTAAGTTAGTTCAATTCCCTTGTCACAACAACGATATCAATGGAACGTAGAGTAGGGATCACTTGAATGAACTATGAAAAGTAGGGAACAATGCACGAGATGTGTCCCCACACAGGTTACGCTAGAGATGAAAACAGGTTAGGATGGAAGGAGAATAAAAGACAAAAAGATAATAACGAAAATACATACATATACCTGGCTTTTCCTCCTTACAGGAGGGTAGCTGACAGCAAGCCACAATCATTCATCATTAGTAGCTAGTGACTAGTAGGCGAGCGAGGTAGCACAGGCCGCACCAGAACTGCCCGGATCAATAGCAGCCGAGCACAACCCTTTTTCACAGTCAGGCCCGACCGCCATTGCTGGTTTACCCCGACCACTTCATTTGTGTGCAGCTTACCCTCGAACATGACAGGACTCAAACATATACCCTATCACCCAGTGAGTGCATCAAATAATTACATCCTCATGCACCGCTTCCACTCACTTCTGTCCGCAGTTGTGTCTTTCGCCACGTCCACAGCAGACCCCTCTCATGCAATGCATGTTTCACCCCATCTAGCCAACTTGCCCGTCGTCTTCCTAGCGCTCTAATACCACTAACCTCCGACGCATAAATAATTTTTCCCCAGTCGCTCAACATTCATTCTTTCAACATGCCCAAACCATCGAAGCACTCATTCATCCGCCCGCCTACTCATCCTTTTGACATCAGCCGTCTGCTCCTTAACCAACTCATTCGTAATCCTATATCTTCTTGTTACTCCAAATATGCTCCTAAACCCCTTCATCTCAAACACATCCCGCTTCTTCCTCTCAGCTGCTCTCAAACCCCAAGACTCTGCTTCAAACAGCAAAACGGGCACGATTAAGCTTTTAAAATCTCCTTTTAGCACACACACCCATACTCCTGCATTCAAAAACTTTCCTCATTGCACCCAACGTCTTGCAGCCTTCACTCACTCGATGTCTCACTTCTAATTACTTACCATCATTCCCAGCCACGTCCGACCCGAGGTACCTGAAATGCTCTACCTCCTTTAACACTACACCATGCAGTCATTCTCACATCCAATGTTCTAAACACTCCATCTCTTGAACATCTTATAACCTTGCCTTTGTTTACATTCACTCTCAACTTGCGCCTCTCGCACACTCTACCAAACTCTGCAACCAGTCTCCGTAGTTTTTCCTCTGAATCCGCCACAAACGCTGTATCATCTGCAAAAAACAACTGACACACTTCCAACTTCATACCATTTTGTCCCACCAACTGCGCACCTTTTCCCAACACTCTCGCATTCACTTCTTTCACTACACCATCCATAAACAAATTGAACAACCACGGCATCATCACACATCCCTGTCTCACGCCTATCACAACTGGGAACCAATCACTCACTTCATTCCGAATTTCAGGCCCTATTACACGGGGCAACACTTTGCCTCGGTTACAGCAACTGAAATGACGCAACTTGTGGGTGCGCTATCACAATAGGCAACCAGTGTGGCGTTGCCAATTGCAGAGGGAGGTTGAAGCTCGCAGTGACTGCGGCATTTGACATCTTCATTTCATCATTAAATGAAAAGCATTAAGAACGTATACAATACTTAGTTCCTGTTTTGCGCTTTTAAATGTCCTTGCATTATTTATTGTCTTTATTCTCTAACAATGGATGAGATTGAAGGGTCATACGACTATTGATTCAATATAATTATTTTGATGTATTATTGACTTCTAGGAAAATATTTAATTTGTGAGAATCAATAAAAAATGCAGTAATATGAACATCATAATATTGTAATAAATTTTTAACATCTTTTTTACAGCTAATATTCGCATATCCATATAATAATTGGTTTTTATACCGCACAGAAATAAACAAAAAACACAATAAATTACTTAATTAAGCACATTCATTTCCTATATTGATATACGAGGTTCAAGTAGTTAGGTTCAAGTCTAAAAAGCACAATAAATGGTTTGATCATTAGAAGCTGAATAAAGTATTGCCTATTTTCTACCCGTTACCTAAGATAGAAAATTGAAATGAATGCCCTGACTTCATAGAGTCAATCTTCTTTTCCCTGTCCCTTTTGTGGCAGTTAGTAATGTTTTTTCTATTTGGTTTGATGGCTTCGATAGTTTCATCATATTCAGCTAAACTGTTTAAACTTATAAACCAATGGTTTATTATTTTTAAATTTCTGACCACTTTATTTATCATAAAATACTACATGATAAACATTCAAATATATGGAAAAGTGACAGCATTTGTAGATGAAACGTCACGAATGTATGGTAAATGGTAATATTCCGCTTTATTTTGTACAGAAATTACGGCTAATTATGTGCCTAAAATGGTACTTAATTGCATATATATATATTAACACCTAATAGCATTCCATATTGTAGGGCATTTATTAACATTTTTCCTGTGACGTACACCACAGGTGGTACATGGAGGTAACTTTCATATTGCTGTCGCAATCTCAATTTTCATAAATATTTAATCAAAGCTGAAAACAGGCACGATCCAGTTCATGTTTGGTATTTTCAAGATAGTTTACTACAATTGACTTAAAATTTGAGTTTGGTGTTGAACTTAATACCTAGTTGCAGCAGTCAAAGTGTTAAATCCTTCGAATTCCTATTGAATGGCAGACCGAGTTTATATTGGCTCAGTGGGAGGCGGTGTCCCATAGCATAGGACATTGATGAGAGCCTTCTATTATCAATTGTATAGCGGATCGAGACCATGGTGAACCAGTCGAAGACGGTGTCGCAAACATCCTCACACTACGACGCTCAGTCGAGCACTGCTCCGTCGCTCTGAGGTGCACGAAGTTTTTGATGAAGCGTGAAAACCAAAACTCGCCCAGCAACTGCAGTCCGTTGCTCTCAAAAGCATCCGTCGCTGCTTTTTAGAGCAATTGTTGCCCCGTGTAATAGGGCCTTAAATTACTCTCACTCATGCTCTGCTATCAATGTAGAAACTTTTGATCGCATTCAACAGTCTCCCACCCACTCCATATACAAGCCTACAACCTGCCATAATGCCTCACGGTCCACCTTGTCATACGCTTTCTCCAGATCCATAAATGCCTAATAAACATCTTTTCCTTTCACCAAGTATTTCTCATTCCCCTGCCTCACAGCAAACATTTGATCCACACAACATCTACCACTTCTAAAACTACATTGTTCTTCAGCTAGTACACCATCCTTTTCTTTAGACATTCAACCATGGAGCCATCCATACCAGGTGCTTTTCCATTTCTCATCATATTCAACGCACCTTTCACTTCTTCACTTCTGATTCACTTTTATTTACTTCTCCAAACACAGGCATTCTAACATCACTTCCAGCAGCTACCCCTCTCGCAACCCTATCATCCTTCACGTTCAGCAGCTCCGCAAAATACTCTGCACATCACATCCCTCCACTAGCAGCCTACCATTAGCATCCTTCACTCTTGCCTCACTCTCCACCTGTTCTTTCTTAATTCCCATCACTTCCTTCCAAAAACCGTCCTTTTCTTAATGAAGTCCTCTCCTTACTTCCACCCCCGCTCATCATCCGACGCCCCCTTTGCTCTCCTCATCATTCTTCTCACTTCTTGTATCCTTTCCCTATATTCTTCGAAATATTGCTGGCTGCCGCTTTACAGCCATCTTTCGAACGCCCCCGCTTTTTCTCACAGCCGCTCCTACAGCTCCTTTCCCCCATTCACTCCGCTTTCTAATCCCCCCTCCAACCTTTCTTACCCCACACATTTCCCTTGCACTCTATATCACTGCATCTTTAAATAACTTCCATTTCCCTTTCACTTCACCAGCCTCTCTTACCTTCACCCTCCTGTGTTCTTCTTCTCCTGATACTCGCATTCACTCTCAGATTCATGCAGCTTGTTTACATTTAACACCTCCCTTCCACTCCTCTTTTTTGCACCTCCCCACACTCCACTCACTCAATAGCGAAAATGACGAAGACTAAAAAAAAGCAAAGTGCGCTTGTGAGACTGAAGTTTCGAAAGCGTGCCCATAGCTGAGGTAACCTAACATTATACTCCCTGAGGGCACCAGTCTTCATTGCCATATGATATTCAACGCTAGGATATACGACGATAATATTTCTATTAGAGGAAAATGTGGAAAATCAGTCATAACCGTTTTTTGCTTTAAATGATACTTATTCAATAAATGAATATAATAAAAGTGAAATTGCTTTTGACACACTAGTTCAACTATGATAATATAAAAATAAAAACAATCTCCCGGTATAAAAGATAATTGTAAAAAAATATATATTTGGATGATATCGCCGATGAGATCGTATGCCGAAGAAGTACTAAGTGCAAATTATTCATATTTAAGTACACTGAAGTATTCCTTTTAAAATCTAGCTGAAGAATTACGAAAAGTAATAACTTCCATTTTAGCCTATAGTGAAATGAAGAGTACTCATTTTTAATACCTGATGTTTAAATCCGGCATAGTGTTGTAATTGGAACCAAAGGGAATTTGCTATACATACCTGTGGAAATAAATTATATAAGCAGATAGAGGAGAAATGAAGAGGAAGTTCAACGATTGATATATCTTAAAATGTGCATCGTTATAATGTGACCCTAGTTATGTGAGTAAGAGTTCCGATGGCTGAGATATACGAGTCCAGGAAGATCTTTGTTGTACGCCTCACATGGCAGGCTCACAGGATGTCCTTATCGTGCTTGGGTTCGGATGGGTCGGAAGCGCCCCTACCGCCGGCGCCGGAAGACAAGAGGCGGAACTTCTTAGTTACGCACTAGACTTGAGAGCAAGCTGTGTGAACTACAGAGACCAGTACAATACTAGAAGTCCTACAGTGCGTTTCCTTTCCTTCTGCCTGATATTCGGCTAGGCGAACAGAAGCTACAGGTTCTGTTCAATAAATCTCATATCGTGCTGAAATACCACGATACTACAACGATAAAGAAACATTTACATAATTATAGTAAATTCAAATCAATACCAGGATTTTGGTGAAGACTTTTGAAGGTCGGAGGTAACGTCTCGCAGGTCGCACAGTGTGAAATAGATGTGACGCAACCTCAGTTCTTCCAACACCAACTCCTTTCGACAGCAGGAAACTTCTGTCAAGGCAGAGAGTTGGAAAAACGTTCAAAAGGAAAAGATTGCCCAAGCTCAAAGTTTTATCATGTTAAACGATAATTTTCGAAACGAAAATACTTTCGATAAAGTTAACACTTACTGCTCATCATCGAACCATTAGCGTTATCGTGAAGCGAGTTAGAGGTGTGATCTTCGTCGATGTCCAGAACGAACGGTTGTAATGCGCTGGATTCATTGTCTCTTCTTTGATCCGAGATAGAACAGGACACAACGTGGTAGAGATCCTGCTCCTGCAAAGACAAACTCTCGTGCAAAGTACCAATTTTACGAGACAGCCTGTACGAACGCACGCTCACCTCCTGCTGGGCAGAGTTGTGTCCGTTCAAAATATTCCCGTCGTCACACGTCGTGGACGACTTTTCTTTAGCCTCTGATAAATTCTTCTCGTTGAATAAAATGCGACTGCTTACGAACCGTATTTGATCGTTGATGAAGTCAAGAAGATTTCCCATGTCTGGCTTCCTATTTTCCGATCTTGGCTCATCAGAAGGCTGGCTGAGATGGCAAGACAAATCCTCTTCGCTGATTAGCTCGTGTTCAGCTGTGCCCTCAATTATGTGAATCATTTTAGACGCCCATCGCAGGCGAGTGCAAACATCAATGATCTGTGTGAGATGCAAATCAATGTAGTAAAACTGAGCTAAAAGTCTTCATTTTCTCACGACACTTTGATATGATGCTTTATATGATTATCAAAACAATAAAAATTACTATACATTCAAAATTTGCAACCAAACACCGAAAACTGAATTTAAATAATTTGTAATTCCATTAACATTCATCTCAGTTACCAAAGGAACCACCTCACATAATTTACTCCCAAAATCCAGTAGCAGAAAAAGACCAGTCCGCTACTGCTGGTACGACCAGGCGCACACCTGCACAGGGATCTGGTGTCCGAGCTGCAGGAGCTGTAGGAAGGAGCGGCCGTGGTGCTGCAGCAGGAGGCGGCGAGTGGCGGCCCTCATGGCGCCCTCCACTCTGCTCAGCCAGTCCTCCACTCGGTGCCGGGCAGACACCGCCTACAGTCACGTCTTGTTAAGCTTTAATTTTCTCAATTAGATTTCATGTTTTTTGACATCCACTCTAATCGATGAACTACAAATAATTACATTTATAAAAAAATAGCACTTCTAGCAATAGCTTGAATTTGCCAGATTATGAAATTCGAATAAATTCAACAGGGGTTGCAGGTCATGTACGTGAACTGACGAGGTGTAGGGCAGTCTGTACTTGATATAATTGCATCACGGCGTTGTAGTAAAATATCAACCATGATAACTTGAAACAATTTGATAATACAGGGTTTAGGAAAACTACCATCAATTTTCAAACGATGGCAGGCTGGAAAATTTTAGGTCCATTACGATGAACGGTAACAAAATGGTGAAAACGATAAAAACCGAAGGTGTTATGACATCAATCTAGAGATGGGAAATTTCATTGAGCATAAAATAAAGAAAAAGAGTCAATAGATTACAGTGTAGTCAGTATTTAACCTATTTCTCCGAGTGCAGAATTGCCCCCGAAACTGTCAGGTAAACAAGCTCAACAGGAGAGTTCGTGCATTCTGACATTGGGATGTAATGTTTTTCTGTTTAACCAGTCATTTTCGAACTTATTTACAGCCCAGCGTAACGAGAGTTAATAAGATCGAGTTTATGGCTTCTCATTCATAGAAAAAAATAGTAAACTACTGAAATAAATCTTGAGTTAAGGGAGTTTGTTCGATTATTTACAGTAAAGAACTCTTTAACTGCTACATTTAATCTTGAATTTAACAAGTTTTTTTTTTCAATTAGCAGCAGAGAAAATTTAAATGCTAAAATCGATCTCAAGTTAATGAAGTTCGTTGGATAATTAATTGCAAAATCCTTAATTCCTAAAGTTAATCTTGAGCTAAGAACATTCGTCAGATATGCAATGGCAAAGAACATTTAACAACTGGAGGGAATCTTGAGACATCATTTACATTCAGGTTGCTCCTCAACTGGTGTCTGAATAGTCATATTTCCTAGCTTTAATAAAGCTATTTCAGCATTGATTACTAATTAGTAAAGACAATGGCTAAACAAAAATAATTTGGGCAACTTATTTCTAGATATATTTTTATTGTTCGACTTATTTTCTTTCTTGATTTCTGTCCTCGTCTCAAATGTAGACTATGCCGAGATTTATCAAAGATAAAATTTAACGATATCACTCCATGCTGCGTTTTCAAAGTCTTCAAAAAAAGTACCAAAGAACTAAATTCAGGGGCTACAAAAACTCAATTCTTCACGGAATTCAATGCTAAGACCTTACTTACATGTGGCGGACCCAAACCAGATGACCGCGCAATATCAAATCAGTTGCCGCAGACCCACCTTGTCCAGCAGGAGCAATTCGCCGTGGTGGGCCAGGACGGCCGAGATGAGGAGGTGTTCCTTTCGCAGTGCCACGGCGCCGGAGAACATCCTGGGCAGGTATTGGTGGCAGACACTTGCTTCCTGCCCACACAGGTGATCACTGTTATGGGTACTGCGAAACGCAAAGAAAATTCCCTTAAATGACATCACGGAGAGAAAAATATTAAAGTGTGAGGGTCTCGGAGATGAAAATTAATGGTGAAAAATAAAGCCAAAATGAAGATATTCTTGTTAGAAAGCGGTTGCTTTCTTTGAATCCCAAACCGGGAAAAAGAAAATGAACAATATGGCTTCAAATTAAAACTTGCTTGATGAAAAGCTACGATTTTCCATAGAAAAATATTATTGAACTGATAGATAATTGTAAATAAATATTCAGTAATATTATATACCTCGTATTTGGAGCGTCATCTGACTCGTTATTTCGATGAACGCGAAAACTTCATTGAATTTAATCAATAAACGTTCATGTGAAGCAAATTCTGCGCACGCACTCATGGTAACTATTGAGATCATTCTGGTGCTCCTGGTAACGATCTGAACAACAACTCTTTTAGCTTTATATGGCATCTAGTCAGTCTCAAACAACACAGCCTCACATGGCCTCTGGCCGGGCCCAAACAACACAGCCTCACATGGCCTCTGCCCAGGCCCAAACAACACAGCCTCACATGGCCTCTGCCCAGGCCCAAACAACACAGCCTCACATGGCCTCTGCCCAGGCCCAAACAACACAGCCTCACATGGCCTCTGGCCAGGCCCAAACAACACAGCCTCACATGGCCTCTGGCCAGGCCCAAACAACACAGCCTCACATGGCCTCTGGCCAGGCCCAAACAACACAGCCTCACATGGCCTCTGGCCAGGCCCAAACAACACAGCCTCACATGGCCTCTGGTGAGGAGGCGCACGAGCTGTTCATCACTCAACAAGAAGAGGCGCGGACACGTGAGGCGCCGCGCGTCCAGCAGCGGGGCGAGGCAGCCCCTCAGCGCCCGCAGCTCCTCACGATGGAAAGTCAGCTCGTCCAGCAGCAGCCGCCCTCGCAGCAGAGTCAGAGCCTTAGGAGCTGAGGCAGCTCTGCGCGACAATTTGATCAGCTCCCGACTCGTTTTTTCACAGCATTTAGGTTACATTTAGAGTGGGTCAAATTTAAAAGCTTCTTCTTAAACGTAAGCAATTAATATTTCAGGTAGGAAAAAGTGTAAGTTGTCTCGCAATCTTTCTTCATTTGTCATGAGGAAAGTACAGAACAAATCTCAAATATCTTTTCAAAGTTGGTTCCGTAAATAGGCATTGGTTGTAAACATTTGGTGCAGTACCTGTTCATGATATCGGTCCAAAAATTTGCACTAATGCGAAAAAGAGCCGCCTGAGCTGGGAAGAGAGTTTCAGCCTCCATAGAGGACAGGGCGGGATGCAGTAACTTGTACTCCGACTCCAACTCTTCCCACGCTGACTGTAAACAGAAACGCGATTGGTATTTTTTAAACCCATAAATAGTCTTACGTATGTAATCGACCACATGTATTTAATTTTGTATGAGTCAAAACAACTCCCTAGTTTTAGAAAAATAAAATTTGCCTTACGTTTGGCTGACCGAATCAACGAACATTTAGAACTTTTCATTAACAATAAGAACCATACGAACATGACTGAACACGACTCAAGCAAAGGAACACACCAAGGTTATTTTTATTTGTATGTAGCTGTGGCGCAGCTGGACAGCGTCCTGTCTGATGTGCTGAGCATAGGGCGAGTGCAGGAGGCTGTACAGGTTCTGGTCTGCCTGCATGAGCGCGTCCTGCACACTCGCCATGTCCCCCAGGCAGGGCAAGTCGCACCACCTGCTCACCGGCACCTCTATCTCCTCCACTAGCTGCCGTGACTGTGAGAGCAAAGCATTCCGCCGATATTATGAATGGAACCAAAAACTACAAAGAAATCGCGTTAAAGACTCTGAATAAACTGAACCAAAAACTCTGAATAAACTGAACCAAGAACTACGCAGAATGGTACTCAAAATTTCTACATAAATGTTGCAAAAAATTCCAAACAAATGGTTACTGAATATTCCGAACAAATGGTACTAAATATTCAGAAGAAAAAGTGTATAAAATTCGCACAAACCTGAATCCAAAAAGGGCGATTGCAACCCGACCATTTTCTTAACTGCAACTGAACTTAACTAGTTTAAATAATGGGCATAGTAGGGGTAGTAGGAGACTAGCGCTTAAACCAGATTGCACTGATGTAGTCCACTGTGTCTGCGAAATATTTTTCGAACAACCATCACATGTTTATCAGTTGGCGGGTTAGAGTTGCATGAAACAGTAAAAATCTAGGTAAACAAGATTAAAATAAATAAAAAGAATTCAGATGCCAAAAACATCAATATTTATACAGGGTGTTTCAGAACAAGAGGTACAAAATTGTACACCAAGTAGGAAATAGCCAAATTATCCATTTTTATTCTATGAAATTTTCCGAAATAAATTCGGGTTTTTTGGTTATTTGCTGTTTATTGTTTTAAAGGATAAAATTTAATTACACAATTAGCCTACACGCAATATTTAGGGATCAGTTCTTGATACATCGCAGCCTAGCTGCCAGTCTCGCATTGCCATTAGCAGCACCATAAGCAAGGTGTATGTCTGCCATGTCAGCATTTGTTATACGGTTCATGTTACCGGCGTCGCGGTTCCTTAAAAACTGATCAGTGCCAACAAGACAAACAAGAAGTAATCTGGTAGCACGATCTGGAACAGTCTAATACCTTCTTGCTAAAACTTTTTTAACAAATGTCACTTACACTAAATTTCATTGATGTAAACTCTCTCAGAATAGAAGTGTTTGTAACGTAAATTCAAAATAAATATTGCAATTATTTGTGTATTTATATTTCATCCTTTAAAACAATAAGCAGCGAATATCTTAAAAACCCGAATTTTTTCCAAAAATTTCATGAAAGAAAAAGTGTTTATTTGGCCATTTTCAACTAGGTGTGCAATTTTGTACCTCTTGTTCTGAATCACCCTGTATTCTATAGTTGAAAGTAATGAACTCGCGCTGTCAAAAATCAGTCCTGTATTATTGAGGCTCAATTATATAAGATATGAATTATTTAATTCATACTAAAAATGTATACGAGTGTTTATTAATCTCTGATCACCTGAACGAAAAGGTGTGTTATAAGCTCACTTGTGATACGAGCTGTATAACTTTTATAAGTTACATATTTTTAATCCTTTAAATGCAGGAAAGAAACAAATACTTCAAAATAAAAAAGCTGTAAATAAAAAATATAAATATGCTCTCATTATGCTCGTGAGCCTATAAATATGCTCGTGAGCCTCCGCAGTATAGCATGATTTTTCCCAGTTATGTTTGCGACAAAGAGTGAACTTTCACAGCTGAACATGTTTGAGGACCTATATACAAAATTTTTTGTTGTGAGCTCGTATATACCAGTCCATCCGTACACAATTCCCCCTGTAAATTCTTAAGGAGGCCGTGGGAGTAAAAAGGTTAAGAACAACTGCTCTAAACAGTGGGAGATATCATGAAGACAGTCAAGTAACTCTTTATCAAGTATATATTTCTATTTATTCGATGTCAATTATTGCCGATTATATCCTGGGCTTCAAATAATGGTAAGGAAGACGGAGAAACCAAGTAAGCTAGCGAGCAAGCTGACAAGTAATCAAAGTGAATGTCTCATTTCAATGGGACTCGATAGCATTTCACAACACAGAGCGATTACAAGACAAATATTCAGTTAATAAACAAGTGTCTCGCATATTCTACATGCCCACACACTTGCTGGTTGCCCCACCGTAGCTAGCAGCTCCTCCATGCGGTGCTGCAGCTTCGCCTCCCTGGCCACTCGGATGAGCTGCGGCGCGTAGCCGAGGATGTGATGGATGTAGTTCACCGTCAGTGTGGGGGGCAGGTGACCTCCCACCACTCCCTCCATCTGCTCCCAGTGCCGCGCCTGCAGCTCTGGGGCAGTCAAAGCTGCCAGCAGCGGCAGCTGCAACCGTTTCCAATTTTACGAGAGCTTTTTGGTTGGATTCGTACGAGTTGAAATGTTGAAATTCTCAAATCCAAGCGCAATATTGGCCTATTTAATAGAAAACTCCAATAAGATTATGAATTATATTAACACTTGCACTCGTGTTTGAAAACACGGGATTGTTGGTGAGATGAATTTGTTAGTTTGCTAGTATTCTCAGTGGCGCGCTAGCGTGTATCTGGTTTTTCAAGTTTGAGAAACTGAAGAATGCCATGAGCTCTACTTTTCATTTGTTTATTTATAATATTTTTCAGCGGTACCCAAGTGTTTTAACACATTAAAATTGAACGAAAGAAAATGAACGAACTAAAAAAAAACAGTTAGAAAACGAGTTCCAAAGCTGCTCGACCTGCATCACAAATCCATTTATACTCTTGAATGATATAATCCTTTACACCTTAAGGCCGCGGCCAGACAAACAGCAGTGGAGCAGGGCAGAGCAGAGCCGAGCCGGCGCTCTGTTTTATCTTAGTGGTATTCCTATTAGGGTGGCCAGACAAGTAGCACAGAGCAGTGCAGGGCAGCGCTGCCTGAAGCAAGCGCCAGCGGCGTTATATCTCGGGTGATAAAATACTGCTCGGAAGCTAGCAGTCAGTTGCACCCTAGAGTTCGTACGGGAAGGATGTCGAACTTCTGATCTCCTCGGTACAAGCTATTCCTGCGATCAGGGGTGCATCTCTTTATATTTCGATCATAACTATGTTAATGAACAATGGTCATTCATAGCAGACGCTGTAGAAGTTAGTGGTAGGTGGGATTGTACAGTTATTTATACGTATATAGGTATTTTCTACCTTATAAATCGAAAAAAACATACTATATCAAGCATTTTCTTTGTCAATACCTAAACTTTAGAGCGTACCAATGCCGAATATTTCATATCAGGTCTATTTTTGGCAGATGGCACTAAACTTGACTTGAAACATACATCTTTGACGTATGAACTATTTGTATTTTAGTTATAAACATTAATCATTTTTCTCCTAAGTAACACTGAGGAAACACAGGTTAGGTCATCTGTGAGAAAGAAAGAAAAGAAAACCGTTTATTTCAAAAAAGGTTGGCATATGAGATACATGGCAACATCTTGGCTTTAAAAAATTTCTCAATATAAGACGTCCTTAGACAAACGTACCGTATGAGGAGTACTAATAGACAAACTATACGTTGTCTACTAATAGACAAACTATACGTGGTCTACCAATAGACAAACCATTCGAGGTTTACTAATAGACAAATTATAGGAGGCGTACTAATAGACAAACTATCCGAGGTGTACAAATAGATAAACCAAACGACGCCTACTTATAGACAAACCAAACGTGGCATTCAAGTAGATTAACCCTGTCAATGGCTAGTTAAAACAAAAATATCATTTCTTGGAGATTTTATATCCCAAGAGATGGCTGACAACTTACAAATAATTCAAAATACTACTAGAGAATTCTTTGGAATTCCTGAATTATTTGTTGTATAATTATTTGTTGTATAGATATAAGCATACGCACAGAGATGATAATTTTTCACGAGCACTTTTTTCATTTGTCTTTTTTATATTTTTCATTGTTTTTATTCACAGATACGCCCTCTGGGGCAGTGATAGATCTATTTTTGAATCATTAAGCAATTACAATAAATATATTTATTTCTGAAGTATGATTCAGTGTTAACTGGTCGCAGAGCTTTGGGTAAAATGTAATATGTTTTGAGGTTTTGTTTTTACTCAAAAAAAAGGAATAGAAACATATATAAATGCACAGGTGCGTGTATATATATATGAACACGTATATGTGCGCACACAAATAGAATTGTTAAATGTGAGTCAAATGTGGAGAGGATGGACCTTTTACTTTTTCTGTACCAGCGCAAAGTGCTGGGCAAAGCCGATACAGAATTCTTTAAGTTTGCGTTTTATCGGTAAAAATAACCTTGAAAGCACGCAACTAAAAAACTGTTAGTTTCTCCAAAAACGATAGTGATGTTCGAATTTTACGTGAAAATTGCCATTAAACTGAAACTTAGTGCCGCACGGCAAATACAAAAGATCCTTTTATACTTAGATATTGTTTATTGGTTTAACAATTCCAAATTCGGGTTGTTATATCCATAGATGTTTACATTCATACGCTTGAACGAATATGTTCCTTGTTCTGTAATGTCTCTACACGTCCTGTACTGTAAAATAATCCACATTCAAGTATTTATAAGGTTTCAACTCATGCGTCTGTGAATTATTTGCATGATTATTCCATCATCAACCATAACCAGCATATTATCATGCAATTAATTTTTTGTAGAATTTCCTGGAACAATTAAAAAACCGCATCAAAGCCATTTCAAACGTTGTGGGTAGAAATATTTTAGCGAAATGAAAAGTACTAAACGACAGTGTACGGATGTACTTGTAATGCTAAGAAGATAATGCATAGCATGGAAATGTGTATAGATATAAATGAACTTAATCCGATGAAATATTGCCTGTGCTACATCTATTTATTAAGCAAAATTTGAGGTTGCCTGTCACAAAACACCGCCCTTCGTAGCGCCAAGATTACAACTGCTGCGAACTCAGGAATAGCCACTGCTGTATGTTTGGCCACCCAACTTACGAGCATAAGCTAGCAGCTACCAGCGAGCCGAAACTGCTCTGCGCAGCCCTGCTTCACTGCTGTTTGTCTGGCCGCGGCCTAAGGCTTCGAAGACGGTATTTATGCTACAAGAACATTATCATCCATAAATATTCTATTCCTTCAGCTCACGTTCTTAGACACTACCGAGGTTAGCCGAGAGAAGCTTTTGCAGCCTGCAATGCATCTAGGAATAAATAATGAAATGTAATGCTTTCCTGTCAACATCAAAAATTATTCACTCTGGGAAAGCTTGACAAATATTTCCAAAATTATTTGATTAAAAGAACACTTGAGGTTTAAATTTCGATGAGACCAAAGTGCCTTATCGAAGGACAGAAAAGCACCATCCTGTACATGTCCGTAAGGATTAGAGGAGCATTGTGAGATTTATATAATTAATTTTGTCAAGATGAATTTATATCTATTTACATTTTCAATAAATGGATTATGTGCGACAAAGACGCCTCGTTTTGTAAGAGAAGTGTCCGTTGAGAAGTGCGCCGAACATTCACAGAAGCAAAAAGATCCACCCCACGAGGTTGTTGAACTTCTTATGTATGAACTTCACTCAATTGGTTCTTCTGCAACGAAATTCTGATCCTTGGGTGCAGCAGCGAAATGAAGGGCGTTGTGGGGCTCAACCCCAATAACGGCTCAGTCGAGCCAAACGTCATTCCAAGTTGAAACATGAGTGCACAAGTTTATGTCTTTTATTAAATATATAGAATTTATTTCTACAAATTCCCTTCAAATCTCTAGATGGTATTTGGCATACGAGGTTTTGTCGTGGGCTTGTAAATTTGAAATTAGAATTTTGGGTGGCTTGAATTGGCACTTGACAGAGTACCTCAAAATTAACGCCATGAATATAGAGAAGATTTACATGAAAGTTCCATTTCTCTCGTGTAAACCAGTCACGATATCATAAGTGTGAACAAGGTGTCAAAAACCCATTCACCTTTTACCTCATTTGGATTGTTTGCCCTGTCGCCATTCGAGTCATGAGCATAAACACTACAAAGTTCTCGGCGGAACAAGCACTGCTGGTATAGAACGAGCTAGCCATGTTCGCACCAGAGGTCGCGTCTCACCTTCTCTTCGAACTTCTTGAGCAGCAGGTCGAGGTGCTCGAGCACCGCTGATCCCTCGCTGGTGCCCTGCAGCTGCTCCACTGTGGCCCGGTAGCCTCGTGTCACAGACACCACCTCCTCGCACTTCAGCTGCCGCACTTCAGTCTGAAATGTCACAAGAACATCAGGTACAAGGAGAGAAATCGTATTGATGTTCGGGGCAATTTAACAAATAATTCGTGAACGTAAACAACGGGACTGCTATCTTATTCAGTTCCCATTAAAGAAAAGATAAGGCCAAAATTCCCATCTCAAACCCAAGAGTTTTTCGCTTCAGTGAAAAGAGGCGTGAATTTTTTACCCCAGAATTTCACATATTTGTGTAGTACGCACAGCGATCTATTCCACTCGATGTTTTAGGCTATTCGACTGCCTTCGTGTACAGAGCAACGTCTAGTCTATTTTTAGAACTTATCTCTAGTATACTATGAACTATTTTGATATTCATGCACAATGAAAAATGTTTAGGAAATTTTTCTATCACCTAAAAGTGTAATTCAGTTTAAATTACATGAACTATTGGAGTAATATAATTCATACCGCACGTGAAATACAATAATGAGGGTATGTTAAGTAAAACAAACAATACACGTAGCATTTTCATGATTAGAAGGTCGAGCATTTCACTTTATACAAGGTAAGAAAGACACATTAGAGAAACGCATGTAGCTCTACTGGTAATGGTAGAAAACGGAGAAAACCTATAGTAAAGGAACCCTCTTTCTTTTTTAGCATACACTACCCGCCCTCCTCCTTCAGTTGAGTTACTGAGAAACCATTTTAAATAAAACAAGATTGAAAAAATTGAAGCTATCAGTAAAGATTTCTTTGGAAAGGCAATAAAGATTTCTTTTGAATTATTATTATATAAGAAAGTTTTAGCCTCCCTTAACTGCACAACAAAGATGTTCTAAGAGAGGAAGGAGGAAGGCACTATTTAGTATGGAGTTGAGGGAACGCGAAATCTATGCACAAGGTGCACAGAAACAGGAAGCTAAGAAAGAAGTTCATGAAACAAGAAAAAGTTGAAGAAGAAAGTAGTAGGTGCTGAAAAACAGGACAGCAGTGAACCGAAAAAAGATGGTCCGTAACAAAACAAGAACCTATTCTATTTCAACAAAAGGAAGCCTACCTAACCTTTAGCTCAGGCCCTCACATAGTCCCCCCGGGAGCGCTAATTCCCATAGATATAATACCTGTATCCCCCTGAGGGGGATTTCTTTTGAAAGGCAACAGAGTTTCAAGGACGGCGTGAATGTAACTCCCCACCTGCAGCCAATGGGCGCCTTGCTTCTCCCAGCTGTCCAGACAGCGCCAGAGTTGAGTCTTCACGGCAATCACCTCCTCCACCTCTGACAGCTTCGTGAAGTCGCTCACTTCCAACTGTAATGTCATCCACCCTCGAAATATGACAAATTTCATTACTAGATCCAACACGACATAATTTTTTGCCCTGCAAAGATAATTATTGTCCACCATCTACGAATGAGATGATGTTCTCTAGCGATCACCTTTAAGTTTGTCTTGTAACATTGAAATCTCTCGCTCACATTATTTTCATTTCCATATATTATAAGCTTGGAAAACTGCAGGTAAATTTTTTTCCGTAAAAAATTTAACTTATATTGAAACAGATAAATTCGAGTAAGTACACTTCAAAAGGTATAGCCAACCATCTCGGTTGGCTCAATGTGAACACCGTATTCTGAGATGATTTAGGTCATTTCTCTTTTGTACTTAGGAGAGGTTGCGGTAAATAAGAATTCTGAATTTGAAACTGTCATGAAATTACATTCAAATTTAAAATACGATTTACTTATACTTATATGTACATGATCGAAATCTAGCAGCGAAAGTGAATTACCCAGTCAAAAAAACTAAACGCTCTTTGGTTATTTAACACTACAAAATAGTGTTTACAGTTCGATTTACTGTGACTTTCTTCTCAAACGTAAAAGTTGTGGAGAACTTTTTTGAAGTGAGTTTGATTCGTACTTTTTGGACTAAAAAGATCCCAGACTTGTCAAATCTGGCACCAGAAGTTTTTTACAGAGAGGACTCGTTGAATGCACTTTTGTTAAGAATCGTAATAATTCATCAGTCCGTAAGAAAAATAGCAAATAAAACTGAGAATATCCAGGGGCCAAATTACCCAGGATTCTCAATACCAAAACTATTTATTCTGCCATAGGGAGCTGAAAACGGCTCTCACGAACCCTAACGCCGCAGACCTGAACGGACGTGCAATAATTGCTTAACCCTTTAACGCCCGAGAGGACTCTAGAGTTATCTTTCGAAAATCGCCTCAATACATTGTATTTCTTGTTCAATTAGTTCTCTAATGTGTTCTTTGGAATTCATTTCTGAGTGGCAGTTCCTTCCTTATCCTGATATCAGTGATTGCCTGATCCGGCGCCCGTTTAGTGACGATGGTTGCGATAACAGTTATATGAGCACAAAAATTCCGACGTTAAAGGGTTACGTTCGGAGTGCATACACCTCTGTATCTTCCGAGCAAAAACCACTGAACGTCCACGCCACCTGGAAGTCGCGTTGGCGCTCCTCGACCGTCTGCGCTTGCTTCCGTATGACAGCCGCCCGGCCTTCGGCAGCCTCCAGCATGCGCAGGGTCTCCTCACGATCACTGGTGATGCGTAGGTACTTCAGTGCCTGTTGTACGAGCAGCAGATGAGCTATTGCACAACCCATGAAGTGAGTTGTTTAATGTCTGGGGCTGTAAGCATGTTACGAGGAGAACATTGGGTGTGTCTACTTGCCCCTATTTTCCGGCACTTGCGAATAAACTCAAAAGAATATCAGAAACACTAGGTGAACTACTTGGTAAACTGAATGTAAAATTAGCGTCGAACCAGTTTTTGACTTCACTGTACAAGCCAATAAAATATGGAGGAACTTCGGAGACCAGTTTAACAAGTGAACTTAACTCGATAGCTGGATGGTTCTGATATTCATTATACGCATGGTGTGGAGTCGCTTCCGAGTTCTTCTTATTGTTTATTGGACAAATCAGTGATTAAAAAGTAATGGAATTAAAAGTGGTTTGATAACAGTCTGTGAGAATGGCACGCTTAATTGATTGGTTATATTAAATTCAACTTTGATTGGTAAATGAAGATGTTTAAAGAGAAGAAGGATGAACGTCCCTTTTAGTTTGAAGTTAAGGAAACGCAGAATCTATGCACAAGATGTGTTCCCGTACAGGATTCCTTTCGCACAGAAAAAATAAGTTGAAAAGAAAGATTAGGAAACAAGAAAAAAGTTTAAAAAGAAAGTGTGAGGCGTGGAAAACCAGGTCAGCAGTGAACAAAAAAAAATGTTCCTTAATGAAATGAAAACATGCTTTATTGCAACACAAAGAAGGCCTGCTTAACGGGACCTCAAATCTTTATCCTAGGAGTGTTAATTCCTATAGATAAAAAAGTTGTACACTTCTGATGGGAGTAGCTCGTTCAAATACGTTTAGTCATGTTTATGAGTAACTGAGTATCCGTCTGCTTACATAGTATTAACGTACAGTCAACTATCATTTCCTAAAAAATAATTGCGATGACGACAAACATCACTTATTCAGGGATATCAGCTTACAACACACGATTAAGAATGCAGATCCAAACTTGAAACAATTAATGCTGACTATTAAATTTGAAAAATCAAAGCCCTTTCTGTCTGAGAAACTCTCAAAATAAACTTAAATAAAACTCGTGTTCTTAACATTAACATAATAAAAACTAAGACATACACGAAAATACAGAGATTTTCATTCACCCTCATGCCGTACAGCGTAAGCACTCAAGTTAAATGAACTTGGAAATACATACTGTAAATGAAAGAAAACTTTATGAATGTCTTCACAACGCCCAATAATAGAGCGAAGCCTAAGTGAGAATACACTGGCGGTACAGCAAGGGAAAGCTGTGCTCAAAAGAACAGATGCATTCAAGCTTGCGCTCCGAATAATTTGCCTAAAGCCCCCTCCTATCCCCAGGTACACACTTGTGTCAGAACTAAAATAAAAATGTCTTACTTCCACTTGTTCGTGTAACTTTTCCGTCTCCTTGTCGATTTCTTGCACTTCTGACGCGAGCAAGCTTTTCAGTTTGGCCACGGTCGAGGGACGCTCTAGAACGCTGCGACGTAGGCACTTGCGGAGCCGCTTTAGGTTCTTGAAAAGAGTCTCGTATTTCCCCTCCACCTTGGAAGGAAAAAATTCACTCAAGGATAAACTGATTGTTCCTTTTTGAAGAACGGTGTGTTTTTATGGCTGGTTAGCGATGTACTTACCAAATCAGCTGCGTAAATTTCGTAAATCTTCTCCAGAAACTTAAAAGTCTTTCTGCTAAACATACAAGTACAAACTAGCTGTGTGCAAAACATCAGAACTTCATGAAACATACAATCACACAGCACAAAAAAATAATTAAAATTCGTGTACGAAATATATATGGGAAATAATGAACAAATGATAAACATTGGCGAAGGCCTCACCTCAGGTCTGAGAGGAACGCCATAGCGCTGCACCGTCCGAAACGCACGAGTGATCATGAGCTCCCTCGTCTCCAGGGAGCCAATCTGCCCAGCGTCAGAGATGGGAGCGTTAGGACCGGGGCAGAGGCTCTTCTGGTCACGTCAAACAACCGAACTTAAGGGCAGGTGGGCACACACCGTCCCAGCGGTTGGATCAAGCAAAAACGTTTGTACTGCGGTGATCCTATCGTCGTTTTTGAATACACACTAATCCATGTAGTTTGTGAGAGTGCATGCATGATTGATTTGATGTATTATAAGCTGTTTTATTCCAGAGTAAGGACTGTGAAGAATTTATGTAGTGACTCAATGTATGAAGGTAGTTCACTCTTCACATATCTTGTATATCCCTAGAACTAAGGTGTTTTAGAATAAGACTTATTAAAATAAAATCTCTGATGATTACAAGAATAGTCGATTATTAACGAATAGTGATGGGAAGTGAGAACCTGTTGTTCTAACTTTTTTCAACCTGTCTATCACGATATTCGTGATGGACAATACGTAATACTAGAGATTAAAATGATGCACCTATTTCTTGGATATATTGTATAGTAGTTGAATTTTTACATGTTTTTGGGTAAATGGAGCAACACAAAAAAATCATACGTAACTTGAAGCTTAATTTACCCTTACATGCTGGTAAGTACAGGTTGCATTAAAAAAACTTTTTTTGTTTTAGGAGTCTAAAGGAATGACGCATCAAAACAGTCTACGGATATTACATCTAACATTTAAGTTACTTTCCCTGAGCCCGAGAAGGTGTCGTCAGCAGTCTTAAGTGGCTATGTGACGGCAACATTACCGCGACACGGTCTTGTCGAACGTGAATATCGTGCACGATGAAAATGTCAACTTTCATGTGAGTGTGAAATATATATATAACACTCTGCCAGTCGTACTCGCGACACTCCGCCACTCACACTCGCTACACTCCACCACTCACACTCGCTACACTCCACCACTCACACGCACTGCACCCCGCCACTTACACACACGCCACACTCCACCCCTCACCACGCACTGCACTCCGCCACCCACACACACGCCACACTCCACCACTCACCACGCACTCCACCCTGCCACCCACAAACGCCACACTCCACCACTCACCGTGCGCTGCACTCCACCACTCACCGTGCGCTGCACTCCACCACCCACACACGCTACACTCCCCCACTCACACACGCTACACTCCCCCACTCACACACGCTACACTCCCCCACTCACACACGCTACACTCCACCACTCACACACGCTACACTTCACCACTCACACACGCTACACTCCACCACTCACACACGCTACACTCCCCCACTCACACACGCTACACTTCACCACTCACCACGCACTGCACTCCGCCACCCACACACGCCACACTCCACCACTCACCATGCACCGCACTCCGCCACTCACACACCCCACACTCCACCACTCACCATGCGCTGCACCCGACCACTCACACACCCAACACTCCACCACCCACCATGCGCTGCACCCCACCACTCACCATGCGCTGCACCCCGCCACTCACACACCCCACACTCCACCACTCACCACGCGCTGCACCCCGCCACTCACACACCCCACACTCCGCCACTCACCATGCGCTGCCCCCCGCCACTCACACACCCCACACTCCACCACTCACACACACCCCACACTCCACCACTCACACATACCCAGCACTCCACCACTCACACATACCCAACACTCCACCACTCACACATACCCAACACTCCACCACTCACACATACCCAACACTCCACCACTCACACATACCCAACACTCCACCACTCACACATACCC
Source organism: Morinoia aosen (assembly GCA_030386875.1). Taxonomy (NCBI): domain Eukaryota; kingdom Metazoa; phylum Arthropoda; class Malacostraca; order Amphipoda; family Talitridae; genus Morinoia; species Morinoia aosen. Next base: position 25,308,046 of record CM059560.1, on the reverse strand, counting down.
AACACTCCACCACTCACACACGCCACACTCCACCACTCACCACGCACTCCGCCCCGCCACTCGCACACCCCACACTCCACCACTCACACACACCACACTCCACCACTCACCATGCACTCCACCCTGCCACCCACACACGCCACACTCCACCACTCACCATGCGCTACACTCCACCACTCACCGTGCGCTGCATTCCACCACGCACACAAACTTCACACTCCACTACTCACCATGCGCTGCACCCCGCCACTCACACACACCCTACACTCCACCACTCACCACGCGCTGCACCCTGCCACTCACACAAGCCCCACACTCCACCACTCACACACACGCCACACTCCACCACGCACACAAACTTCACACTCCACCACTCACCATGCGCTGCACCCCGCCACTCACACAAACCCCACACTCCACCACTCACCACGCGCTGCACCTCGAGGACGTAGTTGAGGAGCGACACGACCTGAGCGGCGGTGACAGGCGCGACTTCCAGGCCCAGCCACCGCTCCGTCACCTCCCGCTCCAGCGCGTCAATGCGGCGCTCCACGGCCCTGGGCACGCAAGCCTCGTGTTAGCTCACCTCTGTGTCCGTCACACGCGCTGCTCTTGCTATGGCTTCGTTTATTGTGGTAGACTGAAGGTTAGATTAGATGTCAGTTTAAGAGCCCCTGACTGCTAATAAAAGCGTTCCGAAGAGAGGAATGAGGAAAGCACCATTTAGTATGGAGATATAGGAACGCGGACTCTATGCTGAAGGGACATAGAAACTGTAAGTTGAGAAAAAAGTTTTTGGAACAGTAGTTGTATCTCCCTGAGGGGTAGTCAACTAAAGCAATGTAAAATAGCGTAAACCTTTTCGAATGTATTCATTTACTATGTTAATATTGAAGAAAATATCTACTGAAAATGATATATTTTGGCATCCACTAACATTAGTGAATAGAAAAATATTGATATTAACTTTAGATGAATTGCGACTAAATCTGTTCAAGCTTAGGGAAGTTAGTAGCGGATTCGAAGAAAGCTGACCCAAACCAAAGAAAGCTTCGTTTAAAACAATGCAATAATGCACAAAGGTTTAAAAACTTTTCCAATGCTCTAATTTTTGTATCTGTGTATTTAACCAAAAATTACCATTTTTTAGACACTCGTGTGAACGATCTTACTAAAATTTAGTGAGATAAAAATTTATACCCAAAAGATTAGATTAGATGTTAGTTTGAGCCTACCTAACTGCAGCATGGGCATTCCAAAGAGAGGAAAGAGGGAGACACCACTAGGTATTGCGTAAAGAAAACGCGGAATCTATTCACAAAATGCATAGAAATAGTAAATTGAGAATAAAGTTTATGAAACAAAAACAAAAGTTGAAAAAAATGCGGTGAAAAATGGGACAGCTGTGAACCGAAAAAAAAATGGTTTGTTAACCACACAAAACTATTCTATTTTGACAAAAGGAAGGCCTACCAAACCTTTTGCTCAAGACCTCGCATATTCCCCATGGGAGCTCCAATTCCCGTAGCTCCAACAGTCTTATCCCCCTGAAGGGGTGTGTTTACCCAATAACTTGATGGTGCACGGCGCGCTTGTGCAGCGTAAGCTGGTCTGTCAGCCACGTTCGAGCTGCTGATAAATTCAAGTCCAGTACACCGAGCTGACAGGATCGCGGTAACTCCTGACACTTGGTCAGCAATGCCTCCACCGCACCGAGCTGTCGAGCCAAGTCAGTTTCTCCCGACTCTGGGGATAGAATTCAAAAATTCATTCGCAAGAAATTCCTTACACATTCCTGTGTTAAGCCGTAATGAGAGAAGTATGGTTAATACACTGACTGCGGCGTCAATGAGGGATTTTCATAATTCTGCTGACAAACGTGGAAACAAAGCCAATTTTCAAAAACGCTAAATCTAAGCCAAATGAAATCACGGTCTATTTAATGTCTGTGATAGCCAATACTGAATAATAGAATTGACTTCATTTGAGTTGAATAACGAACTTCAGTTTCACTACCCCCGTGACGTGTTGAGATAACAAAACAAATGTTATACTTCTGTCATACGCCTTAAAGGACATGACCAGGTCACTCTCCACACTTCCGAGAAATTTCGAGGTATTATTTCATTTAGGAACAAAGTGAAAGTAGAAATTTCTATTGCGTGAATACTGGAAAATAATTTTTACTCAATTTCTTTAAGATACATTCACATACCATTCTTCAAAATACAAATTTTACGGCGGTGAAGAACTCACCAACACTACCTTCAGCTTCTCCGCTTTCCACTGCTTTGGGTTCCTTTCCTTTATCTCCAGAGCTCTGGTCGGAATCTGAGTCCAAGAAAAAGGCCTCTTCCGTTAACTCTTCTTGCTGCACAGCCAAGATGCTCTCCAGCAGCTCCTGCAGCAGAGAGAGCTTCTCTTGGGCCAAATCCCAGCTGGTCTCCAGACTCTCCCTGATAGTGGACACCATCTGCGGCAGCCTGTGGTCTGAGTCCAGCATCTGATGCAAAGTGCTGTTCTCATCGTCCGTTGACGAGCGCGACAAGCGGCTGGATGAAAAATGCATCTCTTTAACGAAATATCTATTAAGGGGTCTTACATGTGGTTTTTAAGCTTTTTAACCTAAGAAGAGGGAGTGAGTGGAGAACAATCTTAGTGAGTAGACGAGTTCCTTCTCTTGCTTCTTCTACACGTCGCCTCCAAATGTCATTACCCTCAAGGTGCCTGCGGGCTGGTAAAATTACCGCAGGTATCGAATAGGGATCGATCCAAGGTTTTCCTAGTTCAAAGTCTGATGGCGAACCACCCGCGCCACGGTGTAGACTACAAGCAGCAACGTAGGCAAGGATGAAACTTGTCCCAATCACGTAAACAGGTATAGAATGAATTGACATGTGCATCCAGGAACGTTTGCTGATTAACGCAAGCCAAGGCCGTCCTGTAACCCATGGCTTATGGAAAAATTCTTACGACTAGAACTGAAAACTGTAGGGAATTAAATACTTGGGAAGCTCAAACATCGAATTTATTCTAAAGTTTTCAGAACAGAGAAAACTATGCATTTCTCAAGTAATTCAAATTTTAATAACGTCAGGTAACAAAACATGGAATTTCGCTGGTAATTAGAATTACGAAAAACTATTTCCATGTAAAAAATGCTGAAAATTCTCCGACTATGTTCAGATTTATTTTTGAATAAATTTAAAACGTTACGATAGAACAAGTTTCACGCTTGGTGGTAAGTGGAAGGAAAAACTTATTACTTCTAAATATAAATCACAGTGTCACATAATTATTACATAAGAAAGTTTTAGCCTCCCTTAATTGCACGCCTAAGATGTTCTAAGAGAGGAAGAAGGAAGGCACCATTTAGTATGGAGTTGAGGGAAAGCGGAATCTATGCACAAGGTGCACAGAAACAGGAAGCTAAGAAAGAAGTTCATGAAAGAAGAAAAAGTTGAAGAAGAAAGTAGTAGGTGCTGAAAAACAGGACAGCAGTGAACCGAAAAAAGATGGTCCTTAAGGGAACCATTTCCGGGGCATCTGCAGTCCAAAGGTCGGTTCTCCCGATTTTTTTTTTATTGCTCTAATGAGTTTGAGATATGTCCCCGATTGTCTGTAAAAAATATCAGGAACGTATCCCAGAGCTAACGTCCCCTCCGGGGGGGGGGGAGAGCATTCCCCTTACGGACGTTTTTTTTCATTTTTGAACCTAGAGCAATGAAATTTGGTATACTAATGGGAAATGCAATTTAGAATCGTTTATCATTTATGACAAAATGCGATTTTCTTGAAAAGAAAATGGGGAATCATAGAAAACGACATTTTTGGGGGGTTTTCTAAATGCTGCTCCTCCTACAGTTTTTGAGCTACAGTAATGATTTTAGTATCATTGAATGCAGAATAACGTGGACAAAAAAAAAAAAAAAAAAAATCCAAAATTTTCAATTTTTTTCATTTTATTCATTTAATATATTTCATCATTCATATTCCTCATCCCTATCCGAATTTTTTTTTTGTTTTGAACTTAGAGCAATGAAATTTAGTGTACTGATAGGAAATGCAATTTAGAATCATTTATCATTTATGACAAAATGCGATTTTCTTGAAAAGAAAATGGGAAATCATAGCAAACGACATTTTTGGGGGGGGTTTTCTAAATGCTGCTCCTCCTACAGTTTTTGAGCTACAGTAATGATTTTGGTATCATTGGATGCAGAATAACGTGGACATTCCAAAAAAATGGAATGCTTTTCCTCAAATTTCCAATACAAAATTTAAAAAAATTAAAAACAACAAAAAATCAAAATATTCTCAAGAAAATTCAAATTTATGACATCATAACTTTGAAACAAGAATGAACTGTGAAAAACTGCTCAATACATTGTAAAGCCCTTGTTTTTCTGCATCCAATGATACCAAAATCATCACTGTAGCTCAAAAACTGTAGGAGGAGAAGCATTTTTTTTCTTGAAAATGAAGTTTTTACAAAAAGTAAGTTATCAAGATGGCAAAGTTAATACCTCCGAAGTTTACAAAGCTAGGGCAATGCGGTTTGTTGCACTTGAAAGTGACGTATGTGCTCTACCTAACTGACAATATGAATTTTCAAAATTTTTTCTGTAAAGATTTCCGTAGACTTTTTTACCCTAAAATTATAACTTTTGCTCTGACCCTGAAATGAAAAATTCATAAAAATTCTGTTTGAAATAATCCAAAAATTCCATTTTGTCTATTAGATAGAGCCAACGTTTGACTTTCAAATGCAACAAACCGCATTGCTCTAGCTTCGTAAATTTTGAAGTAATTAAGAATAATATATGTATATACAGGGTGTTTCAAAAATACACGGCATAATTTCAGGTATGTATTTCCCACATGTAGACAATCAAAATAGTTCATTACAACATATGTCCGGAAATGCTTCATTTCCGAGTTATGGCCTTCACAACATTGAAATTCACCGGAACGTTTTTCTTTCCGCAGGTCGTTGCCATTACAGAAGATGTTCAAAATGACCACCTCCTGCTTGAATACAGACCTCACATCGATGTCTCATTGACCTGCGAACACGATCCCACACTCCAGGAATGTTGCGTATGTCCTCAGAGCGTGCCACAATTCGATTCCGAAGGGATTCCAAATCAGGCACCGGAGACGAATAAACCAATGATTTTAAATGGCCCCACAAGTAGAAATCGAGAGGGTTCAGATCAGGTGAGCGTGGAGGCCAAGCAATTGGGCCACCTCTACCTATCCATCGATCAGGAAATCTTCGATCCAAGTACCGGCGAGCCGTACGACTGAAGTGTGCAGGAGCGCCGTCATGCAAGAAGTGAGCGTGCTGACGATCGATCAGTGGAGTGTCGTCATAAACATCAGGTATGATGTTTTCCAGGAAGTTTGTGTACGCCTGCCCCGTAAGTCTGTTTACAAGTACATGGGGTCCAACTAACCGATCACCAATGATACCGGCCCACATGTTGAGGGAGAACCGCACCTGGTGATGAGATACAACAGTTGCATTTGGGTTTTCATACGCCCATACATGCTGATTGTGGAGATTTGTTATGCCATCTCGTGTGAACTGTGCTTCATCTGTAAATAATACTAAGGCAGGAAAGTTCGGATTTGCAGCACATTGCTGCAAGAACCACTGACAGTACCTAACTCGTGCAGGGTAATCTGCTGGTGACAGCGCCTGTACACGTTGCAAATGGTAAGGATACAATTGATACTCTTTCAGCAGTCTCCAGACAGTCGTATGGGGAACATTCACTTGCAACGCTAACCTTCGTGTGCTGATAGAAGGAGTTCTGTTCACAATCTCCAGAATCTCCTCCTGTTCTTCTGGAGTTGTAGATCTTGGTCGTCCCCTTCCCAATCCAGGAGAGTCAAATTTTCCATACTCGCACAGACGCTGATGGAGACTTACAAATGTCTTCCGATCTGGACATTGTCGCTGTGGGTACCTCTCCTGGTACAAACGACGAGCCAGCGCAGCATTGCCGTCTGCCTTACCGTAGATCAAGTGCATCTCTGCCAGCTCCTGATTTGTGTACATGACACACAGTCGAACGCCAAACACAACACTGAATTTAACCTTCGCCTAGGAATGATCTGTCAGAGTGCCCTCTTAATGTGTCCTTTGACGGCAACGACCTGCGGAAAGAAAAACGTTCCTGTGAATTTCAATGTTGTGAAGGCCATAACTCGGAAATGAAGCATTTCCGGACATATGTTGTAATGAACTATTTTGATTGTCTACATGTGGGAAATACATACCTGAAATTATGCCGTGTATTTTTGAAACACCCTGTATATAATTTTGTTTTTTTTAAATAATTAATTTTCTATGGCCTTATGAAAAATTTTTATTTAACAAAAGTTGTTACAAATGTGAAGGTCTAGTAGTCTGCAAATTTTCATAGACGTAAGTCCAATAGAAAAAAAGTTTCAGTTTTTTGGAAATGGTTCCCGTAACAAAAGAAAACCTATTCTACTTCAACAAAAGGAAGCCTACCTAACCTTTAGCTCAGGCTCTCACATAGTCCCCCTGGGAGCGCTAATTCCCATAGATACAATACCTGTATCCCCCTGAGGGGAATCACAGTTTCACAATAATATTAACAATATTTCAAATTACTTAATGGTAACCTTTAATTCTAACAAACAATTGAATCAGCACGATAGAAATGTATCAGTTTGCGTTTATTTAGTAAAAAATGCAAAATAAAAACAGATCTACAGCAGGAAAATAACACCCAGGATTTATAAAAATGTAAACTATCACGATGTAAATATTATAAAACAAAAGTAGCAGAACACAAATCATTCTAAACAATCATTTCATTCAAAAATTGCTAAATTTAAGAATAACTTCGGTGAAATGGTACGATTGTACTTTCAAGTGTTATCGCATAAGAAGATTGAAACGCCATTTCGAAAGCTTCTTACCTTTGCCCTTCTGTGAAGTGATGCTGCAAAGGAGGAGTGGCAAGCAAGGTACTCTTGCAGATCTCCAGGACCTGCTCGACGCCTCCTAAGATTTTGTCGAGATCAGGAGAAGCGACAACCGTAGGGACACCTTCCACACACTCCTCGTCTTCGTGAGCTGCTTCTTCTTGGGGAGAAGAGTCTTCGTAATCCTGAAGACATGAACGTCCCAAGTCACTTGTTTAGCGCTTGGTATCTATGTTACACACAATGACTTATTACTCTTACTGCATGGAGCTGTAATACACAACTTTTCAAACAAGCTCAAAATTTTTCATACATGATGGAGCATGAAAAAAACATACTACTGTCTTACTCATAAGCACGTTTGACTTTCTTCATACACTTTCATCTCGTTTCAGGACCTTCCTTCTGAACTTACTGTTTCTTTGTACAGGGAATCTTGTTTGAGACTACACTTCGTACATAGATTCTACGCTCCCTCAACTCCATTCCATACGTTACCTTCATTCTTTCATTTTTTGGAACGCTTTCGTGTCCCAAATTTACTGACGTAATCTAAAAAAAATAATATTTTCTTTAAATCTTATTCTGCTGTGTTCCGTTCGAAGTAGTAAAATCAGCAAAACATACAAGAGTTAAATCATCCACACCATCAAAATGATAAGCAAGTCGCCAACCTTCAAACCAAAAATGCAAGCAACGTACGCCATTTTTTGGTCTAGAACCTGACAGTTTTCAGAATAGTTCCTAGAAACGGGCTTAAAACAAAAAACATGGGTTTCTGAACGGTCAAAATATTTTTTTCCTAAATTTGGCATTGTCTCTTACACCAAAATTTAGATACAGAGTAATAGAGCAACAAAAGTGTGTCATATCTTAGAACACTTTTCTTCTCTTTCTAATTTAGGTCCTATAAATCTATAACTGGAGGAACAAACCATTACATTACTTGGCTGAGCCATTGTCAATAATTTTATCAGGATAACCATCTGGCGGCGTCATAATGTGGTTCCTTCTTCTGGAACATTGTCACACTTCTCGGGAGTCAGCACTCGTTTAAAAACCCGGCCTAATTGAGGCTTTCCCAAAATATGAGTAGCCGCAATTGTCGCTTCACTCCATACTTTTCAGTGCATGCTCCTGTGCTCGCTAGCATCAAATCCCTTTGTACACGGTGCTGTTCATTCATCCACCCATGAATCAAATCCTGATGTATATATAATTTAAGCCTAAACTTTCCTCATCGTCCGTCAGTGGCGGTAAAGAGAAGGCGCCTTCACTTTCAGACGCAGCTTCGTCTGTGATAGTCTTAGGCCGCTTCTTCACAATCTTCACTTTCACACAAAATATGCTGGGAGCCACGAAGTCCTTCTGTTGACGGAGAGTTTTTTGAAAATAAAACTTCTTCGAAATGTAATTTTTAGCTTTCTAGCTGTAGTTTCAGGAAACAAATTTTCAAGCCGCCCTGCTCGAGTCCTGCACATGATTGTGCTGTACAACCGCAGGTCGTGCAATCGCCTAGTATGTTTTGCAACGACCACGAACAAGAGTTTTCCAAAAAATAAAACAACATAACTTGAAACTCAACTTCTCCTATTCCCACCTTATCACCAGTTTCAGACGCATTTGAAATTTCCAGAGACAAAAGAATGCGAAGAAATAAAAGAACTTGGGGAAAAAAAGCACAACATATTCAAGCACAGCAGTCGTATTGGTCAGCGATACGCGTAACGGAGTTAAATTCTCTCAAATATTTGTTCGGACTCGCACAAGTGGCAAACCAAAACATTTCGACTCCTATAGTCATGACTGAACAAAGCCGCTGTTTAGCGTAAACGTATAGTATACCGTTTTAAAAACTGTACTGTAAAATTAACCGCATTGAACATGAGAATATTGTAAATTTTAACCCCAACTCAAATTTCTGGCTCAGTTTTCATTCCCGGGAATGAAGTACGTGTAGTTATTTTATTAATACAATTAGTGAAGTCTGAATGAATAAAATTCAACGTTTCGAACTCAACAGTTCATTTTCAACACAAAAACTCTGCGACACAACAAATATGAATAAATTAAACATTTATTCTCTAGTCATCAACACCATATCAGGCAGGCCTGGAGCTGCCTCTTACAAACAAAATTGCCCTCCTATTTTTTTAACACACGCACGCTAAGAAAGAAATTCATATAGCTACACTTATAGTTATCAAAGCCAGTAAGGTAACAGAGGCGTCCATAAGTATACCACGAAGGTAATTTTGACCAATAATATAATAAATAAATACGTTAAACAATACCTAAATTCCTGTTATTACCATGTCCCTGAGGCTGAAGGCCTCGCTGAGGTGCGCGGCGGTGTTGTGCAGCAGCGACAGCAGCGTGTTGCACACCATCTGGTCCGCCACGCGCACCGTCCTGGAGGCAAGTCATCTTATAATTTACGCCCTTACAGTGCAAAAAACGGTAGGCAAATTTCAACTGTCGATTTGGTTATTCTACGGGCTGTTTTTCTGATTAAAATATTCGAGCTTGGGGTTTTTCGAATAATATCTGAGCACTCAGCATTTGACAACACTGAAGATATTCCATTTCGAAGTAATACGCAGAAGGCTTCGAATATGCATAGTGTCTGGCGTCATGAAATAAAATTGAATGTACTAGCTGTTCACAGACACTATTTCTTAGTGCTTGATAGAACTTTTATTTGGATCGAAATCAAGTCAAGCAACTGGAAGCTGCCCGCAAATAAAAGCAAAATCACAGTCGTGGTTTTGAAGGTTATAATTTTTTAGAAAAGAATTCCTGCGCTAACATTAAGCAACATGTTTTGATTTCTGAAGCTTGTTGAATCTTCGATTTCATCGAAACATCGTGGAGTCTACTGGCCTCATGAGGTTGGAGTGCGCCGGAGCAGTCGAGAGAGAGGAGCGGGAGAGGCTACGGGACGTTTTGCGGAGTGGGTTGTCTGCCCCGCTGTCGGATAAGCTGCTGCCTGTGGTGAAGACAGGTGTCAGGCAGCAGGTGGTGTCGAGTCCAGTTTGTGTTAGTTACCCATAATCTTAAGTATTTTCTTGATGTGTATAGTTCCCTGAACCCCGCCTTGGTCTGTTTCTCTGCGCTGATGATGCGTCTGTGCATTTACTTTAGTTAGCCCTCAAGTATCATTTGTATTGCATTTCAATATTCCAATTTTATTTTGATTACCTAGCTGAATGAAGACTAATATTTTAAATATAATTTTGCGTGTTGTACCATGTTATGCAGTAGCTCATGTCAGTACACACTATTTTTGCAATAGAAAATAAATCACTGTCCTTCTTAAAATGTATCTGCATATGTAAGAGGCACTGCAAAGAGATTCGGTAAGAGAATAGTCAAATCCTTAAGTAAAAATAAGTTTTCCTTTCTCTTTTTGACACAGGCGATAGTCTAATATGTCACCTCGCCTGAAAAGGGGCTTAACGGACCAACTCGGGAGGACAAACTATTCCGCATTGTTTGTCATAAAGGAAGACGCTGTCGCAGTTCGGCACGAACAGAATTTTCTTCTGTTGCCCCAACGGACTTATAACGGCGCAGAAAGTTGCACGTCTTCTTAACGGTACCGCCGTACTTCGGCACAAACAGAATTTACTTCTGTTGCCCTAACGGACTGATTACGGCGTAGGCGGTACCCACACGAACCTCAGGATGGGTAGCTGCGCGGAAAAGCTAGCGCCCCCGGAAAAAGGTAGCTGCACAGAAGACAGCCCCTTTTTCAAGAACCCTCATGTCGACCGCACGACGGTATCGACAACAGGCTTACAGCTGGCACATCAGAAAATTCCAAAATATTAAAAATCATTACTTGAAACACCTATTCACTACCCACCTTGTTTCCAGTTTCGAAAGTATTTGAAAATTTTGTGAGAAAAATACGAACAAATAATAGAGCCTGGGAAAAAAGAAACTTTGGAAGGCCGATAAAACGAAATCGTTTTTGATATTGTAATTAAAATTCTTTCTCATTGGTTAAAATGAAAATGTGACTTCTATAGATTAGATTAGATTAGTCGTTAGTTTTAGCCTCCCTGCCCGCAGCAACAAATGCGATCCAAAGAGAGGAAGGAGGAAGGCACCATTTAGTATGGAGTTAAGGAAACGAAGAATCTACGCAGAAAGGGCATAGAAACAGTAAGTTGGGGAAGAAGATTATGAAACAAGATCAAAGTTGAAGAAGAAATTAGTAGGTGCTAAAAAACAGGACAGCAGTGAACCGAAAAAATGTGATCCGTAACAAAACAAAAACCTATTTTATTTTAACAAAAAAAAGCCTACCTAACCTTTAGCTCGGGCCCTCACACAGTCCCCCTGGGAGCGCCAATTCCCATAGACACAATAGTTGTATCCCTCTGAGGGGTGTGAATTTTATACAAAAGCACCAAGTACACTACCTAAAGGTTTCACTTTTTGGAAATTGATGACAATCGCGTAAAGTTAATCATGGAAAAAATTATTGGAAGCTTTTGCCGCGTATTTTTACATCATACCGACCTGGAGGTGGCAGTTTCGAATCAAAATTTGAACAATAAACAATTTAGATGGTAAGTTATAGGTCATAATATCAGTGTTGAAAGTGTGAATTTCACTACATTATCTTACCAAATTTTGCTGTCGTTCCTGTATGGCTTAAAATATTACTATCAAGAAGGTGAAGGTCGTATACAATAAACGCTGTAATTTAAGAATGCAAGTGACCTACGTCCATTTTTCCAAAACTGCACTTTGAGTTATCGGAAAGTGTTTGGTAAGTTTTCCCCTTCCAGGGCCTTGTCATTGCTTTTAACGAATAGAATACTGTTTTATCTGTTTTAATCCGATTTTAAAACACTTTAAATTTAAACGATCAATTACACATATATATATTTCGATTTTTGAACAACAAAAGTTTTTCTCGAGGTAATTCCCGCGGTGAACTAAATATTCCTCCCGTCATTTTCAAAGGTTAACTTTGTGTCTATTGAGCTTTCAGTGTTGGTACCGAGGTCTGCGTCAGTGAGCAGCGCAGTCGACAGCACTTGGAGCAGCAAAGATCGCCAGCCCAGGAAGCGCTTCCGTAAGACGTCCGCTTCTGCTTGTACGGACGCGAGCCACACATCCACGTCATCTATGGGCGTCGCGGTTCCTGCGATGTCCATCTACGTACGACAAAAATATCTCGGTATCAGGCACACACATCAGCGGTTTTCAAGTAAGCCAACCCATTATGTAATATCTTTCATGAGTCTTCAACATATTTTTGATTAGCTGGCTCCATGTTTTATGGCTCTAATATAATTTAAGCCCACTTTTTAATTTGAGTAAAAATGTTCAGAGCAAATCCCTCTGTAGGAGAAAAATTTTCCATCAGGATGATGTCAGAAGAAATTTAAATCCTTTAATGTGAAGAACCAACTAAGGCAACCAATAGTTCCGCAGATGATAGACTGCAGAATAGCATACATGGCAGATCAGGGTGTCCCAGAAAACATTTCACATTAAATCCATGAAACTTAATCATTAGGAATAGAATATAACACGAAGTAAAAATGTTGACTGGATTTTCTATTTTAACGAAAAAACATATACCTAATATTTGAACACTTTCCGCACACATTTACTGGCATTTCTCGAGACATTCAATTTCTACAGATCTCAAGCAGGCAATGAAACAATTTTGACGACAAAAAATGCCTTCTCTATCTCACTATCCAAATTTGTATCACACGTACCCGTTTCTACACTAGATAAGCAATTGAGCATCTATGAGCTATGATGCATTATTAAAAGGGAACATTGCTAATCTTCTTTCGACTAGAAAATTAAACACTCGTCAACAATTTAGGCACTTCAAATGATCCTTGATGAAATTAATACTCAAACACGCCCAGGCTCCAGGCTCCAACAAGGATGTTTTCTTTCCAGGGAAGATACTTCGTCATTCCTTGATAATTTCGTATTCATTATTTTTTGCATGTTCAGAAGTAAAACTTCAAAATATTTTTCAGGAATTCAGCAGGATGTGAAGTGTGATGTTTATCTTGCACCATACTATAGGAACAAAAATAATGAAATGGCACCCAGAACAAGTAAGTTTATAGGAGATTTGAGTCTACGAAGTTATTGCATAATAAAATTAGCATTAATGTTTCCTGAGGTTTAGAAATTTGTTGGACCAAAATTACTTTCATGAAGCGTATCAATCTGATGTTAAAATAAAATTTTCAGATGCGGAAATTTAGTTGTTCCACTATTTCAGAAATTTCTTACGTCCAAGGTGAATCCGCCAAGTGATAGAACAAAGAATAGATTATAGTATCGATCGACCGACATCAGATTCTAATTAAAAGTTACTCAAAAGACAATCCTTATTCCAAACCTCATTGGTTTCAGTTACTTCTCATGTTTCAAAAAAATTTGTTTGCAGTGTGCGAGGTACCTTTTCAGTTACAACGGTTACTTGCTAATCGTACGTTCGTTTTAAAAACCAAAGGCTTCCATTTGTGTGAGTTGCAAGTTTTATGGTTTACTTTTTTAGACGTAATTCCTACCACTTCGTTAAGCAAACACTCACGCATTTTCATAACTTTAATTGCGCACTTGTTTCTATCAAGCTCTATATCGGAAATGCCATCAACGCAAATTAAGGCTGAAACCCTAAAGGTCAGCCCGAAATCATGGTAAGATCCAAATGGTCTCAAACTAAATGCAAGTAAAACCTAATTCATTATTTTTGGGTCCAAAGATGCAATATAAAAATTCCAAATCATATTTTTACCGTTGGGAATGATGAAATTTAGCCCTCAGAAAAAGTAAAAAACGTAGGCATTTGGTTCGATAGAAACATGTCCTTCAAGTCCCATGTTGACAAAACTTGTAACAAAATTTACGGAACTTTAATGTTTTTTCATCGGATAAAAAGTATGCTCGATGAAAAATCTAGATTATTGGTCATTTAATCTTTAGTTTTATCACGTGTAGACTATTGTAGCCTAGTATGGGGAGATATACCTCACTATCTTCGAAAAGAGTGACAAAAATACATGAATTTCACAGCCAAAGGGGTTCGCAAAGGTAAATTCAAAATGAGTGATCACGTAACACCTCTCCTAAATAAGCTCGGCTGGACTCCTATTCCGGAAAGCTTTCTCGTGCACAAAGCCCAATATGTATTCTCTCCTTTATATCTTCCTCAGAGCGATGCTGAAATAGTGCAATTTCATCCCCCCACCGTCACCAACCTAAAGCCGAATAGGAGACCTAATGTCTTAATCAACCACTGTTCATCTGACATTGGGCAGAAAGCTCTGTCAATATCAGGCACCTTACTGTGAAACAAACTTCCTTAGAGTATCAAAATCCCTTAAACATTAAGAAAATTCAAAACCAAAATAGCTCGTTTTCTTGCGCCTACACAATAATTGTAAACTGCAGTACGTACTGGAAAAGTAGTGACGAATTTCTATAGTTAATTATTCTATATTTCATTACATTATACCACATGCACCCCATTTTTGTAGCATGCGTATGCAATGTGATTGCTTGTATGCGAATATTTACGAACATGTATGTATATGTGCAGTTCGTATATACAGGGTGTTTCAGAACAAGAGGTACAAAATTACACATCAAGTAGAAAATGACCAAATAAACAATTTTCTTCTATGAAATTTTCTTGTTATTCTCGTGTGGCAATTTGTCGTTTCTTACGCTTGCGAGTATATATTATGACACTATTTTAGGTAGTTTGACTTTTCGGGTTGTCCCAGCTATGTTGCAAATGTTAAGGTTAGCATTGTACAACCATTCTTCTCATGTTTTTGACTCCGGTGAACTCTTTTGTGTCAGTATTATTAGCGCATTAAATATCATGAATATATGTTGTGGTAAAATATTTTATTCTCTCTGAGCTCGTTATTTGGCATACTAGTTGATGCGTCAGAATGAAAAATTTTCCCGAATGTCGACCTCATGGTCTTAGACGTAACAAATTTAAATCTGCCCATTTTTCCTTTCAACGTTAATCCCTCATATCAGTAGTTCCAACGTTTGTTTGCTCATATTTCAATATAAGTAGCCGCTAACGAGAGTGTTTTCAACAATGCGTCCCTAGAATTATACGTTCTTAGTTTCTTGTCAAACATGCATTTTCAAAATCAGATTAATTAACGCAACGAAGGGCACGCATTTTTCCGTGCCTTTCAAGCAATCATTTTTAATTTCGATAATTGAGATGGGTATTATGATACCCATGTGTGAATATCAACTAAGGATCTTAATTTTAAGCAATTTTAAAAACCAATGCTGTTCATTTCATGTATCAACTTTATTGAAAATAAACTTTCTTTTTTCAATTAACTAGCTATAGGATACATTTTCATGTTTCCTCTCTCCGTCTTTGTACAAGTATTGAACTGGACCGTCATGACACCTATGTATCTTTATCAAGTGTAGATATTTGCGTAATGTCATTGTAAAAAATATTGTAACTTTTTCTTTTTAACCTTATAGGGCATTAATGTTTTCTTCTCTTATTCACGTCCTAAAACTTTTTTGTTAGCCTTGCGTGGTACAATTTTTCATTTTTTTACGCTCTTAAGTATATTATGACAGCCTTTTCTAGGAGGTTAATTTCACGTATAACTCCGATCATGTTGTACATGTCTTGGTTGCTGCTGCAGAACAGTCATTTTCATGTTTCTGACTCAGGTACATAGACTCGTTTGTGCCACTATTAATAGCACGGAAATATCATAAATTCATGACGTAATAAAAGAGATTTTCTCCGAGTCCCTCGATTGGCAAACTAGTTGATACGTAGGAGTTAAAATATAGTTCTGAATTTCAACTTCGTTGCTTTAGACGCAGAATTATTTAAATCCACCCGTTTTACTTTCAAAAATAATTCCTTATACTCAAAAATAATTCCTTATCGTCACTGAAATTATATCTTCTTTTCTAATTGCAGTTACATCTATTATTAAACCTAGATTAAGCAACAACTGGAATGCGTTGCCCTCAATCATTTATTTCGATTAGTGACACGGGTATTACGATACTCATGTGTGTGTATCAACTAAAGATTCGAACTTAAAAATATTTTAAAATCCAATGATGAGCATTTTATATCATCTTTACTGGAAATAAACGGTTTTTCTTTTTTCTCGAGACACTGTGTGTGGATCTTTGGATTATTAGAAACACGATATCCATTTGAAAAATCAATTACCCGGAAAAAGTTTACCGAATTGAAATATAATGTCCTGCCATAATTCACCCACAATTTCGCCAAAGGCTAAGCATAGAGCGTCTTTAGAATTATTTCCTTTACACAAACAAAGAGAGAAAGGTGTGGTTTCTAATTTTGCATTCTCTTCCAGCGTGCGTTTCATTAAAATTATTGTGAAGCCGTCACATGCTTCTAACCAATATTTAATCTCCTGCCCCATCTTCGAAGTAATGAGAGCTCGAAGTAATGAGAACTTTGCGAGCTCGAGCTCGCAAAGTTACCACTTATTTTGACGAATTCTGAAATCACAAAATATTAAAATATTGAGTATCATCTGCCTTCACATATCCGTTTCTGCAACCAAGTCTCTCAAGAAAGTATTTTCTCTCGTACCAGTTCCAAGGAATATTTCCTGGGAAACATTTTTCACAAACCCGCGCTAATCATACCAGTTTACCCATCATATCCCAGTCATCAACTGTGGTTACTTTTATCAGGTACGGAAGCAAAAACATTTTTTCGAAACAAATTCATTGATTCCTGCTTCTCTTAAATGCATGTTACATCTTTTACAAAAGTATAAATTTCACAAAATTTCATGGGATAATTGTTCAAATCAGTACTATAAAACATTCAATCTGACACTTTTTAGCTTTTCTATTCATGTTTTTGTTCATCGTTCGAGCATTTTGCTCATTCCATACAGTTTTAAACATTTAATAAATGCGACAAATCCAGTTTATAATAATTATTTATAGCAACTAGATTGCATAACTGCATCCTTAATGAGTTTTGCGGGCCAGACTTTCTGGGACCCTATTTAATTCAAAATTTAGTTTCAGTATTTCCGCCGACTTACGGTAATGAGAGCTTTTGAGGATAGTTGGTGCACAAGGTGGGCAACCCACTGTAGGCTGTCTCTGGGCTCGGAGGCGGTGATCAGCAGTGACGTCATCACGCGCATGCGCCCCACGCTCACTTTGCGCGCGCGCACGCCTGCCCTCCACACACACAGCCACTTCTGAAGGCGGTAGTGCCGGAAAAATTTTATCTGCTCGAAAAAAATAAAATTTAGGACGAAACAAGTATGATGACATCTAAGTATGGACGACACCATATGGAAATAAAAAATCAAATATTGAAAAGGCGAACACAGATTAACAGGCTTCGTGTACAATGTAGTATCTTAGTTTTTCATCACGACACGAGGTTTAGCCTAAGGTAGCTTTAACTACCGTATCAAGCCTTAACTTCGTGGAGTAGGAAAAGGAAACTCTTAGCTAGGTTCCTATTCTTTTACTGAATCATCCATACACCGACTCTGCTTATAAGCTATAGCGCTCGGAAGTTAAACAATGCTCTTCCGGTGCATACCATTGCGATGCGCCCCAAAGGCACAGCTTCCGGCGGAGGTCCCATAAAGACATCTGACCTGAACGCGATAAGGCATCCGGCAAGACGCGCAAACCTCCGCTCCGGAACTCGTACTCATAAAACCAGTATCACATTATACGATGCATACTTTAATATACAACAATTTCCCTCCCTTTTAGATGAATATATGACACACGGAAGGAAAACTTAGCAACCTATTCGCATTACAGATTTAGTTATTTTACCTGATCTACAAGGTACATTTTGTACAGGTAAACTGCTGACCGGTGTCAAAGCAGGAGTCTTATAGTCTTACTAGAACACGGCGTGCTTTGAAAATACAGGAACTGCATCAGGCAACACATCTAGATGAACAGTATCTTTAACGTTAGACTGAATCAGATGACAAGTAAGAATCATTAAACAGATCATCAGAGAACTGAGTTACATACATAGGCTTAGCTCTGGACAAAGAATATTTAGGATTAACTCTATCTCTGGAAGTAACAATTTTACGATTGTTGAGCGCAACAGAGGGAGTGAGTTTTGTGACACTTTGAGGAATACAATGTGACTGAAATAACGCGTAATTAGTTTGTACATCAGAGAAATTATGAACATAGTTACCGTCACACGTATTGTTCCTAGGCTTTTGTAGAATGACTTCGTTCTTCCGCTGTAGAGGCGTACTTGAACTCTTCATTGACACATCTTCTCTTCCGACGTTGCACTGAGAACCGCTCCTTTCCAGCTGCACTATGTAAGTGCGAGCTGCGTCAAATTCTTCTCGTGTAGGTCCCCTTCGTGTAGGCTTAACAGGAGGAGGTCGTGCTGCAGTCGTAAATTGCAAACTTTAGAAATGTGGCCTATTTTCCACATTTTTTGCATTTTATTAATTTAATTTTAGGGCATAGCAATTCTTTGTAAGGTGCTTCTGCCTAGTTCCGCAGGGAATACATATGTAATTCGGCTGTAGTTTTTCTGTAGTGAAAAACGATGAAGATGAATCCTCACGAATAATATCTGGAGCGTCGAAGCTTTACTGTTCAATGAGTTTTGCATGTTCAACGCATTCGTTGAAGGACTTGCTGTCACACTTCTGTAGAACCGCGCTGAAAATTTGCGCTGAATGTAGACCAGCCACAAGAGAATCTCTCAAGAGACTATCGCGACCGCAATTTTCGTAGTTGCACGAAGATGCTAAGTCATTTAACGTTTTAGCATAACTTTGTATGGATTCATTAACACTTTGCTCTCTGTTTAGAAATGTAACAGATGCGCCAACAGTGGATTTCTTGATTTTAAATTGTTGTATTAACTTTCCTTCAGGTTCCTCATATGTAGCATCAGTGAGTAACGTTGGTTAAATTCTTCGTTGTAGATCAGTAATGATGTTTACAGGCGAAGCTTCAACTATAATACTAGCTTTGTTACCACCATTGTTTCCCGCCTTCTGAAGAACGTCTGCACACTGTACTTGAATCGTTGTAGATATTACTCACTGTTTCCACTTCAACGTTGAATGGAGGACAGCAAACTGTAGAATGCGCCATCTTAATTTCGGAGCACTTGTAACGTTCAAATTTACTTTGGAGATTCGCAGTCTCGTCGCCATTTGTAGTATCTTAGTTTTTCATCACGACACGAGGTTTAGCCTAAGGTAGCTTTAACTACCGTATCAAGCCTTAACTTCGCGGAGTAGGAAAAGGAAACTCTTAGCTAGGTTCCTATTCTTGTACTGAATCATCCATACACCGACTCTGCTTATAAGCTATAGCGCTCGGAAGTTAAACAATGCTCTTCCGGTGCATACCATTGCGATGCGCCCCAAAGGCACAGCTTCCGGCGGAGGTCCCATAAAGACATCTGACCTGAACGCGATAAGGCATCCGGCAAGACGCGCAAACCTCCGCTCCGGAACTCGTACTCATAAAACCAGTATCACATTATACGATGCATACTTTAATATACAACATACAAAATGTTGAGTATCTTTAACCATATGTAAAAGATTACAGGAAATTAACTTATATTAAATCAGTTGTATTTGAGAACACAATTCATGACTGCGTGTTTAATAGCTGTAAACTAAATCTAAATTTAATTCCTTTCCTAATTGTGTCTATACGAATCGAGAATAAAGGGTCAGACTTCAGATAAAAATACCCAAGTTCAAGTCAAGCTCCTGCAACTGATGTATATTCGTAGAGGCGTCGCAGCTTCTCTGGTTATTATGGAAGACGGACAGAAAAGGATTCAGGGGAGATCCTGCTACTTATTGAGCATGCACTTCACTCCATCCCCTAAGGCAAGCACTGCAAAAACGTATTTTACAACGTGATCAAAATAACAAAGCCGACAATAATGAAGGATGTTTCTTCTGACTTCGTTACGTTGAAGAGGGTAATATTTAAATGCTGCTTACTAAACCTTGTCGCCATTTTTCTCAAATACTTTCTGAAAAAAATGTTACAGAAAAATTATGTACAGAATAGAGTACATTTTTTCCCGATTTTGATTTTTTCACTGCACCGTATATTCACCACTTTGTTGACATAAGTACCATTGAAAAACAAGTACACACTTATAATCATGTCATGATCTTTATCATCATCATGAACTTCAAACTAATGGCAACAAATGACAAAACATTTCAAAATTGCTCACACTACTGAACGCGCGCTGCTTACCAAGCAACTAGTTTTTTTATCTCATTTTCGTTCAACGTGAGATAATATCTTATCAGCACAAGCATCATGCATGGTATATGTCGCTGAACAATCCAAGTAATAAATCAATTTTACATTTATTTTTTTAGCACTTGAGCGATGAAATAAAATTGAGTTGTGCCCGTCGTTCACATCAATGTTGACCTCTGAGCAGGTATTTTTTCAAGTTTTACCCTTAAAAAATGTTTCTATCCCATCAACAACATAATTACTTATGCTTATGGTGAGTTAGCTATAGGATTAGATCGGTTATAAAGTTTAATATACGAGCAATTTTTAATTTCACTCTGGGCTCTCTTACGTGGCTTACGTAGTTATTCGGGAATAGACGTACTTCCATTTACCAAGAGGTTCAATAAATTGATACTAGCCGACAGCGTGATCAATCGATTTTATTTGAGGAACATACACACAATTGATCTCAGTTGTATATAAAAAAGAAAAAGTTTCAAATTATTGAGGAATTGCGAGGCGTCTGGGAAGATAAAGAATAAAGCAAAGTAAATCGGCAATACACATTGAAAATAAATATGCACATGTCATCAATATATTCATTTCAGTATGAACAAATAAAATGTACCTAGATATGAACAAGAAAGAACATTAAAATACACGCTGGTTAGTCATCGCACTTCTGGCGCCAATAGGATCGACCTATCTTTGCTCCGCTGGGTTCCCAATTCTTCGACCTAGCTTTGCTGCGCTGGGTTCCCAATTCTTCGACCTAGCTTTGCTGCGCTGGGTTCCCAATTCTTCAACCTAGCTTTGCTACGCTGGGTTCCCAATTCTTGATCCCTCTTTGATGCGCTAGGTTCACAATTCTTCGACATAGCTATGCTGCGCTGGGTTCTCAATTCTTCGACCTAGCTTTGCTACCCTGGATTCCCAATTCTTCGACCTCGCTTTGCTGCTCTGAGTTCCCAATTCTTCGACCTAGCTTTGCTACGCTCAGTTCCCAATTCTTCGACCTAGCTTTGCTGCGCTGGGTTCCCAATTCTTCGAACGAGCTTTTAAGAAGCATGGACGTCGCCAAAATTCACCATTGATGAAATTTTATTTACCAAATTAAACTGCCACCTTTTTCATAATTGGGTGTGGAAATTATCACTGTTAGCGAGTGCTTCATCTAATCTGAAGAATATTTCACTTTAAAATGTGGATCCTAAGTGATAAATCCTTAGAAAAGCACAAAATTGTTTTTCAATTGCCTAACATTCCTCCCCTGAAATAACGTTATATGTAAATTTGAGAGCCCGCGATGTAGGAACTTCACACGAGCATAAAAGTTCTTTATAAAATACCTGAAAGTATAAAATTTGACAGAAATATTCATTAGAGATCTGTTAAAGAAGATACCCAAAAGTTTGGAAAATCAAGCAAAAAATTTTCTTCTGAAGTAGAATATCGCTAATTTTTGTTTACGAAAACGAGTCACTTACAAACGCCTGAAGCCGAAAAAACTAATTGAGGGCTGGTTCCAAATTTTGGGAATTATGACGGCTTTCAAAAGCTCACATAAATACTCATAAATTGTGAAAAATACAAGCCTGAAAATCAGCATGTAGCTTCTAAAAGAAAAAATATAAACCAGGTGACCAAAAAACAGTCGTGCCCTACATTTCTCCCTACTTTATATATTTTGCATTATTTTATTCAACTCCTAATTTGACTTAGTTAGCACTTTGACCGCAGCGTGACCCACCGGTGGTACACGGAGGTAATTTTCACAACGCTGCAGACCGACCAGTAGTCACAAACACAATTTCCATAAATACTTAATCAAAGCTAAATGAAGGCACGATCCAGTTCATGTTTGCTATTTTCAACATCGCGCGCTGCAGTTGACTTTTAATTTGAGTTTGGTGTTGAACTTAATATTTAGTAGTTGCGGTTAAAGTGTTAAACTGTAAATAGCAACGTTATAGAAGTGCTCATCGAGTAGCTAAAACCTGCTTTGAGTTTATGAAGAACTCTAAATTTTCATTAACATTGAAGAGATGCATTTGGCAATAGGCGCATAATTAAGTTTCATAGAATGGGAAAATCCATTCTCAACATTTCTGCCGAGACTGGTATAAATTTCTTACTCAAACAAAGAACTTTATCACACTGGGAACGCATTGACGAACTTTTTTATCTCCTGGAATTAATGTAAGGCCTAAGAGAGAAAAATCAGCGTTTATCCATGCAAATATATCTAGCGAGTTATAAGATAATTCAAAAACAATTTCTCAAAGAGCTGTGCGTCGAAGAGTTAAAGAAAATGAATTTAAGCAAATGCAAAGTAACCAGGGAGCCATTAGCTTCAGCAGTTAATAAAAAATAGTTATTTGATCGAGAACACAAAGATGGGACTGAAAGGATGGGAAGCATGTAATGGGGGTCTGATGACTTCAGAATCACCCTCTTTTGGACTGATTAGAGAATGGTGACAGCCACATGAAGCGATGAATACAGTTTTGAATCGTCCCGACTATTCAGGCATCTGGAGGCGGTGTAATGCTCTAAGGCCATTTTTGATTCGGCACACCTGGACCTGCCACTTTTTGCCGCAACAAAATAAACTCCCGGGACTATTTGCACGTACTTTTTGCCAATGATCACCTTCAATGGAGTTTCATGTTCCAGATGGTAACGGGATGTTTCAGGGCAACAATGCTGGCATGCAGATGACTTGAAATGTTCGGCATTGATTTATTGCTAATGAGGGAACAGTTGAGCTCATGGACTGGCCCCCACAACCTCCAGATTTGAACTCCGTTGAAAATTTATGGAAGAGCGTGAAAGATACCTGAGTGACTCATCGCTCTTTTTTCGACATCGACTTCATTAGGGGACAGGATACTTCAATTATGGCCAAAAAATGAGCTGGAGCTGCAGGAGATTCAAATTTTCAGATTTTGAGAATTTCTCTTGAAAACGATTAAAGAAAAAGGAGCCACAGACTACGTACGGTCTCTGTCTGCAAAATGGGCAACAGACTACGTACGGTCTCTGTCTGCAAAACGAGTCACAGCCTAAGTACGGTCTTTGTCTGCAAAACGAGTCACAGCCTACGTACGGTCTCTGTCTGCAAAAGGAGCCACAGACTACGTACGGTCTCTGCAAAAGGAGCCATAGACTACGGTCTCCCCAAAAAGGAGCCATAGACTACGGTCTCCCCAAAAAGGAGCCATAGACTACGGTCTCCCCAAAAAGGAGCCATAGACTACGGTCTCCCCAAAAAGGAGCCATAGACTACGGTCTCCCCAAAAAGGAGCCATAGACTACGGTCTCCCCAAAAAGGAGCCATAGACTACGGTCTTTAAATAAGTCGCTGCAGATTACAGCTTCCACAAAAGAGCAACATGCCTGTGAAAAAAGTCAAGCTACTTGATTTACTATTTAAACAAACGGGACGCAAGCCTTTGACCCAGCGCTGAAGACAATTGGCTGCAAGTACACACTAAAGACTTACTATTGCCAGTAAAAAAATTGCCAAACAATGATAACTAGAGAAACAACGCAGTCCATCATGAATACTTCTTTTATGTTTTGAAGACAAAAAGCCTTAGTCTTTGCTAGATATATGTTCCTATAAAAGAGCATCATCACAGTAAATCATTAAATTATTCGTGAATAATGCAAATACAAATTTCATTTGAAAAATCATGTAACATTGCTTCGCGCAGTCGTTTACGATGTAATTAACTCAGACTTTCGCGAACGCAAAACAAAAGGCTCGACCTGCGCGTTAGCTGACCGATTTGTAAATATTAAGCGATCTTACATCTGATCGTCTGTTGGGTATTTCTTCTTTCTGTATGTTCGCGAATGCATTTTTTGGCGAAGAGACATGGAGCTGCAGTTAAACGGGCTGACTTCATAACTAAAGCGTGATATGGAAAATTCTGAAACTGCGTCTCAGTTGAAGGGAGTGGCGTACCAGAACAACAGAAAATTGGACGTAGAGTTTGGGAAATCCTTTTTCCTACTTAAACAGTTAAAGAATAGAAATATTTAAAGGCTTATTTCTTCCCGATATAAAAAATTAATCAAAAATTTGAGATAAAAAATATTCGTCCAATACGCTTTACCTCTGTAAAAAAATAAATAAATTATAATTGGAATTTATTTGCTTCATGCAATAAAATAAAACTGAAGCTTCCTTCAGGTATCGAACTGAAGCTTCCTTCAGGTATCGAACTGAAGCATAGGATGATAGTTTTAAGGTTCGAAAATATTCCCCAATGGAGTTTCGAAAATACTTATGCAATGCTCATATCCACTTGAAAACTAGCAATTGTAATAATTAACGTTAAAACTAGCAGATATAGACGGTTCTAACAAAATCGTAAAAACTAAAAATTCCCCGTATACCGGAACGACATAATCGTAAACACCGTAGAGTGTTTAATATAGCATATTCTGATAGACCAGAAAGACAAAGACCTGACTCAAATCATGTAGATATAAGGAGTACCTAAAGAATCACCCCACCTGGCGCAGGGAAGCGAAGTTGGCGGCGTCTCTGTGGAAGTCCTGCAAGTCTTCGAAAGTCACATCGGCGCCGCACACTCGTGTGATGCCGGAGCTGCTGAGCAGAGCGTAGTTGCCGCAGTCGGGGCGCCCTGGCAGTACCCTGGAGGGGAGAGGAGTTAGTACAGCAGTCATGGCGGTCCTGACCGGCAGTAAAAACGACAGCGTACATAGAGAGAAACAGGGGTACGGAAATTGTAATGAAACGAGCGACATTTGGCGATTATGAACGAAACGTTAGTCTAAATAGTTTCGAATTATATTCACAATTTGGAAAAAAAAACAAAAAACAAATATAGCTGCAAACTTCACTTATTTTGTTGAGTACCTAACATTCTCTACACCAGATACTATCCCATCTGTCGAATGCCGATTATAAAAGTGCTTTTAACACTACTCTTATTTTTTACCGCTAGAAAACAAGTTGCATAAAAATTGAATCTTGGTACGCGCAGCGAATTCCAAGGCAGAGCCAAGACAATGCGAAGACGAAAGCTCGCGTCGTTGAACCTTCTCTTCAGATTTTTGTGATGATTTCATATCAATTCTGCAATACGAAAAAAATTATTCGTAACCTTTTAGTTCATTATAACTTTAAAAATACACTTGCTATATCAAAAGAAAATGTAAACAAAACAAGCATGTCCTAAAATATTTAGCACGTTTATTTAAACCAAACGAGGTACCTGTTTTTCACAGCTTGTATTAGTTGGGTAATGATCGACGCAGAAAGTAAAAAAATAAGCAAGTTACCTGAAGTTGTAAGGGTCATAATTAACATCGTGCACGTCGTTCATCAAACCAAGATAGAAGACAAGCTCAGAATTCTTGGCGGCAGACACTGCGGCGTCAAATGTTGCAGGTGTCGGAGGGCTGACAGCAGGACTGGTCGAAAAACTTTCACCCTGCCTAATTTTCACTTCTACTGCTCCAATATCAGATGGAACTTTTCGTTTCTCATAGAAACTCTTGCTTCGACTTGAAATTCCTTCCTTTTCTCCTGACAGATTGAGGTGAACTTGAGCAGAACGTGTCGGTGGTTTGAGAACGATGTCGCTGGAACGTTTGACGGCGTGTGACGAGTGATACACGCGTCTCTTTTGTTGTGGAGTTGCTGGCGGTGTGCCGGAATCGTCCTCTGAAGAATATCCGGGCTGTAAGATCCAAAAAGGAACTCCATTAATCTAGAAAATGATCTGGTCACAATTGAGAATCCCTCGATTAAATTCTCTAACGATTATTCAAGCAAATGTCAAACGGATAATCAATAAAATCAACGCTTATAGAAAATTAAACTAATCTTAACTTTCATAAAATAGAGGTATGTAATGACGTTTCAACCGTTGGTTCAAGTGATCTATGCGCTCACTGAAATAGAGGGTTGCCCGATGATGGAACATCGTTTCAGAATTGCGAGTTCTGATTGCTAACCTAATAAAAACTTACAGTTTAGGTACTCATGAAAATGATTCGAGTAAAAAGTATTAACTTCAACGTAACCTAGATTCCGCGTACTTCAACAGTGGTAAAGTCACTCGATATCAATTCCTTGTTCGCCGAAGCGAGCTTTTGTATCCGTCTCCTGATATGCGCTGCATATCTTCTTGCTGCCTGAAGTACGGTGGGCTGAAGCCAAATTATGCCGGACAACCTAACCTCAGATAAATTGATCGCTGCAGCTCTCAGGCATCGCGGAAATAGAATTTGAGAATTTCTTGTTTTAGATTATGTGTACGAAGACTACAGTTGCTTTATAAGCCTCAAGAAATCATGTACTTCTTTCACACAATCTTAGTACTAGGACATGTAAAAAAAATTTGCGAGGTTTATGTGCATCTGAATTTAGAACACCAACCCGGATTTTATGAAAAGTTTTAGGCCTTTGTAAATCTTGAACGTAATGAGATTTTTACGCTAAAAGTTTGAGCTGAAGTGACGTACCTTTCAAAAATATCAGAAAACGTCATTATAAAATGAAAATCAATTTGAGCTATTGAACTTTTGAAGGATTTGTAGCTTAACGTGACGTCATCAGTTTCTTATGCAATTAGAAATTGAAAAGTTGAAAAACAGGCATCATAATTTGAGCAAGTTTACTGTATTAGGTGGCAGCAATCGTCAGATTATATTCGATTACAATAGAATCTGGTTGTAGCATATTCTGAAGTCCTATTCTGAGTTACGAGACGAGTTAAACAGACATGACGTCACGAGTGATCCTAATAACGTGAACTTCATTTTTGTACAACTTGTTTCAGACTCGTGAACTCTCAACCTCTGCGTTGTAACTCCAGCCACTCGATGATGACTTCACACACGGTCAGGAGCTCCTGCATCACTTCCTAATACTCAAAAAATTGAATTCGCTCGTGACAAAATGCCCAAGAACAAACGGAAACTGGACACTGCGGGTAGATGCTAAATCTTATGATGCGAGTGAACGAACTGAGGAAAATGTACTCCTATAATCAAAAAATAATGTTTCGGTATTTACTTAAAATACTTTTTTACATCGCGTTTCGAGCAACTATGGGAGCTACAGTTGTTCACCACAAGTCCCCGGTTGTTCCCTGATGGTTAAGAGCAGATCTGATTTGACCATTTCAGAGCTTCATGAGAACATCTGCCTGACACTGTTTTCCGTCCACCTTTGGCTATAATTTATTTTCAATGCAAAATTTATTTGTTGCACAAATAAATAAAGAATTAATGAAAGAAAATAAAAAATATAAGTGTTTACGTTACGTTATGTTTAACTCATTCGATTCTGAATATCTATTAAAAAAAAAAGTTTACTATGTACTCTGGAGCAGGATTTTTAAACATTTCATGTTGTCTTTACGGTTTAGCTGTTGTAAAAGTTCACCTGTCGGCTCAGCTACTCTACGTGCTGTTTTTTCTGCCCAAATACGCTGTTTTTCTAGGTTATTATCAAAAACACATCACCTAGCAGTACTGCCTGATTGCCAACTCTTGTATGTTTGAATTTTGATTGGAAACAGCTGAAACTTAAGGTTTTTGAGCGGGAAAAACCGGCACGTAAAAAGGTAAAATGTTTTAAAATCCGATCCCTGACTCATGATTTAGCATGCCCTGAAGGTAATTCGAAAAAATCAAAATATTTTAAAATCAAGCAAATGACAATATTGTAGCCCAGCAGCAGCGCAAGAAGTGTGCTTCCCACGTTTATTTTAAAACATAACTGTGCCTGAAAACATTGCAAAAATTTCCATGGATTGATGCGAAAAAATCTATTAGAAGTAACTAATTTAGCCGCAACTAATACCTCAACAGATATTGATAGACCACTATGCACAAGCGTCGAGGCGTACTTTTCACGATTGACTCAAAACTTTTGAGATCAGACCAGAAATATACAGCCAAGAATATTCCAAATTGAGCTTTCTGGGCGAGGGAGAATGTCAACCTCTGTTTCTGGGCACAGGAGATCTTCAGAGTAATTTAAGCGGTTAAATTTTACTACAAGTTTACAATAGATATTTCAATAAAATTTGCTTATTATGGCGTGGTGTCCAAATAACACACTTAAAAACCCACAGACCGTTTGAAATTTCTAGGCATCACTGCATGGTGTCACGAGGTTCCCAGTAACAACACCTTCCCCAAAAATGTTGTATTGATTTATGCGATCGAAAAAATTTAGCTGAAGGTTTTAAACACAGCACGATAACCACGTCATATTTTTTCAGCGTATCATATTCTAGTATTTGATTCCGGCACGTTGTTGAAATTAATACAGATTTCTACTCATGTGCAATACTCACCAAAGTGACAGTCAGTCCAGTTTTAGTTTCATTTTCTCCTGCCTGCAAGGTCTGGACGCTGTTTGCGTTTTTCAAAGCAGGTTTTGATGTTGATTCTTCCCTTACGTTTTTTTCTGGATCAGTAGCTGCAGAACTTCTGCTAGACTTCTGGTTGGACGACATATCACCTGAGAGGCGAGATGTGCCTTCACCCGAATCATCTTGCTTCACATTGTTTTTGAAGCGTTCTGTTTTACGGTGCTTCAGGACTTTGTTACGGGGCAGCGAGTGGTCGGTGACAGCGCAAGATGTGCCGGTCTTCCCAACGGTCGCTTCGGAAGATCCTCCTCGACTGGATGTGCTGTCTCCTTTTGACTTGATGGAACCGCTTTTTTGACTTTCAGTGGAGGAATTGGACCTCCAGGTCTTACCTTGATCCATTTTATTTCCGAAATTTGCCTATAATACGACACGTTCGAAGAGGAAATCGGTCGAGTTACCTGTCTTGTAGCCTTGGAGTGCACAGTCTCTTCCACTCGTCCGGCTAGAACTGAGCAATGCTTCGTTCATAACACATCTTGCTTCATCTGTTGGCTGCAACCTGTTCCAATAATTTGTATTCTTCTATCATTGTTACAATATCATACTAAAACCAAACCGAAAGTTTGAATAATATTCACAGCAGATCATTTGAACGACATGAACTTAAAATGAATATATAAGAAATTTTTAAAATCGTTCGCAAACAAGTTTTCATTTCAATCATTCGTTTTAAAAATTTATTTTCGGATATAATTTTAGCCCCAAACATGCAATTAAAGTTTATTCATTACACGTAAGACAGACGCAGACACTGAGCGTTATCTTAACAAGATAGGGGACTCTAGAACGCGTCGCGAAGAGTTTCAATCAGCAGCCAGTTCGTTTATGATATTCACCGCACAAAATTTTCTATTTCACTAAAATAAACAGCAGTCAATTTAGATAGGAGTAGTGAGCAGTAACTTATTTCAAGCCCTAACTATCAGTCGCTCACCAGATCTTGCACAAGTGTAGCAATAGACACAGAATATAATTACGTATCCATAAATAAATTATCAACACTCGGCGGCATCACGTTACACGACAAATTCCTACAGATAACAACAATACAAAACGCCCGGCTCCGAAGCAACACACTTCGATCGAAGCGCCGTATCAGCTTCGTAATTGGCCCAGCGTTGCCATGTGAACCAGCCACTTACAAAAGGAAATGCCGGATGCGGTGACGCCGTAGTCATGGCAACGGGTTATGCGTGTAAGAGAAGAGAAAAACATACTTTTGCAACAAGTTTCCATTGGGCTATCCCATTTGGGTAACTCAGGATAGATATTTTTGGGTTTACCATAGATTGACCAAATCAAAAATGGAGGTGTTGAGTCGCGTGTTTAATGTGAGTATATGATATAACCCGTTGTTCTACGAATGACCCAATCGACTTGAAAATTGTCTGCTGAATGAGCTAAAAAACACCTTAATCTATATAGTTCTTGACAAATAAAGCTAGCTTTTCTCTACATTTATGATTCGAATTTGAAACGCTATGTAAGTACCTCGGACAGAAAATTAGTCCCCTGTACTGTTTGTCAGGCTCCAGGTATTGTATTTACTACGTTCATCAATCGACGTTCAAAGTTGTGATCGAAGTCTAGCTTGTATGCAAGTAGTTAACAGGCATCAGTCAGTATTTATTCGAAGTTGGCAAGATATGGACTTGTCATATAGCCTCTCTACAATAATGGGATAAGATTAAGAAGTCTAAGAACGGAATAAAGGAGCCATTCAATTTGGTCGGGCTAAAAACACTCTGAAGGAAATACCTGAATTCAGTGGTGTTTCGTGTCACCCTTTTATCCGAGTCTGCATACAATAGAAACAATCCGACACACACGGAAATTTGCGGCAAAATTGTGGCAGAAAATTCTGACCGATAAGAACCACCGCCCTGAGTCACGAATTGTTTACAGGAATCGCTTTGGATCAATGATGGTATTACTGCAAAATGTTAATGATGGCCCTGCTCTCGCTGTTTCTGAACGAACTCGTCGTAAGGAACTCCATGCAATGTTTAAATGGAGCAGAAAGGCTCGTAAACAGCCTATTTTTCAACCAATTTATTAATTAATTTATTAATATGTGTCGTTTGTATCCGTTTAGGTCTTTCTGATTCAAAAGAAGTTTTGATTAAAGCTCATAGCTCTAGGTAGCCAACAATAGCTCTCCCCGCCAGAAAGTTCTTGACTATATATTTCAAAGTGTAGCATAAATCTGGCAAATGAATGGCTCGCTCGGAACATGGCATTTTTACTAGAGTGCTAGTTACCTGCCTTCTCCCGACTTTCAGAAGTAATTAACTGATTTACGTGATGCAAAGCTCATTTAACATCATCCTTTGCTCAGCAGCTGCGTGAAACCTGGAGAGGGCTAAATAAATTTACGCTAAAAATTATAATTTAGAATGAATTTCTCGAGTTAAAAGTACGGTGTTTTCGGCTCATTTTGACAAATCTGGAAAACCGATTTTCTACAGAGACTGCCATCATACTCGAACCTCAGTCTTTTCAAAAATATTTAGAGTAGAGTAAAAATGGAAGAACATGGCACAATATACTATGAAGTTACATGCTCAAATAGAATTAATTTTTAACAATTAAATTCCTTGGTTAACTGGTCCCAAATTGGTTCTCTGCTCAGCACCAGTTTAGAACTGTACACTACGTCATCGCGTTTAGGTTTACAGACTCTGAAGCGCAAACTCAAGTAAAACTTCCTTCCCATAACAATCCGGCAAATACTAATAATTATTTTTAAGATATGTTGATTGAATCACCCAATAGCATTTAATTTAAACTTTAAGCCTTATCTTCGATAATTTTAAAGTTATATTGAGCACGTAACTTCATGATATATTGTGCTAAGGTCTATTTTTTATCTATTGTATATTTAATTTCATGAAAACTATTATTTCTCATTTTTATTTCCAATAATATCAAAAAGTATTTTTGTGAAAGATAATGTTAAATGGTAGTATTGGGTGATTCAATCAACATATTTTAGAGATGAATACTCAATTTGGAGTTGACAGTGTAATGTCGTCTTGCAAGTAACGTTCGCAAACATTTAGAAAGTGGAATTCTTTTTTCAAACCTCACAGTTCCTTTCAGTTGGAGGCGAAATGAAGCACTGTGGTTTGGTAGCACCGTTATGAAACTCGCAATTCGATATTGGTCGGCTGAAAAGATTTTTGCAATTCAAAAATATATTGCGATCGAATACAGATGAGATTTGACTGTAAAGATGACAATTTATATTCACAATTTCTCCCAGCTGCGAGAAAAGTACTCGTGTCGTGTCGTGTGAAAAGTACTCGTGCCAACCTGTCAGCCGAACGACTATAGTTATCTCATTTACGTATTAACAACGCGCAAAAACCGCAACTTATAAATGCGTCGGTGGAGAGCAGGAACCTCGAAGATCCTGAAGTGTGCAAATGCCGCAATGGAGATTGCGTGGCAGGCGGGACCTAGCACTGAAGACGGGATGGGAAGGTCTGAGCCGGGACTAATTTTTATCTAATCTAAAGTCGGTATAAAAATAAACGTTCCCTTATTTAGCTCACTATTCCTTCACTTTTGTAAAGTACAGAAAGAATAACTAAGGCAGAACATGAACGTTTCCCGATTTAGCTTTACTCGTGTAAACTACAGTCAGGATGTTATAGGCGCAAGGAAACAAAATTTATTTTGATGCACAAGGAAAAGAATACATGCACACGGAACTGCAGCAAAGCTTCACTCATGAGCAAGCAGTATTTCTATGACTCGGTCTTCATGTCAGCAGAATCAAATTCCTCTATTAAGTTTTTTCAGCACAAAAGAACGGGAAAAATTATAATTAACCAGTTAGTTCATTCTAAAACACATAAAACAGCAGAAAAGACTAAATTTGGTGCAACGATTTGGTATTTGGTGATTCAATCAACACATCTCAGAGATTAATAATTAATTTCCTGGGTTGACCATGTCGTGTCTTATTGCGAGCAATGTTCGCAAAAATATAGATGGAGGAATTTTTCTTTCAATCAATGAAGTGTGAATGAATTTGAAAGTAATTCTTCAAAATGCACTAAAGAATTCTCTATATAATTAAATCAATAAAACATTACTGTAAGAGGTAGATTATTTGTTCTTTCATTTTTCGAAGGAAGGATAAGGACTTACACTCTTTGAAAGACAACTTATATGTCACGATTTAATCAAATTTGAACCACCAAGAACGGCTGCAAGTACAACAAAAGTACCAATTCACAGAACTAACTAATGTTTGGTCAGTTGAATATTAAATCTGAGGTCGTTCTTTTACCTTAAAGGAGAGTAAAAATCAATATAGTGATGACTACCCAGTTGACAACACATGGCTGTTTCCATTCACCATGATATGGTTTAACTATTGCATTACATCTGTGTACATAAATTTTACCTGGAAAAAACAATGTTTGGCCCGTTCTTCGCATTAGCTGCTAGTCTGCTACAGAACAGAATGAAAATCCTCTCAGCGACATGTTTTGCTTGCAGCATCATGTACGGCACCTCAGGAAACATTGACTTTAAATTTACTTGATATTTCTCAAGCGTGCGCTTCTACGAAGAGAAGCAAATCCCTTAGAGCGACTATGTGATAAAGTCAAAAATAAATTGGAGAACTGTCACACACACACACTCCACTCCTGATGTCGATCAAGAGTTGCTAGAACGTCACAAAGTTTCCTAACAAGAAGGAACTATTGTGAAATACGCATAGTAACGCTCTCAGGATATGCATTTTAGATCTCTTTATCCGGGGGGAACTAAGGCGGGATCTTGCATGCAAATGCTCAAACGAGGCAAGACGGCAGACATTACCGCGCTATCAGCTGTGTTGGCACACACACACACATCCTCCTTCACTCCTACCCGCGAAGAGAGACGAGACAAACTTTCTGAGACTGTCAGCGACAATCATTTCCCGTCATTAATAAAAAATAAACCCGGATTTCAATGAAATTATACAGACCATTCGGTACATGGGTGAAGGCAGATTAAAACGACAATTACGTCGTCGCTGGGTGTGACCTGACCTTATCACGGACACCCAATCAGCGCGCGTGCTCGGGAGGCTCGACCACAACGAACGTGCCCAGGATTTGCGTCAGCCGCAACCTGCAGCCTATCAATAGCACGGACTATGTCTTCTTGATGTGACCGATAACAAACACTTAAAAATGCACGTCACTCAACACCTCGAATACATCTTCCTGAAATGCGTAAAGAGAAATTATGAACCTTACGCGCAGCGCTGTGACTTGCTAAAACAACGCTGCTTGTACGAACAAAAGGAAATGATTTTGTGTTTCTAAATTTGCTATCTGAAAAAAAACGTACTTGCCCCAATATATGTCATGAGCTGTGTTGATGTCAACGACTATGAAGAAAACAAACAAATTTTATTTCATTTCTATGATGACTTGACAACTTAGATCGTTTCACTTTGGCTGCGCCAATTAACATCAATTTGTGAACCAGTGTTCGTTGGGTTCATTTATTTTTTATTCATATAAAACCGTCTAGTAGAGTAAGCAACAAGGTTTAGCTAAAGGCAGGCTGTTGTAATTAATGTAAGATCACATAAATTTTTTTCATGAAAAACATACCTTAGCACTAGTAAGTTAGCAGTGTGTAATATTTAATGTTAAACTTGATCTGAGGATATTTTTCAGTAGTGATTTATTCACTTGAGTTTTTTCAAGTGTTTAATAAAATACCCTAACGTTAAGTTTTCCATTGGAATCATTATTACTTTCGTTGTTGTTATTATCATGTAACAGAAGTTTTTCGCCTCTCCTTGCACAATTCACTTTGGCGACAGCCAAAAAATGCAATGAAATGAAGAAAGAAGAGGATTATACCCGAGCACTTTTATCGTCACTCTCTGTTAACCATTTAAAAAATAGCAGACTATTATCAAGAAATTTACAATAACTCCATCATTAAGGCTTCTCAGCTTGAGAATGAACAGCAAGGCGAAAATCTTTACACGTTTGCTCATTTTATTAAAAATGATCAAATAAAATGATTTCATGATGAAGAATGCAATTTTCCTGTCTCCCTAAATGATTTTAAAATCTTGGCCAGTACCTCTTACTGAACAGATCTGCGCCTTCTCGAATCATTGCATATTTACAAAATGAAACCTGATCTGAATGACACCCAAAGAGCTTTCCCGCTTCATGTTGCCAACACCTAATTCAGTTGCTCAGTTTTTCCTTTCCCTTTCATATTTTCTTACCGTTGTTCGTGTTTTTTCAAAGTTTAGAATTTTTATAGATACTACTTAAGTGTATTAATTCTTCCTCTTTTGGTTCCGTTTTACAGAGATTTTTTGCTGAAGATGGACAGTTAGTCCGACACGTTCAGTTTTATTTTATCATTTTTAATAGAATGAGTTTAAGTGTAGCGATTTTCGCCTTAATTTTTATTAGCATCAAGAAAGAAGTACAACAGAGTCAGCAGTATTTTTACTTGACAAGCAAAACTGCAAATGTAGTGAGTACTTCAATGACAGCGCACTCCGCCCAATCACTAAGACATTTTAAGTTAGAGAAACTGGTCTATGAAGTTACAAAACGCGCTTTTTGTCTTAAATGCGCGCAAAACAATAGGCAACAGAGGAATGAACGACGGATTGCTTCAGATTAAGCTCTTTTGATTAATCAAGCAATGTACGAGAAAATCAATTCAAAAAGAGGAAGATGTACTAAATTGCACATAAAATCGCTTTAATAGAAATCATATTTCTTTAAAAAAACAATTCAATAAAAAGGAACGTTTCGACCAATTTTTGGTCATTTTCAACCATCTGAAAAAATACAAAAACACCGCGTTATAACAAGTTCAACATACATACATCAGTGACATTATGACATTAAAATATGACATTGAAAAAAAAGGAAAATAGAGACAGACTACACTAATTGCAGAGGGAAGGCCGATTGCGTATTGTTCAAGGTAGGTTTATCTTTTAAAATGAACAGCGATTCTAAAATGCGAAGGTTAATTGTACCGGATGTTGAAGAATCTATTTTAAAATCGTCTAACCGAATTTGAAGGTCACAACTCTCTGCATGAGAGCGAACAGCAGATTGGTGAGGAGAAGAGAGTAACTGTTTAGTTCGAAAACTCCTACCGGCATGCTCAGCCACACGAATATCCAGGGCTCGAATGGTCGAACCCACATATTCAGACGCACACCGTGCGCAACAATATCTATAAATGACGGAGGAGAGCATGCCTTTAGGTAGTTTGTCCTTGTAATTGAAATGAGACCCTATTTTATATGCATTGACCAATACGATTTTGAAGTCGACATGTGAAAAGTATTTAGAGAGCAACAAGTAGAGATCTTTTTTGAGCTTTTCGGATTGCTTGCCAAAGACCGGAAATGAAAAAAAGAATTGTTTCTTGCGAGCAGTAGGTAATTAAAACGGGTAAAATTACAAGTAAAGATGGCAGTTTTCAAAGCTCTGTTTATCGAAAGCAAACATTCACTGGCCTAGGAATAAGTTTCTTTAGTTTTTGTCCATTGATATTTAAAATTAACAGTGTCAAAACATTACTCTCTAGGGCCTACAGTGTCTGCTCTTCATTTCATATCATTCATAGCGAATTTGAGTTTTTGAAATTGTTTTTTAGTCAAAATGGTTTCCCTTCAGGACTAGTAATTTCATGTATCAAGAATTTTTTAAAACATAAATTTTATTCCCGCGTACCATTACCTACTGCTCGCAAGAAACAATTTTATTTTTCATTTCCGTTCTTTGGCAAGCAGTCCGAAAAGCTCAAAAATGATCTCTACTTGTTGCTCTCTAAATACTTTTCACATGTCGACTTCAAAATCGTATTGGTCAATGCATATAAAATAGGGTCTCATTTCAATTGCAAGGACAAACTACCTAAAGGCATGCTCTCCTCCGTCATTTATAGATATTGTTGCGCACGGTGTGCGTCTGAATACGTGGATTCGACCATTCGAGCCCTGGATATTCGTGTGGCTGAGCATGCCGGCAGGAGTTTTCGAACTAAACAGTTACTCTCTTCTCCTCACCAATCTGCTGTTCGCTCTCATGCAGAGAGTTGTGACCTTCAAATTCGGTTAGACGAATTTAAAATAGTTTCTTCTACATCCGGTACAACTAACCTTCGCATTTTAGAATCGCTGTTCATTTTAAAAGATAAACCTACCTTGAACAATACGCAATCGGCCTTCCCTCTACAATTTGTGTAGTCTGTCTCTTTTTTCCTTTTTTTCAATGTCATATTTTAATGTCATAATGTCACTGATGTATGTATATTGAACTCGTTATAACGCGGTGTTTTTGTATTTTTTCAGATGGTTGAAAATGACCAAAAATTGGTCGACACGTTCCTTTTTATTGAATTGTTATTTTAAAGAAATATGATACCTATTAAAACGATTTTCTTTGCTCTTTTATTCATTGTTAGACTTTGCAAAAAGCAAAACCTTAACTTACATCCAAATTGCACATATTTCAGGGCTTTCTCAAGCTATGGAACTCAGAGATTAATCAAATACTACACGAATAATCAAATAGTGAGCAAGAAAATTAACTCGAAAAAAAAAATTATTAGATTGCACATATTCGGGCATCACAAGCTAAGTTTTGGCTTGTGAGCTACACCTCTACACCTTGACACTTATTTCACAGCAAATTGTCTCGTAAAGCTTTTTAATGCTCACTTCAAAACTCTGGCGAGGATGACTTGGTAGGCGTCCGCAAACATACTTTACATTTAATTCGTAAATTTTTTTTGTATACCGAATATGACTCGTAGAGAGCACACGTCGGAGTAAAGCGCAATCATTCATCTCAGTTGCATTCTTTTATAATGTTAATATTAGTCTCCTAATGCAGAAACTGCTGACGTTGGTTCATTTAACGTGTTAAAGTTCCTTTCTCGCTGGTGTCTGCCGCACAGTTTGTACCAACAGTTACCAAAAAATTTATAAGTTTGAAAACCCAAAAACGTTATTCAGTGAATAGAAAGTATGGTAGAGACAATCAAGTAGTTCGTGATTTCTTCTCACTCTCAACTTTTTGTTCGATAAGTGTGTTAATGTTACTTTGAATTTAAAAAAATATCACGTGCGAGTTCATCGATAAACTTATCCGAAGACTGCTGCTGTGATTCTTACAAAAATTCTCTTCCCTCATGGAGAAGGAATAAAAAGTGAAGATGCCTACAAGACAATCATCGAGAACCCCTTTAATAGAACGTTCAACGAAAATGAGTAAAATAAAAAAATAAACAACTTATAACTCCAAAGAAATCTAAAAACTTGCAGCCCTAGACCGCCCAACAGAAACGATTGAGAAAGAAGGATTCTCAGGAATACACAATAATGACCTCATTGATTCATGGGCACAGTAGCTAAAAAAAGTCAATGAATCACCCCTATAATTATAAGTAACAGCTAGGTCCCCGTTTGTTCCTGTATTCCACACTATTGAAAGAGGCAATACAGTACTCGACACAACAGCTCCAAAAAGAAAACACTTCTCCTTTATGCACCACTCTTTCGAAGCAATACCCTTGCTTAGCAGGACAACATACCGAAGTGAAAAATTTATTAGATATAAAAAAAGAAAGGTACACGTCATCGAAATACGGGGGCGTTAAAATTTTCAGAGCAAATCTAATTTAAATAGAATGGAAAATTGCTATTCGAAAATATTAGAATAAGTGTTCATCGCTGCGTTACCATGTTTTGCCTCATCGGTGTTTAACCAAGCGGTATAACCCCTGTGCGCATTACCATTGAAAAATGAGAACATTGAACTATTTGGAAGTTTTTGAAGTATTAATGTACATTATCGAAAATAACAAAAGTATAAATATTGTCGAAAAATTTAACATTCTACTTCAAACTATCACACAAATTCTTAGTAGCTTGATTAACTCTTCCTGTTTTAATTCCCTCGTTTTCATAAGAGCGAAAAGCTAGCACCAGAACTCGCTTAAGATTCCAATTCAGTGAGTGAGCTTCCTCGCGCAACAGCGCTCGTGCAGCTCCTGATACACTCGAGGGGGCTAGCATATAATGTGACGGATCTGCAGGGTTAACCTCGCACTCCAAAATTTCTTGCAAGCGACTTTTACGAGGTTCGATGATCAACGAGATTTTACAATTAGGAATCACAACTAAGCACATCGTTATATTTCATTCTACATCAATTAATTACAAAACCTAGTTATAACACTGCATATAATTATGAAACTTCGCACAAAAATTCAACGAATGACATAACCGAGTAAAATCAACAACAGATTTGCAATGCTGACGAACACGAATTTCTGACAAAAATAAATTCGTTGAGTTGCGCAAGAATGCCAAAACCAATACTTCCCAACGCGATAGTTCTTCCATGCAGCCTGCCATCTCCATCCTTGACGGAACTAGCGCCCAAATGTGCGAAAAGAAACAAACACGTGGCTCACATACGACAGTAAACTGTAAATATATAATGTTACAACATGGATCAAACCTTTTTTGGGTATATCACGCAATTCATTTACACGATACTGTAGTTCAACATTTTCGGAAGATCTGTACGTAAATGAATCTACTAGTTTTTTTTAAATCAACATGCACATATGTGGCGAACTTTTCAGGGAAGATTTTGCTGTCTCCTCATCAAACTTACGTAAGACATGCGTAACTGAGAGCTGAAGGCAACGCCATGGCGAGTTGCGAGGCTAAGCGAGATAACGCTGGTCATCAATACCGGGATTGTCAGGAAGCATGCATCTCTAAAACGTTCTAAGCTTCTATAAAAGACTCGACCTACTTCGCTCAGTCGCAGTTGGTACCTAACTTTGGAACAAGTCCCAAGATCACCGCAGTCATTTTGTCACTCAATTATAATCACTTAGAAATCAGATAGAACACGAGCTTGAGACGTTCAACTATTTTAAACGTCTGCTATATGTGTGACGTTTTGGTAATTCAACATAACTATTAGGAATTTTTAATCACATTTCCCAGCACGGAATTTGCTTATTTCTTCTCCTGATCTAACATGGATCAAGTTACCTCTTGCGATTATTGGCCTTCTGACCTGGACACCTGCGAAGTGACTCCCCTAGATGACGATCCTGTTCTGCACATCATCAGACAACCCGAAGGTAGCTGTGGTGCAACTCGGCTGGTGCGAGGTGAACCCGAAACTTCCCTGTTCGGCTCTTGGGATTACGAACCTCAGCATTCGTCCTCAAGAGGCTTCCTCCAAGTAAGTTCTGAACTATATCGACCCCATAGCATAGCTGCACTTCACAACTTATGAATTTGATGTGATTTTATTTATTTTATTTGATAGAAAGATAAAGAAATCCTCACATTGGTATTCTACGTGTTTTTTCTAAGGCTATTCAAGATATAAGTGAAAGAATGATTAATGCCAGAAAACTCTCTGGGAATGATCAATTATGCATTCACTAGCAAAGTTCAAACATGTACGAAATAACCGGGTCGAAATATCTCATCTTCCTTTCAGGGGGTATGAAAAATTTAATTCATAGGCATTTTTTAAAATATTGAAATAAAATTTACCAGAATATTTTCTTTCATAAGGATCCAAGCGGTTTCCGTATAGCACTCAATAGAATGCTAAATTAATCAAGACCATTTTTTATTCTTGCAGAGCTTGGATCAAGCGCTTCCGCCATTTCAGCTCGAACAAACTCCATCAAATTTGTCCAGCGAGTGGCATGGCGCCAACTACAGCAGCTCCTCCGATTTTCATCCTGGAGGCAACTTCACGATGCCGGTGACAGAGGCGTCTAATTTACCTCCACTGAGTAATTTCGCAAACATGGGGTGGAGATCGCACTCAGACAGCTTCCATTGGCAGTCGACTGACTCAAATTACGAAGAGCTTCAGAAGTCACAGTCTCCGAACACGATATTAGAGGAGACCGCTGCAGAGTCCTACTCCCAACGAAGCTTGACAGCATTTCTCTCATCAAGAGAACCCAATGAGGCTAATGAAAACAAATCTCTGAAACGAGAATTCTTTAAACAGACTCCTCTGCCAAGAGGTGACGACCAAATCATATTTAGGGAACAACAAAACTTCGTTGATGAATTCACCAACCTGCATTCTCACTCAGACCAATTTTGGGTTCAACCTCAATTTTCGAAGACATCAGGTAATCCTCACTCAGTTTTTACAGATCACAATGGCTGCGATAGTTTGAACTTTGTTTCCTCTTCTTTGCAAGCAAACGAACTGAGTAGTACAATTGGACTGCAGGAGGGGTTCCAATATGGAAATCAGGAAGACTTGTGTGAAAATAGCCTACCTGCTTGCGAATCCATGCTTTCTCCTGGGAAAAATTTCTTTGAGTCTGGACGCGGGTACAGCTCTCAGCGGAGCATCGCTTCACCAGATACATCGGACAGTGAAGTCCTCTTCCATAGAAGGACACCCAAACGACCACAGAAGAATCGAGATAGACTGACAAAAGAGGCGTACGAGAACATGTCTCAAGAAGATATGGAAGCAAGACGAAAATATCTTAACAATATTTGTGCCCAAGAATACAGGCAACGG
Source organism: Morinoia aosen (assembly GCA_030386875.1). NCBI lineage: Eukaryota > Metazoa > Arthropoda > Malacostraca > Amphipoda > Talitridae > Morinoia > Morinoia aosen. The sequence goes on along the minus strand of CM059560.1, from coordinate 25,266,744 downwards.
ATTAAAATGGAGCTGATGGAAAGTAAAAGGAAATACGAGATAGAAACACAACGGAAGCACCGGATGCAGAGTGAAATAGAATGCCTGGAAGCACAGATAGCTGCTCTGGAAGAATCATTCCTCAGGCTCTCTGCTTCATAAAAAATGCCGGAATCATTTAGTAGACAAAGTGATTTTACACATTACTGAAAAAGATGTGAAGATGATTACCATCATTCGAAGTCGAAGAAAAACAAATAATATTAAAATCAAGTTGTTATACGTTACGAACAAAATATTTCATGTGTTATTATTTGTTGACGTAAGTTTTACAACCAATTTGTTCTTATTATTTATTGAGCGTCTATTTATTAGCATAAGCTCATAGCATCATAATCTAATCCTTTAGCATCTCATTATAATGAGACTGATTTTGATTTCAACAGTTAAATTATCTGAAACTAATGAATTCATTGAGTTGCCCAGATAAGATACATCATCCATGATAAAAGGAGACTTTTGTAGATGCTTATTCAAGCCGTCAGCTTTTGATTAATAGTCTGAACACGTCGAAGTTGGCTTGTTCCCAACGCCTTCCAACAACTTAGAAATGAAGTTTGATTGTTGCGGAAAATGCGCTAAATTTTGCGCATTCGAAAGAATGTGTAGCTCTACTCAGCAGAGTATGATGAAAATCAATATTTCGATGTTCTTGCAATCGCACGTTTGGTATTTATTGGTATCTTACAGTTTTAAACCGATATTTCGTTACTTGCGGTTGAACTGTGTATTGGAATATATACTCAAAAGCTTTTGCTGAGGTGACCCACTCAATGTTGTGTGATGTGAAGTTTAGGTTGTGTTCAAAAGACGACATCGCATCTACCACGTTTGTCTAGTAACTCAATACTTTCTGTACCTACAGCATATAAAATAAACTTTGCCTTATCATTCACCGAGTTATATTTGCTACCTCTTGAATAATTCCAGAAAGTTAATGGGCAAGGAAATGAGATGAGGAGAGTTTTTATGCATTTCAATTCTGCGCAAGCCCCAAGTTCATGAAATATAACCCAGAAAATTTGCTATACTTTGATTTAATAGAAAAAAATTCAATAAAATCTTTATCAAAACCTAAAACGACGCAGGATAACTAGACGAATACGCGATATTTAATTTTCGATTAATGAAAATGAAATTAATTCAGTCAAAGTTCAGCTGCAATTGCTGCTGTACTTCTATCAACGTGCGAACCAATTGACATCATGAGCCTTGTTACGTAATAAATAAGTGTTTATTAGACTTTGTTAACGATGTGTATTCTAAGAAGTTAAACGATATAACTGTATTGAAATGTAAATTTTTTATCTCGCCTTCATCAAGCAGCATGAAACGGACGAATTGATTCTATAGCACACCCAATATATTACGCATAGAACTTTTAACGAACGTCAAGTAAATTTATCATTTCATGACACAAGAATGCTAAAATATAGCGCTGAACAATCGTGATGCGAGGAATGATTCTCCGTCAAATTTCAACCCACACTCATAGTGCACCAGGTCCCCAGAAACATAAGTACAAGGGTCAAGCATTGAGGTTGTAATAAGAGACTTTTTCATGCATGTGGTACTGATGAGAAGTTATAACCCCGGTGTGTGTGTGTGTAATGTACAAAAGTTTTTATTCTAACCTTGGGGAATGCTAAATAGGAAATCAAAAGCACAAGTCAGACGCGGACAGGTGTACTGAATTCCCTTCAACACCATAGAAGCTCATGTGCGAAGTAGACATCATTGTCATTAAATAACGCATAGGCAGTCAATGATTTTTTTAATTGCCGTGCGCTCACATAGCTGAGCCATTTCTAGGTTAGAAGAACATCAATGAGAGACTCATGTATAACACTGGCGGCAGCACAGAGCTGCGCTTGGCTGTGTTCGTGTACAGCCTCATCTCCGGTGGAGAGATACTGGCGGCAGCACAGAGCTGCGCTTGGCTGTGTTCGTGTACAGCCTCATCTCCGGTGGAGAGATACTGGCGGCAGCACAGAGCTACACTTGGCTGTGTTCGTGCACAGCCTCATCTCCGGTGGAGAGATACTGGCGGCAGCACAGAGCTACACTTGGCTCTGTTCGTGCACAGCCTCATCTCCGGTGGAGAGATACTGGCGGCAGCACAGAGCTACACTTGGCTGTGTTCGTGCACAGCCTCATCTCCGGTGGAGAGATACTGGCGGCAGCAAAGAGCTACACTTGGCTGTGTTCGTGCACAGCCTCATCTCCGGTGGAGAGATACTGGCGGCAGCAAAGAGCAGAGCTGCACTTGGCTGTGTTCGTGCACAGCCTCATCTCCGGTGGAGAGATACTGGCGGCAGCACAGAGCTACACTTGGCTGTGTTCGTGCACAGCCTCATCTCCGGTGGAGAGATACTGGCGGCAGCACAGAGCTGCACTTGGTTGTGTTCGTGCACAGCCTCATCTCCGGTGGAGAGATACTGGCGGCAGCACAGAGCTACACTTGGCTGTGTTCGTGCACAGCCTCATCTCCGGTGGAGAGATACTTGCGGCAGCACAGAGCAGAGCTGCACTTGGCTGTGTTCGTGCACAGCCTCATCTCCGGTGGAGAGATACTGGCGGCAGCACAGAGCTGCACTTGGCTGTGTTCGTGCACAGCCTCATCTCCGGTGGAGAGATACCGGCGGCAGCACAGAGCTGTGCTGGCTGTGTTCGTGCACAGCCTCATCTCCGGTGGAGAGATACTGGCGGCAGCACAGAGCTGCACTTGGCTGTGTTCGTGCACAGCCTCATCTCCGGTGGAGAGATACTGGCGGCAGCACAGAGCTGCACTTGGCTGTGTTCGTGCACAGCCTCATCTCCGGTGGAGAGATACCGACGGCAGCACAGAGCTGCACTTGGCTGTGTTCGTGTACAGCCTCATCTCCGGTGGAGAGATACTGGCGGCAGCACAGAGCTGTGCTGGCTGTGTTCGTGTACAGCCTCATCTCCGGTGGAGAGATACTGGTGGCAGCACAGAGCTACGCTGGCTGTGTTCGTGCACAGCCTCATCTCCGGTGAAGAGATACTGGCGGCAGCACAGAGCTGTGCTGGCTGTGTTCGTGTAGTGTACAGCCTCTTCTTCCAGTGGAGAGATCGTCCGCAATGATTTGATTCGTTGAGTTAATAGTTCACAAGAGGCTGAATCATTGGATTGCCTTTTCAGAACCCTACTCTCAGCGAAAACATGGGTGAAAATTGTAGAATGCTTGGCCAGCACAAACATTATGTTTCTTTCTTACCGTTGGAGTATCGACTTCATAGAACTTTAGGTTTCATTGATGAAAATTTTCTCGAAAATCAGAAAAAACGGCAAAACAATTCGAACTTCTGAGCGCTGCTCACGTTTTTATCAACTCACCTGGAGCACCACAAAGTCCATAACATGAGATCACTTTTCGTCAACAACCTAGTGACGTCAGGTTATAATGGCGAGCGTTGTTGAGGAGAATGGGTGGCCCAGCTTCGAGCCGTTGAGATTCGGTTTTGTGTATTTTCTGCGCAATTTTAAAACGAATTCACTATTTTTCCGTGAGCTTATGCTTTGCCTAAATAAGCTCTCGTTTGCGGTGTTCCCACGGTGACCATTTGCTAAGTTCATTATTTGTTGTTACTTCAATTGACAGCAACGAATTAGCATAGCTGTGAAAAAATTTGACATCTCAGCTCGTTTGGCTATGATTTCAACTGAGAGTCAAAGTCTCTAAACCAAATTAAACTGTACCTACGATTCAAAGCAGAAAGGCTTCGCAATCTGCGTCCTATGTTCGTTTCAGCAAGGGCACTCTATTCAGACGTATCCGACACCGGTGCTCGAAGGTTTCTTTCATGAATCGGGATATCGAACATACCAATAATGAAATTGGTACATATAATACCAATGATGAAACAAAAAACCGTCATTCATCCCAAAATTTTGAAACACAACTGGGGATACATTCATTGACAATGCTTCCCCCACTACACCGTGTCGTCAATCTATGCATTAACTATTACATAAACTTTGTATAAGGTGTTTCTAGGTTTGTGTCGATGTGTAATTTCACCATTTCCGTCAACGTCAAGTGATACAGTGCTGGACAGTCAGTTATTTCTTACTCGCGTCTGTTTATTCTTTATAATATATTGGTACTCTTATTCATTGAAAAGTGTCAAAATTGCCCAAACAAAATATCGTACTTTCTTCCTGTATAATCAGTAAAAATATTATTTTATTTACACTGATTCTAGCATATAGTTTGCGGTATATTTTACCATTGTCGTCACTTTTAACTATAACGAGGATAACTCGAAGTTTTCTACCATTTGGATCTTGGGAAATTATGTGAAGAGGATTGCCCATGCGCCAAACGCGTTTCTTTTTACTAAAGACATTATTGCTACGGGCAGTCTTATACATTGACAGCACCTCACTCGACATTCTATTACGCCCTTCCAACATTCTGAAATTGCACACATGAAAGGAATGCCTATTTGCCGCCTATTTGCTTTTCATTTAAGCCATCAACGAAGAATCTAAGCCAACACTGGAACTTTTCTTTTCAAACTCTTGATATTTCCACCCTTCCTAAAGAAAGTGGAGCGCACAAGTTTCTTATTTTAAACCCCGTACCTAAATACGCACAAAAATGTTACTGAGAATACACACCGATGTTAGAATTGAGTAGCGGATTCCAATTCTTTGGTATAGCTTCAATAACTCAACAGAGCACACAATATCTGCAATAGAAGGACAGTCAGAGCGAGTGATACAAAGACAAGATCCTGAATAAAATTTGGGTTGATGACGCCCTGATAAATAACTGATGTGGAGATGTGGTCCATTGGAAAAAAATATTGTATACAGTAACGGCGCAGCAATTTTAAATTTAACCTGGAATTGGAGTACGAAGCGAAAGGTTATAAAACGGATGATACACTAAAGAAACGAATTTGGAGGACAATTAACTCAAAATACATTGTTGCTTGGCGACTGCTTTGAATTAACAGACGGAGAATTTAAATTTATGGGGATATAACTCACGCGAGCAGCTAAATTCAAGCCACTTTTAAAAACTACTGAGCATATGCTACACGGATCAAATGGTCCTCTCTCTTCTGCAAACATCGAACAGGAAATAGCCTTTACAAACCCTTTGACATCAGCACTTACATTTGATACCAAGTTTCGTGCTTGGATCTCAATGATAATTAGAAAGTTACACGATGCTTTCCAACTGAAATGCTGGAGGTACACGTTCTTGAGATATAAGGCGGAGCAAGATAACGCAAGACATCAATGCCGGGATCGTCAGGAAGCAGGCATCTCTCAAACGTTCTAAGCTTCTATAAAAGACGCGACCTGCATCGCTTTGTCGCAGTTGAGTCAACACACAGCAGCAAGTCCCTGGATCTCCTCTCCGCTAAAGACTCTAAAAATTTTACGGATTGCTACTAAATCGAAAAACAACAAAATATCGGGATATACGGAAAGTTAAGAAGTTCTTGAGTACATCTCAGTTTTGTGGAGCTTCAATAATTCAAAGCAACGATTCAGGAAAAATTCCACCGTTTAAATATTTACAACACCAATTGGAAAAACTCGTCTTCGGCTGCTGTTACTCCTTTTCATCATGGAAGAATTTAAATCGGAATATGACTTGCCTTCGGACCTTAACGACATCGTATTGACACCTTTCGGAGACGACCCTGCTCATCCCATGATAGGACAACCCGAGGGGAGCTATGGTGCACCCCTGCAGGCACGGGGTGAACCCAAACCTTCTCTGAACCTCAACAGTCGGCTTCGCTGTCAATATGCAAACCGCAAGTAAGTATAGCTTTTCTGATTCATTGTGCACTGAAAGCTTTTCCTTCCAGATGAAATATGACAAGAAAAAATTATCATCTTGACTTAGTGAAAAGGTTGATTTCATCAGTCGTCTAAAAAAATTGCTTTTTTACAAAATATATGATATATTGTGGGCAGAAAACCTGAAGTTATGTTTGATTATTTGTTATTCATATCAGTTGCAATAAAACTTACAAACAAATAGTTAGCCCTTTCAACTGAAAAATTTAACAACTATTTGTAAATAAACGCAATTTTATAGGAACTAATTAATTTTGTTCTATTTCCATGAAATTGTATGACAACAGCTATCTGGCTTGACACTGACAATTGCAAGCAAATATTTGCTGAGAAAATTCAATTCAAATTAAACGAATATTCTTTAATTTCATCTCATGCAGAGTTTGGCTACGGGGCAACAGCCATCTGAACTCGCACCAACCCCACCAAACGTGTTTGGTGAGAGGTTTGATGCGAGTTTGAATTCGCCGTATCTGCGTACTGGAGACAACCTCCCGATGATTACGCCTGACTTCCGCTCTCTCAAGGGACAGGAAGATGAATTTCAGTCTCCTGATATTTGGGGACTTTCAGACGAGCACCGAGATCAGTTAGTGACAACAGACAGCTCACGCATGCTCTCACACACAAGTACCTATCAACAAACCTCACCCATTTCCAACTATCTAGGAGAACCACTACAGCCCAGGCCAGCTAAGGCTAAACCTAAAAAGAAGATCACGGTGCCTCACGGTTTTCCCAACCGCATTGCACCGGGAACTGGTGAAGCTGCTTCACTGTACGAAACATCCCCTGGTTTGATGCAATCTCATTTAGGAAGCGGTAGCTCTTTTGCGGGATCATCCGAGCCGGGCCGTTCAAGATTTCAAATGAATAGTCAGAGCGATTGCATTGGGCAAACGTCACATTGTAGAGAATTTTTGGCTAACACTGAATTTTTGCAAACATCAGAGCAACTCTACTCTATGCATCCTAGCTGCTCATACCAGGAAATCGAACATACTCGTATTCCTCCTAGGTACGTTGAAGGGGATTCTGCAGGTGGACTGCATCCAAACGCGCAGCTTGCCAGCCATCAAGGCAGTCCTGAAAATCTTTTCCCGACTAATGAACCTACGTTATCTCCACTGGCTGGCTGCTCTGCCTCCGGAGTTGCGTATGATTTTCTCCAAAACAACTCATTATCTTCAGGAGGGTCGGATAATGAATTTGGTCTCTCTGGAGGAAAGCCAAAGCAGAAGCAGAAGAAGCGCAGCAGGTTGACCAAAGCTGACTATGGGAACATGTCCCTGGAAGAGATGCAAGCTCGGAAAAGAGAACTTAACAAAATTTGTGCTAAGGAGTACAGGGAGCGAACTGGAATGGAGCTCATGAAGAGCAAACAGAAATACGATGCAGAACAACAACGCCACCAACAAATGCAAAGTGAAATAGCATGGCTGGAAGCAAAGATTGCTGCTCTGGAAGAATCTTTCCAAAGGCTTTCTGCATCGTAAGATATCAAGTCAAACCACTATAATGAAGGAAATAATATTATCCACTCGTTAATCTTGTCCACGGAAGGTCATCTAAGCATGTAGTTTTAAAGGAATAGTTGAAATAGCTAAAATAACTATTAATTAAATCAATTGCTCACTTCCCACAAATTTTAATTCTGAGTGATTAATAAGTGTGGTATTATTAACAATTAATCATAATTCCTAATAATATATTTATTTATTATGTATGCTCATAATATGACGCATATATTTATTGGCATTTATTATTATACGATAACTCTGTGTTTCACGGGTTTAAATACTAGAAATGGACGAACTTGGACAACCTCTCAGATTTTTCATCCATGGTAATAGAAGACATGTGGAGAATATATCTCAGACCATGAACTTCTTTTCACAAATCCACCGACGCCGAGGTTGACTTGTTCACTAAAGCATTTCGTCCTTTCCGGAACTTCGGAATTAAGTTTCCTTGCGTTTGAAGGTGCATAAGGCTTGTCATGTTCAGTATATATGTTTTTATCTGAGAACCCTAAAGTAAAAATGAGTGTCTTTATTTGATTATGGTGACATATAAGGCATCACATGCAGGATTTATTATATTTGTGAGGAATTATTTTTGAAAATTTTTAATATTATTTGTAGGGCAATTGTACGCCGCATTGTGTTTCTAAATAAAGTGCAATGAGATGTAGTTTTGATACTTTTAATTATTCCCATCAAGTGCAAAATACTTAGTTGTTTAAAAAGACCAGAAAAAATTTTGGAGGTCATCGTCGTGGGATCCTGCATCTATTGGTTCTATTTGTCAACTTAATGCTCCCAGTGTATATAAGGAAATACAGAGACTGGTCGGTGGAAAATCTATTTTTACTCTTTTTAATGATGAAAGAAAAATATTCTCTGTACGTAAAAAAGAAGAAGTTTAGAGTTTCCAATTACTAGACAGGCAATTGAACGAGCGACGTACTAAAGGTTATTTCACATTTCACAAGAGAGTTAGCCAAGTCTTCAACTATATTTTTCCGTATAGAATAACGGGATATTCGATCAAACAAAGCTGACGGGTGAAATTTACGAGCTGCTTCGTGTTGTGGAATTCTGAGGTATACTGAATTCCTTTCAACTGAGTTTCAACACAATTGGAACTCTTGTGCGAAATAGACATCATTGACTGCAAATAACGCATAGGCCGTCTGCGATTTTTCAACAGCCGCGCCCTCACATAGCTGAGCCGTTTCTGGGTTGGAACATCAATGAAAGACTCGTGTAATACTGGCGGCAGCACAGAGCTGCACTGGGCTGTGTTCGTGTACAGCCACATCTCCCGGTGGAGAGATCGTCCGCAATGCCCTGATTCGTTGTGTTAACAGTTCACCAGAGGTGTTTGTCTTTGAGTTTATACGCAGCGTAATGAACTTTCTATCGTTGCGACGAAAACGAAACTTACCAAAATCAGCTTAATCGTAAAAATCTCAGAATCTTCTCACTGCCTTTTCAGAACCCAACTCTCAGCGAAAACAAAGGTGAAAATTGTAGAATGTTTGGCCCGCACACACAAAATGTTTCTTTCTTGCCGCCAGAGTATCGACTTCATGATGAGCTTTAGCTTTCATTGATGAAAATTTTTTCGGAATTCAGAAAAAACAGCATAACAATTCGAACTTATCAGCAGTGCCCACGTTCATATCATCTCACCTGGAGCAGCACAAAGTCTATGACACGAGACTACGTTTTGTCAAAGAGCAAGTGACGTCAGGTTGTGGGTAATATTTGCATCAGTACATTTCGACAAATTTTGTCTCCTGAATATAGCGGTATTGTTGTGATTACTTCATTATATCTCAATTTTAGACTACATTAACCACTGAAGGTGGACGATATAACTCCTCAGTTTTTTTTATGACTCTTCAAGCTTCTAGATAATGCAAATGATATTTTGATACTAAGAATGTTTTCCACTTGAATAAATGTAAGAATATCATTCAAAATAACGTTCTAAGTCTAATACCGGATGACAATACTGATATTTTATGTCAAAACCAGGAGAAATCTCATGCCACAACTAGGAAATAGAATTATTTTTGAGGGAAATACAGTATGTGATAATTCTAGGATGCCAGACCAGCAAGCTGACTAACGTATCATCTACTGTTGAATGAAGTAGAATCGCTGCAATGCCTCACAAAGAGTAACATCACTGTTCAGGTTACGGATATTCGACTGGGTGAACCCGGTGGAAAAATAAGAATAAGGTTTTATAATTTACTGAAGTTCGACATTTTAAATTAATGAAATCTAGAGTGGGACACTTCACTACACGAAATTAGAATAGAGCACATGAGACACAAAATTGAATAGAGAACGAGAAACGAATAATAAATACGAACGCTTAGCCAGCGGTAATTAATGACAATAAACACCACGCCTAAGACTAACAACAATATTTAGAGTAAAGTAAATACAGAACGTGTATTTAGATCAGACTGCTCCGAGTTGTTAGATCTGACTGCTTCGGGTCGGCCAGATCGCAGCGGCCAGTGGAGAACGTTAAGTTCTAATCGATCGAGTTCAGAAAGAGATGTGAAGTGCAGTCCACTAACACCGGCGAGTATTAAAGCCAGGGTAGTAGCTGGATTCCCGAAGCCGCCACCCGTGGCTGCCCCTGGCACACTTCGGTTTTCCGTGTTGTTACGTTGGAAAATGCTAACTTCTTAAGACATACAGGCACCGGTCAGGTTGTGGCTGGAACTTGTCAGAGTATCTCAGTGTGGGGGACGACTGGAGACCTCACTGATGAACAATCAAAACCAAGCTGTTACACACTAGAACATGAAAATGAAAATATTGGAAATATTGTCAGGGATACACCGGATAAATAAAGTACAAAAGAATCCTAAAAGAAAACGCACCTCCGCCTCGAGCGGTGACTGCTGAAGCTGTGAATGAATTCCTAGATCACCTTGATTAAATAAGAAAAGATGTTGCGTTCAGCACGCGTTTTCTTCCGACGCAAAATTACAGTAAGAAAGACCGATGAAAAGCAAGCTGAAGTACAACACCGGGCGACATAAAATAAGAAAAAGTATAACCCGAAAACATTAATTCCCACAGCTTTCCATTCCTTGACAATCACATTTGAGCGATATGGATCGCAAAATTGTGAGCACTCATCATGATTTATACGTCTCAAATTTAAACTTTTGTAAATGTACTTATAGAAACACACAAATACACTTTCCTTTGCTCAAATCCCTAAGCCGTCAAAAAATTGGACAGAAATAAGGACCTTCTTTTGCTCCGTTGTCATCATCGTACCTAACTAAACTCGTGACAGTTCTACTTCTACTCGTGATAGTATCGGATTGCGAGTAGTATCCATTTCAATCCTCAGTGGATTAGCATCCACTGAGGCTTTGCAGCGATTCACACATTATTTTCGTTTCTACAGCAGTTTTCTTGCATCGTACATAGATGAGTACAGAACTGCAGGGATTCCGTCAGTGAACTCTGTCAAGTAGATATTCGTCGCTATTTGCCAGCAGTAGTTACCGCAGTCTGTACTGCGGTAACACGCGTGAAATCCTGCACAGAACGGCTCGTTAGCACGATCGATTCTCGTCAACCAGACTTATGGTTGCTTTATACTGCTCCATAATTTTCCAAAAGAGGCTGTAATTACTGGGATAAATAAACTAGTCTCATTGTTCTAGGCATAGAGAACTGTTAGAAATATTCTTCCTCTTCGTTCATTCAGAGCAAAGAATCAGAACAGATGTACTATTGATGAAGTGAGTAAACTTAGAAAAATGGTATTAAACGTCAATTTTCGTCTGTTAGCTCTCACTAAAAAGAGCCTAGTTACAATGAAATCATCGAAAAAAGGGAAAATTTCATGAACTCATATCAGAGCTATAACCTTATGAGGTAACCTTCCCAACCACATTTCAAAGCAGCTTTTGAATCCCACCATTGGCGGGCGTGTGGGCGAGCGTTGATGAGGAGAATGGGTGGCCCAGCCTCGAGCAGCTGAGGTTCGGTTTGGTATATTTTTCTGCGCAATTTTAAAACGAATTCACTATTTTACAGTCTGCTTATATTCTGTCCAATTGAACTCGCGTTTGTCATGATCCCACTCTGACCGTGTGCACAGAGTTCATTATTTGGTGGTCCTTCAATTGAGAACGATGCGTTAGCACGGATGAGAGGGAAAAATGACATCTCCGCTCGCGTGGCTATGATTTGAACTCCGATATTGAGCCATTAATTCACAATATAGCTATAAGTACAATGCAGTACAGAAAGGCTTCGCCATCTGCGTTCGTTTCAGCAAGGTCACTATATCCAGACGTATCCGAGACCAGAGCTCGAAGGCATCGTTCTTGAATCGAGTTTTCAAACAATAGGACATACCAATTATGAAACAAAAGTTTTCCCCAAGTTTTGAAGCACAACTTAGGATACATTCATTGACGATGCTTCCTCCACTACATTGTATTGTCAATCTGTGCATGCATTATGACATAATCTTCGCATAAAGTGTTTGTAAGCAGCTGTCGATGTCTCTAGGCTCGAGTCGACACCACTCCCGTCACTGTCAAGTGATTCAATGTTATACAGTCAATTTTTTCTCACCAGTATCTGTTGGTTCCGTCTAATATATTGGTAGAATCATGAAAACTTCGTCACCAGGAGAAACTAGGTTTCAAAATTTCCCATCCAAAATACTGTATTTTCTTCCCGTATTTTCGTTAAAAATATTATTTGCATTCACACTGATCCTCAAATTGAATTAGCCATTCTCGCCACTTCTAACCAAAGGAGCGCTTGAAGTTTTTCCCCATTGCGATCGTGGGAATTATGTGAGGAGGATTGCCTAACGCCATACGTGTACGTTTTACACGTGACAATTGCGACGGGCAGTCTTACGTCGGCAGCACCTCACCCAACATTCTATTACGCCCTTCCAACATTCTGAAATTTCACCCATGAAAGACCGCCCGCTTGCTTTTCATTTCAGCCATCAACGAGGAATCAGCGCCAACACTAGAACTTTTCATTTCAAACTCTTGATATTTCAACCCTTCCCAAAGAATATGGAGAGCACAAATTTCTCATTTTCAATCCCATACGTAAATTAAGGCATAAAAATGTTGTTTAGAATGCAAACAGATATTAAAATTCAGGTGCTGATACTGAAGCCCTGGTATAGCTTCAATAACTGAACAGAGCACAAAATATCTGAAATGGGACAGCCAGAGCGAGTGATACAATGGCAAGATCCTTAATAAAATTTCGGTTGATGACGCCCTGATAAAACTGATAAAGAGATGTTGTCCATTGGCAAAATATATTGTAGACTGTAAAGGTGTAACAATTTAAAATTAAACCAGGAATTGGAGGACGAAGCGAAAGGCTATAAAACAAAGGATGATACCCTAAAGCAACGGATTTGGAGAATAATTAACTTAAATACATTGTTGCTTGGCGACTGCTTTGAATTAACAGACGGAGAATTTAAATTTATGGGGATGTAACTCACGCGAGCAGCTAAATTCTAGCTACTTTTAAGAACTATTGAACATATGCTGCACGGATCAAATGGTCCTCTCACTTCTGCAAACATCGAACAGGAAATATCCTAAACGAACGTTTTCACAACAACACCTACATTGGATCCCAAGTTTCGTGCTTGTATCTCAATGATAATTAGAAAGTTACACGATGCTCTGCAACTGAAATGCAGGAGGTACACGCTCTGGAGATATAAGGCGGAGCAAGATAACGCAAGACATCAATGCCGGGATCGTCAGGAAGCAGGCATCTCTCAAACGTTCTAAGCTTCTATAAAAGACGCGACCTGCATCGCTTTGTCGCAGTTGAGTCAACACGCAGAAGCAAGTCTCTGGATCTCCTCTTAGCTGAAGATTCTAGAAATTTTACGGATTGCAACTAAATCGAAAAACAACAGAATATCAGAATATACGGAAAGTTAAGAAGTTCTTGGGTACATCTCAGTTTTGTGGAGCTTCACTGATTCAAAGCAACGATTCAGGTAAAATTCCTCCCTTTAAATATTGGCACTAACAATTGGAAAAACTTAACTTCGGTGGCTGTTACCCCACTTCATCATGGAAGAATTTATATCAGAGTATGACTGGCCTACGGACCTGGATAACATCGAAGTGACTCCTTTCGGTGACGACCCTGCTCATCCCATGATAGGACAACCCGAGGGGGGCTACGGTGCACCCCTGCAGTGGCGGGATGAACACGAATCTTCTTTGTTTGGCTCAAGGGAATACGGACATCAGCAGTCGGCTTCTTTCTCAAGAGGCAAACCGCACGTAAGTTTAGTTTTTGCGATTCAATTATTCTTTTAAGAAGGAATATTTTCCTCGATCAAGTTTTTACAAATGGTCAATTTAATTTAGGGAAAATCGGGCAGATTTCATAGGTCGTCTCAAAAAATATTTTTGACATAATGCATGATATATCATGGAATGAGAACATGATGTTTCATTTGGCTAATTATTTAGTATCTGTTGAAAAAAACTTTTAAATCCTCTTCAGCTGAGAAATTAATCAACTACTTGTTCATATATATATATGCACGTAATTATAAAGTTACAAATTTATCTTCATCTCCTCCCTTGAAATTGTTTGACAGCTGCTATCTGGCTTGACATCATCGCGCGTTGATATTCTCTGAACCACAAAATTTGAATGAATTACAAGTAACATTAAATTTTATCTCATGCAGAGTTTGGCTACGGGGCAGCAGCCATCTGGACACGCACCAACCACACCAAACGTGTTTGGTGAGAGGTTTGATGCGAGTTTGTGTTTGCCGTATCAGCGTGCTGGAGACAACCTCCCGATGCCTACGACCGACTCTCTCAAGGGACAGAAAGATGAATTTCAGTCTCCTGATATTTGGGGACTTTCAGACGATCACCAAGATCAATTAGTGACCACTGACAGCTCACATATATATCCGCACCCGAATATCTATCAACAAAGCTCACCCGTTTCCAACTATCTAGAGGAACCTCTACAGCCCAGGCCAGCTAAGGCTAAAGCTAAAAAGAAGGCCGCAGTGCCTCGCGGTGATCCCAACCGCATTACACCGGGAATTGGTAAAGCTGCTTCACTGTACAGAACATCACCTGATTTGATGCAATCTCATTTAGAAGACGGTAGCTCTTTTGCGGGATCATCCGAGCCGGGCTATTCAAAATTTCAAATGAATATTCAGAACGATTGCATTGGGCAAACGTCTCCTTCTGAAGAATTTTTGGCTACATCTGAATTTTTGCAAACATCAGAGCAACTCTACTCAATGCATCCTAGCTGCTCATACCAGGAAATCCAACACATTCCTTCTGGGTACCATGAAGTGGACTTTACAGGTGAACTGCATCCAAACGCGCAGCTTGCCAGCCACCAAGGATGTCCTGAAAATCTTTTCCCGACTAATGAGCCTACGTTCTCTTCACTGGCTGGCTGCTCTGCTTCTGGAGTTGCGTATGACAATCTCCAGAGAAACAACTCGTCTTCTTCAGGTGCGTCAGAAGGTGAATTTGGTCTCTCTGGAGCAAAGCCTAAGCAGAAGCAGAAGAAGCGCAGCAGGTTGCCCAAAGCTGACTATAAGAACATGTCCCTGGAAGAGATGAAAGCTCGGAAAAGAGAGCTTAACAAAATTGCTGCTCAGGAGTACAGGGAGCGAACTAGAACGGAGCTGAGGAAAAGCAAACAGAAATACGATGCAGAACAACAACGCCACCAAGAATTGCAGAGTGAAATAGCATGGCTGGAAGCAAAGATTACTGCGTTGGACGAATCTTCCCAAAGGCTTTCTGCATCTTGAGATATTCAAGTCGAATTCCTATAAAATAAGAAATAATATTACCCGCCCGTTCATCATGTGCATGGAAGGTCTCAAAGCGTGTTATGTTAAATGAACACTTGAAAAGGCTAAAAAACTATTAATCATATCAATTACTTATAACCCAGGAATTTTAATTCTTAGCGTTTCATAACTGTGGTATTATTAGCTATTCATCATAATTCCTTTTCATATATTGATTCATTACCTATGCTCATAATACAAAATATACTTATTGGCATTTATTTTTAATACGACAACTCAGTGTTTCACGGGTTTAAATACTAGAAATGGACGAACTTGGACAGCCTCACAGATTTATCATCCATTGTAATAGAAGACATGTGGAGAATTTATCTCAGACCATGAACTTCTTTTCACAAATCCACCGACGCCGAGGTTGACTTGTTCACTAAAGCATTTCGTCCTTTCCGGAACTTCGGAATTAAGTTTCCTTGCGTTTGAAGGTGCATAAGACTGGTCATGTTCAGTATATATGTTATTTTCTGAGAACCCTGTTGTAATACAGAGTGTCTTTATTTTCTTTTGATGACATATAAAGCGTCACCTGCACGATATATCATATTTATGAGGTATTACGTTTGAAAATTTTTTATATCATTTGTGGGGCAATTGTACGGCGTTTTGTGCTTCTGAATAAAGTGCCATAAAATGTCTCTCTGGTTTTAGTTTCGATATTTTTAACTCTATGCATCAGGTGCAAAATACTTTTTGTTTAAAAAGATTAGAAATCATTTTGAAGATCATCGTCGTGTGATCCTGCATCTACTGATTCTATTTGTCAACTTAATGCACCCAGTGCATATGAGAAAATACAGAGACAGGATGTTGGAAAATCAATTTTTATTCTTTAGGAATGTGAGAAATATATTATCAGAACGGAAAAAAAGATGCAGCAAAAGGTTTTTAATTAATTGACAACAATTGAGTGAGAAACATACTAAATTATATTTATCGTCTTACAAGGGAGATAGTCATGTCTTTAACTAGCTTGTTCCGGTTAGAACAAAGAGTTATTAGATCAAACAAAACTGATGGGTGAAATTTACGAGTTGCTTCGTTATTATCCAATGTAAAAAATGATATATCAAGAGCATTTTTGACAGGGATCTTATAAAGAAATAATGTAAAAGATGCGAAAACAAAATTATTCGCGCAGTCGGAAGAAAAAATATGCAAGAAATGCTCTGTATAAATATTAAAAAGATTTTCTTGCCATATTGGGACGAAAAAATTGTTATAAGTGTGACACTGCAAGAATATAACATGAATTTGATCGCATTTAGACTTTCACTGCTTGACTAATTAAGTATAAATATTTATGAATACAATAAAGAAATGATACCAAAGATGTGAAGACAAAATTATTCGCACAGCAGGAAATAATTAAATGACATTCGAATCGTTAATAGAATGCTCTTCTCGTGTGTACATTCAAGTAATTCTATTCAAGAGTGAGATATGGACAAGTTTCAGCTATAATAGAGCCATATGCCTCACCTGGCAAAAGACCCAACTAACGAATAATCCAAATTAGGAACCGCCTATGCGTAAAATTTTCTTTCCTGAATACGATGAAAAATTCAAGTTACGAAAAGCAAAATCTCAAAAATTCAAATAATGCGCGCTCGGTTTCGCAGCCGCCCGAACCCTCCGAAATGTAAATCGTTTGCCTCCTCCTGCCTCACCAACTACGACCTTCACTTCCCATCCTCTCGCCCTTACGTCTCTTGGGCATAGTTGCTCAGCCTCTACGGTGAATGATTTGCATGTCTTATTCATTTTAATATTTGAATAAATAATTTTCTTACACTCTTAACACATAGCTCATGTAAAATTGGTATACCTTTAAGGTTTTTAAAAGGCTTAGGAGGTAGTATTGGGGCCTTGGAACGAATCAGGCCTTTTACATGTAAAATGCGCCTTTACTTACCATAAATCACCTAACGAAACCCTTTCTGGACCGAATTAATTTCGTAAGGTGAGATATGACCGTATCTTAGTTTCGTAAAGCTATTTTACAAATGATTTCGTAAAACTATTTTGAAGCACGGCCATGTTTTTAAATTTCCATTTTTTCTGATAAATTTACGGTAAGATTCAAGTTAGACTCAGAGACTGCCGTGGTGAAGGTGAAGTTTTATTTTCATCTGCACCATGCAGCAGATGATTTTGACACAAGATAATTCTACAATGGAATGTAGCGAGGAATTTTATTTTTTATTCAGATTCAATTCGTTAATTACCTTGGTGGAATGGGTTTGGTACAGAATTTTGAGGAAATGATTTCCGGCTGTCTAATTCTTCAATGTAGTTGATGAGATTTTATTATTATTGTTTCTAATGCTAAAATGCTCAATCTCATTCCAAATAAAACAATTCGAAAACGTCGTAGAACGCCTCTATATCTTACGGTTGGCCCTGTGTTTTCAGGAGGAAAATTTCGTTTTTCGGACCATATTTGAATATCATTATTATATAAAAAAATTGCAATGCTTTTTATCACCCTATATTACTCCTAAATGCTTGTTAGTCCACAAAATTGCATCATAAATCGAAATGCTTTCACAATTTTTCAGTGGTACAAATGCTAGTTAACCCTTGATTTATATTTAACAAATCTTTTTGCTTTTTAACACTCCCCTTTACTACTAAATGCCCGGAAATTCTACTCCCCTTGCCGGGGAAATTCTACAAGGTTTAAACAAGCACCAAAATATGACAAAGCTTATGATGAGGCGGCCGTCGAAATCGATGTCGATTAAACCAATTCCTACTTAAACTATTGACAATTTTTAAAATTCCTGCCATGATACATAGTCTCGAAATCTTTTAATCAAACTCTTTATTCTATATTACTCTCGCAAAGCGGTTTCGGTGCAGCCTGTGGTGAAAATTCCAACTTTCGCCTACTCCGAGGTAAACTCCCCGACTCGCTCAACTCCTTTGACTCGTTGACCGCGATGGGTTAAACTGAAGTTCAATTTTCAACTCAAATTTAAAGTAAGTCAAAAGTTTTTTGCAATTTTATGGATACCAATCATCAACTGGGTTCACTGATGGGCCGCATAGCAAGCAATGTGTTAAAAAATTTCGCGAGAAAGTGTCGTAGAAGAGGATCTTTTTCAAGTTGTCCTGTAAACGCTTCTTTGCTTGTTGAATGTCATAACTGTTGTTGTCTCAGGTCAATGGTAAGTTGCAGCCTTTCCCAAAATTCCATTGAGCAAAGTATAATACTGAGAATAAAAATTTTCCACCAAGTTTTTACTGAAAATCTAAAATAATTCTTATAGCAAGTAGTACGTACAATTGTTCGTATAAACAAACATAAATTGTATCCGAAAATTTCACCAAAATCAACAAAACAATTTACCCGCCTCGATAAAAAGTTTGTATAATTTACTTCGATAAAATTTTATATTCCTTCAAAAAACGTTAAAAACGTAAAAAGCTTAGCAATAAACGTGAGCATCAACTTGTGACAAATACATAAAACCGTTGGACATCGTACTGCTTACGAATAATTTCATTGGCTTTCACGGCACAATAAGCGTAGGGTATTGTATCTACGCTTCGAAACACTGTAAACACTACGAAAAAAATATAATACCGGCTTCTTGAAGTGACCAGGAACAGAAGTTATGCCATGGTACTCTCATCAGAAAGCCCAGTGTCCGCATGGTGCTTATCATGAATCGTTACTTACCAAGCGTGTGCAATCCTAGTCAACCATCAGAGGAAGCTTAGTAGAATTTTCTGCAGAAAAAGTCAGTCAGGAAAATATTTTCGGAGCTCATTCCTACCCAGACTTTCTAGTAGACTCGCATGAAGGCGTCATTACGACCTCCTTTAAAGACTTAGCGTCTGTGACACTTGAAATTCATGAGCACGCGCACCAGGACTATTTCGGCTGCTCGAATAGTTCAAAGATGAACGTAGAGTTTAATTTCGAGTTGAGCATGTCTCGCGAGGCGTTTTCCTGAACCCGTCAAGTGTTTTTTTTGCGTTGATTGTGTTTTTCTGGCATCTTGGCCGGTTCATTATCAGTGCATTTTGCAAGCTTTAAACCAGACTGACTGAAATTACAAACTTCTATTCATTCATAGTTTTGTTCAAAATATTTGCACTCACTGAAGTGCAATTCTGAAACAATGTTAAGAGACACCAAGAATCGTTTCTGTATGATGAACTTAGGATTAATTTTTCGCGCCTCATTTCATTTCATAACATATTTCTCGAGAGTCGAGAATTTTAAAGCAAAAGCATTAACTACAGTCTATTGAGATTGCCGAACGAGAACGTTCCGCCTGACTACATACCTCGTGAAATAAAAATTCCACAATGCTATTAGTGGATAGAAGTTTACTATTTCTTTTGTTAAAGCGTTTCACAAATTCCACGAACACATCTTCAACATAACAGAACATAGTGAACGATTTCTTTAAGACGCCTAGATACTCAAGCCCAATTCTATTGCTACTATAATTGAACTCCTCGTTCGTCTTTCATGTATTCGGTCGATCAAGATAATATTGATGAGTGTGCTCTAGGACAGTTTATGATGCAAACGACTTACGCCTTCAAAACCAATCGTTATGATGATTTTATTAAAGTCTACAAACAAGTCTGTATAGAAATAAGCTCCTAAAAATCTTCACGACCGACTTGTTCTACTGAAGAGTCTAGCGAACATCTTCAGGCTGTCAACTAGAACTACGCACACCCAGGTAACTTCTAATTGCTGATTAGCACAGTGTGTACGATGTGTATTTTAGTGAGAGTACGAAACTCACGACTTGAGCCACAACTTCTGCCTGATCAGTTAATTGTTCAAAACTTGGGCCTCGTCCCTCCAGTCAACCCGCACTGCATTCAAAAAATGAATGTGATTTACAGAGATTACATGTTATGGGATAAAAAAAGATCCTGCTATGCGTACAGTTTGATTTTACTCACTTTAAAAGTAATTTTGTTTCAACAATGTGTGAAATCCTAATTGTATATTCAGCAAGCACTCTACGCATATTATAATGGAAGCAATTCGAACAACTCAGAGCAGTGCGCTCTTCCAAGCTTGAGGGATGAGACTTGTTTCTCATATCATTTATAACTTACTTAAACAATTTAAACAATTTATTTACTACAAGTGATACAGAGGTAGAATATTTCTCAAGTCTAGTAAAATGGTCAAATTTGAGTGTAGCTACCTGTGGGCGCGAATAAGTCCAGCGACTTCTAGGGCATCCTACCATCAACGTTATTGGAGCGTGTACAATAATGTTAACCTAATTCACTTAACCTAGTTACTCATTAGGCTGATCAATGAGAAAGTTAGCTAGATATTGGATGCTTCATTTTACAAAATAGTTTATATCGACTAAATGTTAACCCTATATTCAATAAATGATTTAAGAGCAGACAGAAGATCAGCGATACTAACTATGGCAAATTACATTATCAGGACCAGTCATGTAGGAGACAAGATTTGACTTGGTGATTTTAAACGATTAGTATTCTGATAGGAAATGAGACTCAAAATTTCTTTTGAATACCTTATAAGAATTACTTTCACGGATCTCTGCAGGTTCCAAGTTTTAGTTCCAATGAAGGGATACTGTGTTGCGACCGGGCCTTTGAATAATAGGGAAGCATGAATTTACTTCGGTTAAATGGTCGTGATGACCAGTTTGCGAAGTTAATAATTGTTTTAGGTTATTGTCGCCACCATTGGTTAATGTTTTGTAAATGAAATAACATATGGAGATTTTGTAGAGATCCGAAAGTTTAAGTATTTGGAAATTTTTGAATGAATCATTTGCGTGAGCATTATATTCTAGGTTCTTTACCGCTCTGATTGCTCTTTTTTGCATAGTAAAAAGTATATTGATTTTATTTTTATCAGTTTCGTACCATGCTTCAATTCCGTATTCCAAGAA
Source organism: Morinoia aosen (assembly GCA_030386875.1). NCBI lineage: Eukaryota > Metazoa > Arthropoda > Malacostraca > Amphipoda > Talitridae > Morinoia > Morinoia aosen. Next base: position 25,245,513 of record CM059560.1, on the reverse strand, counting down.
TGGTGAAATGAGCGTTCGATAGAGCATTTGAAAAGCTGTTTCAAGCAGAAAATTTTTAACTTTATTTAGGATTCCGATGGATTTTGATAACTTAGGACTAATATGAGCGAAGTGTTCTTTGAAGGTCAGATATTTATCTATTATGATGCCCAGGAACTTACATGAATTGGTTTCTTCGATTTCACCTTCGTCAATTCTAATGCGTGGAAGAGATATATCTTTATTGCATGAGAATGTAATATATTTTGTTTCATCGATATCAAGGCTTATTTTATTTGCTTTAAACCACAATGAAACCTTATGGAATTCATTATTAATACTCTCCGCAATCAGAGCGGGATTTTGGTACTGAAGGAAGGATTGCAGAAAACGTGCTGTCAGCTGCAAAAATTATGAATTTGAAAATTGATGTAGATTTTATAATATTATTGATAAAAATAAAAATAGGAGATCCCCAAGGACAGACCCCAGTAGAACTCCATGGTTAATTGTCTGTGGGTCTAATACTTCATCGTCAATAACAACGTATTGCTTCCGATTTGTTAGGTATGACCTGAACCAATCATGGGCAACCCCTCGAATGCCATAACGGTGTAGTTTCGAGAGTAATATGTTATGGTCCACACAATCGAATGCCTTTCGAAAGTCAAGAAATACAGAGAAGACAGGCTTTCATTTCGTCTATGTTAGAATAAAGGTATTGTAAATGATTTGGTATAGCCTGTGTTGTTGATTTTTAGAGCGAAAAAAAAATTGTTTATCATAGAGAAATGATTTTTGTTCAAATAAGAATACATTTTTTATGCACAATTTTCTTGAATAGTTTGCTTATAATTGGTAAACAGAAATAGGTCTATCATTGTTCACACAGGTTTTTTCCCAACTTTTAAAAATAGGGGTTACTCTAGCAACTTCGAGGGAGTTCGGGAAAGTGCCAAAGAGGAGAGACTGGTTAATACTATTGGATATAAGAGCGGGGCTACAATATCAGCAATAACTTCAAGTACTTTAGTCGAGTACGCTTGTAACCCACTCGATTTATTTCTCAGGTTGTTTATTCACGCAATTACATCGGAAGAGTTGGTTGGCGTAAAGAAAAAAAATTTGTTCAAGAATATGATCGATCCATGTATTTCAGGTGATCTGTAGGCTCACTTGGAATACCATAATAATATCATAGATAATTAAAAGTAATATAATAACCTTCATCAAAATGCACACAGGACACTATAAAGCAGCCAATGCTGCAAAACTGTGGTATTCTATATAGAGTTATTATTTTCAAACCCGACGATCAATTTATAAATCCAGAAGTAAATAGTCATCTGCAAAGGCCAATTTGTACAAGGCAGCGAATGTCATTGGGGATGCCGCACTGAACGCTTGCCTAGTACCTAGTTAAGCATTTAAAGCTTCACCACGATCGCTGTACTGAAATTCCTCAACCAGATAAAAATTAATCTTTCATTGACTAACTATGTTTTTTCATTCAAGAATAGAGCTATTCAATTTATTGTATATAGGCAGTAAATATTAAATTACATAGTAACATACAAACCCGAAAATAAATAATTTTAAATATCTGAATAAGACGTGTTTAAGAAAGCGCAGCATGACTGAAAACTTAATTTTATAAAATGTGCTTACTGGTGCATACCATATTGAAATAGATAAGTTAGTTTAACACTTCCTAAGCACAATAATGGTGTTCCCAAGAGAGGAAGGAGGAAGACACACCTAGTGTGGAGTTTAGCGAACAGGAAACCTATGAACTAGGTGCATTATCTCACAAGATCCCTTACACATAGAAAGCGTGAGTTGAGTAAAAAATAAATAAAACAAAATAAAAGTTGAACAAGAAAGATCTACATGCTGAAAGAAAGGGCAGTCATTAACCAAGAAATTGTGGCCCGCAACCAAACAATAATAAATTCTATTTGATCCATGGAAGGCCTATCTACCCTTTTGCTTGGGACATCATATTTTCCTCCTATGAGCTGATGCATCTCAGAGAAAGCTTTTCAAACAAGAACTTTTTCGTAACTCTAAAGCTACACATAAAAAATAGTTGCAAAGATGAATATCGATGGGTTATAGATGGGGCACATGATAAAGGTGGCACCTGGTTTATCCCAGCTACACTTGAACAAAATGTTTACTGCATTGTTTTCGGTGTAAATGATGCCATTTGGTCCAGAAAATTTCGAGGCCTTTCAACCTCAAGCAAACTGCGTTACCAAGTTGGGAAGTTGGTGACCGAGTTGACCGAGATCGTCAGGGGAGTCAGGAGACTACTGAGCGTTGACTCACGGCTGGAAGTGAATAGTGTACTCAAGAAATCTATTTTCGGTATGGTTGTTGCAACTGCCAGACTGCTTGAATTCATCAGTGAATGATAATGAAGCTAGTTAAATAAAATAAAAAATATTTCAGTGTAATCAAGTTGATACATTTCGTCTCATATAAAGAATTGTCGAATGAGTTTAGATTAGTGCCAGGACGCAATGACGGATACCTCCGGTCGAACCAGTACCAGTTTCATATACCTGAGTCAAGTGATGAGTAGGACATATATTCCCTTTAGGGAAACGGAACGAAGCACCGGGCTTTTAATGCGAAACACCGAACCAACGACACTTACCACTGAAAGTAACACCTGACAAAACTAAACAACAAAAAATTGTAATATAATAGAAAAACATTGATTTTTAGAAGTTATGAGAATATATTATATAAGTAAATAAATATTCTATGAATGTATTGAACAAATTACGTATAAGACCACACATATCATTTGTTGTGCGCAAAATGTGATGTTAATGAGCAGTTTATCTAATGAGTCACTATTAACATCCTTTACTTCCTTTTTCCCTCTTCGAGCTTTGATAACCTTCCTTTGTAGTTTTCAGGAATAGCTACAATTATTTCTTACTCTAAACTCTAAAGGAATCCGACTTGATGTCTTATGATGCAGAAAGCCTGTGAAAAGATTCTTTCAGAGCAGCAATCTTTGCATCTAGACATGAAATTTCATTTTGCATTTGTTGCTGGCGTTGTTGTTCTGCGTCGTATTTCTGTTTGCTCTTCATGAGCTCCATTCCAGTTCGCTCCCTGTACTCCTTAGCACAAATTTTGTTAAGCTCTCTTTTCCGAGCTTGCATCTCTTCCAGGGACATGTTCTCATAGTCAGCTTTGGGCAACCTGCTGCGTTTCCTCTGCTTCTGCTGTGGCTTCGCTCCAGATAGACCAAATTCACTCTCTGACGAACCTGAAGATGATGAGTTGTTTTGCTGGAGATTGTCATACGCAACTCCAGAAGCAGAGCAGCCAGTCAGTGTAGAGAACGTAGGCTCATTAGTAGGGAAAAGATTTTCAGGACTGCCTTGGTGGCTGGCGAGCTGTGCGTTTGGATGCAGTTCACCTGTAGAGTCCACTTCATGGTACCCAGAAGTAATGTGTTGGGTTTCCTGGTATGAGCAGCTAGGATGCATTAAGTAGAGTTGCTCTGATGTTTGCAAAAATTCTCCGGAATGAGACGTTTGCCCAATGCAATCGCTCTGAATATTCATTTGAAATCTTGAATGACCCGGCTCGGATGATCCCGCCAAAAAACTACCGCTTCTTGAATGAGATTGTATCAAACCGGGGGATGTTTTGAACTGTGATGCAGCCTCACCAATTCCCGGTGCAATGCGGTTGGAATCACCGCGAGGCACCGTGATCTTTTTAGCTTTAGCCTTAGCTGGCCTGGGCTGTAGAGGTTCTCCTAGATAGTTGGATACGTGTGAGCTTTGTTGATAGATATTCGGGTGCGGATATATTTGTGAGCTGTCAGTGGTCGCTAATTGATCTTGGTGCTCGTCTGAAAGTCCCCAAATATCAGGAGACTGAAACTCCTCTTCCTGCCCATTGAGAGAAGCGAAGTCGGTCGTTAGCATCGGGAGGTTGTCTCCAGTACGCAGATAAGGCAAATCTAAACTCGAATCGAACCTCTCACCAAACACATTTGGTGGGGTTGGTGCGAGTCCAGATGGCTGCTGCCCCGTAGCCAACCTCTGCATGAGATGAAATTTAATGTTACTCGTAATTCATTGCAATTTTGTAGTTCCGAGTATATCAACGCGCGATGATGTCAAGCCAGATAGCTGCTGTCGAACAATTTCATGGAAGGAGATGAAAATAACTTTGCAACTGTACAATCACGTATATATATATAAAAGTAGTTGATGAATTTCTCAGCTGACGAGGCTTTTAGATTTTTTTGCAACAGATATGAAATAATGAGTAGTCAAAGGAAACATCGTGTTCTCTTTCCACGATATCTGATACATTTTGTTGAAAAACAATTTTTTCAGACGACTGATAAAATCAGCCATTTCACAAAGTCAAATTGACCATTTATGAAAACTTGGTCGAGTAACATATTCCTTATGCAAGAAATAATTATTCGGAGAAGTTAAACTTACGTGCGGTTCGCCCCTTGAGAACGAAGCCGACTGATGAGGTCCGTATTCCCAAGAGCCAAACAGAGAAGATTCGGGTTCACCCCGCCCCTGCAGGGGTGCACCATAGCCCCCCTCGGGTTGTCCTACCATGGGATGAGCAGGGTCGTCACCGAAAGGAATCACTTCGATGTTATCCAGGTCCGAAGGCCAGTCATATTCTGATTTAAATTCTTCCATGATGAAGTGGGGTAACAGCCACCGAAGACGAGTTTCTCCAATTGGTAGTGTCAATATTTAAAGGGAGGGATTTTACCTAAATCGTTGCTTTGAATTAGTGAAGCTCCACAAAACTGAGATGTACTCAAGAACTTCTTAACTTTCCGTATAACCTGATATTCTGGAGTTTTTCAATTTAGTTGCAATCCGTAAATATTTAAGATTCGTTAGCTGAGATGAGATCCAGGGACTTGCTGCTGTGTGTTGACTCAACTGCGACAAAGCGATGCAGGTCGCGTCTTTTACAGAAGCTCAGAACGTTTGGGAGATGCCTGCTTTCTGACGATCCCGGTATTGGTGTCTTGCGTTACCTTGCTCCGCCTTATATCTCCAGAACGTGTACCTCGTGAATTTTTATTTCATGTAACTTTTTAGTGGAAATTTTTTAAATTTCATGAACGATATTCTTTTTTAGGTGGTATTCAATTGTAGGTTCAATATAAAATTATCCTGTGAACTTCCATTTAGCTTGTTTAAGCATGCACTTAAGTGTATTTCTTGGTTCTATCAGTAAGAGTTGTATAATTCTTTTGAATATAGGTCAAAATAAATAACTCGTATGAGTTAAACATGCATGATATCGAATTACTTACTTGTAGTTTTAACACTGTCTGTCAAAACTGTTTTTTGGCTTTATTCTGAATCGTCGCCTTGGTTGCAAAATTACAGCTCTGTATCCGTTTGCAAACGGCGTTGGAGTGCACTGCATTTGATAGTCATTTATTTATCACGATGTCATCTTTCAAAATTTCAACGGTGATTTTTTCATTATAATTCGTTAATGCTTCGCTCCAATTTAAAAATTGTTTGCTCTGTTGACACGTTATGTACTATCTCTCAGAGTCGGATTACCTGCATGGGCTGAAGAATTCGATTGCAGTTTAGTTGGTGACATGGTGCGTTAGTAGATGAAGATTATGTGTATGTTTGAAATGAGTTCTAAAACTTGAAAGCCTGTGCATTGCTTATAGTGAATGGCTCGTGAAATCTATTTCATTCTAATAGAAGGCTTAGAGCTTGATAAATAATTATAATAGAGCAAGATTATGAAGCAATTGAGCGGCCAGTTTTGGGTAAGACACAAGTGTGTTGACTGAGCCTAATAGACTACCTGCAGGACTGAGTAACCACAAGCGCGTTTTTAATTGTAGCACTGCGTAGCTACTTTTACCACCAAAATATTTCTTTTGTCGCGTATAGGCCACTTTTACTCGTCATAAAATTTTTTCATAATGTGCACCGTTATTAGAACGAATGTTACAGAAATTCGAGTATTAGGATGATAGCAAAATGATGCCGAGAGAACAGACACTTCTACAGAGAATACCATTTATGTATGTTCACGTGTCAGAACAGAGTTCTGTGCTCTTCTTACACTATCAGATGAACGTTTTAGTGACTGATGAGCACATGATTGAAGTCGATCTCACGAAAATATGTGTCCCAATCTCATCTTCAGCTAATTCTATGCTACAGCTATGCTTGTTATTACTACTAGAAAATTATATAATAATTATATAAGAGCATGTAGATAGACAGTCGCTACTGCACTTAGCTGATTGGAAAAAGCGGTGCAAGTTGCTTAATATGGTCTTTCTGCTTGAGAAAATTTCAGTTCTTGGCGCTGCTCTCCAGCAGGATCTACAGCTGCTATCCAGAGCGTACGTAAAGGTACACTAAATTTCTGACACTGAAGAAAATGGGAGCTTTGAGCATGCCAGGCAGTGCGATGCTACGCTTAATATCCTTAGAGTTTTCCGTGAGACACCAGTTCTAAATGCATCAAATTGAAGTCTAAGTGTCTCATCGAGGAGACACGGAAGCATCTCTAAATCGGATCTGGAGACACTGGTATGCATCCTAATCTTGGGTGTCTCATTGATGATTAGGTCTCATTACACAAACATCTAGATGCACGTGGGTGTTTCAGAATAGGGCTATTATATCTTTCAGTGTAGATTTTACTGCGGTCTCTCTCATAGTTAGCCAACTCGCCTCTAGTTTCACCACTCGACAACTGCATACAGAAGGATACGTCTGTCAATATAACGAAGAGTAAACACTTGTCATGAATAAAATTTTTCCACATATATTCCAAGGAAATTACAGTTAAAATCTTAACGGTTGATTAAGAAAACTCCTACTCTAGCATTCTCGCGCAACAAGACTGGATTAGATTGTAAATTATATGTTAGTTTAAGCCTCCATCACCGCTACAAAAAAAACGCATCGAAGAGAGGAAGAAGGAAGGCACCATTTATTAAGATGAGGGAATGCGGAATCTATGCAGAAAGGGCATAGAAAAAGTAAGTTGAGGAAAAAGTTCATGAAACAAGATAAAAGTTGAAGAAGAAGGTAGTAGGTGCTGAAAAACTGGACAGCAGTGAACCGAACAAAGGTGGTTCTTAACATAACAAAAAAAATTATTTCCACAAAAAGAAGGCCTACCTAACTCTCAGCTCGGGGCCTCACTCGTGCAACAAGACTAAGCGCTCCTCTCATACAACACTCTCGCATGCCCAGGTTTCAGTCCATTACATGATTATTGCGTTAAGTCATCAACCGGAAATTTTTTATTAATTTCAATGATGCCATCCTGCAATTTGACAAAGCCACTCTCCAAGAAAGCATAGTTGTAGCATTGAACTAACTGAAGATGAGTTTGGGACACTTATATTTTCGTGAGATCGACTTCAATCATATGTTCTTTAGTCACTAAAATTTTCCTCTGATCGTGTAAGAAGAACACAGTACTCTGTCCAGACACGTGAACATACATAAATTTTACAACGTAACTGATCATCCAATTAAAAATTTGGAAAACTGATAGTTTGACCTTTGCAACATTGCCGAAATGGTGGGCGAAGCTGCAAATGAACTGAGTTGCGCAGAAATGTTTCCCGCTCTTTTGCACTTTCACGCCAACATTATCCAGGCTTTTCTGAATAGTGTTCTTATGGCGGAGGTGTAGTACTCATGATTTCTGCTGTAGACCTAGAAGGGACTGCATTCCCGGTATATTGTCCATAAATCGTGTGCAATCTGCGTGAACTCAGTTGTTCGATAAGACAAACCGACGTCGCAGCAAACAATTATTCATCTGTGAGAAACTATTTTTTTTAATATGCTAGAAAAAATATTTGTACAAATGCAAGATCTTCAAGAAAAAAGCTGTACATTCTTGAAGTATTCAAGAACTCTTTCTGCTGCAGAGAGGACAACGCGTGAAATCCCAAAGCAATGATAATTTTTCATCGACTACATGAACGCATAATTTTCGGCACTCCCAGTCGGAAATTATGGTTGTATTTTTGGTAGAATATAGACGTCTATGTGAAATTAAGGTCGATCATGGTTAGTGGACCAAGTTGGTATAACTGTCAACCAAAATCTACCGTTAATTTTGGTTTATTTAGGTCGATGTTGGCTGGGACACTTATGGTTGTTTAAGGTTTGTCAGGAAGGCAAGGACGATGGTAGGCCATAGATGTTCTACGACCATAAATGGTAAAGCATAGACGAGCAATTTTAATACGGAACGCGCCACAAACGTCAAGAATTTTCAAGTTTATTCACGGTATAGGAAATTATAATCTACTAATTTGCCAATATTTAGTTTTAAGAATACTCTATTATTCCACATGTTGTTCATTACTCAATAACACTGAATAATTGAATATATATTGAATAATAATTGAATATATATGTATATATTTATACATATATATTCCCAAAGTATGTATAAACTATATTGAGACACCCAATTATATATATATACATATATATATATATATATGAGATGTCCAACATTGACTTTTAAACTAAACGGAAGAATTGTAGATGCACTTATATAACGCGTTTATGCTAAATTAGATGGTGATTTGAAGTGATAGAGTAAAATTGAACTCATAAAACTGCGAAAAAGGGCGTAAGGAATGAATATTTTCTGGAATGAATTCAAGCTGGATAGAATCGAAGACATGAGGTGTATGCACATGCGAGCTGCATTTACACAGCTTTCATTGGCGCGTTCAGAATACGGAAATTTGATTTGTACAAAATAATGTAGAAAATATCTTAACTTAACTGGATTAAGTCAGAAGATGCATCATTCACTGGGGAAACATCAAGTACTAGGACGAGAATATAAACTTGACATCTCATTGGATGATGTTCATAATTTGGTCGTTACACTAGTTTAATATTTAATTTCAATCAATAGGATTAACCTTTTACCGGATTTTGAAAAAAAATCAAAAGTCTCTTAACATGAAGTTAAAGGAAGTTTTAAGTATACGATATAGCAAATTTTCTTGTACAACGTTGAAACGCATTCGTTTTTAATCCGAATATGCCGTTCCAAACTCGTTCCAAACTGACTATTACAAGCTTGCAAGTTGCCAACGATGTGAATCATCAACGGAATACGAGTTTAGCACTTGTTCGATTCAATTAACTCCTCAAGTTAAATTAGCTATGTATTGTAGTATTTTGTAGCACCCAAATTATTTCACGCAGTTCTATTGAAAGATTTTAGCTGTATTTCAGAATTTTCTAGGACAATTACTTGCTGCATAGCTCAAACGCGTATTAATTTGCTGTATTGGTAGGCTGATGTTAAGCAACTACCTGGTTTATTAAGAAGTATTAATTCATTCTGCCAAATATGGTTTCTAAGCATCATTTTAAAATATTAGAATCGAAGTAGCAGGTTGATCTTAAAAGCTATGAGGCCGTACATCGTAATAATTTCTTATAGCTTATCGCAACGCGATACTCGCACCTCTGGCACCCACACACGATTGCCGGCAGTGCTGCAGCGGGCTCAGTTTGAATGCACACATTGCGCGATCTGTATCTGTTCTCATTTCAAGTTCAGTTCAAGCTCAAGTGATTGAGCGTCAGTTCAAGCTCAAGTGATCGAGTGTGAAGACAGTTGTTTTCAATTTAACAAAACAATGGGAAAAAGAAAAAATTTCTTCGATTTATCTCAGAAACAGAAGCGGCGACGTGTGAAAAAAATCATAGAAATGTCCCTATCAGGGACTGGGAGGAACAGTGACGACGTACAAACTTCTAGTGAATGTGAGAGGTCTGGGAAAGATGACAACGATTGTACTGCCACTGCAGTGAGTGGTATGAAAAGCTTCATTTCATTAGCAGAAACGTCCTGCGGTGAACCCTCTAAACCAAACATTCAGGTGAACACATCTAGTGCAAGTGAAGAATCGAATGATTCATTTGAAAATATCCAAGGAAGCACAAGGCCTAAACAAGCTGCCAATGTGTGCACTATCGCTTGCACCAATTTTCTGCGATCTAATTTAGAGAACTGGTTAAACGCAGAAAAACAAGTTCCTCATGCAGCGGTTGATAGATTATTAACTATGCTAGCTCCTAGATATCCAGGCTTGCCTACTTCAGCAAAATCATTAGTTCAAAAAGAAAATGAGTTTCTTACAAAAGATATGGGAGATGGTGAGTTTGCCTATTTTCCAAACTGGCGGATACAGTTAGAAGAATATATCTTAAACTCTCCCAAAGATGTGAATCAATGTAAAATTATTCACATAAAAATAAATATTGATGGATTGCCGTTATGTAATGGTTCCATCAGGTATAATTCTTATCCTATCCTTCTGCAAGTATTGGAAATTCCCAGCCACATATTCTGTGCAGCAATATTTTGTACAAATAAAATATCTCTGTGTCACATGCCTCCAACTAAAGAATATCTAGAGCAGTTTTTGCTTGATTTTGTAACTCTACAACAATCTCTTGGAGCTAAAGGTTTCACAGTAAAGCTGGGGCCATTTGTATGTGACGCCCCAATAAGAGCAACACTAAAAGGAGTAGTCAGCCACAGCGGTTATTCCAGCTGTGAGCGCTGCATTCAACGTGGCCAGTACCATGATCGAACGGTTGTCTTCCCTGAAATCAACTGTGTTGAAAGAACAGATGACAGTTTTTTACAGCGCATAGATGAAAATCATCACAAGTCGCCTCTAAAGTCTCCATTAGAAGAATTTGGATGCAACATGGTTAGCGACTTCATCATTGATTATATGCACTGCTGCCTTTTGGGCACAATGAAACGATTTTTGAGCAGGCTTAAGATCAGCAGAGCCAACCAGAAAAAAATGCATATGGATACACGAGCAAAAATCAAATTCAATAAGAAGTTGGATCAGTGTTCTATGTATTTGCCAGATGAGTTTTCCAGAAAATTAGAAGGTGGGATTGAAAAAATGGTGCATTGGAAGGCTACAGAATTTCGTACATTTTTATTATACATTGGAACACTTGTTTTGTGCAGCTCTAAGGGTGTGAGTAAGGATGTCTACATAACCTTTTTGCATTTTTCACTGGCAATGAAACTTTTGCTAACAAAAGAACAAGAAAATAATTTGGAAACAATTGAAAATCTTCTTCACATATTTATTGAAAAATCAGCTGGCTTATTTGGAAAAGGCTTCGTCTCCTACAACGTTCACTCTATGGCCCATCTTTCACAAGATTACCTTAAATATGGAAATCTTGATAACATCTCTTGCTTTCCCTTTGAAACATTTTTAGGGACCCATGTTAAAGCTGCAGTGAGGTCTGGATATAAACCCCTGATTCAAATCTGTAAACACGTGGTCTATACTAATGCACACTGGAAAAGTGAGACAAAGCAAAAATTTGTAACCAAATGCAAAATTGTGAACAAAGAGTGCTGTGAAAGTACACAAAATAGAAGGTGCTACAAAAAATTGCTTATGAAAAATAATTCTTGTCTGAAAATAAGGTCTTACTCTGAAAAGAACAGTTGTGTTCAGCTTGCAGATGGAAAAATTGCATTGGTTATTGAAATTCATGAGCGCGACAGTGAAATTGAAATACTCGTGTCACATTTCTTACAAAAATCAGATTTCTTCACGGACCCTTTTCCATCATCAAAAGTAGGGGTTTACAAAGTTTCTGATTTAACAAATCTCAGAACTTGGATGCCTTTCAAAGATGTTGTGTCAAAAATGATAATTTTCCCTTATAAAGAGTCATATGTTGTGCAGGTGCTGTCTTCATCATTAGCTGATAGCTAAATTTAGTCATTGCCATTATTCCATCTTGAAATAGGTAGGTAGCTACAATGATTGAACTTGAAAATGCAAAAAAATTTATTGCAGTAAAATTTAGTGACAAGACTCATGAAGTTGTGCCAAAGATTTGACTCCAAAAAACCAAGAACAAAACAAAATGCTTGTGGCCTGCTGATAATGACTTCAATAAAGTTCGAGAGCGGGCATCCAAAGGACTGCCTGCTGCGGATGACTGGAAACCAGTCTCAGTTAAATTACTGGCGCATTCAAGTAAGTCTTCTATATTTAGCTATTATGTATAATTTTTCGCATAAATAAGTATCATGGATCAATGTCAATAACTGCCACTTCTGAGTCTTTGCTACTTGCTGCCAGAATTGCATTAGAAGTTCAAATTTGTTTAAAATATTCAGTTGAGTACAAACTATAATAAGCAAGTAAACCTACACTAGCTTAACATTGTGAGATAGGCAAATGCAACAATTAATCTACTGTCATGTATCAGTTAGGCTACCAGCGCACATTTTTGTCTGCCTAATAGCAATACGTGGTGCCTGATAGCAAAATTTATTTCTTCTGCCTAATAGCAAAATTTATGCAGTGATTTCTTGCAATTAAATTCCCATACTTTTTGTCAGATATCCAGACTTTTTATGTGGAAAAATTCTGAGTTTTACTTTAAGATACTAGGCAACTGTGCCAGTAACATACAATTTCACTGTTAAAAAAGTTGTGTTTTTTTCATTTTTCTTTAGTTATTGCTTTTTGTTCATTTTCAGATAATCTTGTTTTAATTTCTCGTTTCAAATTGAAAAAGTTCAAAACTATATCATTGAAAATTCACCTACATAATAGTTATTTCTAATTAGAGGGCAAAATGAGACTCACCACTATTTTGAGTCTTGATATACAAAGACTAAGCATGCATTTAAAGGTTATATCGCCAGTGTATCACTATTTCAATGGTTATTTAATAAGTTGATTTGCTCTAGTAAACTATATGGGAACATATCTTGTGCACAGACACAGATATTTATATATATAGCTATATATATATATAGCTATGTATATATATATACATATATATATATATATGTTCCACATTTGTTTCTTCCCTATGTAATGGTCCCATTTCTTCTTGAGGATAGCCTTGCGGGGGTTAGGGAAGCTCAAAATAGGTGCATCATAATAATAATTATGGTGATTTACACCAACTAACATATGCAGCTAAAGATTTTTCTTTTTTCAGAATCATTTTCAGGCTGTGAGAAAAAACTTTACGTAGCTTCAGAAACGGATGGCTATACGAGCACGGATGTGGAGGGATGCCCAAGACGTATCAACATCACTGCGTCACTTCTTCCTCGCTGTAATGCCATGTCTGCTTCGGAGAGGTAGGTAGTTGATAATCATTTACCTTGCTTGTGTCAATTCACACTGGTTGCAATGCTATCATATTTTTTAGTCTCGTATGAGATTATTTCTCGAGTTCTAATGAATTTGGCATTAGGCTCCTATTTGAATACCTTATGATTTGTTAGCATGCAAAAAAATTTTTACATCATTGAGTTATTGCATCACAGAAGCAAGTCATTGTTAGCTTGTGTATTGTTAAGACTAATCTTTTAATAGGTCTGTTCCGTAATAGTCTCATTGGTATGACTATTTTATAAGATATATTTCAATAAATGCATCAGACTAGCTGCTTTCTAATGCTGAAGGTAGTACATAACTCTTGTCCACATATAAATCAACACTGATCAATTTGGCAGTGGACTGGTGAATTGGAAAAACTATATGAAAGAATAGTAGTTCATAAATGTCAAATATGTTCCACTCTCTGCTTTTTAAAGCAAACATTGTTGAATCTGTGTAATTTTCCATCAAAGTTAATTTGGTACATTGTTTTTTTTTTCATTTCTGCCGTGACCTTTATTGCCTTGTGTGCTTCCAGGGAAGTAAAAATACGTTATAAGTAATTTGCCTTTAATTCCATTGTGTTTTAATTGCAGTTCACTGGCTCCCTCAGTTCCGGAATCAACAAGTGATATTGTCAACATTAAGAAAAGTTTGCAAGTGATTGCGAAAAAAGTGGACATGGCTCTCGTCATGCTTCAGGAGGAACGCATCAATCGAGAATCTACTCAGCAGCAGCAGTTGGCTCGTGAGAGTGGAATACCTCCATCAGCTGATACTGATGAAGAACTAGAAGTTTTACTTCAGAATCCAGGACTCGTAAGTTAATTCAACTGCAGAACAGTTTATAACAGCATATATTAAAAGTGAAATTCATATTTTATCCCTACTCAAGAATAGCAAAGTAGAGTGAATGTTGCCATTTTGACGTAAAAATATTGGTCTTCTGTGTACTTATTGATGATCTAATATAGCGTAATGAGACCATTTAAGCTAATTTAATATAGTTATTGTCCAATAGAATTTTTCAACGGATTATAATGAAACATTTCGTTTCTGTGTCATTCTCAGTACAATTTTGTTCTATAAATTCGTAAACAATTTACTCGTTTATATTCAGCCAAAGTAGTAGCTATGTAGTGGTATTCATTTCATTTCCTCATTGATTATGCTACATCTTCTAGTTTAGTGATAACATCAACCGTATTTAATTGAAAACTACACAAAAGGAATTACAAATGATATACACTAATTTATTTGTTTATGTTAATTTCAGCCTGCTGCTTTGAACGCGCTCGAAGGCAGGTCATCAGTTGACACTGTGCGGCGCCTCATTAGGAGGCTGATGACTAAAAAACTGGCAGCTTCCTTTAGCTGGACCGGATTGGGACAGCACAGGAAGGCTACAAAAAAAAGCTTCAGAGAACATCAAGCTGGAAAATGTTGTTATGGTATGACCGTATGAAAAATCTCATCAGGTTTATAATTTTATATAGTTTTATCATTTACAAAACATGGAATTTGCATTGTAACAGATCAAACAGTCGTTGATGAAAAGGATTAAGATAGGTTATTTATGACTTTTAACGATTTTAAAACTTTTATTCGAGTTGGAGAACCAGAAAACCATTCTCTTGGTCCGTCTTAGTGTTCTCAGGTTTCAGACAATCTATCACTACAATGTAAACTATGAGCCCCATGTAGATTTTAGTCTAGATTCACGAATTTTATCAATGTTATTGTCCAGGCAAGGTCATATCTGTTTCGAAGTTGATGTGTGCCATGATAATAGTTTCATTAATGTTGGCACACGACGGCATTAACATTAACGGTATCAATACACTGGTTTCGTTTTGATCTAACCGATCAGCACTTTCATAATCTCTCTAATTTCATCAGATGCCTGGAAAGTAATCCATCCGCGTCTGGCTGTCAACAACTTCTCCAGTGCTGTTGTCGCTGTACTCAAATCTGTCCCCGACTGGGATGGTGGTCGATCGCGCTCCACATCAATGAGGAACATAACGTAAGTTTTAATATTTTGTGTTGCGAACATAGCAATTATATCGAATATTGATGTGAATAAAGTTTTACGAATATTGGCCATAATACATTTCACTTTGTGCAGTCTTCAATACTATAAAATATTATATACAATTGCTGGACCTCAGATAATTTCATGAATTAATGGAGGAACAGTTATTAGTGCACTGACTCAAGAGGCCTGTGAATTAATGAAGCAAGTAGTTATAGGTGAATATATATTAGGTGAATACCTTCTTTCATTTACATTCGTGCCCAACCCGTGGTGAACGCAAGTAATTCGTTGGTAGCTACTCTGATAAGCTCATGTCCCAGTAGGTGATGTTACTCTTTTAGTCAATGTAACAGTCATACTTAAATCAAAAATCTTTCTTCCCCTTACCAAATCAATTACACAGTTATTTGCTTCATCACGCGTCTTTCCCACACTAAGTTCCTTCGACACAGTCTATCCAAGCAGTTGGAGGTCTCCTACTTCTGTTTCTTCTTGACTCTGATAATGTAAGTTTCTTCACCAACATCTGATCCTTCATTCTCACCACATGACAGAAACATCTCAACATTCAACTTTCTTCTCTCGCCCTACCGACATTCCAACCACTGCCGCTTTATGTCTGATCTAATTTCTGGGTTGATCAAAATCGTACCAAACATGCTTCTCAGACCTTACATTTCAAACCCTTTAAATATTTCGCTCTCTATTGCTCTAAAATTCCATGTGTCACATGCATAGCCAGCACAGCTGGAACACAGGCTTCTAGTTGTAACATTTTTTTCAGCGGAGATGTGCTTGGGTCAGCAACAGCACTGGCGGGTCCATCATCTGCTACTTCGGCAAGCTTTCAGGAAGAGGAGGAAGCTTAACCCTTTCACTGCGGGCGCAATGCGGTGGTACTGAGCGCGCGCTTTGAGGCCCACTGTGCACCGACGTGACGACAGCGCTGCGCAACCCGTGATGTCCCTTGATATCGAGAGCTCACCAAGCATATTTTATGGAATACATAATGTAACATAAAATGCGTAAAACACTTAATATAATTAGAATAGATATTTTATATATATATTACAATATCAGTTTTCACACTCAAAAGTTTAGTTCATTGTGATCAATTCTAAAGTAGGGTATAACACTGAGTCCAAGAAGGTTTTCGAAAGTTTTGTACTGATATCGTGATTGCTTTCTGATTCCATGTTGATAACTTACATGGCATCTTTTTCTGGAATTTTTACTTGTAGCAGAAGTTACGTATCCCTGAAAATGTATCCCAACTAGTCAAAAGTTTAGTTTTCTCAGTCAAGTACTTCTGTTCGAAGTGGAAGTTAATTCTTTTATCAATTTCATGGAAAATTGAAGATAGGTCATTTAAGTTTTGAAAAAAAAAATTATAAATCCCAAAGGCATCTAACACACGAACTTGAATAAAATGTGGTGCTAGTTTTTTGTACCACTTGATAGTTTTTCTACTTATTGTGTGGTAGTGCAGCATTTGGTCCGTCTTATCTACACAGCCCATGTTCAAATTATAGTCGTCTATGCAACTTAGAATTTGAACACAAACACGGACTTCTTTCGATCTTCGAGTAACTGTGGTTTCTGCATTCCAATGGACATTAGACGGCATAAACACATCTCGATTATCAATGTAAACTAGTGCAAGAAGAAGATCACTGCTTTCGAATGCTTTTTTTTGTTCTTTCGCTAATTTTATATTTCAGATGATACGCCAACTATATTTTTTCTGATTATTCCAGTAGCATTTGTTTTATGTTCTTTGATGAACTGGTACAGTTTGGGAAACCTGTAATAATAACCAGTGAATATGTGGTGTCCTTTTCTCAAAGTACTTTTCCATAATGTTGAAAGGGGTCTTTGTCTGGAGAAATCAATTTTTTTGTTCATCGCCCCAGCGCATATTTTTGTGTTCAGAGTTTCGCCATTTGCGTCAACTAGTTTGAAAATGTTTACCGGAGATTACGGTCGGTTACAGCGGAATTCGTGTATGCATTGTGACTTGAATTTGAAATTAGAAGCTACGATAGCCCATTTCGTATAAATAATTAATCTTATAATCTGCATAAAACCTCAACTCATGGTATTTCATTTAATTACCAAAGTCAATTTTTTGTTTACGTTAAAAGAGAGGTTGTTGAATGTTTTAGGTTTATGTTTAAGATGTTCAAGATCAATTATATCTTGAAAATTATAAATCCCAAAGGCATCTAACACACGAACTTGAATAAAATGTGGTGCTAGTTTTTTGTACCACTTGATAGTTTTTCTACTTATTGTGTGGTAGTGCAGCATTTGGTCCGTCTTATCTACACAGCCCATGTTCAAATTATAGTCGTCTATGCAACTTAGAATTTGAACACAAACACGGACTTCTTTCGATCTCCGAGTAACTGTGGTTTCTGCATTCCAATGGACATTAGACGGCATAAACGCATCTCGATTATCACTGTAAACTAGTGCAAGAAGAAGATCACTGCTTTCGAATGCTTTTTTTTGTTCTTTCGCTAATTTTATATTTCAGATGATACGCCAACTATATTTTTTCTGATTATTCCAGTAGCATTTGTTTTATGTTCTTTGATGAACTGGTACAGTTTGGGAAACCTGTAATAATAACCAGTGAATATGTGGTGTCCTTTTCTCAAAGTACTTTTCCATAATGTTGAAAGGGGTCTTTGTCTGGAGAAATCAACTTTTTTGTTCATCGCCCCAGCGCATATTTTTGTGTTCAGAGTTTCGCCATTTGCGTCAACTAGTTTGAAAATGTTTACCGGAGATTACGGTCGGTTACAGCGGAATTCATGTATGCATTGTGACTTGAATTTGAAATTAGAAGCTACGATAGCCTATTTCGTATAAATAATTAATCTTATAATCTGCATAAAACCTCAACTCATGGTATTTCATTTAATTACCAAAGTCAATTTTTTGTTTACGTTAAAAGAGAGGTTGTAGAATGTTTTAGGTTTATGTTTAAGATGTTCAAGATTAATTATATCTTGAATCCTCTGGCGTGCTCAAGACGTTCGTTGGATGTCTCCGGGATGTTTATTTTTTGTGAGCAATTATGGCGCTTGATATTCTTCTAGTCTTACATATCTGGCTAAATGATTTATTTGTTGAAACGCGTATGAAAGTATTTTCTTATTACAATATTGAAAATATTCGGTCTTTTTTTGACACTTCTTGTAGATAAACATGGGGTTAAAAGAATAAATTATTCATGCAAAATCAATAGTCTGTCTTTCTAAACATGCTAACCATAATCTCACAATAACTATAATTTCATGCCATATATAGCATATGCAACTAATTTCAATCTTAATGATTTCGTACGTGCGACCTTTACCATTGAAACAGTCACATTTAACTATTTACAACTACTGATGGAACTATACGAACTACAAAGGTCAACCTTTTTCATTTTTTTTTCATTTTATATTACTTTGAAGAACTTGATTTAAGCTAATATCACTGACCATACAATAGCGTCAAGCGGTCGATAATTTGTCTCTTCAACCCCTTGACGCTACTGTATGGCCTCTAATATTGGCTCTTCAAGTCCTCCAGAGTGATGCATAGTGAAAAAAAGATTGGAAATATTTGATTTTTGTAGTTGAGTTCTATCAGTAATTGTGAACAGTTGATTTTGGCTGTTGTAATGGTAGATCATGGTTGCGCGTTCGAAATCTATGTGGTTGTAATTAGTCGAATATGGTTGAATGTAGTATGAAATTATGGTTGTAGTTAGTCTCATATGGTAGATTATGGTATGAAATTAGGGTTGTAATTAGTCGCATATGGTATAACATGGTTGTGATTGGTCGCACATGGTATAATATGGTGTGATATTATGGTTCTGAATTGGTAGCATATGGTCGAATATGGTATGAAATTATGGTTGTTATGGTCGAAGATTCGGGACATATCCACACCATAATGTACCCCATAAAGGTTGGACATGGCAGATATTTCGCCGATAAAAACCGATTATCTCGACCATAATCATCGATGATGCATACCATAATTTCCGACTGGGCTGAGCTTTTCGTTGAGAAATGAGGATTAAAAATTTTTTTCAGTCTTTAGATAATTTTATCTTACTTGGTAATAATACAACATTACTTTAGCGTCGGAGCTCAAGGTGAAGTCTCACGACAACGACTGATAGTGACAGATGACTGGTAGTCAGTGGTTAAGTAATTTGAAATAGATCCTTGTAGTTTTGACGATATTGATCGCTGTGACCTATCCTTTGTAGTCATTCGTGAACTAAGGTAATAATGAAACTTTTCTCCATCCTACGAACCACTTTTCCTCGAATCAATTAGGCAATTTCTGGCTAAAATATTTGATTGTTAAAATGCAAAACCAACCCTTCTATTTTGTATATTTTGCAGAATCTTGGTGCACAATGACGTACACATTCAAGGATGCTTAGGCTTTTCTATTACGTTACTCGACAAGAGCAACAGGATCAACAAGGATTAAAAATGTACAGCAATCTTCTGATGCAGATTATGAAGGGACGTCACGAGCAGGGAACAACTTCTTCACCACGGCTTGGTGTTCATCGTACCTACTTCATGCACAGGAGGTCCTTGAAGTTATCTTGAGGAAATGTCACGCGTGTGCGCGATAAGCGTTTACAAGAAAGCCAATTAAGAAATCTTCCCGGACATCATAAACACCGATTTCTGCTTTAATTTAGGACATGCAGAAAGGAAGTTTTGACCTCTCATTGGCTCCGAGACGTTTCCTTTCAGGGTATCCTCGAACTGCACACCACTGCAAGACACACTTTCAGGAGAAGACACTGCTTGCCTTTTATGTCGGTTTTTAGTTTCTTTTATGACAACTTTTCATCCACAGGTGCACTGATGAATGGCATATCTAAACTCAGCTAAGGGGTTCATCTACTGTAAATATAGGGCAAAATAAGAGTATATCCTATCATAAATTATTGTCGACCAGGGCAGTGAACACATCGGAACTGCATCGTTCGGTGCAGTTGTCAACAGCTACATCTGATCAAGTTAGTGTCGCTTGGATTAGGAAAAAAATATTCCGACTCTACACAACAACGTTGCTATAGCAATTATCCCTTCACTCGTATGTATTAAATAATTTTAATTATATTGTGTTTTCTATAGGAACAGGGTGTAACATCATGAGCCATTCTAACATTACTTGATCACAGCTTTAATATTTAATGCAATTCTCATCGTACTACACTTTCCCTCAGCAATATTTTTCAGCACGCTTAAACTAAACAGTGAAAATATTAATCAAGGTTTTCGGCTGTGTGGTTGAGAGCTGTCCACCAATTAAGCGAGATGTGTGACGCCTAAAATATTGACAGAGTGAGTGCTTTTTATATTAGACGCTCGTGAAAATAATGAAATTTCGGAGTTTCAGTAGCTGAGAATATTAGGTTTTCGTTTATAAAACTTTTACGTTACCAGATTGTCATCTTTACACTGCTCACATTGTGCAAGATGAATTTCATGTTAGCCGCAACGTAGGTCCGCCAACGACGGTTTTTGCATCATTATGCACACAAAATAAAATTTGAGGAATTTGCGCGTGCTTGTGTCTGGCGCATTCATCGCAGCGCGTAAGTGAAGATAAAAACCTGAAAATTAACGAAGGCGGTCACTCCTGTTATTGAGGAGAAAACCATAACACTCATTTGTGAGCTCGTGATGGGAAGCTTACATCAAATTGTGCTTTGATGTGTTCAAGAACCCTGATAAATACCGCACATGAAAAAATAAAAAAGTTTATTGAATTCTGATGGTGCAGTAGAAATATATGTAGCTATACACTGCGTGTCAAATTATTAACGAGATAACATTTATTCAATTATGTCAGAAAAGCAGGTATATTTTTTATAAATTTGCAGGGAACGTTGGCAACATTGAAATGCGCGTACTGTAAAAAATCGTACTGTTTTGCGCAGAGTAAACAACTTGACGCCATATATGCTGAATCCACGGTATTTAAGGTGTGCCAGATTAATAACGAGGTGAACTGTTCCGACATCATAATGGGTCGTAAAGGTGGTTTAACCAATTCAGAAAAGGGTATATAACCGCGCAATTAACAAAAGGGAAAACTGCTCTCGAAATATCGAAAATGATAGGAAGAGACCATCAAACTGTGAAAAACTTTGTCAGGGACCCTGCGAAAGTACGTAAGAGGGCTGATATAGGTAAATCAAAAGTCGTTTCATGCCGTTCTCCGCTACAAGTTAAACGTGAAGTTGATAAGAATCCTGGAATGACAATTAGAGATATTTTTGAACCAGCCGGATTAAAAAATGTCTCTAAAAGGACTCGATGTCGCCGCCGGAAGGAAGTAGCAAAATCAGTTAAGCCTGTGTCTAAGCCGCCATTGAAGCAACATCATGTCATACAAAATCGATGAATAACTTGAAGACTGACTTTTCCAAAGTTTTGTTCACGGATGCAGTGCGTGTCACTCTTGATGGTCCGGATGGCTGGAGCAAGGGATGTGCCCTAGATGGACGAGATGACCATCAGCGTTCGAGGCGCCAAAAAGGTGTTGGTGGGATCATGATTTGGACTAGGATTATCGTAGGTACCTTGGTTGGTCCATGGAAAGTCCCAGAAGGCGTGAAAAAGACATCGAATGCTTACATAGCTTGTCTGAAGGAACAGCTTGAGCCATGGCTGGAGAAACAAAGGTTGACGTTCAGAAGAACCATCGTTTTAATCCAGGATAATGCTCCCTCACATGCAGCAAACAAAACTAAGGAGTATCTGCAACAACTGGGGTTCTCTGGGCATCGAAAGATGGAGTGGTCCGCGAATTCCCCAGATTTGAACCCAATAGAGAACCTGTGGAGCATCATGAAGCGACGACTTTACGCAACTGGACGCTAATTCAAGGACAAGGATGAGTTGCAGGATGCTCTCGATGTGATATCACAGGAAATAATCACTGATGAAATCACAACTTTAGCAACGAATTCTACAGATCAGCGACTTTTTCAGGTTATTTCTAAGAAAGGAATGCATATCCCATACTTATAATATAATTGAAAAATTTAAATGCAGTTATGGTGTTCTCAGCATTTATCCTACTTTGATGTTTGTGAGTTATTTATATCCAGGAAAATCATAACAGTAATAAGTTATCGGTTTATTGTGTTTTTTCTTAACCTTGTTAATAATTTGGCACACTTAGATCATCAGATATTCGTAATTAGTGCCATATTACAAACCATTACTGGTTAGAATCTTTTTATTTGTCAACTGTAATAGCAGAATAGTATTTTGAACATTCCCTGAAATTTCCATGCTATTTTATAAAATGAAAGGGAAAAACATAAAATAATATTTCGTTGATAATTTGATACGCAGTGTAGCTGTTGCGGATAGAAAATTCTCTGAATAATGAACATCGCAAACTGATTAATCTGAATTAAACTGATCAGTAATCTAAGGCTCATGTGTAAACTTCAGCTTTTGATTAGCACCTATATATAAGATAAACATAGTTCAGAAAATTCATTTATGAAGACTGCGAAAAATTAAACCGTAAAACTTACATAGCAAACAAAAATATACATTGACACTCATCACTGCGCTAGGAAAATTATAATATCTATCTTAAAAACAAAATCAAAGAATACATAAAATTATCATTATTATAGTAACTAGTATGCATGGCCCGCCAAAAATGACGGGATTTCATACCTTTCTTGAAGAAATATTACAGATGTGGATGACAAACAAATATATCCATCCTAACAGTACCCGTGGTAAAAAATATTCTTGTACTTGTGCACTGGTGAAATCGTATCACAGATACGGTCATAATAACTATCCTTATGAGCGAGACAGAGAAATGGAAGGAGCGGACTCCAAACCAATAAACCATGGTAGGTAGTAGCAGAAACCGTGGAAATTCCACTGACAATGTCACCGTTAATTAAGCTAAGACGACCCGTAAAAAAATTCAGTCAACATTACTTACCTATCCTAACCTATCATGTCCCAACCGAACCTATCCTGATAAAATGTAAGACATATCAATGCATATGTAAGGCCATCTTTTAATACGCTGAGGAATTCGGTATCCATGAAACCGCAAGCTCAGACATCCTATGTTTCTTAAAAAGTGGACACCAAATAGATATTTAAATAAACACACAACGGGTATTATTTGGTTAGATTGTTCAACCACCGTTACCACTAGCAAGCGATCCACACAGTGAGACGCAGGGAATAGATTAAAATTGAATGAATAATGAGTTGCAACCCTTTCTTGGACAAGTTATAAATACGTAAATGATTTCTACTTGTTTCAACTGATAAATGTACTGAAAACTCCTGGAAAGCTTCAATAACATGTGATGGTAATGATGCCATCACGTTTGGAGAAAAGATGGTCCAGCCTTCATCAAAAAGAACATCATGCCCACTTTGGAACCTGGTGAGGCGTGTGTACTGGTATTGGATTGTTTTGAAGTAAGTTGTGATAGGCAATTGGCAATTATAAAAGTGATCGCAGATTTAGCTAAATAATGTGAGATTTTAGAAGATTAGCTGAAAGTTTTCTGGGGGAACTGAGTCTTCGATATGACAGGCTGTTTCCGTACGACAATGATCGTGACCATATCGTCATGGTAATTTCTAAATGGATCTAAAGCAACAATACCAAGGTACTGACGTAACTCAAACAATTACCGGACTAAAATCCGACCTCATACTGTATCTTATCTGTCACGAGCGCTCAGACAAATCACTCGAACACGGAAAACCGCACGCGGTGTTTCAAATGCAAAGTCTTTGCCACCTCACTGCGATCGATGAGAAACTCGCAGAGTAAACGTGGAGCAATCAAATGTTAGTGTCAGGGAACACTTTGTAAAGGGATCAACTCAACATTTAGTCAGCAATATCTACATTACAAATGATATTCCTCACAGCGTGAGGAAAATGAAGTTGCGAGCAAGAATTGCCGTTAGTCAGCATCATCACTTTGTTTTTTGGTTTTCAAAGTTTTGTATGCAGTTTCGTTAAATTAACTCAAACATACTGCATGACGATAAAATATGCATAATAATCGTATTACAAAGTGCTGACAGATTATAAACCAGTACCGAATAATATTTTAGTGCTCCTTTAAGAGTTATATGAACAGAAGGGTGGAAAGCCTTAGTGGACTTCGTGCATTTTTCATTTTTCCCTCCGGAAAAAATGACCTAGACTAGTGGACTCTGGTCGAGTAGGACAGTGTCGCTGAGAAAGTCATTGATGGAATGCATTATTAGACTACTCGATTCTGATCGACTTCGGTTCTCAGCGAGCTACTTTCGAGTTCTTTTTTACTAGACTAAACGCCAGTGAAGCCCTCCGTGTAACTCTTCGAAAGCTGCTTTGCTATTGGTTGATGAAGTACGCTA
Source organism: Morinoia aosen (assembly GCA_030386875.1). Classification (NCBI taxonomy): domain Eukaryota; kingdom Metazoa; phylum Arthropoda; class Malacostraca; order Amphipoda; family Talitridae; genus Morinoia; species Morinoia aosen. The sequence continues at coordinate 25,220,802 of CM059560.1, read as the reverse complement.
AGCTCCTCCCATTTTTCATCTTGTTATTTTTGTTTTTTGTTCCTAATTGATTTTTTCACTGGAGTTTCTCATTTTCAGCAATAATGATGTTCTTTGTTTGTGCGTTTTACGCTCATGAGAGTTATTGAAATTATTCGCATGTGATTGAGAATTTTGATTTAAACAAACATTTATTCGTGTTTAATGACAAACGATATTCTTAAAGCTGTGTGTGTCCGTGCTTCTAATTTTCCATTTCATTTTAACGCTCATTTCTGGATCTGATGCTATTGGTAAAGGTAAATTTAATGGGTATGTATTCTATCCAGATACAGGTTGTAATAGTTTTTCTCTTTAGCAACTGTTTCTTTTTCACCCATTCGAACAATTTCTGCTAGCTCATGCTGCAGTTTGAGAGTATTTCATTTAAAAATTGGAAATATTTCATTTAGCAAAATAGCTGTGCTTCCACTGATATTACAATCAATGAAGGAAATAGTGCCATTTGCTTTTATGCTATTTGTAATTAATAACTGACGGCTAGGAATATGACTTAGTGTGCTTCACTTGCATTGCCCTACGATGTCGCCGAATTTTTTCGCCAAAACAGTTCTCAGTTCTAGCTCATGACAGTTGAAACCTGATTGCTGGATCATTTCTCGTAGCAGCAATTTCGCTGAAATACTGAAGCGAATTTGCAGGCTCGTTTTTCTTCGTGTTTTTAAGACTGCCGCTTAATCCTAACGCGCTTAATGCTGTAAGTAATTATTATTCTGTATATTAACGAACTTCGTTCACGTAAAGTAATTTAAATTAATTAAAGAGGGTCGCTGCCACCACAAAATTTCGTCTAGAAATTTATGATTATTAGGCTAATTTCTTTTGTTGTGCATCTGCCATTTTGTTCAATAAAGTGTGTGTGAGAGAAGGGTTTCTCCCGACCTACACGGACGTTCGCCTCTATGACGGAGGGGCGAGACTCTCTACCCTGACCTACGATTTTCGAAATAAATTATTACAGCGAGAGTTACATCAGAAAACAGTTCATCCATTAAAATCAAAGCAGAGCTCTTCGGCGAGAAAAGCTGTAAGGAAATCACACACTGGAAGGTTTTCAAAAGTTTTTAATTTGGTAACGTAACCGAAGACAAGAACGGAGAAGTTTGACATAGATTGAGGCAGGAATGGAATCGTATTCCTTTCAGAAGTTGGTTGATAAGGCCTCGCTTCTCCTAGCTTTCGAGTGTTCGGAGAGAGACTGGAGGTACCGTTTTCAAGTATTGAATGGTACCTCCAGAAGGGTAGGAACCTCGGACAAAATTAGGAGTCAGATGGGCGCTCAACAAGAATTTAGCGGGGCCGAAATGACGCCCTCATCTGCTGTCGGGTTGGAAGCAGACCGGACCCGGCGGTAGTTGCGGTATACTGCGCAAAAGAAAACGGTAGTAAGCTTGCGAAATACACAAAACTAGTAAGTTTCTTTCAGTTATTTCAATAAAAGTGGAATGTAGAGCACAAATCTAAGTTCAAAATAAGTGAAGTCCTGATAACCCTCACCTAAGAAATAACTTCCCGAGTGAAGCCATTGGAGCTTCTTTTAGAAAGAGGTTAGGCGAGAGATGAAAAAATAACGAAAAGACAATAGGGGAAGAATACCATTCAGAGCAAGTATCAACAAGAATTAACGTTTTGAAGGATGGCCCAACGGGCTCTTAATACACGAGAGTAGCTTGACAGCTAAGTAAGTACGGCTCAACAGAACCGGTAAGTAAGTAAGTACGGCTCAACAGAACCGGTAAGTAAGTAAGTACGGCTCAACAGAACCGGTAAGTAAGTAAGTACGGCTCAACAGAACCGGTAAGTAAGTAAGTAAGTACGGCTCGACAAAACCGGTAAGTAAGTAAGTACGGCTCGACAAAACCGGTAAGTAAGTAAGTAAGTACGGCTCGATAAAACCGGTAGGTAAGTAAGTACGGCTCGACAAAACCGGTAAGTAAGTAAGTACGGCTCGACAAAACCGGTAAGTAAGTAAGTAAGTAAGTAAGTACGGCTCGACAAAACCGATAAGTAAGCAAGTTCGGCTCGACAAAACCGATAAGTAAGCAAGTACGGCTCGATAGAACCGATAAGTAAGTAAGTACGGCTCAACAGAACCGGTAAGTAAGCAAGTACGGCTCAACAGAACCGGTAAGTAAGTACGGCTCAACAGAACCGGTAAGTAAGTAAGTACGGCTCAACAGAACCGGTAAGTAAGTACGGCTCAACAGAACCGGTAAGTAAGTAAGTACGGCTCAACAGAACCGGTAAGTAAGTAAGTACGGCTCAACAGAACCGGTGAGTAAGTAAGTACGGCTCAACAGAACCGGTAAGTAAGTAAGTACGGCTCGACAGAACCGATAAGTAAGTAATGGAAGAGGCGGCTAGAAAGCCTAGTAATTAGTAATACCGCTCTGAATGGCTAGTTGAACAAAATAAACATGAAACACACACATTCACACAAACCAAAACAGGAGTACGGTCAAAGAAAAGAACCAAGATTACGAGAGGGTTGTCGAATGCACTGGCGATGTGCAGCACTCTGTAGTTCCACGTTACTCCATTAAGGTACACAGGACGAGTAGACCGTTCAGTCAAGTCCGTCGCGTAATGGTAAATATTAAGCCTCTTGAATGAATATGTAAAAATATCTCACCGACATAGCTTCCTCCTCCGCCCCCGGTCAGCTGAAAGCCTTTAAAGTGCAAACTGACAAGTACCTGAGAGGCGCACACGGTAATTCTCAACAAAGCAAAAACATTAGCATCCGTGACTAAAAATAAAACTAAACCATTAACATAATCATTCGGTACGGCAACACCCATTTGTACCAGCAATCTTTAGCAAATAAAAAATCTTGGAATATAACACGTGTTATTTCTGACTTTGACCCTGTGTCAAGAGAGCAGCATGTCGCACAAATCCCTCCCTCCGATAAATTTTTTATACTCATGGATCATTGTGGGACGCTATGCTGAGATTAGCCATGGCCTTAGCAGACCATCTTGTTACTTTCTTGCCGTGAGACTGACTGGAGTACTGTAAAGTCAAACCTGGAGACTCTAGAGCCTCAGCTATGTGTATAAATAAAGTGATGTAAAAATCGATTAGCCTCCCTATACCACGACAAAGATGTTCAAAGAAAGGAAGGATGAAGGCACCATTTAATATGGAGTTAAGGGAACGCGGAATCACTGCACAAGGGGCATAGAAACAAGTAGCCAAGAAAGAAGTTGATGAAACAAGAAAAAAGTTGAAAAAGAAAGTAGTAGGTGCTTAAAAACAGGACAGCAGTGAACCGAAAAAGATTGTTCGTAACGAAACAAAAACCTATGCTATTCCAACAAAAAGAAAGCCGACCAAACATTTAGCTCGATACCTCACATAATCCCCCTTGGGTCGCTCATTCTTATAGATACAATAGTGGTATTCCCCTGAGGGGAGTGATGTGAAAAAGTCAAGTAATTTATAAAGTAATACTTTTCTACAGTGGCCCAGGAGCTGCCAGTTGTGCACATCTGCTCTAAATGTAATAAAATAAATATCAATCAAATAATTTCATAAGACATATCGTCACGTGTATAATATATTCGTTTGATAGAAACGAGTAATGTAAATATTTTAGGTAGACGCCTCTGGGTAATTTTGTCATCTATTTCATTTACGGAAGGCACTTCATTTTTTAGTAACAATTCATATCGACTATTATTCACTCGTTCCTCAATAATTTCACGAGATTTGTGAATGAGAATCAGTTTATGTTCACTTCAATAGGAAAGGCTTGCATCCATTGAAAAAGCTAAAATATAAAATACAGGTCGTGAGGGGTTGCTGCTGTCTGGTGAAACAGCGCCTTTACCTCATAAAGTTACACAGTTACAACATTGCAAACATACGGTTGCTACGAAAATTTCCTTATGATAAAGAGCTTTTGACTTAGGCGTAGTTAAAATACCCAATTTTGCCCACCTGGTAGAAGCATTTTCAAGTTTTCCGCTGACGCATAAAGTTGCTAACAATGCTATGGGAAAAAGAATAAATTGATACCTTTAAAACGTGAACATTCAAATAGCAAGTGTTCAGCAAAAAAGACTACGCACAGCCTACCTCGTTGACGACAGATGCACAACTAATTTAATAATTTCTTCACACAAACGAACCCATATAAGCAGCCCGAGATCAAGTTCTTCAGGGTTCCATTCCCCGTCCTCGCTTCCGATGTCTGATGCCGAGACTTTCAACTGCGATGCATCTCTATCAATGCCTGAAGTAACCTCCAGAGAAGATGATCCTCGTTTCCCGTGCCAGTCTCGGGCTCTTCTTGCCTTCGATCTCAATTCTGCAGCGCAATCTAAAAATTAGAGTGTAGCTATAGGATAATATTATACAATGAGGTAAAACTGTGTACCAATTAACATATTGGTTATTATTCTAATATAAGTTAGTTTAAGCTTCCCTAACCACATGAGGCGTTCCAAAGAGAGGAATATTGAAGGGACCATCTAGTATGGACTCGTACAAGCGGAATCTATGCTCAACGTGTGCTCCCACATGGGCCATCCTTGTGAGGCAACACCAGTGTGTTGCCAGTTAACTGTACACAATGCGCATAGAAACAGTAGGGCAGAAAGAAAGTTTCAACAACATCAAAGTTCAAAAAGTAAGTAATAGGTTCTGAAGAAAAGGATGGTATTGACCACAAAAAAGATGATCTTAACAAAACAAAAAACATTTTTCATCAAGAAGAAGGCCTACCTAACCGTCAGATCGGGCCCGTATATTATCTACCTGGGAGCTTAATTCAATATGAAGATATACATTTTTTGATGACAGACCGTCTTAAAGCAATGTTGTGGAGGATTTTAAAACGAGGAATAGTTTTGGAGCATATTTAAATATTTGACCATTTCATTGCATGATGTCAGTGGGTGATATGAAGGAGAAATGCAAAGACAACATTTACGTCAAGCAGAAACGAGAAAGTTTCCAGCTAGCTAATTTTAAAGTAAAATCTTGGTTAACTGACAAGAAAACCTGTGTAGGATTAAAAAACATCAACAATCAAATGAAGGAACTTGAAAACAAGATTAGACTGCTTGAAAAAGTGAATTGTCAAACTCTGTGCACATGCATGCTAAGCACATGCGATTAATAACTTTTGTAACAGATCAGCATCGGTATACTGCATCAGAATAGCTAAGAAGCAGTGGATGAATAAAATATTATGAGTTAAATTTAGTAGGTTGAATTGATTATTTCATTAAATATCGAATAAATGCACGGAATATTAAGGGAGACGTCCATGCTAAAATCAACTGAATTAATGAAATGGCTGTTACGTTCTTTCTATGGAATTTAGATCTATGAAAATTGACATATGTCAGGCCGCACAGGGGTTGTCGAGCCTTTTTGCGTTAGTTACCCATAATATTGAGTATTTTCTTCATGTGTCCAGCTCTCTGAACGCCGACTTGTCAATTTCCCCGCGCTGATGTTGCGTTTGTGCATTTACTTTAGTTAGCCCTTAAATATCATTTGTCTCACATGTCGATATTCCAATGTTTCTTGTATTACCTAGCTAAATACGACTAATATCTTAAATGCAATTTTGAGTGTTGTACCCTGTTATGCAATAGCTCATGTCTGTACGCACTATTTTTGCAATAGAAAATAAATCACTGTCTTTGTTAAAATATATCAGTGTATGTAATAGGGACTTCAAAGAGATTCAGCATTAAACAAGTCACACCCTGAGGTCAAAAGAGTTTCCTTTCTCCTTGTTGACAGAGGCTTTAGTCTTATACGACATCTCGCCTAATAAGGGGTTTAAGGAGCCACCTCGGAAGGACGAACTATTTCACATAGTTTGTCGATAGGAAGACGCAGTCGCAGTTCGGCTCTAACATAATTCACTTCTGTTGCCCTAGCGGTCTCATACGGCGCAGACAGTTGCTCGTCTTCCTAAAGGTACCACCGTAGTTCGGCATTAACAGAAATTACTTCTGTTGCCCTAGCGGACTTATTACGGCGTAGGTGGTACCCACACACACACCTCACCCTAGCGGTACCACCGTAGTTCGGCACATAACAGAATTTACTTCTGTTGCCCTAGCGGACTGAATACGGCGCAGGTGGTACCCACACTAACCTCACCCCCCACACACAACGGTACCGCCGTAGTTCGGCACTAACAATTTACTTCTGTTGCCCTAGCGGACTGATTACGGCGTAGGCGGTACCCACACGAACCTCAGGAAGGGCAGCTGCGAAGAAAAGCTAGCGCCCCGGAAAAGGTAGCTGTAGTCTGTACAGAAGACAGCCCCTTTTCCACAAACCCTCACGTCGACCGCAAGACGGTATCGACAACATACCTATGCATTTTTGAAAAAAATTGGGGTCGTTTTCATAACTTTTCCCCACTTTCGACATAATTTTGAAGACAATGGGGGAATCATTATTAATGATTCCATTATTAATAATGGAATCACTCCTTATTCAAACGCGCAAACCAACCATCAACCACCAATCAACAGGAATACAACGCATCATGAAACTCTACTCCTAGGGACCGTACAGTCCCTAGTATCAAACCATTGCATCCACGTCCAAACAACCGTCTGATTCCTGCTGCACAACATAGTCGCACAAATAATCCGTCCAGCTGTACCTTCCACTACGGAACCTAGGTCACCTAGCCCTCCTCACTTCGCAAGTTCGCAGACCAACTGTACGCCTTCTAACTTCCATCAAACGCACATTCTCCACATTCGTGAAACCGCAGCCACCCTGCCCACATCTTCTTTCTATTAGCTGCACAACTTGAACTATTTTTAGCCTGATGACGTATGATGTCCGTGGACACAGGACGAAACGCGTCGCAAAATATTCAACAAGTTTTAACCAAAGTAAACTCTTCCGGAAACTAGAAAAATTGAACAGAGTTATTCAAATCAATATGGCATTATTTTTTATGAAACATACATATATAAGGTATATTTAAGTTAGGTTATAAGTATCAGCTACCTGCTTGTTCAGATTAGTTCTAATGAGGCATGATTATGGATGCGTGACATCCGAAACGTTGTCCTTTCAACTCGTACGATTTTAAATCTGAAGAAATTCGTCATGACTCCAAGTTATATCGTATCTATGGCTTTCGAAATGTATCTTAATTAAGAATAGTACCAGCTCCTACACTTTTAAAATTTCGCGCTCTTGAAAAACTAGTGATCAAGAAATGAAGGATATGTGCCATCTAACTCTTAACGACTGTGTTCGCAAAATCACCTGCTACCAACCTACACTAATATATATATATTTCACATGTTCGCGCAAAAAAAATTTTTCCCATTGCAAAGTTTTATTGAAGCAAATGTGTTGGGATTTCAATGTTACATATACCTATGCATTTCGGTTTCCCAAACTGCATAAACGGGAAATTAGAAAAAGTAGAAAAATTTCGAGGCTAGAGATCCTCTTAATGAAGTTCAAAGTTACACGTGTTCTATTTGAAACCTAATTACGCTTTCATACTGTATGTACACTATTTTAAAAATCAAATGCCTCTCATTGGAGTTACTGGTTAGCAGAGCCGATTTTTCTATTAACATCTCTGCAGACATTTCTGTCCAGAATTTTCTGCATTGATCTGCAGTGGCCGATGAAGAAAATTTCTTCGCACTGATCCTAAAAAAGATTCACTGTCCCCAGATAATCGATGCCGATCTGCTCTAGCATTTCAGACTGGGTAAGGATACCTAGAACAAAAGAAATTGAATTTGCAAACAACGGAACGCTACTTCGAACATTGATCATTATATCGACACAAATCCAAGCTGTAGTACTAAAGTAATGAAATTGTCACACAAAGAAGTGCTTAACAGCACCATGGACGTCACAGGCACAAAGAAACACAGAATGAACGTCCTACGGCATTCGGCCACAAACTAAATACGAAACGCGCAGGGGATTTACCTTTAGATGTCAAAGGTGTTTTGATACATCATTCTCGCCAACAAATCCTATCGATGACCTTTTTTAATTCAATATTACTGAAGATTGGCAGTGATGCTAGTCCTTTCAGTAAATAGGTGATGTAAAAGGTTCAGGGTGACTCAGGTCAGGGGAATAACTATGCACCAGTTTTAAAAGTTTTTATTAGGAGAACACTTGGCAGGAACGAACGATAGATAACACTTGGCAGGAACGAACGATAGATAACACTTGGCAGGAACGAACGATAGATAACACTTGGCAGGAACGAACGATAGATAACACTTGGCAGGAACGAACGATAGATAACACTTGGCAGGAACGAACGATAGATAACACTTGGCAGGAACGAACGATAGATAACACTTGGCAGGAACGAACGATAGATAACACTTGGCAGGAACGAACGATAGATAACACTTGGCAGGAACGAACGATAGATAACACTTGGCAGGAACGAACGATAGATAACACTTGGCAGGAACGAACGATAGATAACACTTGGCAGGAACGAACGATAGATAACACTTGGCAGGAACGAACGATAGATAACACTTGGCAGGAACGAACGATAGATAACACTTGGCAGGAACGAACGATAGATAACACTTGGCAGGAACGAACGATAGATAACACTTGGCAGGAACGAACGATAGATAACACTTGGCAGGAACGAACGATAGATAACACTTGGCAGGAACGAACGATAGATAACACTTGGCAGGAACGAACGATAGATAACACTTGGCAGGAACGAACGATAGATAACACTTGGCAGGAATGAACGATAGATAACACTTGGCAGGAACGAACGATAGATAACACTTGGCAGGAACGAACGATAGATAACACTTGGCAGGAACGAACGATAGATAACACTTGGCAGGAACGAACGATAGATAACACTTGGCAGGAACGAACGATAGATAACACTTGGCAGGAACGAACGATAGATAACACTTGGCAGGAACGAACGATAGATAACACTTGGCAGGAACGAACGATAGATAACACTTGGCAGGAACGAACGATAGATAACACTTGGCAGGAACGAACGATAGATAACACTTGGCAGGAACGAACGATAGATAACACTTGGCAGGAACGAACGATAGATAACACTTGGCAGGTGTGGTAGTACTGGCTTCGCGGGGGCGCGGAATTTATATAAATTGGGCTGCGCGCCCCCACTTCACCAGCCAAGCCAACGTAAAGCACGGGTCGTAGCGCTGCTACCTTATTTTCAATGCACCCCAGGATCCGTCTTAATCTATCAACTTATCTCCAGAGCATCCAAGGCTCGACTCAGCCGACAAACTCCAGAGTCGTCCCAGACTTCGGTACAGTCGCCAACAAAAGGGTTTACCAAAACACACCCGAACGCAAATTACGACCGAACTTCTCTTTTGAATTTGCACCAGTTTCCTGTTAATTTCCAGACCCAAACTTGTGGCGCTATACTCAAGCCGGCCTACATGGAAAACAACAAAATGCAAAGACTTACGTTTATTGATATCCACATTCAAGATATTACACTTTAAAACATACCACCACTTACGAAAAACCGGTCGGCATGGCTAGGCTACATGCAACTATACAATCCTGCTTCATACATGGGCGTCTATCTTATGGCGGAGTCTTCTAGCACCGGACGTTAGCCTTTATTAACTTGTCCTTGCTCAGACCCACCATATCACGCACAACGTAGTCACCGACGGAAGTATACACCAGGGTGCGTACAGGCGTGGAGAAGCATGGAAAGTAGTTGAATTTCGAAAATAAAATTCAAGGCCTCGAAAGTAGTGGAATTTTAAAAATGGTCATTGAAAGTCATGAAATTTTAGGATTTTCGTGAAAAGAAAATTTTACTGTTGAAAATTTTCGTTCCGTTTGGTCCGCGTTGAGCGAGGCGTTGTCAGTAACCTTCGAGTGTTACTTGGGCTCTGATTGGTTGATACAGCTACGTCTTTAGTGTCCGCGATTTTGATTGGTTCTCAGGCGTCACGTGAAACCAAACGCGCTCAGTGTGACTGAAGACACGCGCTCGCTCGGACCATTGTTGACCTGTCGCCACTGTTTGGTGTTGTGATGATCATTTACACATTTATGAAAACAAGACCTGCAAGTAATGATGAATGTTCTGTGAAGTTTATGACTGAAATACATTTATTGTGCTGCAATTTAACTTTGTGTGACATTATTTTGGGCAGAGAGAGGTAGTGAAAATGTGATTTGGTTGGCATAAAAAGTCATGAAAAAGTAGTGGAATTTTGAACCTCAGAGCCTGTACGCACCCTGATACACGGAGAAGTACAAAGACAGCCAAACCGACCTCTACAGGCTCCAAAAACTAACTCTCCTAACCCATCCTCGGCAACCCTCCACATGCTCTCGCTATTACGCGTAACAGGTCGCGCGTGGATGTTACTTTCCAGAGTATACAAAAACGCAACTACTAATAAACTTCACAATAGTAGCACACTACTATACCCCTCCCCCCTTAAATAGCTACTCGGGGCTCCCAACGGGAAACCCCAACAAAATAAACAAAATTGCCAGACTACTGGCGACGCCCTCAGTCAGTCGACTGCCGCAAAAAGGGGTAGCCCGGCCATCGGTCCGCGGTACTGAGATCGACCGCCCGCAGCGTGGCCCTCATCCGCCGCGACCGGCTCTGCCGCCTGCGCCGCTCTCTGCGACGGAACTGTTCCGCCAGAGACAATACCCGGCCGCGGACTATTGACGGACCAATCGCGGGACGGCGGGCCACCGCTTCCTCCAGCGATCTCCTCCAAACGCCAGCTCCCACTCCTGGTATGGGGTGCACCTTGTCTTGGCTATCCAAGTACCGGTGCAACCCCAAATAGCGATCCAACAGGATGGTATGGACCCCCTGCCGCTGGAAATACCCTTCCAGTTCCCGCACCGTTAATCTATACCGTGTGACCGACCACTCCGCTTCCTGGCAGAGGAACTCGGGTAGCTCATACCAGCGCCGTGCCCGTACGCCTTGTAAAGTGTTGAAGCGGGCGAAATCGGGGTAGCCGGCAGACACCACACAACCGGGACCCCGTAATGGCGAAGCACATGGTCTGCCGAGGTTACGGCCAAACGAATCTCAGGTAGTGGGGCCGGTTCCGCCAGTCTCATGAGGCCCCGAGCTGCCGCCACGCCGTAGGTGGCCAGATACGTCAGGTCACAGTGGATACCCACCATGACTAGCATATCCGGCCGTTCCCCAGCGTTGAGCTCGTTCTGTGCAGCTTCCGTTAGCCGGGCCAATGTAGTCCCCGGACACACGCACAGGCGCAGCCTCCAGCCAGGAGGGGCGGCCAAGGTCGCATCTCTGGCACGGGAATCTCCCACTAGCAGCAGCACCCGACTCTGAGGACAGGGGGGTATTAGTACATCACACCTCGTTGAGGGACTCTCCTTATTCTGTGCCAAATTTAAAACAAGGCTTCTACTGCCCACTATCTTTATTCGAAAACTTTCCGTAATGACCAGTTTTTTTAAAAGAGGACAATTTCTTGCCCATAACTTAAACTATTATTGCACTTTACAAGTAAAACTTCTATTAAAACAGACTCACATCAGTTCATTACACGACACAAATCAGCATGATCTGGGACGCAACCACTCGGCGCTCAAATGAACCATCTTCTCACATAGTCAAACTTTGTAATTTACTTTGGGTCTCACCCGGAGCGGATATTTCTTACCAATTTGGTCCGGCTTAACATTGTTACCTTTCTCACCCGGTGTTGACGTCCTCGAGACCAGCGCTGCGTCGTATTGGTGTAACAGGGTGTCTACTAGGTAGTAAAGTAGTAAAAAGTAGTAAAATTTGGAAAGTAGTAAAAAAAAGTAGTAAAATTTGCCTCAGGGTAGTAAAAAATATTGGTGAGTGGAATAATTCTCTGAAAATTTAAAGTAATATCACATATTTATATAGAGTATGAAGATTTTTAAAAATATGTTTTTCCCATAATCAGAAATTTGCCTCGATTTAGGGGAAATATTCCTGTAGAGTGGGGTGTAATTTTAGGATTGGAGCACACAAAATAGAAAAAAGTTTCAAAATTTTTGCGAGCAATTGTAAAAACAGTTCACTTTTTCTTCTCATTTTGTTTGATCTGAAAGTTATCTTGTTGTTCAATGATGAAAGGTTCATTTGAGTCATTTTATTATAAACAAATTATTGAGAGAAAACAATAAAATGGCTTTCGCTTTGATGCGGTAATTGAGGTTCCATAAATCGTATAAATATGAATTTGAAAAATGCAATACCAGTGGCGATGCATTGTTGAAAACAGTTCAATTAGTGCGCACTTACATTGAGATACAAACTTGGGAAGTTGTGATATCAGGGATTACTATTGATAATAAAATAAGGATTTAAAAATTGTGCATGTATGGTTGTGAGGTCGATATTTAACATCTTTTATTCTTACGTATCAAATATGCATTATACTATCTCAAGGAAAAATGAAATAGCCCAGCTACATATTCAGTATATCAAGTGGCTTTGATTGAAATATGTTTGTCAAGTAAAATAAATTATATTATATTAAGAATTACGATTCTTTTAAATGTAAAACATACTGTGAACTTTTTCTTTTAAATTTTAAGAATGAACATTAACAACTAGCCAAAATTTTTAAATAGGTAGTTGTACTTATCACTAAATAGCTATTACATTTTATTGGATTTCATCTTTAGTGGATGCAGTTGCCCGTAAGATATATAGCATAGTTGGGGTAATTGTTCTTTTTGTGCACTTGAGACTCAAAAATTAAAGTATTTTATTCACAAATGTAAGCACAGAAATAAAATTATTCTCAATTAGCTACTAGAGAGTCCTGCTGCAATTTCAGATGCGTAAGTCGTGAAATCAAACCTATTACATTTCAATTCCTCCTAATGAGTTATGTTTAATTCAAAGTCATATATATGACTGGTAAGGTCTTGATTATCATAAACTTGATGTAGCCTTCCAATTCTTATTCCAAGACAAATATTCTCACACTCCAAGTTGTTGCGGCAGGATAGAAACATTGCAATGACATTAAAGGAACTTCTCCGCAGTTCATTTATCTCCAGAAAGTGTTTTTTTGGACCTGAGCTTGATTGTGAGCAATATTATCTTCCTATGAAAAGACGAGTTTATTCTGTCCACTTCGATTTGGGAAAACAATGATTTACTGAAACGATAATTTTTTTTAAAAAACCGATTTGTAGAGCTGAAAGTTTTATTTCCAGTGACGTTAATGTATGTCCAAATACAGAAAGAATTATGCTATAAAATAATCTTTTAATACAATGTGTCATCATTTGAACGAGAGTTTAGTTATTTTGATGTTCCTTTTGGCAGGCATGGCGATTCAGTTACCTCCAGGATGTCGTCATAGCATAGAGATGCCCCATGTAATCAAAGTTCATTCTTCTACTTAAATTATATAGGAAAGCTACTTGAAATTTGCATTTTCGTGATTGGTTCCATAAAATAACATGTTCATAACCTATTTGTTATTATTGATCGCAATTAGGATGCCGATTTAGATTTTGAGGTACGATAGAAATAGTTTACAAACTCATATTCCCGAAGTGCTATAGTGTTTGGTCATAATGAAATTCCTTTATATTCTACCCTGCTGTAAAGGGATCTGACAATTCCCTGGTGTCTACTAGTTTCCAGTCAGTTTATTTTTTCCATATGATGAACTGTTTTCCTCATGGTTGAAAGATGTTGAGACAAGGTCTTCGCTAAACTTTTGTTGGAGTCCATTTAGGACGGGGTACCTTAGGAATTTAGGTAACTTTTTTGCAGTAAAGCATCGGTTGCTCCATTTAGTATTAAGTATTTTAAGTATTAAGAAACTTGGAGCTTTTCTGAACCTTTTGTATTGCGTATATTATTGACCCAAATAACTCGTTATAGGCCGATTACTTACCTCTTGACATTTAGACAACATTCATTGTGTAAAAAAAGGTAGTAATTTTTTGCCGTTGAAGGTAGTAAAAAGTAGTAAAAAGTAGTAAAATTTGGAAATGAGATATCAGTAGTCACCATGTGTAAGAAATCCGAAATATCTGAAGCGCTCGAACTGGACGCGGGGTAACTTACCTCCCCAGGCCCACTCACCACGCTGCCAAGGCTGTTCTCTTCCATGTGATACCCCGTACCGTCCGAAACCTCGGGTTGCGCCCCGTCCGAAGAGGGGGCGTCGTCCTCCCTCTCTGCACTAGGAGTCCTCACTGTTCCTGCCCTGATTCCTCGTAAGAGCTCCCAGTCGATCCCGAGGACAAGATGTCGGCCCATCTCCCGCGGCCGGCGTCCCCGCGCCGGCGCCGCATCCTGCCAGGGCGGCGCCTTTGCTGGCACGTCCACATTCGGACCAACCTCTGGTTTCCCATGGAACTGCTTCAACTGCCCTACATGAGCCCGCAAATATCGTGCTCGAGGCCCTTCTATCTTCAGCTGGTAACTCACTCCATCCGGGTAACATCGCACTACCTGGTAGGGCCCTTCGAAACGGGGCGCGAGCTTGTGGCGTTCAGCCCCGGGCAAATGCACGATCCTTCGCAAGACGTAATCACCCACGTCAAAATGCCGGAAGCGGGAACCTCCAGGTCGCCAGAATTTCTCCTTTTCAGTTACGTTGGGCAAATCTGGCGTAACCTCCTCAGACACAAAGAACTCACCAGGCGCTTTTCCAGTTTCTCGGTGAATTAGCCGATTATGCTGCATCATGACTCTTGACAGGACCAAATCCTAATCTCCGGGAACTTTCGTACAGGTGGCTGCTAACCTGTCCCTAATGGTCCTGTTCAACCTTTCCACAGCTCCATTCATGTGGGCAGCATAAGGTACGATGGTTTGATGTCGGATCCCGTAACTACTCAACAGCGACTGAAATGCCCGTGAGGTGAATTCTGGCCCATTATCTGATCTGATTGTTTCCAGCGTCCTTGGTAGGCTCGTGAAAATGCTTCGCTCCAGGGCTCCCACTACAGCCCTGGCCTGCTTTGAGCGTATCGGTACTGCATGACCGAACTTGCTATACAGATCAATGCCGACCAAGACTCCCACGTAACCTCTCTTACTCCGGGGAAGTTCCAACAGATCCACTGCATTCACCTCATACGGCCGCGTCAAATTCTTATCCAGCCGATGCAACGGATAATCCTTATCAACATCTCCCTTATGCTGCTGACAAACTACGCATTCCCGCACCGTCTTTTGCACCACAACTCCCAAGCCAAGCCCGAAATAACTTCTCCTGAAAGCATTCCAGAGTTTATCTCTTCCCACTTGGGCTAGATGTTCATGATACTCTTTTACTAATGCCGGCAATTCTCTTTCTGGAACAACCGGAACAGGCCTTCCCCGAGGGTTCCCTTTCCTTATGCACACTGCTCCATCCAGTAAGCATAGTCGCTCGAACAACTTTTTATAGGCTCCCAAGTGCAAATTAGCCTGTCCTGTCCGTAAACTTTCCTTCACATTAACCAGAATTGGGTCAGCGTCCTGACCTGCAGCAATAGTCGGTAAAATAGCTCCCAACATACTACCTTTTTCAGTTCCCGAAACGATAGCTACATTGACAGATTGCTTTCCATAATCCTGAGGCAGCCTGATAGGGTTAAAATGTACCCCACCCAAACATTCCAATGCGACAACCGCTTGTGCCTCTCTTTCAGGAACTACCTCCACAAGACTCCCCGGCCGGAAACACACTACAACTTTGAGTCCATACACATCAGAGAACGCCTGAACTGCCTCCCATGGCGGGAATAACCCCGGACTACTCCAGGTGGTGGCCCACTTCCTATGTGCAGCCGCCTTCCCCAAGCCATACCTTTCCGGCTTCTGCAGAGCATCACAACAGCGTTTCCGAATGGTCTCAGCGTCACTCCGACCCAGCAACACACACAAAGCCTGAAACAAGGAGTCTGGACCACCCTGTATATTAGCTAAGACGTCATACTCAGCAACACCAATGTTCTCCTCGGGTACTTCAGGCATGCTCCACGGATAATTCACCCGAGACAGGCAGTCTGCGACAATATTATTCTTCCCGGGGACATACTCAATGGTATAAGACCCCACAGC
This sequence comes from Morinoia aosen, assembly GCA_030386875.1. Taxonomy (NCBI): domain Eukaryota; kingdom Metazoa; phylum Arthropoda; class Malacostraca; order Amphipoda; family Talitridae; genus Morinoia; species Morinoia aosen. Next base: position 25,204,679 of record CM059560.1, on the reverse strand, counting down.
TAGATCTAACAGGGTACGCATCAATCGATCATCCACGTCTTTCATTCTATGCAAATACAGCAGAGGTTGATGGTCAGTCCTTATTACATATCTTCGCCCAGATGGATAAGGTTTAAAATGACGTACTGCAAAACGAATAGCTGCCAACTCCCGTTCTGTCGCGCTATACTTCCGTTGAGCCTTACTGAAGTTAGTCCCCGCGAACCCAAGCACTCTCTCCTGACCTTCCTGCCACTGGGACAACACAGCTCCGGCACTTGTTGCACTAGCATCCGTGGTCAGGACGAAAGGCTCGTCCGAATCAAAATTAGGAAATGCCAACACAGGGGCCTCAGTCAAGGATTTCTTGATAGCCAAAAAACTCTGCGTGGCTTCCTCATCCCACTTTAAAATCCGATTCGCCGTTCGCGCATTCAAAAGGGCAAATACCTCAGTTGGTAGTGACAGAAATTTCCTATAGAAATTCACCATCCCAAGGAAGGATTTGAGCTGCCGGACAGTCGTGGGTATTGGAAAATCCTGAATGGCCTGCACATTGCGCCCCAAAGGCTTAATTCCGTCCCGACTCACTACGTGACCCAGATACTCTACTTCTGAGCGGAAGAAACTGCATTTCGCAATTGCAATCTTAAGGCCATTAACACGTAACCTCCGGAACACTGCGTCTAAGTTATCCAAATGTTCAGCGAAATCCCGGCCCGCCACCATGATATCGTCCAGGTACGCCTGAACACTATCACCCGGCAAACCAGCCAACACTATCCTCATTAACCTCGAAAAGGTGGCCGGGCCATTGGAAACCCCGAACGGCAAGCGCGTGAACTCCTACAACACAGTCCCCGTAGAAAACGCAGTTAATTCGCACGACTCCGGAGTCAAAGGCACCTGGTGATATCCAGATTCAAGGTCCAACGTCGAAAAAACACGTGTCCCCGCAGTCTGTCCAAAGTCTCACCCATATGTGGTAAAGGGAAACTATCCATTTTCGTCACACTATTCAAAGCCCTGAAATCCACACACAACCTCAATCTTCCATTTCGTTTACGCACCGGCACCAAAGGAGACGACCAGGCCGACTCAGATTTCCGAATTATACCTTTCCGTTCTAACTCAGCCAACCCAGTCTCAATTTCCGTTGCCAGTTTGCCCGGGTAGCGCCTATTCCTCTGCTTGATCGGTCGTGCTCCCTGTACGTCAATTTTATGCTGTAACACATTAGTGTGGCCTAATTCCGCATCCGTACTTGCGAACAGGTCACTGTAAGCTTCCAGTAAATCCCGGGCTTTCCGTTGCTCTTCCAATGTCAGATTAGTCTCGTCCAAATTAAATTCTAGCGCCTTCGCTTGCGCCTTTTCCGAGGGCGCATTTTCATCACCTATAGTTCGTAGCGCATATTCTGGCACAATCACAAACGTTCCCAAAACGAGGTCCTTCCGTACCTCAACTTCCTCATCTGATACCTCATCTGATACGTTAGCCAGCTCGACCACTATCTCACCCCCACATATTCGATTCACCGATGAAGCTATCCTCACCATTTCTGTATCTTGGAAGGGCTCCAGATAGCCTTCGCTCCCTTCGCTGGCTCCCGGAACTATAGCTTTTACTCTAGTTATCGTCCTCGCTGGCAAAGTCATCGCTTCCTGACTACGAACTGGGAACTGTAAATCCTCCGGCACTACTCTGATTAGTGTTACCGTAACCTCCTGTCCGTTTCCTAGTATCAAACTAACGGTACCGGTCCGCAAATCGAGGAACTTCACAAACTGCTGGCAAAAATCCAATCCCAAAATAACTCTAGCCGATGCTGACAAATTCCTAACGACCAGAAACTTCTGGCTACCCATCTCCTGTCCGTTAAGGCTAAGCCGCAACTGTAACTCTCCCATAACGCCGAGCTGTGTTCCAGTCACACCAGTCACCATAGTCTCAGCTGGTCGCAAATTTGACTTCAGCTCAGGGAACTCTTCTAAATAGGCGTCCGATAGAACTGATACCGAGGCTCCTGTGTCCAACAATGCACACACCGGCAACCCACTTGCACACAAACTAAGTTTATAAGCCAGCACATTCTTGACATTCCTTCCTAATTTGGTCACTCGAGCCCCTGGGGAATTTACTTCAGCTGGCGCGCCCCCAACCGCACCAGTCCTTTCTAGTTTCCCGGCTTCTCTCGACACTGAAAACTCTTATGGCTACTCTCCCCACACCATACACATGCACACACTTCACTCTTAAACTGAAGACATGCTGACATTAGATGCCCCATTCGTCCACAATACGCACATATTCCGTTCTTGCGCGAGCACTTCTCCATTTTCCGAGGGCAGGCTCTCGCAAAATGCCCTTCCTCATGGCAATAGAAACATGCGCTCTTCATCCGCCACCGTTCATTCACATCCTTTCGCACATCCTCTCGCACCCGTCTCTCCTCACTCGCACACACAAATTCTTTCCTCATGCACTCGTCCTCCTGCTCCTCCAACACGGTAGCAAGATTAACCACTTGCTTCAAAGTCACACCATCCAAATGCCCCAACTGCACTCGTAGTCGATTCACAAGCTCCTTCCGCAGTGAACTAATTAATTTGCTCTTTACTATTCCTTCCCTTTTGAATTCGTCACTTTCCTGCAACATTTCCCGCGATAGCCTTTCCAAGCGAATGGAATAACACAATAAGCTTTCGCCCGTTCTACGTTCTGCGGAAAAGAACGCCCCAAACTCCATATCCGTTAATGATAATTTTGCACCAAACTTTTGCACCAATCTTTTCTTCACTATTCATACTTCGCACCAGGGCCACAGGCTTCCACAATCTCTTTAGCCTCTCCCTGTAAATATTTGAGTAAACTAGCCAGCCATGTTTCCGTGTCATCCCCATATTGCACCTTACAGTATTTTTCAAAACCTTGTAGCCAAGTGTCCAACTCTTTTACATTACCGATTCCCCCCGTAAAAATGCTGGGTTCAGGTACTTCTTTCCCAAGTTTCCCTATAGCCTGCACCAGCTGCAACATTACGTCTGACATATCCGCTGCTGATGCCATACTTCACAAATTCAATTTACTGGCACACAAGCATAACCCGCAGACCGCTCACAACCCGCTTTTAACACCTAACGGTTCTCCAATTTGAGACTGTTCCGAGCTTCGTATCAGCCCCCTTAAAGCTCCAGAACTTCGTCTCAAATCCCCATACTGGCGCCAATGTGGTAGTTCTGGCTCGCGGGGTCGCGGAATTTATATAAATTGGGCTGCGCGCCCCCACTTCACCAGCCTAGCCAACGTAAAGCACGGGTCGTAGCGCTGCTACCTTATTTTCAATGCACCCCAGGATCCGTCTTAATCTATCAACCTATCTCCAGAGCATCCAAGGCTCGACTCCATGGAGCTAGGATATATGGAGGGAGCATAGCCGATTCCAATCGGGTTCAAATTAGCTGCAAAAGTTGGGAGACTGGGGCATTGGCAAGGCCCCACACGTGAGCCAACCACAGACGCTTGGCTGAAGTTGGCTCCTCCTCGCCTCCTCTACAACTCGTTCATTTGCCAAAGCAAGATTAGTACCGCTCCACAAATCGAAGGATGAGGTGCGCGTGCAAGTCGCTCTCTAATTTGTTATATTCAAGGGCCTGTAATCTTTACAGTTTTTAACTCTTAATGTATCTTTGCTAGTAATTTTGATATTATTAAGTGTCCTCGAGTGAGGAAACACAATTTATTATCTTTCGGAGTCTTAGAATCCCAAATTAATGATTACGATAAACTCAACAGCTGGAAGAGCAATCAGCGAGCATGTGCGCACCCTAGCGTAGTTAGTAGGTAACTGGCTTCCGTGCTGACGTCACACTTGCGAGACGGCTATTGGTTACCACAAACATGGGAGAAATCTCAAAAACTGGTTCTCTTCACAGACGGCTATGCTCCCTCCATATTTACTCCCTCCACGCTCGACTCAGCCAACAAACTCCAGAGTCGTCTCAGACTTCGGTACAGTCGCAAACAAAAGGGTTTACCAAAACACACCCGAACGCAAATTACGACCGAACTTCTCTTTTGAATTTGCACCAGTTTCCTGTTAATTTCCAGACCCAAACTTGTGGCGCGATACTCAAGCCGGCCTTTATGGAAAACAACAAAATGCAAAGACTTACGTTTATTGATATCCACATTCAAGATATTACACTTTAAAACATACCACCACTTACGAAAAACCGGTCGGCATGGCTAGGCTACATGCAACTATACAATCCTGCTTCATACATGGGCGTCTATCTTATGGCGGAGTCTTCTAGCACCGGACGTTAGCCTTTATTAACTTGTCCTTGCTCAGACCCACCATATCACGCACAACGTAGTCACCGACGGAAGTATACACGGAGGAGTACAAAGACAGCCAAACCGACCTCTACAGGCTCCAAAAACTAACTCTCCTACATGGAGCTAGGATATATGGAGGGAGCATAGCCGATTCCAATCGGGTTCAAATTAGCTGCAAAAGTTGGGAGACTGGGACCTTGGCAAGGCCCCACACGTGAGCCAACCACAGACGCTTGGCTGAAGTTGGCTCCTCCTCGCCTCCTCTACAACTCGTTCATTTGCCAAAGCAAGATTAGTACTGCTCCACAAATCGAAGAATGAGGTGCGCGTGCAAGTCGCTCTCTAATTTGCTATATTCAAGGGCCTGTAATCTTTACAGTTTTTAACTCTTAATGTATCTTTGCTAGTAACTTTGATATTATTAAGTGTCCTCGAGTGAGGAAACACAATTAATTATCTTTCGGAGTCTTAGAATCCCAAATTAATGATTACGATAAACTCAACAGCTGGAAGAGCAATCAGCGAGCATGTGCGCACCCTAACGTAGTTAGTAGGTAACTGGCTTCCGTGCTGACGTCACACTTGCGAGACGGCTATTGGTTACCACAAACATGGGAGAAATCTCAAAAACTGGTTCCCTTCACAGACGGCTATGCTCCCTCCATATATACTCCCTCCACGCTCTCCTAAGTCCTAACCCATCCTCGGCAACCCTCCACATGCTCTCGCTATTACGCGTAACAGGTCGCGCGTGGATGTTACTTTCCAGAGTATACAAAAACGCAACTACTAATAAACTTCACAATAGTAGCACACTACTATACAGAAACGAACGATAGATAACACTTGGCAGGAACGAACGCTAGATAACACTTGGCAGGAACGAACGCTAGATAACACTTGGCAGGAACGAACGCTAGATAACACTTGGCAGGAACGAACACTAGATAACACTTAACAGGAACGAACGCTAGATAACACTTGGCAGGAACGAACGCTAGATAACACTTGGCAGGAACGAACGCTAGATAACACTTGGCAGGAACGAACGCTAGATAACACTTGGCAGGAACGAACGCTAGATAACACTTGGCAGGAACGAACGCTAGATAACACTTGGCAGGAACGAACGCTAGATAACACTTGACAGGAACGAACGCTAGATAACACTTGGCAGGAACGAATGCTAGATAACACTTGGCAGGAACGAACGCTAGATAACACTTGGCAGGAACGAACGCTAGATAACACTTGGCAGGAACGAACGCTAGATAACACTTGGCAGGAACGAACGCTAGATAACACTTGGCAGGAACGAACGCTAGATAACACTTGGCAGGAACGAACGCTAGATAACACTTGGCAGGAACGAACGCTAGATAACACTTGGCAGGAACGAACGCTAGATAACACTTGGCAGGAACGAACGCTAGATAACACTTGGCAGGAACGAACGCTAGATAACACTTGGCAGGAACGAACGCTAGATAACACTTGGCAGGAACGAACGCTAGATAACACTTGGCAGGAACGAACGCTAGATAACACTTGGCAGGAACGAACGCTAGATAACACTTGGCAGGAACGAACGCTAGATAACACTTGGCAGGAACGAACGCTAGATAACACTTGGCAGGAACGAACGCTAGATAACACTTGGCAGGAACGAACGCTAGATAACACTTGGCAGGAACGAACGCTAGATAACACTTGGCAGGAACGAACGCTAGATAACACTTGGCAGGAACGAACGCTAGATAACACTTGGCAGGAACGAACGCTAGATAACACTTGGCAGGAACGAACGCTAGATAACACTTGGCAGGAACGAACGCTAGATAACACTTGGCAGGAACGAACGCTAGATAACACTTGGCAGGAACGAACGCTAGATAACACTTGGCAGGAACGAACGCTAGATAACACTTGGCAGGAACGAACGCTAGATAACGTTTGGCAGGAACGAACGCTAGATAACGTTTGGCAGGAACGAACGCTAGACAACGTTTGGCAGGAACGAACGCTAGATAACGTTTGGCAGGAACGAACGCTAGATAACGTTTGGCAGGAACGAACGCTAGATAACGTTTGGCAGGAACGAACGCTAGATAACGTTTGGCAGGAACGAACGCTAGATAACGTTTGGCAGGAACGAACGCTAGATAACGTTTGGCAGGAACGAACGCTAGATAACGTTTGGCAGGAACGAACGCTAGATAACGTTTGGCAGGAACGAACGCTAGATAACAGTTGGCAGGAACGAACGCTAGATAACGTTTGGCAGGAACGAACGCTAGATAACGTTTGGCAGGAACGAACGCTAGATAACGTTTGGCAGGAACGAACGCTAGATAACGTTTGGCAGGAACGAACGCTAGATAACGTTTGGCAGGAACGAACGCTAGATAACGTTTGGCAGGAACGAACGCTAGATAACGTTTGGCAGGAACGAACGCTAGATAACGTTTGGCAGGAACGAACGCTAGATAACGTTTGGCAGGAACGAACGCTAGATAACGTTAGGCAGGAACGAACGCTAGATAACGTTAGGCAGGAACGAACGCTAGATAACGTTTGGCAAGAACGAACGCTAGATAACGTTTGGCAGGAACGAACGCTAGATAACGTTTGGCAGGAACGAAAGCTAGATAACGTTTGGCAGGAACGAACGCTAGATAACGTTTGGCAGGAACGAACGCGAGAAAACGTTTGGCAGGAACGAACGCTAGATAACGTTTGGCAGGAACGAACGCTAGATAACGTTTGGCAGGAACGAACGCTAGATAACGTTTGGCAGGAACGAACGCTAGATAACGTTTGGCAGGAACGAACGCTAGATAACGTTTGGCAGGAACGAACGCTAGATAACGTTTGGCAGGAACGAACGCTAGATAACGTTTGGCAGGAACGAACGCTAGATAACGTTTGGCAGGAACGAACGCTAGATAACGTTTGGCAGGAACGAACGCTAGATAACGTTTGGCAGGAACGAACGCTAGATAACGTTTGGCAGGAACGAACGCTAGATAACGTTTGGCAGGAACGAACGCTAGATAACGTTTGGCAGGAACGAACGCTAGATAACGTTTGGCAGGAACGAACGCTAGATAACGTTTGGCAGGAACGAACGCTAGATAACGTTTGGCAGGAACGAACGCTAGATAACGTTTGGCAGAAACGAACGCTAGATAACGTTTGGCAGGAACGAACGCTAGATAACGTTTGGCAGGAACGAACGCTAGATAACGTTTGGCAGGAACGAACGCTAGATAACGTTTGGCAGGAACGAACGCTAGATAACGTTTGGCAGGAACGAACGCTAGATAACGTTTGGCAGGAACGAACGCTAGATAACGTTTGGCAGGAACGAACGCTAGATAACGTTTGGCAGGAACGAACGCTAGATAACGTTTGGCAGGAACGAACGCTAGATAACGTTTGGCAGGAACGAACGCTAGATAAAGTTTGGCAGGAACGAACGCTAGATAACGTTTGGCAGGAACGAACGCTAGATAACGTTTGGCAGGAACGAACGCTAGATAACGTTTGGCAGGAACGAACGCTAGATAACGTTTGGCAGGAACGAACGCTAGATAACGTTTGGCAGGAACGAACGCTAGATAACGTTTGGCAGGAACGAACGATAGATAACGTTTGGCAGGAACGAACGCTAGATAACGTTTGGCAGGAACGAACGATAGATAACGTTTGGCAGGAACGAACGATAGATAACGTTTGGCAGGAACGAACGATAGATAACGTTTGGCAGGAACGAACGATAGATAACGTTTGGCAGGAACGAACGATAGATAACGTTTGGCAGGAACGAACGATAGATAACGTTTGGCAGGAACGAACGATAGATAACGTTCGGCAGGAACGAACGATAGATAACGTTCGGCAGGAACGAACGATAGATAACGTTCGGCAGGAACGAACGATAGATAACGTTTGGCAGGAACGAACGATAGATACCGTTTGGCAGGAACGAACGATAGATAACGTTTGGCAGGAACGAACGATAGATAACGTTTGGCAGGAACGAACGATAGATAACGTTTGGCAGGAACGAACGATAGATAACGTTTGGCAGGAACGAACGATAGATAACGTTTGGCAGGAACGAACGATCGATAACGTTTGGCAGGAACGAACGATCGATAACGTTTGGCAGGAACGAACGATCGATAACGTTTGGCAGGAACGAACGATCGATAACGTTTGGCAGGAACGAACGATCGATAACGTTTGGCAGGAACGAACGATCGATAACGTTTGGCAGGAACGAACGATCGATAACGTTTGGCAGGAACGAACGATCGATAACGTTTGGCAGGAACGAACGATCGATAACGTTTGGCAGGAACGAACGGTCGATAACGTTTGGCAGGAACGAACGATCTATAACGTTTGGCAGGAACGAACGATCGATAACGTTTGGCAGGAACGAACGATCGATAACGTTTGGCAGGAACGAACGATCGATAACGTTTGGCAGGAACGAACGATCGATAACGTTTGGCAGGAACGAACGATCGATAACGTTTGGCAGGAACGAACGATCGATAACGTTTGGCAGGAACGAACGATCGATAACGTTTGGCAGGAACGAACGATCGATAACGTTTGGCAGGAACGAACGATCGATAACGTTTGGCAGGAACGAACGATAGATAACGTTTGGCAGGAACGAACGATCGATAACGTTTGGCAGGAACGAACGATCGATAACGTTTGGCAGGAACGAACGATCGATAACGTTTGGCAGGAACGAACGATCGATAACGTTTGGCAGGAACGAACGATCGATAACGTTTGGCAGGAACGAACGATAGATAACGTTTGGCAGGAACGAACGATAGATAACGTTTGGCAGGAACGAACGATAGATAACGTTTGGCAGGAACGAACGATAGATAACGTTTGGCAGGAACGAACGATAGATAACGTTTGGCAGGAACGAACGATAGATAACGTTTGGCAGGAACGAACGATAGATAACGTTTGGCAGGAACGAACGATAGATAACGTTTGGCAGGAACGAACGATAGATAACGTTTGGCAGGAACGAACGATAGATAACGTTTGGCAGGAACGAACGATAGATAACGTTTGGCAGGAACGAACGATAGATAACGTTTGGCAGGAACGAACGATAGATAACGTTTGGCAGGAACGAACGATCGATAACGTTTGGCAGGAACGAACGATCGATAACGTTTGGCAGGAACGAACGATCGATAACGTTTGGCAGGAACGAACGATCGATAACGTTTGGCGGGAACGAACGATCGATAACGTTTGGCAGGAACGAACGATAGATAACGTTTGGCAGGAACGAACGATAGATAACGTTTGGCAGGAACGAACGGTCGATAACGTTTGGCAGGAACGAACGGTCGATAACGTTTGGCAGGAACGAACGGTCGATAACGTTTGGCAGGAACGAACGGTCGATAACGTTTGGCAGGAACGAACGGTCGATAACGTTTGGCAGGAACGAACGATCGATAACGTTTGGCAGGAACGAACGATCGATAACGTTTGGCAGGAACGAACGATCGATAACGTTTGGCAGGAACGAACGATCGATAACGTTTGGCAGGAACGAACGATCGATAACGTTTGGCAGGAACGAACGATCGATAACGTTTGGCAGGAACGAACGATCGATAACGTTTGGCAGGAACGAACGATCGATAACGTTTGGCAGGAACGAACGATCGATAACGTTTGGCAGGAACGAACGATCGATAACGTTTGGCAGGAACGAACGATCGATAACGTTTGGCAGGAACGAACGATCGATAACGTTTGGCACGAACGAACGATCGATAACGTTTGGCACGAACGAACGATCGATAACGTTTGGCACGAACGAACGATCGATAACGTTTGGCACGAACGAACGATCGATAACGTTTGGCACGAACGAACGATCGATAACGTTTGGCAGGAACGAACGATCGATAACGTTTGGCAGGAACGAACGATCGATAACGTTTGGCAGGAACGAACGATCGATAACGTTTGGCAGTAACGAACGATAGATAACAGTCAAGGCAGCTCACGGAACAATACGTGAAAATAGAAGTTGAATAATATGCTCTCGAAATACTTTCCTCTGCCAGACGCAGCACTAGACCCTATGGAGTGACGCACGGACTGCCTGAGGTCACATGACAACCGGGTCAGAGAAGGTCGCGCTAGAATGAACACGAGATGAGAATATGATGTACGCTTTAACAGGTGACAGCAACTAATACACTACTTTACAGTTTATACTAATAATGAGTTTTGAATCGGTCAAAAGCTCACAGCAGGGGTACACAGAATACATTGATCCACTCATGGTTGCATCTTTCAGGTTTGCATGCGATGACGTTACCGGGGGCCATCCCAAGATTTTGACTATTTTCATCCGATTCGTTTGAAATTTGGCCAGTATATTTATTTTTTGAAAGTAAACTTTTTTGACTCATGTAACTTTTTTGAATTAGGCCTTACTTTTTCTACGAAAAATTAGTTTTTTGGGACATTTTTATGGATATTCAAAAAGAGAACTCGTCATTGAGTTTTGATGCTAGAACAAAACCAAAGACAGTTATGGAATTCTTGAAGAATTTGTAACATGAGTACAGGAGAAAATTTGAACATATGAATTTTTTTGTGATAAGCGATATTTTATCATTACATCAAAAATACATTATTTTTTGGTTTTGAGCTATATAATTTTTTTTCTCTCAAATTTGAAAAAAAGCTTCTGTACTTTTGTTAGAAATTTTCCAAGGATTCTAAAATTGTTTTTGTTTTTTCCTAGCAGAAAAACTCACTGACGAGTCCTCTTTTGAATGTTGAAAGTTAAAGGTTGTGGGTATAAGCCAGAAACAAATTTTTTTGTTGAAGTGTAATATAATGGACAATTTATCTAATTGAATGCTGTTTTCATTTTTATTTCGAAATCTTCATACATAACTTCATATTCACACTCTGAATTGTAATTTACAAAAAATAATAAATAAATAAATTTATTTTTATTTGCATACAAATTATGAAATTTTATATTTGTAGTCTGATTCTTGTAAAGTTTGACTATTATATGTAACTTTTGAAAAGAAACACAATTTCTGCTATTCATTTTTCGATTCAGGCCTTAGTTTTTGGAAAAATTGGGCATATTGGTTTTTTAGGTCATTTTTATTGATATTTAAAATGAATAGAACTCATTGAGTTTTTATGCTAGAACAAAACAAAAGACAGTTTTAGAATTCTTGACGCATTGTAAACAAAGTAACGGTTTCAATTTTTTCCTTTCCTTTTTTGTTTTGTTTTTATATGGGGTCGAAATGAGGTCGAAAATTCAGGATTTCCAGTCCTCTTACTAGAGGATAAATTACTAGATCCCCCCCTGGAGGGGGGGGGGGGATCTAGTGTCCGTAGCGCCATAAAATTACCGGACCGACAGGGGCCTGGCAGGGGCCTGGGATGACCTCCTTAACCATCTCTTTCACTTCAATGCAATACTTATCGGCTTCATTGATTTATTCATTAGAAGGTTCAGATATGCTGGCACAACGAAGTTTGGCCAGCTTTTCAGAAGTAATCTCTCCAATACCATAAGCGTCAATCTATTGTTCGAGCGCTCAGCTTTTTCTCAAAGCTCCAAAAGAAAAACTTTTAATAATACTGTGATTTGCTAACTTCCCCATGCAACTGCTAATCATGCCTGACGTTTTGGCCATTAAACAATAGTGTTATGAGGAAAGTTCATGCGATCAGGACCAAACGTCAGAATTCTGAAGAACTCACTCTAAGTTGCAACGGTGCACTGCAATTTTCTTCAATTTTCAGTCCTGATACGCCTGAACCTAGAAGGTTCAGATCGGCTGGCGCAACGAAGTTTGACCAGCTTTTCAGAATCAATCTCTCCTGATACTATAAGCGTCGACCTATTGTTCGAGCACTCAGCCTTTTCTCGAAGCTTCAAAAGAAAAACTTTTAATAATGATGTGATTTGCTAACTTCCCATGTAACTGCTAAACATGCCTCCCTTACTGGCCATAAAACCAGAGTGTTATGAGGAAAGTTCATGCGATCAAGGCCAAACGACAGAATTCTGAAGAACTCACTATAGGTTGCAACGGTGCACTGCAATTTTCTTTAATTTTCGGTCATGATACACCTTGTACTTCGTGACTCCCATGTAAAGGCTTTCTAATTTTTGAATTTATCATTTGTCAAATAATTAATTGTCTAGGTTAACACTCAACTTGTACATTGAAATTCTAGAGCATGTTTGCTTTGCGTCGGAATGTATATTCTTACTCACCAAACCGGCCTTAGTGGCATACAATTTGTTTACTAAAAACAAAAAAAACATATGGGTGCTGATAACTTCTCACTTGAATATCATTCTTCTGATTACAGTAACAAAATTCTCACAGTGAGAGAGCATACTTCAACTCGCTGAAAAATTTTTTTGTACTTCATTAACGATAGTAATAACTACCATTCACCATGGTAATAGTGACTATTACTGTTTACTCAAAGCTTCCAGTTGATCAAAAAGCAATTTGAGAGTAGAAATGTGTTTTGCATAGCGATTTGCAAGGCAACGAGGAAACGTAAGAAAAAAACAAGTAGGAACATGCAGAATTAAATTATAAATCGGATTCTCGAAAATGGATATATACCACTAATTTTTTTGAGAAAAGCGGCGTCTACTTCAGAAAAAGGGTTGTTCCATTCTGTGTTTCCGTCGATGCATAAAAGGTAAGCCGTGAGTATACAGTGAACAGGTGGGTCAAAAGATAAAGGGATTTATTTTTTCGGTATTGAGATCAATTTTTCGGTTGGTTATCAAAGTTTTTTCCGGTAAATATGATGCATAATTAACGAAAATAATACATAAGAGACTATCATATGTTCTTTGGCTTTCATCTCTTTACTAAATATTATTTGTCGTTATTCAGCGGCTTTTTGCCTGATCAGTTACGTATTCATACATATATCTACACACAATATTCTGACGTAATCTTTTAGAGCTAAAAGTCCTCCAAAATTTTCACTACAGTTTTATACATGCCTAAAAATGATTGAAAAATTAGAAGTAAGAATTCTCAAGCAAATTACTCGGGAGCATCTTGAACATACGAACTTTGATGATGAAGAAAAAACAGCTGAAGTCATTCCCAGGCAATTCAGAGCGTTGGATCCCTTTTTCATTTAGATTAGCTTCTGGCATTTCTAATTTTCATTCAAGTCGAGTAAAATTTAGGAATAACCGTTTTACTTTTAAGCATTTTATCATCAATGGTTGTTACATGAAGCTATCTATTGTCATCTAAGGTGATGTTAATCTTTATCGGGTATGAAAGCGAACGCTAGGTGCATGCTGGGTCCTTAGTGGAGGAATTGTAAGTCCTTTTACCTTTAATAAAATTTGCCCATACTAGATGAATCCCCACTTTTTCTCATTATTTAGTGCACATGCGTGTATTGCAACAGTAAATAGAGGCTGGCTTGAAATAAGTTTCTCAACGTTCTATGTTTACATATGATTAAAAATGACATGGTATTTATTTGATTCTCATACAGAAGTATGGCACCCCCAACTAATTACAATGATTTTAAAGTCTCGGAAAGAGCAAATTTTTCCGGGGATGTACGGATTTTCAAATCGCAAATCGTTATTAGGACATTAAACTGCCATCTTAGTTCTTTTTCGGCGGTGACAGCCAAAGTAAAGACTGTTTATATAATTAATTTACCATGTATTGGAGTTTTCTGTTCCAGTTCATTTCTCTCTTAGTAATATTTGTTATTTCAAATTCATAATAGAACGATGTTCGAAGAAGATTTCAGTTCTGTACTGCAAAGGATTGCAATCATGCTCGCTTCCCAAATAACATCAATAATTACTGAAAGAATATCTTCACCTATTTTAGAATAGCGCTTTCTGTTTTTCTCCGACACTCAGTAAAAGATCGGTATACTTGTCATGCTTTCATGTACTAATACCTCATATTACCTGAAAATTAGAAATGGCTGCATTATCAAAATTTACAGCTCGGTATTAGCGACAATCCTTACCTCTGGTGTCACGTTGGCATGCTGAGCGATGATTTGCGTCACGGAATTGACAATGAATCTGAATGAAAGTTTGCTCAGAAATGCACAGGTAATGATCGACGGAAGCAATATTAGGGAACAGCTGGGCAAGTGCTTCCACTCCTAGGGTAATTACTCTAGTGTATGGTAATCAGACCCCTCCAAGGGTGCAGCCTAGGGTAAGAATAAAAAATGCAAAATCTATGGTAAAATTTGTATATCAAATCTAGTTTATACAAATGATGCAAAAATATTGGAGATTTTCAATACCTACATTTGAATAACCCAAATGAGAATTAATTGAGCCGAAACCATAAAGTATCAACATTTGATTAGTAAATACATTTAGCACAAGTTCCCGTGCTCCATATCTGTACTGAACAAGTTGCGGTTCTTTTCGCAAAGTGCGGCTTGCAGTTTCTTTTTGTGTATGACGCTGGCTGGAGCAATGGGGTGCATTCACACTTCACTTTGAGCTGTCTTTTAGCGATCCAACTCAGCTAAATGATATGATTGCCAATGCTTTACCAACCAGCTAATCGTGCTTATTTGTAATGCTTAGATTACAACTTGGGGAAATTTGACGTATTTAATATCATTTTTCAGTCTGACTCTCCGAATATCTTCAATCTAAGATCAGAAATCTACAGCCTAATTAGGAGCTTTTCAGATTTTATGCATGTTGGTTATGTGAAGTTTGTAACGATTTCTTTGCCGAATCCTTCCCATCCAAGATTCTCTTGTGCTTTTGTACCAGTATGTGATATATAC
This sequence comes from Morinoia aosen, assembly GCA_030386875.1. Classification (NCBI taxonomy): domain Eukaryota; kingdom Metazoa; phylum Arthropoda; class Malacostraca; order Amphipoda; family Talitridae; genus Morinoia; species Morinoia aosen. The sequence continues at coordinate 25,189,478 of CM059560.1, read as the reverse complement.
TTTGGGATGACAGCAACTGAAACGATGTCAATGGTAACTGGGATGTCAGCACAAGAGAAAGAGATTTTTGTAATAACTGTAGAGTGTAGGTGCTTCTTGGTTGAAGCAGTTTTACTAATCCATAAAAGGTTTTCGGTCTACAATTCTTTACTTCACCTCGTACTCTGTCTAAATCAGCGTAATACTTCAAAACTGACTCGTCAAACTCAAATACAGGGTGTTTCAGAACAAGCGGTAAAAATTGCACACTAAGTAGAAAATGGCCAAATAAACACCATTTCTTCTATGAAATATTCCGAAAAAATCGTTTTTTATAGACATTATCTGTTTATTGTTTTAAAGGATGAAATGTAATTACACAAATACTCGCAATATTTTCTTTCAATTTCCATGCTATCACTTCGATTCTATGAGAGTTTACAATAATAAAATCTAGTTTAGGGATATTTGGTAAGGAAGTTTTGCAAGAAAGGTACATGAAGAGTTTTATTTATACTGAGCCCATTAAATTTGGGGAAGATGTCGTGGTCAGAATTGCAGTAGCTGCTGGTGAAATTTTTAAAATAACGGACGTGTTTCCTAATATCCAGCAGTCGTCAAGGCTAAGATTTGAATAGTGCATTGATGTAGGTGGAACATATTTTGCACAATTTTTGTAAAGTACGAGTATATTCATAATAAATTTTGCAAGTTACTGTGTCATTGAATTTCATTCTTGAAAAGAATAAACAATTAATACCTTAAATGCCCGATTTTTTTCGGAAAGTTGCAATTTTGTACCTCTTGTTCTGAAACTCCCTGCATATTAGACGAAATTCCTCAAATGAAATAGTTTGTCAATAAGAACTGTCTTGAAGAAGAGTGGCATAAACATTACTTGGATGGATAGTTAACGCCAGACATGTCAGCCGTTAATTACTGGGAAACAGTGTTCAGCCGTATAAAAACCAGTGGGGTACCATGTTATCCAAATCTTAAAATTATAATTTCAACGTTGTCCTCCCTCCCAATTTCAAATGCTTTTGTTGAACGCTTCTTTAGCCAATTAAAATTGACCAAAACTTTACAAAGAACCAATTTGAAGAATGAAACCGTGCGTGGTTTGATGCGTACAATGTATCTCACCTTAACAATGTAACGGCCACATTATACATTATTCTTCCTACATTCATGCAGGTCGAAGGAATAAAAAAGAAAACGGTGCCATTAATTTAGTTTACTCAAACATTATATTTTCAAGACCTCCACATAGGGATTTGTTTGGCGGGCCGGATGAAATTTTGTGGCGGGTGGGATGTAATTTTGTGGCAGGCCGGATGTAATTTTGTGGCAGGCCGGATGTAATTTTGTGGCAGGCCGGATGTAATTTTGTGGCAGGCCGGATGTAATTTTATGTCTGGCCGGATGTGGCCCGCGGGCCATAGTTCGAAGACCTCTGCGGGCCATAGTTCGGAGAATCTGGCTTCACTGCATCTAATTTTCCAATTAATACTTATCTAATTAAAGCTATTAATGAAACAAACGTAACGCTACGTATGCTGAACCTTCAGCACAGCCAATACCTCAGAAATATAAAATGCGGAACGCTTGATTGCGTTTTTATTATGTTGTAGACTGTAGTTTGTACTATGTATTCCCAGAACTTATTTTTTTATGTGAGTAGTAAAGCTTCCTGGAAATGAAAAATTATTCATATTAAGTTAGGCTTTTTCTTCTTATGATTAGATTGATCTAATGTTATACTTACCAATGCACGTAAAGGTCATTCCTTTTTTGGATCGATCAAACGACTCGCAACGAGAGAGAAAAAGTATTACATTAGCCTGCATTTTCATCCAAAATTTGTTGTTGGCTTGTGTTATGGTCAATATTTATGTATTAGTGTGCGCGGCCAGTCAAAAATGACGGGATTCAATACCTTTCTTGAACAAATTTTCCAGATGTTGATGACAAACAAAAAATCCATCCAAACAGTACCCGGGATAAAAATATTCTTGTACTTGTGCACTGATGAAAATCGTATAACTGATACGGTCACAGATACATATGGTCACTACAACCATCCGTATGAGTGTGACAGAGAATCGGAGGAAGCGGACTCCAAACAAATAAACCAAGGGTATTAATAGGTAGTAGCATGAACCGTGGAAATTCCACGGACAATGTCATCGTTAAGCTGGGTGGACCCGTGAAAACATTCTGTCAACATTACCTTACCTACGCTAACCTAACCTGCCCTAAGCTAACATATGCTAACCTTTCCTATCCTTACCGAACCTATCCTGATAAAATGTCAAACATATCAATGCATGTAAAGGCGATCTTTCAATGTTACACTGAGGAATTCAGTATCCATGATACCGCAAACTCAGACATCATACGTTTCTTAAGAAGCGGACAACAAACAAGTATATAAATAAATATTTAAATAAACACACAACGGGTATTATTAAATAAGATTGTGAACACTAGTCATGAAAACCTGGGCTTCAGTTTTGTCGACCGCAGTGCTTTGTTGCTTTGTATGTTTGTTGGAGTTGTTTATCAATCCACATTTCGAAATATCTTTCGTGATTTTAATAGAAGGATTTCATCTCATTCACATTTCCATAATAAAGGAGTTCAGATTATTCATTCATTAGTCAACGAATCCCCAGAAACTTCAAAAATATGTCAATGTAACGTAATTACGGATTAAGCCAATACCATTATAAAAGACTAAACGGTAATTATTATATTGCCCTCATTTATTTTTTCTAGGGTAATCGAGGAGCATTCTAGGATAAAATACCTTCCAGCCTAGGGTTCAAAGATGACGAGCGCGGAAGGCCTGAAGGCCCGTCTACACTATCAAACTCTTCGTCAATCACGAACACACCAAAACGCGAACAAAAACACAAACTTTTCCGAATCGTGTCCAGACGTCCAGACTATACGCTTTCGGCGGACAGAAGTTGTTCGCGAACAACATGTAAACAAACAATACTGCTTCCCAAGTAAGTTTTAGTTAATTGATGCATATAATTGGTAAATTTCATTTGTTGAGAGTTAGTAACCATAATTTATTTGTGTGGGCATATGTGAACAGAAAATATTAAGAATCGCTGATGTATTATGAGAATATTTCGAATACCATCAGTGTTACAGTGGTAAGATGGGATCAGCTGATGTCCTTGATCTTTTTCAATGCTCTTCATGAAGTGTAAATTTTTGGACTTGAGCTTAAAACTTTAAAATATGCTCCTACTCAGCCTATATAATTTTTTTTCACTTTTTTTGACCTAAATTTTCTATAAGAGGTGAAAAATGCTCATATTTTTCATTTTATCATAAATTAATCCTACAATATTTGAAGTAATTTACCAAAGTTATTTAATATTTTTCTGTTAAATTAAGCCAACAATTTATTTCAAAAATGTAAAGTTTAGCTTGTGCATTTTATTAGTGTCTCAAACTATATGCAGTATTCATACTTTCTGTGCACATTTTTGAAGCATCCATTACTCAGTCAAGCATACCTGAATGTATTTTTACTATTGCACAATAAATTTTTGTGTGCTTTTCTGTGATATTTTTCTGAGAACATTGTTAACACCTAGATCTCTTATAACTACTTAACATATCTAAGAAATGGTTCTAAGGGAAGAATTTGAGAACTCAAAGCTGAACGTCAAGCAGGCCATCTTTATATTGAAATTTTTTTTACTTGTTAAGGACCATATTTTTTTAGTTCATTATCATTTATGTCAGCACCTGCTCACTTACTTATTTCATGAAAAGTATGACAGTGGAATGTAAGTTTTCCATGTATATAATTTTGTGTATAAAATCTGTGTATAAAAATATAATCCGTGTATGAAAATATATAATGAAATATAATACGTAAATGAAAAACAAAAGTATAACAGGTAATTATTCTGAATTATTGTTAGACACCTCATTGTCGAGAATCGGTTCAGAATAATCAAATTTGCGAATTAATCAATGAAAATTCTTGTAATTATGTGTGACGAATTTTGTGCGCATTTTATTTTCGTTGCTTGAACTAAAATTGTGAGTTTATAAAACTGTGTTTGGCACATTCCAACGGAACGAGTAGATTACTCTAACATTTGTGTAGGCCTGAATGTTTACAGTCAACATAAATTTATGTTGGCACTCGAGCTGAGGCTAGGGTTGTGCTTCGTAATCAAAACTCAAGAGTGCGAACAACGAAGGCAGTGTTGGGTTACAGCGAAAGGCAAGATTTGTTGACCGCGAGGCCTAGGCCAGAGGGTTGAGGCGTGAGAAAGCTTTCCCGCCAACGGACGTAGACTTCAAGAATTAACACACAAAATAAGGGCGAAAAAGGCGTGCTCTACTCACAGCGAATAGGAAGCGTATAACCCCGAGAGCAGCCAATGGTACGGAGCAGACGATTGTTTAGAGGAAGTAAGAGGGGGACTATTGGTCGTTATTCGAAAGAGGGCAGTCCCAAAAGGAACACTTTGGCTAACACGATAACAAGGGTCAGTAAGGTGTTGCGGGCCTCTCAATAAGGTGCTTCGCGGCTAGGCATTATTATACCTAAAAAAATTTGTGTTACTCTGCGTCGTGAATAGGTGTTGAATTAAATGTGATACTCTGGAAAATAAGTGAGAAACGAAACCTGTTGAGATATGTATACTTTTCTGGGGAATCAACGAATTAAAAATTTACATTTTTTTTCTTCACTTTTGCAGAAAGAAGAAGATTCCGTAACGTGGAGGTTGTTCAAAGAAAAATGTTAATTACTTCGTAAGGGAGGGTAAGGCTCGTGCTTTTGTTACAATAGATACCGCTAGAAACGATAGGTTCATATAACGTAAAAAAAAAAATTGGAGCAGTTGAATTAAATGTGGAATATGTGCATATATATATGTATGAGAGAATTGCAGAATTAAAGTAATTGTTAAAAATTTTTGTTGCTCCACAGGAGGGCGGCTTTCCTTTTTGCTCCTATTGATTGCAAGTACGACTTCTTCATAAAAACGTCCAAAGACAGTATATGCACCGTGTGAGAAACAGGGATTGAACTGAAGCTGCCTTTGGTTAACTGAACTTGTGGTCCGAGGCTGGATGGCAAGCCTTCGTGAAGTTGGAATGTGCCAACACATCAGTTAGGCATTGTTTCATTGTATATGTCCCGAGTGTAATTAACTTAAAGGATATTGACCGGTCAATTAGGCAGGGTGATGTTCGTAAACATGTGTTACTTGCAATTCCAGTAGATGTCAATTAATGCTTTGTACCAGGGTCTCATCATAAGAAATTCCTTAACATTTTAATGTGTTTAAAAACCCCGTTAGCACTAGCATTACAGCTCACCGAAGAATAAGAGCGCTCAGAAAAATTGCGCTGAGTAAGTGGTATCAGCTTTCGTCGGTGAGTACCATTTTTTTTTTAGTATATGTACTGTAATGCTAATTATCGCTTTAATTTTGTGTTGTTTATATAATGTTGTGGAGGTGCGCCATTCCCTCAATTCCGAGAACCTGGTCTTCTTGTTAATGAAATGTTAACAAGGAGGCGGGACCTCTTCTCGTGACATCATGTTGATTATGAATAATTTGCTCCTATTCAGAACCTCATGACAATTATATTCCACAAATTTTGATGCTAGTACATAATCATTTTAATGTGTTCCTCATGTATGGATTATTTTTTTACAGGTGGCTGCTACGAAGTGATTCATGCACTTCTCTACAGTATTTGACAAGAATATCAAAGCAGTCGCGTGCTATCATACCTGAAACTTGTGAGGCCATCAATACTTTACTTAAGGATGAAAACATGAAGGTATGCATCCCATTGCAGTGTTGGGTTCAAATATTACTTTGCAATGAGTATTGTAATGTTCCTCAAATAGAAAACTAATTTTTCTGGAATATTGAAACCATTAAGAAATTTGCAGTAAGTTGAAATATGGTAATGAAATGAGTTAAGTGACCCACGTATCATCATAAATACGCTATTGACTTGGTACAATAGCAGAGCTGAACACTATGTTTTTGCAACACTGTCTGGTCTTGGGGTGCTACTTGAATTGATGAACTCTCTCACAAAAAAGTAGTGCTGTGCAAAGTACATAGATATATATTTCAATTGTTCTCGTAGTTGATTGTAACCTACTACAATTAGAACTACTTTGAAACCAAACTAGTTCCATTATTTGTGAACTTTCAGGTGCATGAGCAAAATTTATATTGTGATATCTAGGGGAATCTATATAACCACTGTTTTCTTCCAGTAATATTGTTCACATCTCATGAAACGATAATGCATAAACCATCGAAAAATTTTGCGGTGGACTTCCATCTGTAATTCCCTTTGTTGTACTCATTTACAGACTCCACAAACGCAAGCAGAGTCGGAATCTGCAGCCAGTGATTTCTACCTGAAGTGAAGTTTCCCATAAAACTTCTTGAATTACATGAACTCTTCTCTAGAGATTGCATGCCACTTTAGCATCACTATGATGAAGTGAGAAGAGAGAGCTCCTTGAGCTGGTGGCAGCGTTGGGCACTGCAACTGTGCTGCTCCGCGATGTGGTGCTGCCGTGCCGCTTTCATCCGTGGAGGCTAAACTGCTGCTGCGTCCTAGAGCTATTATGAACTATGGACCGCCTCAACTACCTACATTGGCATTGCACAAATAGCGTCCCCGTGAACTTCCTGTGGACGACTGCAGCGGTACCAGAGACTTCAGAACGAGTTCGCTTTTGAGGTGGGTCGAAGTGACATGTAGCACTTGGTTCGGTCGACTTTTTTTTTAGAATTCCCCATCAAAAATGTTTATACTCCATTCCATCACTTTACATAATTTCTATGTTGGTTTGATTGGAGTTTGAGGTCTTCAATGATGAGAAGGGATGAGGTTTTATGTACACATGCTAGTATGCCAAAAATTATCATTTTAAACATTCTCTGGTATTCAAACTACTCTAATTATCATAATAATCTTTTGATTTAGGGAAGCTATGGTTCAATCTAAATTGTATTTTGCAAAGTAAATGCTGCTATAATACCGCCAATGTTTTAATTTATGAAAAGCTAAAATATAGCATTTCTTGAATTATAAACTGAACTCGCTCCGCTTGAAATAATTCATTTCCTTGGGACCTTGTTTGACGTTAATGTTTGTTCACAGCCCGAGCTCGACCCTCCTATTCGTTTGTGCTCGGGGGCCAGCCATGGTCCTGTCCTGCCAAACCTTCCTGGTTTGGTTTTCCACGACTGGAGAGGGGCATTTGCACTACTGGTGTAAATGATTCATGACTTTACAATACTATCAAATTATAATGCACTGGTGTCTTAATACTTTTCTTACCTGCCATCATATCATCATGCACATTGGTTTTTCAAATGCTTTATCACTGACATCAGGATACAATGACGGTTACCCGGTCAAGTCTGTACCCATTTCCGACACCTGGGTAGGGTGTATCTGAGTTCTCTCCTTTCCAAACGGGGAGAAATCACTGCATGGTGCTGGGATTCAAAAAACCGACACCTACCCATAATGGGTGCATTCTTAATCACTTAATTTAAAAAAATCATCTAGTCCTGTATTCAAGCGAGGGGAAAAAACAGATGAATATTTTTGTGTATGATCTCAAACGTGAAAGACATTGATCAGTTACCAAGAAGATGATAAACCTGTTATGAATACAATTTTGTACGTCAGTTACCTAAAACCATGTTAAAGAAAGCATTTTCATGAAACTGATTAACATAAGGACAACAGTGAACCCAGAACAGGTGTACTTAAAGAGTAAATGTGTGAATTCATTTTATTCAATATTTACAATGAAAATAACTGCATGGATAAAAACAGTAAGTCAAACGGTTAAAGGCACCAGAAACAAGTCATAGAGATACCTTGAAAGGTAAAAATTTGCAAAGGTGATTTGTTGTATGCACAGATCTTGAATATATAATCATCCATTGACAAAAAACTATGGTTAAACAAAATGCAGTGCTATGTAAAATTAATTCACCAATAAAGATTTAATTTCTAAACTATTTCAAATGTTTCTCATAAGTTGTTAATTGTTTCTTTCAGCTTCAATTCCAAGTTTGTTGTTCCCCATACATTGCACTATTTTTATTACCAATGAAGAGAACATACATGTTACTTTGAGCCTCCTTAAGGGAATCAAACAATTTTTCTTGTGAATTCTTTGAAAAATAAAAAAATACTTCTGTAGGGAAATAAGCTCTTGGATATTTGCAGCATGTTTATAACATTCGAATAGACAGTTGTAGTTCAAATTTTTTTAAAATTTACCCCTCAAAGAATTTTTTTTAAATTTCAATTTCTCAGCCAATATTGTACATAGAAACAAATGATTTTTTTATTTGATTCACAATCAAAATATCTACAATAGCTAGCTCAGTTGGTTTGTTTTTGCTCTAAAAATAAAAATTGACAATTATTTGAATATTAAAAACAATTAAATACTGTTATTTTATTTCCATGGACAAGGAAAAATATTTCTAATCAACTTATCTAACCCAAATAAGCTAGCTATTATAGTAGTCACTTTGCTCTCCATGATGCAAAAAAGATCTCCTTCAAAGGTGAAAAACTGTAGGAGATATTGAGCCGCAGAGTAGAAGAAAACTTTTTATGTGGAAAAAGTGTTCCAGTTTTTTAATTATTTCTCCAACAGTTTTTTACTTACTGAGATCTTTCTTGCATCGTAAAGATCAAGGTTAATACTATAAACCTGCATAGTTTTTTTTGATAAGTGAATTAGAAAATTTTTTATTGACATGTGAAGTAATAAGTAAAAAGTTAGTATATTTTACTTAAAAAATTCAAAAATTTCTTGAATTATTTTTTTTAAGCAAAACCAAGCACATGGACCTAGCATTGGTAGATATTTTCATTGTGAATTTAACAAAAAAACTAATCGTCTATGTACAATATTAGCTGAGAAATTAGGTTTTTTAGAAATTTCCCCCTAAGGGGTTGAGGTTGGATGGGCAAATTTAAAAAGTTTTAGGGCTCAGAACGTCCATTCGAATGTTCTAAACATGTTGTGAATACCTGCAAGCTTATTTCGCTTTTGACGCTATTGAAATATTTTATATTAAATTTTGAGGTTTTATACCAAAAAATTGTTCGATTCCCATAACCACAACAAGGGTGTTCCAAAGAGAGGTACAAAGTAGGGATCATTGAGTACAAACATGTACACAGGGTTTGTGCAATGTTTAAAAATCCCCTAAAAATAACATATTTCTGTAATAAGTAGTCAAGCGCAAGCCATCTAATTCTGACATGAAACTGATGAAAAGTATATTGCAAATAAATATTTCTTATGAAAATCATCACTACACAACGTAATTGGCATTCTGGTAAATATTTGGTGAACATTTAGCTCAATGAAAAAATATTTCATAGAATTAGAGCATTTATATTCTACATATCTAATACAGATAATTTGTCTTGATGACTAATATAAAAAGTATATTGAAGTACACTTTAAATACCCTCTGGTATTGTAATGTTAAATAATCATAACTAGCATATAATGTAGCATAACAAAAGTATGAGTACAATTTGTAATTACTGGTCAAGCACATCATTACCAAGATACAAAAAGACTAGAATTTGATCAATCAAGCACTTTACTCATTTCATGATCTCAACATTATTTATTGCATTGCAGGAACTTTTTTTTTAATACTTCATACACAATTGATTAACATCTGTATTACCAAAGTAAATACATACATTTTGTTTCAGCGCACCAGGATGCTAATGGCAACAAAATTGTTTACTATATGATTGGCTGATGTTCATCAGGGGAAAAATTTCCTTTGTGGAATTATAATCACCAAAAAGTAAACAACAACCAAATCATTATGCCACAATGAAGAAAGGGCCCCCTGCTTCATTCTTTTAACACGTTCCCTGCGTATTGGGCCATATGTGTACCAACAGGTAAATTTCCCATTTAAGTGCAGGTATAAATGTACGACATTTGATGTTTCCCGACATTTTAAAAAATAATTGAAATCATACGAGGTAAAATGTTATTGTGCAATTGTAATTTTCATAATCATTAGGAAAAATTAAAACAGAGTGTATATTCAAGCTGGAAAATTGATTTACCTGTTCTGCTACTTATAAGCTAACCAAACCAACAGTCATGGAAATGCAGGGAAAGTGTTAAAAAAATTTAACCTTCACTTTTAAATTCATGTAGAGTCTAACCAAAACTTACCCAACACAAGTCTGTTTAGAGACTTGTGTTGAGAGAAGAGGACTACCAACAAAAAGGACCACGGTGATGGTGGTAAGGATTCATCAGAGGTGCTTGAACTTGAAGGCAGGGTCTTTGTAATGACCTGTAATGATGGTAACCAATTCGAGGAAGGCCCGTGAATAGTCTTCAATGATTTCAATTGCTTCTTGGGTGGCAATGGACTGAAGGACTTGGGTGGCAATGGGCTTCTCAACCTGACGGAAGAGAAGAAAATAATTTGCCTATTAATCATAGGTGGCTCTCTAAAAATGATAGAAACTCTTGAATAATTATGAATGACTTGGTACATTGGAATTACACACTTGAGCAAATCAAAGTTTAATTTTGTAAAATTTCAATCAAACATAGATGAAGTTCATCAAAGTAGTTTTTGTAGAGAGATGTGACAAAGCCAGAATTTTGCCAAAGCTAAAGTGCTGGAAGTGGCACCTGATGTTAAAAGTTGATAATTATTTCCAATAGTATTTGTAACAAATAATATTGATTGAGAAAAAATGTATCCAATTTACAACCTGCATAGCAGGCTGGTTTGTTGAAGTACCAAAATTTGGTTCACAAATAAATGAAAAATTTTATTCTAATTCACACTTCTGCATTCATTTTTTATTGTTAAGCCTATATGCCATAAAAATTCAATACTTAAGGACCATATTTTTTAAACAAAGCTTTCATACATACTAATCTTACTAACTTCAATAGTCATGAATGAAGTTAGGTAGAAAAATTGAACAATTCACTGAAATACTTACCATTGTTGAAGATTCTGAAGACCCAGCTCTGCAGTTCCATAGTAGAGTCACCTAATGACATTGAGTCACCACTGCTCAATAACTACTTTGAAGTACTACAGAGGCAATCTAAGGCAACTGCCTTAGTTTTTATTTAAAATAAGTTTTCCAAAATTTATTCTGCTACATCAACACCTTTCATGCAAAATTGCCAATTGTTTGAAAACTTTCTGAAAAATACAAAAAAATAGCATTTAGTTTAATTTCATAATATCAGTATCAGGCTACAAGAGAAATAAAATATTCTATTTTAACCAAAAAATGTCAAAAATAAATACAATAAATAATAGCCACAGATTTTGCAAATGAATTTTTGTGCCAATTTTATCAGCTGCAAATTAGTAGCTACCACTCTTGGCATACTACTGAAAAATATTCAATATTATATTTAAGTTAGCCTAGATGTCAAAATAAGTAAACTTTGATAATTTTATGCATATTCAGCTTCGGTTTCAGCAATTTTTATTCAATTACATTCACCTCAATTAAATCCAAACCTACTTACATATTCAGCCATATCTGAATAAAATGAAATAACATCGTTACGTGGTTCATTTTGGTAAATAAATGTCCGTGCCACCCTACAATTACCATAATTTGCACCAAAAACATAAATAAATCGATGAAATAGGAAAAAAGACATAGAAACCAAGTAATTCACTCGCAAAACCACCTTCCACAATACATAAACAAAACGAGTGTTCGCTGTTTGACCGAAAGTTCGTGTTCGTGTTTTCCAACACGTTCGAAAACACAAACACACCGAAATCTGCGAACTTTTCATCTGTGTTCGTGTTCGCGGACTGCCGAAAAACACGAACTTCGGGCGAAAGATTGATAGTGTGGACGGGCCTTGTCATGACCCTGAGCTGGGGTTAGAGTTACCCAGTACGTATCCGTCAGTGTTTAAGAAAGGTCGACAAATTTCTTCGCTTGCGCTCAGTTCTCAAGTTCGCTTCAGTCCAAGGACCGCTTCAGCCACCGCACTGTCCAAGGCACACGAGAAGAGATATATAAAAAGGAATCCTCGTATGATATATTAATTAGTTAAAGAATGAAAAATGCACATTAGAACGTTAATATGCAAAACATAATTAAATAAATGTGATTTGAAAAAAATACCAGTCATTCTGAACATATATGAAACATTTCGAGGAATTTTGAGGCAAAAATGCTCAAAAAATAAGATAATCGTTCTTCAATTGGGTAAAGAACAATAATTGGATAAAATCAGATTTGATACCTCCCACCTTAACGTGCAAAAAATATAAAATAAAAGCGTTGTTAAATTCTGCTTGTAAATCCATAAGTCAGATTTTCTAAATTATTACATTTGGTAGACTCTAAGATGCTATACAAAGACTTTACATATGGAAGAAGTGAATATGTGCAATGCAAAAAACGATTAAATACTGTTGCGATACGTATTACTACAGATTAGTTCAAGTTGTTGGTGTTTAGTTCAAGAGCTATTAAAAGCTTCCTAATTTCGTGAACTCGTTGTAGCTGTGCACCGTCAAGTTGTATTGTTCTCTAGGTATTGTGTTCCTTATCCATTTTGAGTAAGAGTTTTGCAACCGCACTATTTTCTCTCAAAATTATCTCTTACAGCGGTTGTGGTGGAAGCGACTGTTATAGTGGAAAAAAACTCTGTCACTCTCGCTTCTGACATTGAATGGCGACATAGTGATTTAGAATGTTTGGCATTCTTTTTTTAATCGTTAGGGATGATATCTAGCTGCGCCGCATATGTCCTTATTTAAAATGAACCCAGAGTCCAGAATTTTGCTCGTCAAGTACTGAAGGAAAATTTGTAATCCTATTAGGCTCGTACAATTTTTGAGGAACTAATCTACATGCAAGGTACGAGCAGAAACTTTATTGGAAACCTTCTGGCAAATGGAAATGTCAAATAGAACAGAAATGATGATAAAGGTAACGTTTCAGAATTTTATAGTCAGTTCCTTTAACTTTGAATTTATTTAAACTTGAAACTAACAGATGAGATTGGATGTTTTTTTAAAATTTCATGAATTTCGATGATTTTATGAAGAAAATCATACATTTGAGAGAACACAAATACCTATACCCTGCTACTGTGTTCGAATGATGTACTGCAATTTAAGATCAAACAAAGATCAGCAAAGAATGCTGTTCTACAAATTTGTATCCCAAAAATATATAATGGTGTACGCACTCAATCACTCGATCCCATTAACGCAATTTCATTTTTTGATGAACGTACCTATTGTTTTTCTAGTGAAATATGGCTGGAATAACGAGAAAAGAATGTCTCCATTCAATATGAAATAGTAAAACGCTACCGTTCAATTGGACTCGCCAAGTATTGGTTGTAGAAATAACGCCCAGTGGTTGGTCTCCGTCCCTCACAAATATACCGTGGCACTGTTCTTGGATAACGTTTTAGATTAGCCACCTCGTAGCCGAGTAAACAGGTGTCCAGGGCTCTCGTTTGTTTCGCGTCTATTTAGGTGACGCCCGATTCGTTTGTCTGTCCTCTTCCTGATTTATAACCTTCATTTATTTTTGTATGCAATTTATCAGTTTCAGCTACCGTTTACGATTTTAGAACTGTTCTTAAGATTTCCAAACACGATAGATTTCGAGCACAATCGATCCAGATCATAGTGAAAGAATTCAAACATTTCTTGCCAGTTTTGCGGATGAGTTTTCCACTAAGTTCCTCCTGCAAATTCGACTCTGTATTTCTGTACTTTTGTGTTTTGATCCAATCAAGACTTGTTGGACGTTCCTGTGCTTATAACAAATTCATCGGCGTTACCGCGTTACTTCTCGGGGGGCCCTGGACGTACGAAATATTCTGTAACTCTTTTTTATTTCATTTACAGACTGGAAAAATTATGTCATCCCTCATTACTAAAGATTTGATAAATGTTAGCTTCTTGCTGAAGTTGCTCTCCAAGCACTATAACGGAATTATAGTTAGGTGACAAGTCTATGCTGTCACTTTCATCAGGATCGAGTTTTGTAATTTCTCCCATGGGCATCAGTTTTCCAACTACAACTGCAAAGTATTTTGTACAAAGTATTTAATTTACGAGTTACGTTGCGTTGAACTAGATCAACATCCCAATGGACTCACACTTCCACAAAAAATATACATAAACAGACTTTCACACGCGAACTTGATTTAATCTAATACTAAAACAGCGTTTATGATTACATTTAATTTATTCATCTGGAATTGAAATAATTCTGCTTGAATTATGATCGCACTAAGTCTATCATGATGGGTGAAGAAATGCAGTTGGCATGAAATTATCTTGATGAATATTTTTCATATGTAAAAGTCGTTAACATCAGCGTTGTACCCCATAAATTGAAGAAATCCCTAATATGTTATGCAGAGAGTTAAGAATAAATTAAATGTAACACAAAGTCTAAACTACACAAATAACTTACTGCTATTGAAAAAATCTAGTGAGGAATAAAGATGATGCGAGATCATAAGTTATTTTAGAGTTGCAATGCATAGTAATAAATATACAATAAAAGCCGCCTTCTTATTAAGGCTCTTAGGGGACTTCTTGGTAAGTAGGAAGTCGGATATTGGTGCACCCAACGGCCGTACACATCAATCTTGACAATGACGGTGACCTGTTGGAAAGAAGGGACTTTAGAATGGTCGAGGGATGTTACACGTCACATTAAAGCGGGATAGATTAATCACTCGGCGCAAGGGTTAAAGACTGCTGAGAATTAAATGAAGGTTGTAGTTTTTTGAGTCAACAGATTAGGCAGTACACCTTACTTTGGAATAAATCTAGAGTGTTGTATATACATTTTTTGGCTAGGTCATGGCTTAAATTTTTGAATAGGGCTCGGAATAGTGAAAACTACAGCCATACGAAGGCTAGTGAGGGACGTTTGGGACAAATGCACCTACTTATCATCAAAACATCACCCTCGCTAAAGTAACTCTTGAAGTACGCTTAACAAAGGTAGAAGAGGAGGCCGACAGTAGGCAGTCCTGTCGCTGAAGCGTTAACCTGCTCTCGTAGGCACATGCTCCCACATAGGGGCTGACTCTGTACTTCAGGACTCAAGGAGCAGCAGAATGTGAGGCGCACAGAGTTGAGCGAGACCACGCGTAGACTACTGAGGTTACATAGAGCTACCTGATATCTCTACATGTTTTTTAATAATTATTTCCACTAAAGTATTTAGGTACGGAACTAGTCCTCGCACGTGACCCTGCGTACAGTACATGAAGGACAGGATATTATTTTCACAAGATGACATTGTGTGAGACTTCCTAATTGCGTCATAGATTTGAGTCGTGACATTAGCGTTGTTTTTCGTACAAAAGCGAAAAACTTATCTAAAGGACATAAAAAATCAGCCCATAAAACAAGGTTTAATAGTTGAGTAGAAATTTATCAGTAAGTTATCACTCCTTTAGGTTTCCACTTTGAAACTATTTCCAGAGGAGTTTTAACGGGAGTCTATGTAAGGAGTTTTAAAGGGTTAACGCGTTTCTGCAGTATTTGAAGAGTCACAGGCTCACAATATTCGGTTTATCAGGTTGTCATACATTCCATGTCGAATGCACAGTAGTCTTCTTTATTATATAAAAGCCTGATTACTTAAAAACAAATGGTTGCTCTTAAGTATCTTTTATTCCCGAAAATTGTTTGCATTTAAAATCAGAACTTCTAATCTCTACAATATGTTGACTTCAGAACAATATTCTGTCATTTTCTAGTAGGAATACAAACAGGGGCACTCCGCAACCGAAGCCTTACGAAACATCAAGTGAGCCTTTGGTACGAAGTTGTTGATTCCAAAACAATGCAGAGATGCTCTGAAAAAATTGTACAGGAAGTCCTCAACTCTAGATCGACAATCGATAAGCTAAAAAGTTTGAATTGTGAAATCTTGCCACGTCCAAAACTATTCTCCTGACATTTCTCGCACTGATTATCACCTGCTCAAGCATTGCAAACTTTTTATTCACGATAAACATTATTCAATAATGATACGATAGCTGAAACATTTGAACAGTTTATTCAGGAAAAATTTAGGTTTCCTAACAATGGAATATTTGCTTCAGAAAAATGTTGGGCGAAGGTCATAGAGTAGGAAAGATCATATTTTGATTGAAATACATATTTTGCCACATTTATTTTTCTTATTTTCAAATGCGACATTTCAGGTGTGACAGTCTGTTTGCTAGTTCTTTCGTATAAGTTCATGTCATGTATTTTTCTACTCTTTTTCAAGATACTACCGCCCATTACAAATAAAAATATCTTATGTAGGTTAATGGTACTTTTTAAGTTTTCTTTTCAGTTGAGGGGTGTCAATCGTAAGCATTTGTTTTTAGATATTTTTCAGAGATTTATGTGATAGAGGATCAAGGCTTAATAAATGTTGCAGATGATGTTAGGTGCTATAGAAGCGCACAAATTTTTCACGATATACTGTGAAACGTAAGTCTATTGGGTCAAAAAGTAGATGTTAATTTCATGGATTATTCCTGAGAAGTGAGCGGATTGATAAATTTTGTGCCTGCATGCAAATCAAAAGCATTAATTTACACAATAGTATTTATCTTACGTTTATCAAGTTGTTATGGATCTCATTTAGTGGGGTTACGAAAGGTCATTGAAAAATGACATTTTAAGGTATTTTTCAGGTATTGTGAATTCTTAGTTTAGGATTGTGCTTCAGTAAATATCCTACATATGATTTCCCTTTCATAAAGTAAGACAAACCAGTTTTCAGAGTTTTTTTGTGTACAAATAAATTCATGAATGATAAATAATAATTTGCCATAAGCATGCAACGTATTTTGTCTAATTATCTTTGGAGTGATACGATATCCAATTCTAATAAATTGTAAGCTAATAAATGCAATAAATTCAAATAGGTTAATATCTGGATTGGATGCAAGCAGCTTCATCAATCGATGATTTCTGACAAGTCCTTCAGCGAGAACTCAAAATTAATGAAATTATAAGTATCTGATATTCAAGCATCAAAGGCTCACGAATATTCTTATTATTACTATTTCAACAACCGTAAAAGAAAATGGAGAGATTAACTAGCATGTCTTTGAAAATGTATACAGTTGAAGCAAATTATGAAAAATTTCTCTGTAATAATATATGCGAAACAGCAGCAGTCTTGAATGACAAACAAGTTAAAAATAATACAATCATCACGCGTATCAGGGATGTATCTAACGATTTGTTGTGCAATGACCTTGACCTTTCCTTATACTTCCAAAATGTTAAAATTTTGTTCATTCACACACCTTCAGTGTTTCAAATATGGAAAATTTAGGCAATGCACCATAGTTATATTGAAAACACGTACATGCAAACTGAAGCATCGACGTTTTTCAAAACATATTCCCCTACTTCGATCATTAAATAGTTCCATCATCGAGAGTAAGTTCTCTGCACATAACCTTCTGGCGCACTCGTATCATCGGTTTATAATACGCACTAGCGAATCACTAATTCGTTTTTATTAGTACAATACATGTATAAGTAGCTTCAGTTAAAACTGCCAAAGCATAAAATGCTTACGAGATGAAAATGAAACTACTATTTGCTCCTGTAACTGCACACCCTCTAATTTTGAATCAGAAGTAATTAATTAAGTATTATTTCAGATGCAATTGAATAACACAACCATCAGTACTAGCATAGCCCTCACAAAAATAAACTTTCTGCAATAAATTAACGTTTTTTCATTGCAGAATACAGATATTCGAGGTATTTTCTTGAGTGAAATAAAAACATATACTTCTGTGCGAAATAAATGATCGACAGCAGAGTGATGGAACTGATGCTACTCCAGTTACTTGCTACCGCCGTTACTTCATCAGCAGCCGTGTACCAGACGGAGATTAAAAACGTGACAGTCCACAGCCCCATCATGCTGGTGACCGACGTGATAAATGAGTGTAAGGTTTTTACTATTCTTTACAAAAAGTCGTAATATTTTATCAGTTAAGTAGTTTTAGTAGGAATATAATAGCTGCGAAATATAATATTAAATGTTATAATAAATGCATCGTTTAAAACCTAGTTTCACCATCACTTGTAATCAGAAAAACATGCAAGTGACTACATCGGCTATTAATAAACATCTACTTCAATCCAATGCATTATGCAACCCCTTGAAACCGTATATTTGTTCGACTGTATTTTAAAATTTGAAGTAATCCAAAATATTTTATGTATTTCTTGACGGCATTTTTTAGAATTGGAAAGTTCTACACCGACTCGTACTTGTGAGTCAGCCAAAACAACCCACCCGAATGATTATTTCTAAGTTGTTCGAGAAACTTCAAACAGCTGATGGATATTGTTTTCCACTCCTTAAGCCCATATGAGACGGTGGCAACGACTGTGAACATTTGCGCGTAGCATCGCTAGCTCCTCCCATTTCCTCTCTTTCTGTCGCAACTCTGCTCTCTGTGGACGTGTTCGAACTTACACGAGTGTGGAAATCCGTGATCGCGCTCTGCACGATATGGCGAACATGCACGCCGACGCTGTCTCTGTGTCTCAGTAGCTAGCCAGGCTTCGTATGAGAAGGTTGTCTGCGATAAGTTGTTCTCTCCCTTCACCTCCGCTGCTGGCTGACTGGTGCAGGCGGTCGACCATATTATTTATAGAAATTCTCAGAACACACCCATGTTTATGTAGAGAGATAAGTAGCGAGTATAGAGATAGATCTCTACGAAAAATAGCACTAAACAACATCTTTAAAAAAATGAAGCCAGAGATTGAATTAACTCCAGAGTAAATAAATAAATACACTTCAGTCGCAGTTCAGGCAGGAAAACAAAACTAAAAAGATTCCCAGAAATCAGGTACAGGAACTGATGAAATGGTATTCCCAAATAGCGATTCCCATTTCCAATAGTATTCCCATTCTTAGACGAAGGTGACATTCATTGCGCCTCTTCTTCGTCATTGTATGAAATACTTCATTCTCAGCCCAATGTAGGTAACAAGTTAGTTCTTCCACATGTATTATTACTTCTCTTGTTTCCTGCATAAAAATTACTATTATGATTTTTTTTCGGAAGTTCGAAATCGCAGTTACATTATGCAGAAGTAAAAAATGACGGAAACTAGCATGTATACGCTATTTGTACTTTTTCAGGAGAGTAAGTGTTCTAGTGTAAATTTATACTGTACCGCTATGTACAAATTTTCAATTCGTTTCTCTAATACTCATATTTATTAATGTTCAAAATACAGTCAGTACAGTTTTAAAGTTTGTATGTCAGCCTGATGACTAAACCAAGCATTAAATAATCGAACTAAGTATATAAAATGTGGTGATAGTCATTTCTTCACTTACATCAGAGCTATTTTAATGTACGATGCAGTATTATTAAAGATGGTACCTGCTCTTAAAATTAGAGTTACCTGTACCAATGCACATGCTGCAATTGTGTGTACAAGTGCCTCAGTATTACCAGTATTGGATGTTTTTCATATTTACGACAATCAATCTGCATTCCACCGTGCAAAAAAAAACTTCAATTGCAATCAAGCGTAGTTGCTTGCATTCACGGGCGCCACGCATTCCACGCTAGTTGTTAATCATATATATATGACTCAGATATTGAGCCATATTAATTTCATAATTCTTTTCTAAATGGTATATATATTTTGCTGGTATCAGAACCCCTAAAATAATAATAATGCATTTAATTAACCATGTTTTAATTTTGAATTTCTGTGAATTAACCGTCGAAAATGAACATGACTTGAAAGACATGTATTGGTGAATAAAATAATGAAAACAAATCCAGCTTCTGATTTCCGTGCGCTACTGCGCGCCGTGTCTGTGGCACGCCAACACCGTCTCGTGTAATAACATTGCAGTGTGTTGGTGACGGCGGCCGCCATGACTTCGGAGAAGAGAGCGCATCTCTCGCACCCATGAGTGCCACTTCTTGCCACCGTCTCATACGGGCTTTACTCACTATATGCAATTATTCATCGCAGGTAGCAGGTAGTTTAACAGACTATTTACGAAACAGATCGGCAATCAGTAACTACATACTCGAATACCTGCTCTAGTATCTCAGAGGGCTATAGGTAAACAAGTATAAGGCATCGGAGGTAGACTCACTACGTCCGAAGTATGATCCTGTAGGTGATGTTATTATGATACTTCAATACCTTGGTGGCCCCTTAGTATGACTTCAATAATTTACTATTGAGGCCAGGAAAAGGCAAGATAACCAGGTGGTACAGACTTGTGAGGCATATTGTAAGCTGCTTTGCAGTCAGTGAAATTCCATCCAGAATTTCTTTAATGTGGCAAAACAAGGGAAATACGTAGTAGTAAAATTATTAAGAGTTAGAATGACAACACTGGAAAAAAATTCCATGTCCACCTAAATATAGACGTATCGAAACTCATACAACAATCCGCCCAAATGTGAGAAAAGCAATAACGACTTCATCGCACAATTAGGAAAGCTCAATAAGTTCCGATCCGATTTATACCATATGATCTGAATTTTGATGAACCGTATGCGAATATATATATAAATATATGAAATCAAAGACTACTATCAGAGGACATGCACAGTTAAATCTATAACTGCGCTAGCGAAGGCCATTGGATGTACTAACATTAGATGTTTCCTCATTCTAAAATAAGTCATAGATGTCGACAAAACCCGATATAAACACACTGACATAAAATTTCAAGTAATAAAATAGCTAACGATCCCTTTTACCACCTTTTCAAAGTTAATACATACCAACAAGATGTTAGTTGGACAGACTGACTTTCTTGAGGGATGTTTGCTACAGGACGGCGTTCTTTTCGTTGTCCTCACATAAATTATGCAAGCCTTTAAGTAGGACATTAGACAACTTCTTGTATAGTTTCTCAAATAATAGTTGAATGTCGTAAAATCCATCCATAACAGGAAGAATGTTCATAAACCTCTGACGACAACAGGCTCTAGTCTTGGCTTTCTTTACAAACCGCAACCCCACTCTAACCAGCTCGGGAGTGCACATTTGAGGGATTGTCTAAAACCCTCTCGAAACCTCTTCTATGAAATCCCTCATTTCACTGCTGATCAAAGGATCATCGTCCAAGAAATGCAACTCTACCTCACATTGCTTCTCCAGCCACCCTGCCACAAAGGCTACCGACCTCTCTTCCTGGCACGAGAGAGAAACCTCTGATACGCATTCTTCCATGGAAAACGCATCCTCGGTGCTCATTGGGCCTACGCAGGTGTGTGCGTTCTCATTGTAGGCGTCGGCTTCCACTGATTCCAAGAACAATGCTGCTGTGGTGTGTTCTCCCTCAGGCTGCTTTACACTCGGGGCAGACTGTGAATATCTTTCGACTTTGTGGTATCTATGCCCGAAGCGAGTGCCTGAGGTGCAAACGAACCAGGCAGGGTAAGGAAAACACGACTGGAATAGAGGCCGTATTATTGTGAGGAACGCCGACAGTATGGCACATGAGGTAAATATTAACAGGCAGGTAGTTTAGTACCCAAGGACGACTTGGAAGACCGACGGTTGTCGGTAAGTCGCGTCGTGCGTGCCGTAGTGGTGCGCTGTCGAGGTGGCGATGGAGGCCGTGAGGCTACTGCTTGCTGAGCAGCCGAGACTAGTGAATATCGAAGTCGCTGCGCGGAGAGTCGCAGGGAGAAGTCTTGTGTGAGCCGCTGTTGGGAGGAGGCTCGTTGGAAGACTTGTGTGAGCCGTTGCAGTGAGGAGGCTCGTTGGAAGACTTGTGTGAGCCGTTGCAGTGAAGAGGCTCGCAGGAAGAAGACTTGTGTGAATATCAGGGTTCCTGCGAG
The DNA here is from genome assembly GCA_030386875.1 of Morinoia aosen. Classification (NCBI taxonomy): domain Eukaryota; kingdom Metazoa; phylum Arthropoda; class Malacostraca; order Amphipoda; family Talitridae; genus Morinoia; species Morinoia aosen. The sequence continues at coordinate 25,167,538 of CM059560.1, read as the reverse complement.
TGCACTGTGTGAGCTCTGCGAACTGAACTTGGCTTGGCTTGGCGATGCTTATAGAGAAGACGGAAAGAGAGTTTGACACAGAGTGTGTCGGGAAGAGAAGGGGTGAAGCGGAAAAGGATAGATAGGGAAACGATAGAGATGCGCTTTGCGCATATGATGCTAGTGTTGAGGGTATTTTTTTGTAGGTAGTTTAAGGGTGGTAGAGGTTAATTACCCGTCAGGGCTTTGTATGGGTGGATCTTTAGTTAGTAGGCATCGTTAGTTCCGGACGTGGGTGGGTAGGCTTGCCGTATTGGTTAAGTCTCCTTTATCACAAAATGTTCGCTTGAGTCGGTGCTGGTCAGTCGAGTCTGTCTGTCCGTCCGTCGTTAGAGTCGTGTTAAGTGTATTTTGGTCTCGGTTGGGGTGCGAGTGTTTTCATTTTTGAGCTCTGGAATTGTTTGTGCGGTATTTGCGGGGTGTCTTGCGGGAATGTGAGTTGTAAGTAAAGTTGTGGGTGCGTGTCGTGAATATTTTGCCAGATTCTTTTTGCGTGTTTGTGGAGTGTAATGTTGATTGGTTGCAAGTTTGCTCGGCGATGTAGTTGTGCAGAGGTGTAGAAATCTTGCCATTCTGAATTTGTTATGTATCTCGTGGCTCGGTTTTGTACGCGCTGGAGTGTTGAGATAGATGTTGGTGGAAGTGTGTGTAGGGGAATGGCTGGGTAGATGAGAGTGGATCTTACTAGAGCTATGTAGAGTTGGCGTTTCACTTCTAGGCTTAGGTGTTTGAATCGGTAAAGGCGTGAGAGGTTTTGGTTTGCTAATGCTGCTCGTTGTCTGGTGTGGGGAGCGTATCCGGTTGTGCTGATTGTGAGTCCCAGAACTTTGCCTGAGTTTGTGTAGGGGTGTGGGGTGTTGTTGATGTGCACTGTTGGGTGTTTGCGACGGCTGATGGCGATTATTTTGAATTTGTTTGCATTGGCTTGGATTTTCCATTTTCGTTCGTAATCGTTGATTTGGACGATGGCTCGTGTTGTTAGAAGAGCTGCCATGTTATATGAATGGTTATGGGATGTAATTTGTGTGATGTCGTCTGCAAAAGCTATGTAGTCAGTATTGGGTATTGGTGGGGGGAGGTCGTGTGTGAAGTAGTTGTACAGTGTTGGGGAGAGGACTGCTCCCTGGGGGACACCTGACTTGATGGAGAAGGGTGGGCCAGTGTAGTTTGCGATTCGTATGGCTGCGGTGCGGTTAGTGATAAAGCTATACAGGATTTTTGTGAATAGGGGGTGAATTTGTAGCTGTGACAGTTTGAATTTGAGTCCTGTGTGCCAGACTTTGTCGAAGGCCTTGCTTACATCTCGTAGAATGATGTCTGTTTTGTTTCTCTGTGTTTGTTTAATGTGGAGAGTCTCGTGTAGCGTGACAAGTGCGGTGTGTGTACCTCTTCCGTGGCGAAATCCGTGTTGGCGGCTGTTGTAGATGTTGTTGATGGTTAGGTGGTCTGTTAGCCTGTAGTTTAATATCTTGTCTAGGAGCTTAGCGTGGGTGTCGAGTAGGGAGATGGAGCGGTAATTTTGCACCTCGTGTTGGGAGGTGGAGGGCTTCGGTAAAAAGATCATTATTGCATGTTTCAGTTTTTTTGGGAAATAACCCACTGAGAGGGCGTTGTTATATATGTACAGAAGGTACTGGAGCATGTTTTGCGGTAAGTGTTTAAGGTGGTGTGTGGTTATTTTAGTTGGTCCTGGAGCTTTTTGGGAAAACGTCCGAAGTGCGTTTTTGAGTTCTTCGATTGTGATTGCTGGGTAGGGGAAATTGTGAAGGCGGAAAGTGTCTCCTGTCTCGTGTGGTTCGTTTTGGGAAGCGATGTCATTCATTTGTGTTTCTATGGTGTGTATGTGTTCAGCGTCGAAATCGTTGTTGGGGTCATCAATACCTGAGTATATATTTGACCAGTGTTGTCGGAACAAAGGTTCCTTGGATTGTTGTGAGTGGTAGAAAATGCCGCCTTCTTTAATGTAGGGGGTGTTTTGTTTTTTATTGTTGCCTGACATACGTCTGATGGCGGACCAGAATTGTTTGGGATTGTCCATCTTTTTGTTGTTAGCAATAGTGTTGTTCCATGTCGCCGAGTAGATACGTTGATATACAGTTTTCATCTGTTGTCTGAGGCTGAGGAGTTCTCTGTATAGTTGGGGTGAGTGGCCGTGTTGGAGATGGTCGTATATGTGTTTGTGTCTCGTTTGAAGGACGAGTATGGCATGAGTGGGTTTGATGCCTGGTGTGGTTCTGTGTGTGATAGTTGGAATAGATTGGTTGGAGGCTTCGTTGATGTGGGATTCCCATGTGATTAGGTGGTTGTCTATGTCCTCTAGTGTAGGGCTTAAGTCTTGCGGTATTGTGTGTTCAGCGAGAAGGTTGCGGTATAGTTCCCAGTTTGCATTGTGGAAGGAGGGTCATGGGCGGATGGGAATTTGTATAGGGTTGGCTGATATTGTAGCTATGATGGGGACGTGGTCGGAAGGTGTTAGTGGACCTGGTTCGAGTATGATGTTGTGGAATGTTTGCGTGTTTGATAGTACGATGTCTGGGCTAGTACAAGCGCGGTGAGTGATTATCGTGGGGAAATTAGGGCCGACGTGGAGACATTTGTTCCTATCTATTAGTGAGTGGATTTGTCTCCCCTTCCTGTTAGCGTATGTGTATCCGAAAGTGGGGTGTATGACATTCATGTCGGCTAAGAGGTAAGTGGGGTGTTTTCGGTTAAAGAGAGTGTGCATGTCAATGTAGTTGATGTAGTCAATGCGTGGAGGTATGTAGGTTGTGGCAAGTGTGATTGGGCCTTGTGGTGTTTCAACTGTGATGGCCAACATATCTGTGTGAACGGTATCGTGAAGCTTGAATGGGAGGTCTTTCCGAATTGCTATTGCTACTCCAGAGTGATTTTCATTTGTTTTGTTTGTGGTATATGTGTTGTAGTTCCAAATTTTGATGGGAGTGTCGTTTCGCATGCAGTGCGAGTTTAGTAGAATTATGTGTGGATTGTATTGGCGGTAGATGTTGCATAGTGCGATTTTGTTATTTTGCCAGTGTTGGACGTTGTGTTGGATGACGGTTAGTGTTTTGTTCATTTTGTGTGTATCCATTATGGAGTCGAGTGTTTGCGTTTCTTGTGAGGGGTGTTAGGTTTTGAGCATGTGTCCAACATGACGAAGCGATCGTGTGGGATTGTGGCTATGGGTGCGTTTTTGAGGTTGAATTGGCAGTCAATGATTTCTTCCCAGATTTTGTCCGAGTGTGGATGTGCGACGGCGATTTTGAGGCTAGGAGGTTTTGCGGTTAGTTCCTTCACTATCTGTGCGTTGGTGGGTTTGCTTGGAATATGCTATGAGTTCGTTTCGCTACGGCAGAGTGTAGCCTGGATTGTGTCATCATGTGCAGGGGGTTCTTCCGAGGAGGGTTGTCTCTTTTTCTTCCGTTGTTTGGTTTTCTTCTTCGGGCTGGATTGCGTTCTCCAATTTTCTGTCAGGCTGTCGTCGCTGGTTTCGTCCTGGTTTAAGTTCTCTTCTGTTGAGTGGTGGCTTGCGTCCATTCCGTCTTCGTTGGTGTCGGTGCTTGCTTATTTGGCAGGTGCCTCCGTTGTGTCAGCTTGGGGTTGTTCGTTGGGTTGGATGAACATGTTCAAGATTTTTTGGGAATCGCGATCGGGGAACTTGGTGTTCACGTCGTAATTGTCTTTGAGGGATTTCGATAAGATTGATCCGAAATCTTCTTTTTGTGTGAGGTTTGCGATGTGAGCCTCAATGATAATAGCGGCCAATTTTATATGCATCTCGCTGGTGAGTGTGGGTGTATGTTCTGCTTTTGCAGTTTGTTGGATGGCCGTTTCTGCAATTTCGATGTATGTGTTTTGCGTTTGGTCTGTTTTTTGTTTTTGGAGTTCATCGTTTTTCTTGCGGATAGCGTCTTTCCTGTATGGGCAGGAAGCTGCGAGGGTGCGGTGGTTTCCTTGGCAGTTGAGGCACTTCTTGTGCGTTGATTTGCACTGTTGGTAGGTGTGGTCGTGTGCAGAGCATTCAGAGCAGTTTGGTGTCTTGACGGTGCATTGATGTGTAGAGTGATCCTCAATTTTTTAGCATTTGAAGCAGATCCGTAGGTGAGTGTATTTTTCAAGTTCCTTTTGCAATGGTGTGATCTTTGTGTTGAACATGAGGAGCCCATTCTGGAGAGCGCGCTGTGTCATGGCAGTGTCGGTGAAGGTTACTTTGATCACATGTGTGTAGTTTTTTATTTTGTTTATTTCCAGGACTTTTGACCATTGTTGCACTCGCGTTATTTCTTCCTGTATTTCTTGCGGTTGGCGTTCGCCGATGCTGCTGTCCAGTTGTCTTATGAAGATGGTTCTGTTGGCTCGAAGATCGGGAGGGATGATGGGTTTCAGATTTATTTTCTGGAAGTGTGTGGTGGCTTTGTCCGAGGTCAGTTTATCAATAGCAGTGATGTCATCAGTTATGGCGTAGAATCCGCTTGAGTTGCTGGTGAGTCGTATGAGAGGGGCTTCCAAGTGTTTGAATGTAGTTTCAAAGACTTGTTGTCGTTCTGTATGTTGGCTGGGGTCGATCTTGCGGAGTTGGACTTTGTAGGTAGTGTTGGATTTTTTGACAGGCTGTGCTGGGATGGTTGTGGTAGTTTGCTTGGTCGTTCGTGGTTGAGTGTTGTTGCCAGGGATGGCGTTGGTGCGTGTGTTGGTGTTATGTTGCGTAGTGGTTGGTCTTATATGAGTGGGTGTTGGTAGTATGCCGCGGGAAAACTGGCTATAGCCAGCTCTCCATGAACCTCGACTTCCTTGGTGGGGAAGCATGGTGTTAGTCCCAAGTGTTGGTGTACAGTCTCAGGTGTCGGATTTGTCCGGAAGGCGGCTGGTGCCCTACTTTTACCCGCTCCCCCCCTACTATAATGTGGTTTGCCCAGATGGTCTGGGGCCTTTCGGTACACCAGACTCTACTAACTTCCGGCGACGCTCAACGGTCGGTAAACGTTAGAGCGAATTAAGAAAAGGCTACCCACACTCGCTTGAGAGGCTAGGGCTTGGCAAGCGAGGTAGGGAGTCGGCTGCTGTTGTGAAATCTTGGTAGTGAGAAGGTCGATGCTGAACATTAGATGCTTCTAAGACGGTTTTTACTGGTGAACGAACTGAACTGCGCTTAGCGCGCAGCTCTTTATATAGGCCTGGTGGCGGCCCCACTGAACCGAGCTAGCCTCTAGTTTACCGGCTTGGGGTGGCGCTTTTGAAGTAGTTGAGGCTGAGCTAAGCGTACGTGAGTGTTCCAAGGTGTCGCCTGGCTGCTCGGTGCGCACGGCTTGTAGAGGCTCGGTCCGGTACCCCAGCGCCAGATTTCAGCGCTGATTGGTCGTTTAGTACGATCCCTTCGAGGCTGTGAGGTGGCGCTTTTGAGCTTGTGTGGTGGTGAGCGCGCACTGCTAGATGAAACCACCACACTGCGAATTGCGCTATCCGCTTCTTAATAGTTGCCGTAACATCACCAATCGTTGTCGTGTTTCCTTTCGGAGATCACATCGTTGCCATCCAAGTTCCATGAGGCAGTTCTTTTCTTGTATTTATCATCATCATTTTCCTGTTGCTTTCATTTCTCTCGGTTGAAGATCATGACAGAAGGTCACCATTATTTTGTTTTAGCTAATAAAGACCAAATAGATTGAGACTTTTCAATGTCTTCTTTCACAATTACTGATAATATTGGTAGCAAATCAATTAGGGCCTTACTAAGGTAAATGATAAGTAGATAGAAACGCAAATTACTAGTAAAATAGTGACGTCTTTCAATTAGTAATGGATGACACAATCAGATAGTAAGGTGACACAAGATGTATATAGCGTATTCAAGAAATCTAAAATGACAATAATGCTATCAAATCTCGGAAATTACTTCAACTCCAATCCATCAAATATAGGCGCGTTTACAGGAATTCGCCTAATGACTTTATATTAAGCAGGTGAAGCCTTGTTACTTGATCAGTCGATGAACATTGATTATTAATACATTGATAATTATGACACGTACATCTTATAAGAGGTGAAGCCTCGACGCTGGATTAATTAGTAGAGAAACAAAGATCGTCTAGTACATCGAGCGAAAGGAACGCTAACATCAGTTATCCTACACGTGAAGCTTCCTGGACACGGGTGAGAATATGGATTAACATGTTGGAAAGATACTTAGCTGGATTACTTCAGACTGGCGGTTGATAAGCCAAACACAACTTATGCTAACCGCCTCCCCCACTTGCCCGCAAGGGCAAGCGTGAGAATCACATGTCTTACTCTCGTGACCGCGCCGTCTGTAATCCCGCTTGTCCTCACCAGCCAGGAGCAGCTTGCGCGACTCCGTCAAGAGTACGAACAAACACGTTCTCTATCTCGAAGCTGTATGTTCATATATCATAGGAAATAGCAAGTGCTGTGAGATAATTAAAATGGATTAAGCTTCATAATTGATAAACAAGTAATTTATATAGAATGAATTAGGTCTTAAGTCAACAAGGAAGGAGTTGAAATGTACGAAGAGAAATGGAAGTATTTGGCAATGATGCCTGTATACGTGGCAGACGTAGAGCAGAGGGCACGAAGTACGATGGTGGGGTTCGTAGAGGGTATGATGGCGCTCGCTGGGTTGCCTTCAAATAATGCTTAGCGGTTGGTGATGCTTGGGCTAGAATAATAGAGTCCGGTAATGCTACGCTTATTAACGAGAATATATTATCCGAAGACGGATCTTTTGAGATGATGGTTGTTTGGCCGGACAACTCCTCACTTTAGCGTTTACTTGAACACGGCGTAGGGCAGTTTTAGTAAAACTATAACAAATCGTCATATAGGAATTGCTCACGTTGACTGTCGATAGACTGAAAATTCTCCTTCTATTCTATCACTTTTAATTTTACGTAGAAGAACAGTCAAACCCAATTGAAAACAAATGTTTGCATACAGCAATCATGCTCTTGGTGGTTTGCACAAGAGCTGTTTTGTTTCATGAGTTAGGCACTGACCACGAGTGGCCCCTTATCCTGACTGCTGCTTTGAGCTGTTCCAAGAAAGCCTCTAGACTCCTGGAATTTTTATCTTGGACACATCGGTTTAGATCATTTAGTCTGACATCTCTTCCCTTAGTATTAACATTGGTTGTATTCCACCAATTCAAAATGAATCAAATAAAACTCGCTGTCTCACATGCGCCTTCAAGTGAGAGTGCGGCAACGACCCTTTCATTGAAAACCCTTAAAACATGCTGTACATTCTGAAGTTGAAGTTTAAGAGGATAAACTGCTGAACCGGTTAAAAATATTGACTTCAAAATGTTGTCCTGTTCCGCCTTGTACAGATCCTTCACATCAGAGAAAGACGCAATTGTTTTTTATCAAGAAACAATTTCTTCGATTCCTCCGTGATCCAGAGGTTGCAGATGCACTTTAGCAAATGAACAGTATCAAACAACCGATACCAACCGCGTGTGTGATCCAGAGAATGGATTGCCTGGAAATCGCACCTTCTGCTGAACTGCTTACAGAACTTGTGATTAATTGTATGATTGTCAGTAATGGATCCTATAACAATACAACTTACTGTTCAACAAGGACAGCTGCTTGTTTCACAAATTGCTATTGGTACTTGCAGTAAGCTGGTAAACAATTGTAACTGAAACCATGAGGCTAGATCCGCCGTGCAAGCGTTTCATTACACAAATATGAGACTCGGATTTGAGCCTCGTATACACGTGTCGCGCCTCACGGCCGAAATATCCCCTAGCGTAAACGGCCATTTAGTCTGAGACAGAGCTGTGCATGTCCTCTGATACAGTAGTCCTTGTAAGAAATATGTAAACACTATATGTATATATACACATAAATAACTATTGATAAACATGTAACTGTCACTGATTAAATATGTCACTGTCACCAAAAATTTTATGACTTACTACATGTTGTATGTGAACTTTGCAACAACGTCTTCAACAATTTGTACTTAGCAATGTTGTGATGGAATTAACATTTCCACCTTGTTCGCTTTCCCACCTTATTTGTATGTAATTTTTACCCGTAAAGTTATTATTTGCGTATAACCTTTATTACTTACCTCTAAAATCAATTGCGACCTTTATACGATTAGATATATCGCTGTTACCTCAATCCGTCTATTCCTTTCATAACATGTAACTGTCTCTGATTAGATACGTCAAAGTCGCCAAAATTTTTATAACTTGCTACTTGATGTATGTAAACTTTGCGACAACGCCTTCAGCAATTTGTACTCACCAATGTTGTGATTATTGAACTCCAATATTATTCGTTCATGGACAGAGTATGTGTGCACTCACGAAATCGCGCTAGATTTTTTTTGTTATTTTCTCTCTTACCTCCTAAGCTAGTTTTAGATAGGAATATATTTTTAATCTTGACTCTGTATTTCGTTTTTCAAGTTATATATTCTTACTGCTTACTAATTTTAAAAGACTGAACACGCTGATGTATTCGATGAAATTCACCCAGATCTCAATCATGTGAATAGACTATATCCAAACCTAAACGACACTGATAACTGCAAATATACTAATATATCAAAATTAATTGAAACTATACGAATAACTGGCAATGATTTTTCGCTCCTGTGTTGGAATTGTAGGTCACTCTATCCAAAATTGGAAGAGATACAATGTACTATAACTGAAATTAAGTATAACTCCGAAGTGATCAGCTTCACTGGAAGCTGGCTAGATGACTCAACGAAAGACATGGTTAGAATGGAAAATCATCATAGGTAACATTCGCTACGCAATAAAAAGCGAGGAGGTCGCGGCATCAGTACGTACATATCTAAGCACATAGACTCGAGACTCACAGCAAGTGCAACTATAAATCGGGATCATATACAGTCACTTTTCGTAGAACTGACTAGAAATTGTAAACGAATTATGCTTGGAACGGTGTATACGCCTGCTACAGCCTGTCCTGTAACCTTACTGAATGAGCTCAATTGTGTTATTTCGCAGTTTTGCAGGTCCTTATGCAATGATATAATAATATACGGTGACTTCAATTATGTTCTTCTAAAACATGAAAGCTATGAACCAATCTCAAATTTCCTAAATGGCTTTCAGTATAATTCTTTTCCTCCGATCATCACAAAACCTACACGAATATCCTCAGAATCTGCTATGCTGCTCGCTAATAGCTCTATGACAGACGCAACTGATTTTCTTACTGGAATAATTACTTCTGACTTATCAGATCATTTTACAGATTTTCTCATTAAGAAATGTCTATGTCACTTGCACTAAGACACGGGCTAAAACTTACTCAGATCGTAAGGTAAACGAATCAAATTGGGAGAAATGCGCGCTGCACTATAAGAATGAATGCTAACATTGCACTTTTCTAAAAAATACATTAAATGCAACGAGCATTGATGAAGCAGTAGTAAAGTTGACTGATACTATAATGACCGCATACAATCAGTGTTGTCCTATTGTAACTCGTACAGTTACACTGAAAAATAAACAAAAGCCCTGGTTCACTGTAGACATCGTGATAAATATAAAGAAACGTACAGCGTACCTAGCCATCCTTTGCAAAGGGCGAATATCTAGAGAAATATATAACAGATTCAGAAACTATGTGACAAACCAGATAAGGACATCAAAAAAGAGCTTAGTTAGTTTTCTGAAAAAAAAAATCGTAGGGGTAGGGTACCTCCTTATGACATTTTTCATGGATATTTGGAAGCAAAAACTTGAGTTTTATCACATTATATCAGAAATAGAGTGCATTTCACGCGTTAAATAATAAAAATCAGTTATTTAGAACAGGATTGACATGGTTTTTTACTGTATCAAGAAGTTTGTTTTCTGGAAAAAATCGTAAAAATCTATAGTGTGTGATAACGCCTCCATGACACACAATTGTGTGACGGTTTGCGACAAACGTATGACACACTTAAAAGTGTCAAAATGACTTTTTTTTCTCAGTGTGTGCACTCATTAATAAATCTATGGAACACTCAAAAGAGTGCATGACATCTGTGACCATATTTATATGCAAAATGAAATGAAAAATCCATTTTTCATTTTTTTAAAGACATTCTCTACAGTGACAATTCGTCAAAAAACCATGCCTAATTCAACAAAAGAAGGTCAGAAATAGATTTACAAAGTCATTTTGCATACGGGAATGATCGCAGATATCTTACGATTTTTTGAGTGTTGTACAGAGTTATGATTACATTATCGCAGTGCTTCTTGGTTAGAAAAACGAAATGGTTTAGTAAATTGTAATCGCATTGGTGAGATAAATTGGAATAGCTGTGCTTTTTTTATTTATATGTGTGCGTTCTGTTCAGTTTCTAGAGTAAAGGTAATATTTGGGTGTTTAGAATAGAATTAGAATAAAAAACACCCAAGTATAACTGTTACTCTAGAAACTGAACAGAACGGTAGCATTTCTTTCCTTGATTCTTTAATTACAAAAGAGAGTAATCATTTTTGTAGTTCAGTTTTTCGCAAATACAGTTTCACCGGTCTTGGTACCAGTTTATCTAGTTTTTGCTTCTTTCGATTTAGAATGAACGGTATTAAAACGCTATTGTCAAGGGCCTTTGCAGTTAGTTCTAACTTTAGCAATCTTCATTATGAGTTTACTTTTTTAAGAAGGTTTTTCCTTTCTAATGGTTTTTCTATACAACTTTTTGATACTACTCTGAGGATTTTTTTTTCAATCGAATGTACCACCAAACTTCCACTCTTGCTACTGCAGAAAAGAAAGTTTTTAATTATTATCCTCCCTATTTTCGGTTAGCAATCGAAAAAATGCAGAAAGAATTGTATGTACTTCTATCCAAGTATTTCACTCATGTTAACTTTCATTATGTGTTTCTAAATATATATCCAATTGGTTCCTTCTTTAACTACAAAGATAAACTTCCGAAAGGTATGCTCTCTTCTGTGATTTATCAACACAGTTGCGCACAGTTTGCGTCAGAGTATGAGGGTTCTACCACTAGAGCCTTGCATATTTGCGTTGCGGAACATGCCGGCAGAAGTTATCGCACTAACCGTCCTCTTGCTGCTCTTTCTCACTCAGTCATACGAATCCATGCTGAAAGGTGTAATCTTCCAATAAAATTAGAGGATTTTAACATTTTAGCCGCCGCTTCAAATCCCGTTGATCTCCGTATTAAGGAATCTCTTTATATTTTACAACGAAAGCCTTTTTTTAAATGACTCCCTATCCGCATTTCCTTTGCAAATCGTTTAGGGATTTGAATTAGTTTTATTTAGTTTTTCCTCACTTATACGTTTATTTTTATATTTTCAATTTGTAAATCTATCATTTTTTACCAGAGCATTTTGTTGAGAATGACACATTGAGTCGAAACGTTCAATTTTAACAGTAAAGCTTTTAATATAAAATGCTAAGTTTCAAAGCCTTATTCCTCGCTATTATTTTCTTAATAAAAATTTGTATAAATACAAACCGACAAGTGCTCCCATACGTTCAAAAATGTGCATTGTCTTATACCTATACAACCAAAAGACTTCCGACATCGTATTTCACGGTTGAGAATGTGTTTTTAGAGATGTAGCTGGTTCGTTTGTTGTGAAAAAATGTGCGATATTAAAATGGCCGTTGAGAAATTTGACAAATTTCATTGTTTGAATTTTGTCATGCAAACTTGAAAATCTTAATGGCGTGCATGACGAACAGTTCATGATACTCCAGCAAATTATTGGGAACAAATTTCACAGTTAGACAAAATTTTACGGGAAAAATAAACTTCACTCAAAATTTAACTATCGGTACTCACAACCATATTTCTTCTTTCCTCACACGAGCAAGGACTAATCTTTGCTCATCCAGGTTTTAAAATGCTAATGTAGCTGTCGTTTGTTTCATATTAAGGTGCTTTCAATGGTGCAAATCAGAAATGTTTTGAAGTTTATTCTGACATCAAAAAGTTGTATTCCGCACTCCTTTCCTGCATAGGTGAATGCAGAGCCAAGTGCCAAATGGAGTCCAGTTGTACGGCGGCCTCCTACGACGCCGTGGCTGATCGTTGCTCCATGACCGACGGCGACCCGGCCAGCGTCAGGACGCGGCCTATGCTCGACAGCGTCGCGTTCTTCAAGTACCGTAAGGCGATTTGATTTGTTTATTTTGATTTAAATTGTTTCACACAAAAAGCTTGAATTGCTATTGATCATTAAAAGTTTCCAGTTCTCATTGAAGTAGCCAATGATAACTGGAAAAAGTAACAGGAAAATTAGAAAACTGTTTAGATATCATCCCAGTCGATTTTTTATACGTCCAATAAACAAAAAAAATCAAAGCCATTTTACAGTGGATAATATATTTAAAACAGGTGTGTTCTGTAGAAAAATTGTTTACCAGACCATCTGCAACACGTGCAGTGATCGTTGTTTGAGACGAACAAAATTTTTAGTTGAGTAACCTAAGAAATGAAAGCCTAACCCAACTGGAAGCATGTATCCGAAGTAGAAATCATACACCCATTCATACGAAACTAGAAAATTAATGATCACATCCTACAAAAATATCGTATCATTCACTAAATTTACGGAATACGTAAATGAGGCAATCTTTTCTCAAACTAATCACCCACTCGATTAAATACATTAGGCAACATTATTTCTTTCCTCCTCTCCCACTGTGACAGACTCGCTAAATTTGTTCATGCCAAACTGCTCGTGTTTTGCAATTTAATATATTTAAACTCTGCAGTCAAAGGAAAAAGCTTCTCCCGCAGTCAGTAATGGCCATGGTGCTTTTCAAAGAGTTAAAGTGAATCAGCACTCCATATTGTTTCAGGAACCGACTTTTTCTCATTTTACTGGTAAAAATATGTTTAAAACTAGTTATTATCAAAACAAATAATTCAAAAAGAAGGATTCTTAGGGAATCTCATGCGTAGGATGAAAAGGAAAATCAATGTTAAAAAGTACATTGCCAATATTTTTCATGGCAAACATTTCGGAATGATAGAAGTCTTCACAGCTAAAGCGTAAAAACAAAGAAAAATACATCGTAGAATATACGGAAAAATTCAATAAAATAAATAAGCAAACATATATGAAAACTTAGATCCTATACCTTATTCAAAAATAAGTAGAATTGAAACCTCTGAATACCTCTATGGTATTTGTAATGAAAGTGGTTATAGAATTTAACTTTTCATTTCCAACTGACTTTTTCTGTGGTGGTGAAATTATTACACAGCTTTTCAATTTCATTTCGAACTTTAATTTTAATTAAAAGTGACAAATTTTTCCAGGTGTTTCTGCTCAAATGAATGCGTACAATACTCGACCTTGAAAAACTATCGAGATATATGCCCTGAGAAAAAATAGTACCAATTTTTGACAAACTTAAATGTGTCATACGCTTGTCACTATGACACACGTTTGCGGTCACATGATACACTTAGCGGAAATGACGGCACTTTCAATTCTAATTTAACTTACGCCTACTATCTGTCATCTGACTCGCTTTAACCTCACATTATAACGAATTTACAAGGACCCAATGATTAATGTTAATTCTTTGTAAAAAGTGTGTTATATTAATCAATTTCAGGTGAAGATTACATTCTCACAGAATAAATACTGTACTTAATTATTATATCCATCTAAATAGCTTTAAAAAAATTGATATTGCTACACAGAAATACAGTGGTTGCCGCGATAACTTTTTTTTAACTTGCGATAACGATAGAACGATAGTTTTTTCCCCAACCTGCGATAAACAATAAACGATAAAAAATTTCTTAACCCAACCTGCGGTAAGCGATAAACGGTAAAACGATGGCGATTTATTTTTTTTTACTTGCGATAACAAAAGCGATAAATGATAAGTACCTTTATTTAGTTGAAATATTTAAAAAAGCATACAAACTATTTTTCCTCAGTGAAAATTAATTAAACTAAACAAAAACTGTCACTGGAACCAGTCTATGGCCTACAAGTTCTATTCCACATAAGTATCTCTCTCTGAGTCAGACTCTCCCTCCCTCCTCAAGACACCATTCAGGAGTTTTTCAGGTCTGAACGTGTGACTATTGCCGTGTGACTATTGTCGTGCCTATTGCCGTGTGACTATTGCCGCCGTGCAAATTTTTTTAATTTTTACAAAAGTCGTCTTTGAATTTATCGTTTATCGTTCCTCATTTTTTGGGACTAGCGGTAAGTGAATGAGCGATTATTTTAGAAAACTTTGCGATACACGATAAACGATAACAGGCTTGACCTCAGCGATAATTATCATTTATCGTTTATCGCTCATTTTATCGCACGCGGCAACCACTGCAGAAATAACCCCATCAAAACATCATTCTGAATGTAATCAACGTCATTTGAATCAGCCCATTGTATTGGAAGCCTTTAGAAATAATTAGTATATAATATCAAATTAATGTATTCGAATGGTAGTAAAGGTTAGAATGTCTATGACATTGGTTCTTAACCTGGGGACGCGACCCCTGAGGGGGGGGGGATGAGCGGATCCCAGGGGGAGCGCGAGCCTCTGCAGTAAAGCCTGATTTTTACCAGTAATGTTTTCGACAAAAATGTAAACTTTCACTGTTGAATAAGTAGAAGTTTGAAATGCGTTGAATAAGTTTGAGAACCAATTTAAAACAAAACACTAAGGGTGGCTCGAAGGGAAAAATTTATCCTTAAGCGGGCTAGTAAAAAGGTTAGGAACCACTGATATGTGCACTTTTCACATAAAGAAAGCAATGACACTTTGTTCCAGTTTAAAGACAAAATTTTGAAATGGTCAAAAATGGCTGATGCATGACCGCAACGATCAGAGACTAAAAAGAAAGAAAAACTGCACTGGGTTTCAATTTTATAGATATTAAATACGTGCTCATTAGGTTTGCAGTAGCAGTATACCAAAAAATTACTCTTATTTATGTGTGAAAAGTAGAATACATTCATATTAGTAATCAAAACTAAAATTTTTGGCTAGAATTAGAATAATGACTGGAAGTAAAGAATAAATTAATTTAGATTAATTAATTTATTTCTATATTAATCCCGAAGCGTACAAACCAGCGCAAGTAATTTTGCTTTCGTTAACAGATGAGCCTGAACTTTCACACAGTTAGACATGTCTTCCACAATTGTAGAAATGTTCACTTTGATACTGAAAAAGAAATTGCAACACCCATCCTCTTGCACACATCAAAGTCACATTGAATAACCCGCCAAGAAAAGAATAGTTATATTTTCACAGACACATATACAGGATGGCCCATAAGTTAGGTACATTTTTAAACTATTGCAAATATACAACTACAAATGGTACAGAGATTTGATTAATTCAGAATGAATGACGAGATTCCAAAATTTTCTACCAGCTTATCAAGTCTACCAACAATCACAGCATATCGCCTAAAAATTCATAACATTTACTCCTCAAAATGAATCGCTACGCAATGGACTGTGACCGCCTCGATCTCCAGATCTGAGTGCTATTGATTTTTTTTTGTGTGGAAACTTTTGAAGAAAAATGGTAACATTTAAATGCCTGACACTTTACAGCAATTGAACTAAACATCATTAAAGAAATTAGCAACATTTCAGCAGAGACATTAAGGAAAGTAATGAACAACATCGCTGAAAAAGCACTCCATTGTTTGACAAATAATGCTCATTCAAAAGATACGGTATCCATAGTTAAACGTATTTTATTGTTTCATTTAAATATTTACATTAAACTTTGGAATTTTGTTTTTGATTCTGAATTAACTGAATCTCTTTACCATTTATAATTTTATAGGTATAATAGTTTTAAAAAGGCACCTTTCTTATGGGCCACCCTGTATATAACAATACAAATTGTGTATCACAGTACATTGGATGTACATCTCGTACTCTTCGCACTCGAGTTTTCGAGCATTCTGGTAGAAGCCTTAGAACAGGCTCAATTTTCTCAAAACCCCCATTTTCCCCCCTTCGAGAGCATTCTGTCGTGTGAGATAATTTGTTTTTCATTAATATATTTTCCGAAATTTTCTGGCTTTTCCAGTCAAAAATTCCTGCTATTTTGGGGCCTTAGTTGGCTTATTATGAAACTTTTCATCTGGAAATCCTGGTTGTCACTGTTTCTTCGACTAGCCTCACAACTGGACGCATCTGATCTCAGCTCTGCCTTTCATAGTGTTACCAGCGATCAAAAGCTTCTTTGTCGGTTATATGCTATCTTAACTATCTAAGTGATAAATTTTAGTTTTGTATATTTTTTGCGTCGTGGGCGAGCCTCGGGCGTGCATCCCGTTCGTACGAACGTCGCTTGATTTTGTGTTTTAACTTTTCAATTTTAGGAAATCGTTTAAGTTTTTTGTTTTATATTGCGTTATTAATTAGTGTAGCGGCGGCGCGCTTCAGTGTTCGAGAATAGAGAATTTGGTGATTAGTGAGTTTCAAGATGTCAGGCAAGATGACAGTGGAGGACTTTTTCCGCCTGAAGGCCAGCAGCAGTGATATGACTCAGGAAAGGGAGCGAAACTTTTCCGGGAGTTCGGGATCAGTGAACATTCCTACCATCTCCCGCTCGAGCTTCCTCATGTTCCTGGGTAGTGAGCCGGAGGACAGTTATTAAATAATATAAGGTGTTTTAAGTGTAAAAACCAGTTTTTAACTGCATAAGTAGCACCAATATAGTATTTTTTGATTTATTGCCGGATTTCTCGCTTATCACTTATCGTTTTAAGGTATCTAGGAAATTTATCGCTCTATCTTTATAGTACTTAACAAAATTTAATCAAATTCGATTAGGTTGAAAAAGAGTACACCTAACGAAAATTTTTTTTTGTTATGGAACCTAGAACAATGAAACTTGGTATACATATAGAAAATGCATAGCGAAAACAATTTTGTTCGCGTGAAAAATGCAATTTTCTGTATAGCATTCGGGATATTCATAAAAAACGGAATTTGAGGGGCATCTCCTTCATCTTCATCTCCAAATGCGTCTCCTCCTACAGTTTTTGAACCACCATGATGATTTTAGTAACAAAGGATGCAGATATCAGGCATTACAATAACCTTCATGACATTTTATAAATTCCCATTTGAACTTAGAAAAAAATTCGAACGCCAAAATTGTTCTCAAAAAATTGCGTTTTTTGTGACGTTATAGCTTTTGATCGAAAGCGAATTCTGAATTGGCATATATATTATGGTAATGCCTGGGTCTTTCCACATCCAATGATACCAAAACCATCACTGTATCTTTAAAACTGTAAGAGCAGGTGCATTTTGAAACCCTACATTCCGAACCTCCCAAAAAGGCAAAACGAAGAAACATAAACAATCTCAAGTTTTCTTCGTTATTATTTGTGGGATGAGCTAGGACCCTTGAAATCATTATACAGTAATAAATAGACATAGAAAATGACATAGCAACGTCGAGCCGTGAAGAAACAGCAGAAGGAGCATGTAGCATGATGAAATACCACCTCCCCTCTCCTCTCCCTCCCATACTTCAAATCCCCGTAGCGGACGAATGAGCGAACGTACGAACCTCATCTTTCACAAGATGAACCTGACCTTTTTCACCTCCTATAGCAGCTAAAATCTATATCACCCCATATTTTTCAATTCCTGGGGGGACGCTCCCCTTATTGTTTACAATATGTAAAACTAGAGTGAAAAGTTCCGTTTAGATTCAGTGAAAATAACTGCTACTACCATTGGGTACTTGCATCCATTACTACACAGTTGGGTGGGTACCCGACTGCGTAGCAAAGTAACCAGGGTTGGGTTTAATAATCCACCCAGTACACCTTAGAAAATATGTTGTGTACACCATAATACATAATCCAAATAATCCCCCCCAGTACACCATCTGTACTGGGGTGGACCATCTGTACCCCAGTACACCATCTGTACCATCTGTATATTTTTAAACCCGTCTTTCATTGAGCTAGTAAAATTATGCCTATCATCTATCCTGCATAATGATAATTCAATTATTATTCTTCCTAAAATTAATTCACGAATAGAAATGATGGTAAAGATAGCTGATTTAAAAATCATTTTAATAAGTGAACGTTTCGGCGTCAAGCTCAAGCCACTATCAACACCTGTAAAAGATAATTGACATACAGAAAATAAGACATGGCCAAAAGACAAAAAAATACAACTCAAAATAGTACAAAAAAAGGCAATTGAGAGATAATACTGTAATTATTTTTTCAAAATCAGGTTATTTCTAGCTAGAATGATGACAACATTGAATTTAGAGGTGGTTTCAACTGTTTGATGTAAAGAGATTCTAGTATATGTAGGTCGTTTCTATTTGCACAGAAACTTAAAATTGAAAAATCAAATTTGCTTACTATAACACTACACTGCTCAGCGTGATCCCTAATGGCTGAAGAAGATGGCTTAGCTAAAATTCTACCCGTTCTGGAATTCCTACCAACGTGCTCGAAAAATCTAGTTCTAAAACTACGCTGGGTGCAACCCACATAGCTAGACCCGCACAGCGGGCAATAATACTTAAAGATTATGCGAGAGCACAGTTCAGTAGGCAGAAGGTCTTTAAATCTAAAAAACGATCCTATAGTACACTTATATGTCAATATTAGAATAAAATCTAAGCAATTGTAAAATTTCTCCACCAGCTTTGAAACGTCACTGGCTAGCTTCTCGGACTGGGCGCCATAAAAAAAGAAGTTACAATAGAATTTCTTCTTCTTTACAGTTGCCTCTGAGTAGATCGGTACATATTTTGTTGTCTAAAAATAGCCTTATAATTTTAGAGATTAGGTTATTTGAAAAACCATTGTGGCTGAAAAAAGTGTGTAGAAAATTAAATTCATCATTTTTTTAAATCAGCTATCTTTACTATCATTTTTATTTTAAAACTGGCAAATGTGCTCCAACTTGATTCACAAATGTGTAACCTAATTACTAAATCCAAATATTCTCGGTTATTTAATGTTTAAGGGGGTTTAGAATAATTTCCTAACCTCTAGTGCCTATAAATTTTCATGAGCTTTTGAACTTCATGAGTTCACTACATATTTTACTATTTAAACCGTGCAAAACAAAATTAGAAATATAAATTAGCTTACAAGGCAGTTTAAGACTCCCTAACCCAAACAGGAGTTTTCCAGAAATAGAAAAGAGGATGGTGCTATTTATAATGGAATTAACAGAACGGGGAATCTATGCACAATAGGGTGTCCCAAAAAATCGAAGTGAATCGGACACACTCCAGCACTTGTTGCCCTTGTTTCCTGTCGTGACAAATAAAAACAGGTAAATTTTCAGCTTCCTATCTCGTCTTTCACTGGTCGCGCATTTCATTCAGTTTTCTGCCGGGCGTCAGGTTGTGCAGCGGTCACTGGCATAGCGTGCAGCGGTCAATGTTGTAAGGGCATTAGGTGAGCTCTATTGTACAATAACAAATATTTTTTTTGTTTCATGAATTTACTGTTTTATGCACCTTGTGCAATATGCATAGATTCTGCATTCCTCAACTCCATACTAAATGGTGCCTTCAGCTTTCCTCTCTTTGAACATCTTTGTCGTGGTAAAGGGAGTCTGAAACTTAATATATAATAATAATGCTTCCGTATCATAAATTGAGCTCGCGTATCCTAGATACTTGCGAATCAGACTTCTGTCACGATTTTAAAATTTTCGTTAGCTTGTTTGCTCTTTGCTTTTTCTTCAGACTTATTGCGGAAATTCAGCTTTTACTCATCTTATGGTGACTTATGGGGTGAGTAGAGGTGTGAGTGGTGCCTTATGGTGCCACTCACCCTTCTACAGCAAGGCACCACTCACCCCTCCACAGCAAGGCACCACTCACCCCTCTACAGCAAAGCACCACTCACCCCTCTTCAGCAAGGCACCACTCACCCCTCTACAGCAAGGAACCACTCACCCCTCCACAGCAAGGCATCACTCACACCTCTACAGCAAGGAACCACTCACCCCTCCACAGCAAGGCACCACTCACTCCTCTGCAGCAAGGCACCATTCACCCCTCTACAACAAGGCACCACTCACCCCTCTACAGCAAAGCACCACTCACCCCTCTTCAGCAAGGCACCACTCACCCCTCTACAGCAAGGAACCACTCACCCCTCCACAGCAAGGCATCACTCACACCTCTACAGCAAGGAACCACTCACCCCTCCACAGCAAGGCACCACTCACTCCTCTGCAGCAAGGCACCGTTCACCCCTCTACAACAAGGCACCACTCACCCCTTTACAGCAAGGCACCACTCACCCCTCTACAGCAAACAACCACTCACCCCAAATTCCTCTTACCCCTCTACAGCAAATACTAAGCAAATTTACTTTGTTTTCTGCAGGAAATCAAAAGTCTATGCATCAGTTAAACTATTACTGAAAAAAATTTAGTTGTCCTCAGACGTAATTGTTGATAAGGTAAAATATCTTGCCTTATGATGATTATATTATCAACATATTGAAATGGGAAATTTGATGTAGTTTACATTTATTTCCTTTCAATAGTATTTTATAATAGTTTCAATAATTATAAAATTTATGCAGCCATTAGTTGTTGGTCTATATAAAATGGAAGAAAAGTTACAATTTTATTATTTGATGTAAATTCAGGTCGAATCTCATAGGAGCTATAAAAAACGTTCGTTTTGCGCGACCATTAAATATTGCCCAATGTTCTTGAAAATTTGGTGGAATCATTTTCATTTGACAAGGAACCAGAGCAGCATGTGCTGGATTTGATATCATTACTTTGAATTTCTACCTACGCTTGGGACACCCTAAATTGCACATGGTGTGGCTCAACAACCTGCGCATGGAAACTGTAAGATTGAAGGAAGCTATCAAAGGAAATTAAGAGTTGAAGAGGAAAATGATAAGTTCCAGTTGGAAGGATCAGCAGTAATCGAGAAAAGATGCTCTGCAACAATAAAAACACCATCCTTTATTTAAAAAAAGGATTGCGTAAACTTGAGTTCGTGACCTCTCCAATTGTCAAACATATCTGTTCAACGTATAGAAACTAGCTGAACACACATGAAACTGCAAAAATTTCGTGGTTTTGATTGCTCCAACGGCTTCCTTTGTGTTTGTTGCATTAGCTTCTACTATTTTTTGAATTGCGAAAGAAAGCTAGTTAGGGCGTTACGAAGAGAGGAAGGATGAAGGCACCATTTAGTTTAGAGTTAGGAGAATGCAAATTCTATGCCCAAGGTGTCACTCAAGACCCACAGCGAATAAAAAAAATGTAAATTAAGAAAGAAGGCTATGAGACAAGATCCAATATAAGGGAAAAAGCCACATGTGCTAAAAAAACATGGCAGCAGCTAACCCAAAAAACGATGACTTTTAACAAAAGAGAGCACACATTTTATTTCAGCAAATGAAGAAGGCCTGCCTAACATTTAGCTCGGGACCTCACATTTCCCCGCTGGGAGCGCTAATTCCGATAGAAACAGTAGTTGTTTACCCGTGAGGGGCATAAAGTAAATCAATCTGCATCAGTAGTGTGCCTGAACACTCAAATAACATTCGTGTACCACTTCACCAATGAATTAAGTCATAAATGATCAGCTCTAGCCCATCCAACAATGAAAACGAAACATTGTCATCGCCTTCATTGTATTTAATTATTAAGTTGCCTCATTTTTCTTGCTTTCATGAAACTGTTACTGAATCACTAAACGCGAGAGGGAAAGATTGATGGATCTACTAGCATACATTTTTTTAAATATTTTAAATTCTTTTAACAAAATTCGAAAATTATAAAATTTCTGTTGGTGAGCTCATGTTATAAAAAACATTCTTAGGAATCTTACGATTTGCTTCACTCCTTTGTAAGTTTGTTCGTTCGTCTGCCACAGCTTGCGAAAGGCTAGCCACTTTAGGTGTGCCCACAAAATCCGAAAATTATTAATTTTCTGTTGTTTAGCTCATATAAAAACTGGAACTTGTTGACGCTTCATATTTATCGCCTCATACGGTTTTAAAGATACAGGAATGGCAAATATGTATAATTCGATAGGGCTCAAAAAGAGCTACACAACAATTGAAATCGATTTTTAAAATATTATTTAGTTTGGAATGATATGACAAATAGTTGGAAAAAATGAGAAAATAAGACAATTTTCTGAAAATAATTTCCTAAAATTCAACGAATTTAACTACCAAAATTCTACTCCCATTATTTTTATATAATTCATTTAGCTATCTAACCTAATAATACCCGTTGTGTATTTATTTATATATTTATTTATGTATTTGTTTGGTGTCCGCTTCTAGTAAAACATAGGACGTCTGAGTTTGCGGTATCATGGGTACCGAATTCCTCAGTGTAACACTGAATGATCGCCTTTACATGCATTGATATGTTTGACATTTTATCAGGATTGGTTAGTATAGGATAGGTTAGGATAGGTTAGGTTAGGTTAGTGTGAGTTAGATAATGTTGGCTGAATGTTTTCACGGGTCCACCCAGCTTAACGATGACATTGTCCGTGGAATTTCCACGAGTCATGCTGCTACCTAATAATACCCTTGGTTTATTTGTTTGGAGTCCGCTTCTTTCATTTCTCTGCCACGCTCATAAGGATAGTTATAATAACCGTATCTGTCATACGAGTTTCACCAGTGCACATGTACAAGAATATTTTCATCACGGGTACTGATAGGATGAATGTATTTGTTTATCATCCACATCTGGAAAATTCGTTCATGAAAGGTATTGAATCCCGTCATTTTTGATGGGCTGTGACCACTAGTCTAGAATAATGTTGCCGGTTCTGTAACTTAAAAATTGTAAGAGTCGCAATTCCCACTCAACCAATTTTTATAATTTTTTTCGAAAAAATTAATTTCTTAATAAAATTTAAAAAACACCCGAAACCAAAAAGGACTGTTTCATGATTTCACACCTATGGTGAAAATTTCTGAAAAATCTGTTGGAATATGATGGACTTTTTTTGGGCACAGAGTCCAGTTCTTTACATTCAGTGGTATTCGATCCCTAATCTATTGAGCATTCAAAGTTTGTACTAACTTTCAATATTTGCATCAGGAAGTCTTATTTTTACGCCACTTTTTCCTTAAATACTGGTTTTCCGTTATTTATTATCGATAGACAAATCGGTAAATTTTTCTGAACGATTTATGATTACACTCCAGCACTTCAATCATATCAACAGAAGTTTTTTCTCAAGCTTCCATACTTCAGACACCAGTCGGTTTAAGTTGAATCCGGAGCTTTCACTCCTGATCAAAAATTTTTTTCCACAACTCAAAGCTCATTCTATTCGTGTCAATAATTTTGCAATCGGTTCCCTTTTAAGGTTCAACAATATACCGCCCCTGCTATGTGCTCGTTTCTGGTTTACCAGTTTAGTTGTCCACGTTTTGAATCAAGTACGTAGGTTCTACCCGTCGTACTCTAAAGTCCAGAGTAGCCGAGCCGCAGTTGTAAAATCGGCCGTCCTCTTCGTTCCCCTCCATTACCCTCTTTTCGATCCCACGCTGAAAACTGTTACGTCTCGGTTTCCGGGAACCATTTAAAATCCTTCAAATGCCCCACGTATGATTGCTTCACGTATCCATGAGTCTTGATACATTTTTAAACTCAGACCGGCTCTAAATGGCACTCTAAAGTGCCTTTCCTATTCTCGTCGCGAACGAGTGGTCATAAGTTTGCGTTTATCATTTGTTTGTATTCTTGAATTTTTTATCTACGACTATTCCTTCACATTTTAGTTTTCTTTTTATGTTGTCGTTTTCATTTACTCATATATATTTTGTTTTGTCGCCAAACCTTTGCTGAACACAATTTTATGAGTTCCAAACGTTGAATTTCATTCATTTAGACTACTAATTTTTTAAATGAAATGATTATACAAAGAGAGATTTTCACTTTGCTTTTCCATTTATAGAATATGTGTCCAAACGACCTCATAATAAACATCCTTAGACGCACTTGTCACTCGTTTTTTGTGACATACTTTCGTTCACAATAATCAATTGTGATTTTTTCCTTCGACAACGATCTGAAATTAGCTATCAAAAGCAAACATACGTCACCGGTGGACACCTGTGTTAAAATTTTTCGTTCATAAAGCTTAAATTCCTGAGAGATTTTAACTCTTGATAATACTTTCAGAGTACTCGGAGCCTGCTGTCGAAATTTTTACCACTGTTTTCACTACAAACGGCACGCCAGACGCGCTGAGAGCTTTGTGCGCCGAAGGAAAAGGAATACCTCTCGTCATCACTACCGAGCATGTGAAGGCAGAAGCCATACAGCTTACTAAAGTTATGAAGAATGTATAAAATTTTATTTCTATGGTATACAAGTGGGAACAGTATAAATTTTGTTGAAATTAACAAATATTAATTCTATTTATGGTAATATTATTTTGTTCTTGCCCATTCGCTTTTTGAGAGTAGCGTCACAATGATGGATAAATTGCAAGATTCAGACAAGGATACAGTGTATGTGGATGCACTGGGGAAAATGCCCTTCACAAGACTCTGGATTTGAAAGCATAGATTATTGGATGCAGCCGATGATACAGAAAGACATAGCAGAAATTGGCGAACTTTATCTTATTTATAACGAGAACTCTTCTATGAATAGCGCAGTATAACTGTACGTTGCCAACATGTTGAAATTCAAGACTGTGAAAGAATTAAAGAATTAAATTATTTCTCTAGTGGAAAAAATACGCTCTCTCCAATGATAAACGTATGTTAACATTATTGAACAGCACAAACTGGACAAAAGTATGCTGCAATAGACGCGTTTCCTGGCTTTGTAGCGCTGTAGAAGCGCTTCAGTGAAACCAGACATCGGGTTTGATGAACGGAGACGAGCTTATAATAACTGACGATGAGCATTGTGTCAGTAGCACTCAACAAAAAAACGCTTTTATTTAAGATTTAATTTAAAACTGCTTCTGTTATTGACCTAGAAAAAATAATTTTACGTTGAAAAAATTACGGATTTTTTATCAGAATATTACTCAAAGAATATTTATACGTATGATAACCATGAATATATCCGAACCAATTTTTGTGTTCCTAAATAAACCATGTTAACATATCGAAGAAGCTATCTTAACAAACCATGAAGATAGATACTCGGTTGATATAACTGCCTTTACTGAAGAGCGAACGCATCTGAGTTTCATGGTATTCTGCTGAGCGAATAATTTTATTTGCAAGATCAGTGTGAACATATAAGGTGAATTATAGATGACTTTGAGATGGTATTTAATTTTATATAGAAAATGAAACTGCATTATATACTATATATATTTATTTTATGATACATTATGCAGATCTCAGTTACATTACCAATTAATGTCTCTAATGACCTCGATTAAAAGATACAATTTTGAAACATTGACGTCGTTTACTTTTTGAGAAACTGGAAGCTTTTTCTTTGAGTCATTTAATCCTTCAACAAGAAGGCTATTTATTATTCAGGGAAATTAACATTTTAATGTTGGTTTCCGTCCATGTCTGAACTTCAAAAAACTTAACCATTCAGAGGTAAAGAACGTAATTCTTAACATTTGTACACAATTGCAAACAACGCAGACAAAGGACCGTGGACGATACATGAAGGAAAGATTGCTTGGCTTCCCGCTCGTGACTGCACGGAGGCATCAACCTGTCGCTGGCCAGACGGAGTCAAGGTGACCGACGGAGTCTTCACAGCTGATAAGATTGGAAAATACGCGACTGGCTCTTCTGCTGCGAGCATCTTGACGAAAGACGGTAACATAAGGGCAGTTCGCAATCCATTTGATATAGAAATACCAATTCTGTGTTCCCGAGAAGCTGACTGAATTTTTCCAATTTTGGCATTATGATAAAAATTTGCAACTCAATCAAGAGCTAAAACTAGAAAAGGCTCGAGTTACTTCTCGTCTAAATTTGAGAGCGGTAACTAAAGTAATCATCTTTCTTTTGACTTTGAGCAAATTTTTTTCGGCCGAATGTTAAAATAAATAAAAAAGGAAAATTGGGCAAATAGTTGTTAGAGCATATCGTTATTTCAGTAATTCAGCAACTATAACAGTTGAAAATGATTCAAGCTACTTCTTAGTTTAATGAGTTAGATTCGGCCATATTTTCTAATATATAGCTCGAATAGACGAAACCGTTTGATGTCTTTCATTCATTTGCAGCTTCCTATGCGACCATGTTTCACCTCGGAGCTGTATTGATGTTTTCTTCACTTTTTACGCGGAGAAAGAACTTTTTAGCATTACGTGATGGAAAACACCTAGAATACAAAGCGTATCAAAACGTAATTCTAAAATTATATCAGTTAGAACATACACTTCAGAGGCTCTTGGGATCCACGTTGAAGGTTCAATGAACTTGACCTCAAGTTTTAATAGAAGTGCAGTTTGTGATCATTTTTCAACATCTCAAGGTTTTTTAAACGTTCTCTGATGGTAAGTTTCCTGAGATCTCATTCTCTTCGCACCTGCGCGGCATTTTAGTCTCCCGCACTTGCGTTTGGTACGTTTCGTAAGCAATGAAGGCAAACAACGAGAATCGCAATTTCGGTTCTCATATCATGAAGCAAGAAAAATACTTCTCAATAAGAAATCTTTCTGTTGCTAGAAACTCTTTGATTTCTAGTACTTAGAATGATTGGCAATGTGCTTATTCATGAAATAGACATGTCAAACGAAGCAAGTTTTTCTCAGAGTAGAATGTTTTTTAAGTTGAAAATATTGTATCTGCTTAGAGGTAAAACTTGTTCATTTAGATTCCTGCTCAATGACTCTTTCGAATTCATATTCAACAATGTCAATACAAAATCCAAATGACTGTAGTTGCGTTTTTCATCTTTGACTAACGAAAACATTCCAAACGCGTTGAAGTTTCACCTCTCAGACACTTTCAGTCCTAATTCTTTCAGTTGATAAAATCGGAGGGAACGGAGCTCTAAACTCGTTTTTTTCCTCTTCAACTCAGTTTTTGTGCTTCAGTGTCATATTTATCCTATTCACCTTCAGCTTGCCGTACACGCCATGGCTATTTTCTTGAATTTCTTTCCGTACTGCACCTATAGAGTGGCATATATAAGTTTGAGACATCACATTTGCAGTCAAATTTTCTCTTTGAGCTAAGATTTTTACTTGTGGTTTTATCAGCATATTATAATGCTCTACATCAGACAGTTTGTGTGAAATAATATAAAAAATCGGTATTGAAGTTTCATTAATCAAAAATCAGAAAAACCTTGAAGAGAAGTACGGGAACTGAGTATTGCTTATGTCTTCTTGTCCAATATCTGACTATATTCATGAATGAACCAGCAGGTTTAATGTGTTTTAATAATATCTAAATGTTATCTTCGACCAATGAGAGAGGAGTGTGATTGTTTACGTAACAACTCCTTTTTTAGTTCTTTTTATGCAGAATGTTTTGCAGATTTGGTCAAAAATTGATCAAATACGGTCGAAAATACGTGAAGAAAGACGAAACCCAATTGAAAATTTGCAGCAAACTTTATTGATGAAGTTTTACAAGAGGAATCTAAAATATCGAATTAATAGAGCAGCCTGGCGAAAAAAAAGATAGTGCAAAATAAAAGTGACCGTAAAAAGAACTTTTGCGCGGCTATGGAAACCGGTTACAAGTAGTTGAGCAAAATTATTTCATATCATAGTATATAACGATTGTATCAAAAACTGATTAATTGCTTCGGACTATTTTAAATGCTGAATTATCCAAATATTTCTACACTGACTTTTCTGTTTTCTTTCCACAATCAGAAGTGTACATGGCTGCAAAAAATTGTCAGCTAACAACAACTTAAAATTTCCCTTCAGAATAAAAGTACGACTGAATATCATATCACCAATACTTTTAGATCACTCTCTGGGTAGTATACTCGCAGGCATTACTTTAGTAACAATCGCAGGCATTACTTTAGTAACAATCGCAGGCATTACTTTAGTAACAATCGCAGGCATTACTTTAGTAACAATCGCAGGCATTACTTTAGTAACAATCGCAGGCATTACTTTAGTAACAATCGCAGGCATTACTGTAGCAACAATCGCAGGCATTACTGTAGCAACAATCGCAGGCATTACTTTAGTAACAATCGCAGGCATTACTTTAGTAACAATCGCAGGCATTACTTTAGTAACAATCGCAGGCATTACTTTAGTAACAATCGCAGGCATTACTTTAGTAACAATCGCAGGCATTACTTTAGTAACAATCGCAAGCATTACTTTAGTAACAATCGCAGGCATTACCCAGATAACTTGCGCGAGCGTATCTCGTGAAGCGATTATACAGGCGCTGCAGCGAAAATGTTTTACAACTTTGCTCAGGGAAAATTCACCAACCAACATCACATCAGCTGATGCGCTAATTGATTAGAGTCACGCACGCATGCTCAATTTGTCTTAGAATCGTTTAGCAATCGACGTATTATATTTAAATGGACAATTATTTATTTTCCAACGTATCAGTGTTAGTTATCATGTAATCTTTCACCTACAAAAAATTTCCTGTGAATTGTTGTGTCTTATTTACCCAATTGAAATTCTGAGCCTTTTACAGATCGTTTTCAGGCAGTTATAAGCCAAGAGTTTAGTCGTTTTCAAGCAGTAAATTAGCCTTTTTCGGAGCAAATGTCTAGTATTTTAAGCCCTTTTAAACGGCTATTTCTGGGCATCGAAACGGCTAATGCAACGGCCATTTTGGGCTTCTCTACTACCTGAACGAGGCTATTCACGACCATTTTTGGCTTTTCCATTGCTTGAACGAGTCTCGTCCTAGCCTTTTTGGGCTTCCTTACTGCTTGATCAAGGCTAATACCGGCCCTTTTGGGCTTCCTTACTGCTTGATCAAGGCTAATACCGGCCTTATTAGGCTTCCGTACGACTTATAGAGGGCCTTGCAACGACCTCAAAGAGCTCCAACATCAGATTTTTTATACGATATAAAGAGTTTGTAAGGCCGGGTCTTGTGACTGCTTCGCCTAGTGAGTTCCAATTTGAGGCGAGTGAAGCAGCGGACTTACGTTTATACTTCTCCGGCTGTAGGTATCGATGATAAGCGGCGGAGAAGTGGGAACTTTTTGTAACATAAATTTACATTGGCATATATTAAGATTACTGAACATAGAAGGACTAGAATTGAGGTTTGAGGGGTAACTAGGGTAAAGCACTACAAGTTGAATGCTCAGCGTTCGACAACCCAAGTGTTCCAACAGTTATAAGCTATCATTCATATTTATTTTAAATAATGCATTAATAAAGTGCCAATTTGATGTTATGCTCAGCAGTTAGCTTTTCTATCCTAGTTTTCATGTTGACTGGATTAATTATTTATAGTATTGTTAAAGATGTTTAACGAACCTTACCTAATCTAACTTAACTAAGTTAGGTTAGTTGAAATTCATTTAGTTCTTTACATTTACTGAAGTAATACGACTTGTACAACATTTACGATTACGAGTCTTTTTACAATCTATTACGCGTCCAAATAGAGGTCGTCGAAAAGGCTTGAAAACGACTTAAAACGACCCGAATGAGCCCGCAAACAGCCATTGACTAGACCTATAAAAGGCCAGTTGAATGAAGAGCCCTTTTCAAGCCCTAATAGGCCAAGTATAGGTAGGAGTCGGTTTGAAGTCGTGATTTTTGGCCCTTTTGGGCCGTTTTCGACCTTTTACGACTAATTTACTACCTGAAAAGGGCGATAATTTTCAATTGGGTATCCATCGGCATTGTTATCGCAGTAGCAATTAGAGCACGCCAAGTGTGAAAATGTATGCTCAGACCTCATGAAAATTTATTGATACACATGCTATTTATCAACGTTAAAAGAAATTTTGTGCATTTATTTTTACTTTTGGCCTCCCTACTACATTCCACAAAGAATGGTTCCCACACCTTTGATCGAGGTTTCGTTGAAATTTCAGAAAACTAAATTTATGATAATTTCTAATAGACGCACCAATGAGACATTTCTAATCACACTAAAACGATGCGCTATCTTGCATTCTAATTCTAGAAGTAAACGTTTCGGAACGTCACTTATCATCAGTACATTTGAAAATTTTAGGAATATCTTTTTGGCTTTGCAGTTAAGCAACGAAAGTGATAGCAGTGCACTTTAAAATCATTTTAATTAAACGTTTCAAGCCTCAGCCTTCATTGGCCAAAGTCTGGAGAAAAATGTATAAATTTCTACATGCTGAAAATGCGATAAGTTTACAAAGTTGCTCAACGAGTATTCAAATTGTGGTCTGAATAAACTAATGATGTGATGTAGAATGAATTCTATATTAATCTGATTTTTACAGAATTGACGCTACCCAGTATCGCAAATGCAAGTTTGAGAGGAAAAATACAGAAATATAGGTAAATTGTGGAATGATCATAGATGCATATAAAATATTGTCAAAGAGAGAGATTAGATTAGATAAGTCGTTAGTTTTAGCCTCTCTACCAGCAGCAATAAATGTGATCCAAAGAGAGAAAGGAGGAAGTCACCATTTATTATGGAGTAAAGGAAACGCGGAATCTACGCGGAAAGGGCATAGAAACAGTAAGTTGGGAAAGAAGATTATGAAACAAGATCAAATAGAAGAAGGAAGTAGTAGGTGCTGAAAAACAGGACAGCAGTGAACCGAAAAAAGGTGGTCCTTAACATAACAAAACATTTTATTTCTACGAAAAGAAGGCCTACCTAACTCTCAGCTCGGGCCCTCACATTGTCCCCCTGGGAGCGCTAATTCCCATAGATACAATAATTGTATCCCCCTGAGGGGCAAAGAGAGAGAAAGAAAGTGAGGGAGAGAGGGAGAGAGAAAAGGAGAAAAAAGTTTCACGGGCAACACAATTCCTTCACGACTACTGCATAAGAAAATAAAATACCTATAGGACATATCATGATAGATTCATGCTTTAGTTGTTGTAGTATGTGCCTATAATTTTCAAATGGGAAGCTCTGGGTATATCGTTCAGGTCTCTTTTGAATTTGTGTATGTACAGTGATTCAAATATACGTAGCTCGTAGGAATACGAAGTATTGTCTGATATTTGAAATTAGTCGTTACTGATTATTTGTTCACACGGATCTAAGCAGTGCTGCCTTGTGTTGGAATGGGAGGGTGCTCCTAACACGCGTCCCGTGCGATGACTTCTACCGACATGCTCAACGACTCGTAAAAAGTGCTCACTGTCAGTGCTCATACGGCAATGCGCACGACTGAGTGCATGAGTGAGAGACACAGGAGAAAAATTATTGCACGTATGTAAACTGACAGAGGCTGCTAGGTGGTAATAATGTACTTCCTGCTACGCAAATTTTAAAAAATTTAACAAAAAGACATTACAAGAAACTGGAACCGCAGACGAGTTGCTCACTCGGCTTCTTAAAAGAATTTATTAACAAAATAACAATTACAATGGATTTACATTACATTGATCGTTGAATTCAAGCTATTACTCAGAGAAATAAATTAATTCTAAAGTTACGAAGTCTTGCATATCACTAACATTATCAAATAATTTGAAGCCCTGAACCAACAGAAAACATTGCACTACCCTGCGTGTGAGTGTACCGAGGCAGTTGTAGGGCTTATAAAAATGTTTCCCGTCCGGTTACTTCTCCCGGAAT
The DNA here is from genome assembly GCA_030386875.1 of Morinoia aosen. Lineage (NCBI taxonomy): Eukaryota > Metazoa > Arthropoda > Malacostraca > Amphipoda > Talitridae > Morinoia > Morinoia aosen. The sequence goes on along the minus strand of CM059560.1, from coordinate 25,135,816 downwards.
GTTCAGTAGCTTTGGTGTGAATCCATCTATAAAGGCCCGAATACACGAACGCTCATCACCGTCACCGATCCTCATGAGAGTCGCTTAGCCCCACCCAATGTAGCTAAGCCCCACCCACTGCAAGCCAAAATGACCCTAATTTCGTGAGCGGCACCGATCCTTATGACAGTCACCGGCATATCAAGCAAGTCAGATATTTTCCCTCATGAGCGTCAGTGACAATGAACGGGGACGGTGAAGAACGTGGGTGTATAAGCTCAGCAGCGATAATTCAGACGTTGCGAAGGGAGATTGTGACAATACTGCATTCTCCGCGGTCACGTGATGATGTTTACACCTTCATTAATAATTACAAGCAGTATCCATGATTATGAAATACAATTAAGGCTGGATTCATATAAAAATAGGTTAGTAAAAGAAGACGTCTACCAACAGATAGGGAAACAACTACCTACGTTTTCGATCATCAATATTAAAAGAAAAAATACGGACATTGAGGGCACAATATCGCAAAGAAGCTTCTACAATGATAAAATCTGCAAAATCCGGTACATGAACTGAGGTAAATTATGTACTCAAGTTTTGGTGTTTTGACATGCTGAAATGTTCAAAGGATGATATTTGCGACACAGTTTAGCACATGATCACTTACAGAGTGGGTAGTATTTGAATACTTAGGAGGGTTTAAAAAGATAATTGTAAATTCTTCTGCCATCATGTAATTAAATGCAGTATATAAATACTTTCAAAGTAGTTAGGTGTATGTTTTATCATATAATAAAATCAAGACGAAATCCGCAGAAAAAAAACATGTTAATCAGCCAAAAAGATAATATATCTTACAAGAATTATCAACAAAAATAAGATTGTTACAACATGTAGTGAAAGTATTATACGTGTATTGATAGGCACCCTTTATATATGATGAAGTAATATATTTTACGATGTATATGACAAGTTTTTGAAATGAATTTAAATACTTTTCCGAGTATTTAGTATTTCATTACTTGTTTCAAAATGTATTTGTGTAAATATTAATATTGGTATACCTTCAATACTTTAGGCAAGTATTTAGTATTTAAATACATTTGAAATAATTTATGCTCGTCTCAGAACACCTATTAGCCTTTGTGATCGAACCCTTCCGTGTATAAGATCAGCAGTGACCGTTCACGCTCACTGCTTGCTGTGGGCGGGGCTTAACGCCGCTCATGATGATCGGTGTCGGTGAAAAAAGCGTGCGTGTATTTTGGCCTTAAGTGATTGTGTGGTTGTTGTACTCATATACCAGGCCATCGCAGGCCAAAAGGAAGCATATTTCTGAAACAGTTGACTGGAATTATAAAAAAATTGGAGATAAATAGTACTTCATTCATAACCAGTTATTATATGATAGATGTCTTGTACACGCCGTAAATAGGCACTCAGGCTCGGCCAAGCAGGAACATGGTGTGAGAAGATCCTCTGGTTTAATGAAACCACAATTGTGTTAAAAGAGTCCTCTCTTCAAAATTTTGTTCTAACTCCAACAAGAAAAAAATTTTACAGCTAACGAACTGGGTAACACTATCGACAACACAAGAAATTATTTCGCAAAGGTCGGGTTTTTTTGTTACGCACAAACAACCACAACCTTATGAGCTAAGAAACTTACATGTATCGTACAACGCGATCGCCTGATGGCAATATAATCTCACTACTCTAAAAGGTCAACTCTGGGAAAAAAAGGCATTTACTACTTACTGGCAAGTTGCTAGTGCACGACAGTTCAGTAAGATGTTCCTTCAGATCCCAGGCGCACGCTCAAGAAAAAAAAAAAAGAAAAGAAAAACATTTCATTTCCAATAAAGTACAAACATGAAATGTCGATACATTAGTTTTTAAAACACCTTAACATTAACATCCTTAAATGATTATAACACATTGGTATCGTAATACCCGTGTAAAATGTTGAAACGAAATGATTGATAGAAAAGAACAACAAAATTGAGTTCCTTTCCTTGCCTAATCTGATTTTGAACTAGGAGAGCACAATCCTCGCGACGTTCATTTGAAAAACACTTTCATTAGTACGCACAAGTATTGAAAACACTCAGACACGCGCTCAAACACCCAGGCGCACGCTCAAACACCCAGACGCACGCTCAAACACCCAGGCGCACGCTCAAACACCCAGGCGCACGCTTAAACACCCAGACGCACGCTCAAACACCCAGGCGCACGCTCAAACACCCAGACGCACGCTCAAACACCTAGGCGCACGCTCAAACACCCAGACGCACGCTCAAACACCCAGGCGCACGCTCAAACACCCAGACGCACGCTCAAACACCCAGACGCACGCTCAAACACCCAGACGCACGCTCAAACACCCAGGCACACGCTCAAATACCCAGACGCACGCTCAAACACCCAGGCGCACGCTCAAACACCCAGGCGCACGCTCAAACACCCAGGCGCACGCTCAAACACCCAGACGCACGCTCAAACACCCAGACGCACTCTCAAACACCCAGGCGCACGCTCAAACACCCAGACGCACGCTCAAACACCCAGGCGCACGTTAAAACACCCAGACGCACGCTCAAACACCCAGACGCACGGTCAAACACCCAGACGCACGCTCAAACACCAAGACGCACGCTCAAACACCCAGACGCACGCTCAAACACCCAGATGCACGCTCAAACACCCAGACGCACGCTCAAACACCCAGACGCACGCTCAAACACCAAGACGCACGCTCAAACACCCAGACGCAAGCTCAAACACCCAGGCGCACGCTCATACACCCAGACGCACGCTCAAACACCCAGACGCACTCTCAAACACCCAGGCGCACGCTCAAATACCCAGACGCACGCTCAAACACCCAGACGCACGCTCAAACACCCAAGCGCACGCTCAAACACCCAGACGCACGCTCAAACACCCAGACGCTCGCTCAAACACCCAGACGCACGCTCAAACACCCAGACGCACGCTCAAACACCCAGACGCACGCTCAAACCCCCAGACGCACTCTCAAACACCCAGACGCACTCTCAAACACCCAGGCGCACGCTCAAATACCCAGACGCACGCTCAAACACCCAGACGCACGCTCAAACACCCAGACGCACGCTCAAACAACCAGACGCACGCTCAAACACCCAGACGCACGCTCAAACACCCAGACGCACTCTCAAACACCCAGGCGCACGCTCAAATACCCAGACGCACGCTCAAACACCCGGACGCACGCTCAAACACCCGGACGCACGCTCAAACACACAGGCGCACGCTCAAACACCCAGACGCACGCTCAAACACCCAGACGCACGCTCAAACACCCAGACGCACGCTCAAACACGCAGACGCACGCTCAAACACCCAGACGCACGCTCAAACACCCAGACGCACGCTCAAACACCCAGACGTACGCTCAAACACCCAGACGCACGCTCGAACACCGAGGCGTACGCTCAAACACCCAGACGCATGCTCAAACACCCAGACGCACGCTCAAACACCCAGACGCACGCTCAAACACCCAGACGCACGCTCAAACACCCAGACGTACGCTCAAACACCCAGACGCACGCTCAAACACCAAGACGCACGCTCAAACACCCAGACACACGCTCAAACACCCAGACGCATGCTCAAACACCCAGGCGCACGCTCAAACACCCAGACGCACGCTCAAACACCCAGACGCACGCGCAAACACCCAGACGCACGCTCAAACACCCAGACGCACGCTCGAACACCGAGGCGCACGCTCAAAATTCACCGCATCGCAAATAAATAATGCTGAGAAAAATTATGAAACCACTTAACCTAAGTACCTAAGTTCAACAGCATAAAAATTATGAAACCACCTAACCTAAGTATCTAAGTTCAACAGCATAAAAATTATTAAACCACCTAACCTAAGTATCTAAGTTCAACAGCATAAAAATTATGAAACCACCTAACCTAAGTATCTAAGTTCAACAGCATAAAAATTATGGAACCACCTAACCTAAGTATCTAAGTTCAACAGCATAAAAATTATGAAACCACCTAACCTAAGTATCTAAGTTCAACAGCATAAAAATTATGAAACCACCTAACCTAAGTATCTAAGTTCAACAGCATAAAAATTATGAAACCACCTAACCTAAGTATCTAAGTTCAAAAGTATAAAAATTAGGAAACCACCTAACCTAAGTATCTAAGTTCAACAGCATAAAAATTATGAAACCACCTAACCTAAGTATCTAAGTTCAACAGCACAAAAATTATGAAACCACCTAACCTAAGTATCTAAGTTCAACAGCATAAAAATTATGAAACCACCTAACCTAAGTATCTAAGTTCAACAGCATAAAAATTATGAAACCACCTAACCTAAGTATCTAAGTTCAAAAGTATAAAAATTATGAAACCACCTAACCTAAGTATCTAAGTTCAACAGCATAAAAACGCAGCTTCGGAAAACAGTTCACCATCCTTCTAAGGTTCGCTTGCTCGACAAATGCCTAATGCATATTCTCACATTTAGCACGGAAGCTCCTCTTTATTATTTTTCGTATTTCTAGTAGTTTAATGAACCCAAGGGTAAACATTTGAGCAGAAATAGCATAGAAGAAGCGATAGCACAGATGAAGCAATAGCACTGATGAAGCAATAACACAGATGAAGCAGTAGCACAGATGAAGCAGTAGCACAGATGAAGCAATAGCACAGATGAAGCAATAGCACTGATGAAGCAATAGCACTGATGAAGCAATAGCACAGATGAAGCAATAACACTGATGAAGCAATAGCACAGATGAAGCAATAGCACAGATGAAGCAATAGCACAGATGAAGCAATACCACTGATGAAGCAATAACACAGATGAAGCAATAGCACAGATGAAGCAATAGCACTGATGAAGCAATAACACAGATGAAGCAGAAGCACAGATGAAGCAGTAGCACAGATGAAGCAATAGCACAGATGAAGCAATAGCACTGATGAAGCAATAACACAGATGAAGCAATAGCACTGATGAAGCAATAACACAGAAGAAGCAATAGCACAGATGAAGCAATAGCACTCAAGAAGCAATAGCACAGATGAAGCAATAACACAGAAGAAGCAATAGCACAGATGAAGCAATAGCACAGATGAAACAATAGCACAGATGAAGCAATAGCACTGATAAAGCAATAGCACTCAAGAAGCAATAGCACAGATGAAGCAATAACACAGAAGAAGCAATAGCACAGATGAAGCAATAGCACTGATAAAGCAATAGCACTCAAGAAGCAATAACACAGATGAAGCAGTAGCACAGATGAAGCAATAGCACAGATGAAGCAATAGCACTGATGAAGCAATAACACAGATGAAGCAATAGCACTGTCGTGACCCTCTTTATTTTGTCTCGCTGAGGTCACGGTCTTCATTTTTCTCTGCCGTTATTCTTTGTTGCGATGCATGATATTTTTCATGTGATATTATTAGTCGTGACATCAAGATTATTCGTCACCATTCATATATTTTCTACTTGGTAATATCAAGGTAGCTGCCACCAATACAGGGTTTTTGTATAAATATTTAATTCAATCTTCGGTGAGCGTTTCGAGCGGCTTAAGGCCATAAATTAATCGTGCATTCTAGCCGTGTTTCCTGGCTTCAAACATTATTACTTTCCTTCTGAATCATATCATCCTCCTTTCCTAACTATCTAAAGGATATGAAGAACACAAGGACATTAAAGAAATTCGCTATTGGACACAGGAAAATATTGAGACATTAATCATCGAAAATACGCATTAATTGAACGCACGCGATCTACGCATTCACATCCTAATATACTCAGAAGCTTGAGTGGGGACTGGGATTTGACATGAAATCAGAGGGAAACTTATCTTGAGATTTGGAGATTGGTCTCGCAGTCTGAATGTCGCCTGGCTGGCGCGCTGGAGCAAGATCACCATGTTTGGTTGAGGGCAGAGAGACCAGGTTGATGGCTGGGACTATGCCGACAGTAGCAGTTTAGGTTGACGATCTCTAGTTTACGTTATTGGCACTGCAGTTGAGTATTCTTGAAGTTAATCACTTTCGAGCGAATGAGGGCACAGATATTCTAGGATGGCTTTGAGTAGTGAATTTAAAAGGCAAGGCCTCGGCCCATCTGGGCCGGGGTTGATAATTTGAGCTCGTACGTGACCGTTCTCGTTCGTCTTCCTCGCCCGACTGACGCTCTCTCCCTCTGAGTCCCTCGGCCTCAGGCAACCCGCCTCTGGCGTCACCTTGAGGTGCCAACTTTGAATAACATCCTAACAAGGTTACCAATAAGAACGTGATATATCCCTACTATCGAATAGAAAACATACATCATTAGCCTTACCCTCATTACTATATAAAAATCCCCACAAACAATGTTATACATATTAATTAAAGCAAATGAAGACATCCGTTGAGGTTCTTGGCATCTTCGGCTGGCGTGATCGTTCGCTACTTGTATCGGCGACGTTCGAACGTTGTTCCTGAAGAGTCGATTGTTCTAGAATTCAACGATGTGATGCTTTCTCGCAGAAATCAGGCTTAATATTCGGTCTTTTGAATCATTTATGAATAAGTCGTTGGCCGGACGATTATTCAGATCATTAGCGATGTTCCGTACACAGTTATGCGGAGAAGCATAACAGCACTGATGAAGCAATAACACAGAAGAAGCAATAGCACAGATGAAGCAATAGCACAGATGAAGCAATTGCACTGATGAAACAATAACACAGATGAAGCAATAGCACAGATGAAGCAATAGCACTGATGAAGCAATAACACAGATGAAGCAGAAGCACAGATGAAGCAGTAGCACAGATGAAGCAATAGCACAGATGAAGCAATAGCACAGATGAAGCAATAGCACTGATGAAGCAATAACACAGATGAAGCAATAGCACTGATGAAGCAATAACACAGAAGAAGCAATAGCACAGATGAAGCAATAGCACAGATGAAGCAATAGCACTGATGAAACAATAACACAGATGAAGCAATAGCACAGATGAAGCAATAGCACTGATGAAGCAATAACACAGATGAAGCAGAAGCACAGATGAAGCAGTAGCACAGATGAAGCAATAGCACTGATGAAGCAATATCACAGATGAAGCAATAGCACAGATGAAGCAGTAGCACAGATGAAGCAATAGCACTCAAGAAGCAATAGCACAGATGAAGCAATAACACAGAAGAAGCAATAACACAGATGAAGCAATAGCACTGATGAAGCAATAACACAGAAGAAGCAATAGCACAGATGAAGCAATAGCACTCAAGAAGCAATAGCACAGATGAAGCAATAACACAGAAGAAGCAATAGCACAGATGAAGCAATAGCACAGATGAAACAATAGCACAGATGAAGCAATAGCACTGATAAAGCAATAGCACTCAAGAAGCAATAGCACAGATGAAGCAATAACACAGAAGAAGCAATAGCACAGATGAAGCAATAGCACTGATAAAGCAATAGCACTCAAGAAGCAATAGCACAGATGAAGCAGTAGCACAGATGAAGCAATAGCACTCAAGTAGCAATAGCACAGATGAAGCAATAACACAGAAGAAGCAATAGCACAGATGAAGCAATAGCACAGATGAAGCAATAGCACAGATGAAGCAATAGCACAGATGAAGCAATAGCACTCAAGAAGCAATAACACAGATGAAGCAATAAGACAGAAGAAGCAATAACACAGATGAAGCAATAGCACTGATGAAGCAGTAACACAGAAGAAGCAATAGCACAGATGAAGCAATAGCACTCAAGAAGCAATAGCACAGATGAAGCAATAACACAGAAGAAGCAATAGCACAGATGAAGCAATAGCACAGATGAAGCAATAGCACAGATGAAGCAATAGCATTGATGAAGCAATAGCACAGATGAAGCAATAGCATTGATGAAGCAATAGCAACAGTGTTTTTAAGTGCCGTCCGCTTTTTTTCCGTAATTTGTATCGGCGAATTTGACTTCGGTTGGCACTCTGGGTCTGGCTGAGTTCATTCTGTTTCCGGGCGGTGTGGAGATAGGTTCAATATTCTACCATGTTATGCATAGTTTTCATGTCTGTTGATTGAAACCTTGTTCATGCCATGCACTTTATATTAAGATTTGTTTTCGCTCTGTAAATGTAATGTCTGTTCATTTTTTGTTTCAGCTCTTTATATTATATTCACTATTCGAAACCGTTCATTAAATAAAAAGATCAACGAAGACGCTTATCGAACAAATTCCAAACGAAATTTCTATTCATAATTGCTACGGCAGTTACAGTGTTCATCTATGAAAAATAAAAATTACGATAAACGATCCCAGTATAAAAGACAAATATAAAAAATATACATTGAGATGATATCGCCCATAATATTGGACACAAACGAAGTATTCAATCAAGTTTGAATTATTCACAGTTTTATATTCACATTCTATTCCCATATTGAGGTTTTCCTTTTCAAACCTATGCATAAAAATTTCCTGATCAAGGTGATAATTTTCATTTTTAAGCTATAGTGAAATGAATAGTACTCATTTTTAACACTTGACGTTCAAATCTGTCAAGTGTTGTCGTTGGCACCAATGGGAATTTGATAAACACACCTGAGAACATAAAATATTTAAGCTAGTAACTTTAGGGTAGCATTTATTTATGGTAAATTCAGATCAATACCAGGATTTATGTGAAGACCTTTGAAAGTCGGAGGTGACGTCTCGCAGGTAGCAAAGAGTGAAGTAGACGTGACGCAACATAGCTCTTCCAACACCAATTCCTTTCGATAGCAGGGAACTTCCGTCAAGGCAGACTGTTGGAAAACATTCAAAAAGGAAAAAATTGGCCAAAGTTAAAGTTTACCAAAGCTAAACGATAATATTCGAAACGAAAATACTTTCGATAAAATTAATACTAACTGGTCGTTATTGAATTATTAGCGTTTTCTCGAAGCGGGTTAGAGGTGTAATCTTTGTCGATGTCTTGAGCGAACGCTTGCAATGCGCTGGATTCAGGTTTTCTTCTTTGATCCGAGATAGAACAGGACACAACGTGGTAGTGATCTTGCTCCTGCAAAGACAAACTCTCGTGCAAAGTGCCAATTTTAAGAGAAAATAGCACGAACGAGCTTCCCTCCTGCTGGGCGGAGTTGTATCCGCTCAAAATATACACGTCTTAAGACGTCGTGGATGACTTTTCTGTCGCTTTCGAGAAACTTTTCTCGTTGAATAAGATGAGACCGCTTACGAACCGTATTAGATCTTTGATGAATGCAATGAGATTTCCAATGTCTGGCTTTCTATTTTCCGATCTTGGTTCATCAGAATGCTGGCTGAGGTGGCGAGACAAATCCTCTTCGCTGATTAGTTCATGTTCAGCTGTGCCCTCAATTATGTGAATCTTTTTAGACGCCCATCGCAGGCGAGTGCAAACATCATTGATCTAGGTGAGATGCAAATCAATGTTGTACAACTGAGCTGAAAGTCTTCTTTTACTTATGCTGCTTTGATAATGATTACCAGAACAAACAAAATACTATGCATTAAAATTTTGCAAACCAAACACTGAAAATTAAATTTAATAAATAATTTGTAATTCCAGTAACATTTATCTCAATTATCAAACGAACCACCTCACATAATTTACTCCCAATATCCAGTAGCAGAAAAAGACTAGTCCGCTACCGCTGGTACGACCAGGCGCACACCTGCACAGGGATCTAGTGTCCGAGCTGCAGGAGCTGCAGGAAGGAGTGGCCGCGGTGCTGCAGCAGGAGGCGGCGAGTGGCAGCCATCATGACAGCTCCACTTTGCTCAGCCAGTCCTCCACTCGGTGTCGGGCCGACACCACCTATAGTCACGTCTTGTTAAGCTTTAATTTTCTCAATCGTGTTTCATGTAGCTTTTAATCCACTTTAATCAATAAACTAGGAGCTACTCTGTTTATAAAAATATATAAGATTTTTAACAACAACTATATAAAATTTGTTAGTTGATGCGATCCAATTCATTGAATAGAGGTTGTATAAATTTAGGGCGGTCTGTACTCGATGTAATTGCATCACGGCGTTGTAGTAAGACATTAACCATGAATGATTGAGAGAATTTGAAAAAACACGTGCTAGGAAGAAACTTATCAATTCTCAAACGAAAACGACGGCAGTTAGAATATTTTTTACTTCATTACAATGAACGATTATCCAGGTTTCTTTCATCAGCTCAAAGGAGCTGAAAGGTTAGGCCGCTCTTCATGAACAGTCTCTCAATGGAAGAGAATTTTGTCGCTCGTAATTGAGTCAAATTTAACATCACACACGCTGGTGAGATCATATTCTCAGTGGAGAGAGTTTGAACATTTTGCGACAGTGTTGAGGGGCTTACAAATATTTGAAGTTCAGAAATGAAACTGTTTTTCATTGTTCATTTGCCCCTGAAAACATTCATCTTATTACACTCCACAGACGTTGAGTTGCTCTGATCATTCTGAATAACAGAAAAAAACTGTTGTGTCTTAATATTTAGTGAAATCGCGGAAACTGAAACTATTTGAATAAATAAGTATGAAAATTTTTAAAATCGCAATATTTTTTCCTGGAATTTTTAGCTAAGTGTTTTTTATTAATATTATAAACTCCGAAGAGTTATCAGTCGCGCGTACCAGCTTACCCTACCTCGATCACATGTGGCTACAATATAGAGGTTGACACCCTCCTACACTTGTGCATTAATATTTGTACTTATCAAGCAATCGTATAAGCCTCTTTTCACTTCGCTCTCGGAAGGAAATTTTTCATTGTTCTCTAACAATGGTTGGGATATCAGTCCAGCTCCGACCTTCCCACGTTCATTGAAAGAGCAAACCGATGTTGGCCCTATAGAACGGGACCCCACACGCCCGGCCTTTCACTGCCATGATTAATGATGGTCAATTGAATCGTCAGACGAGCATAATGGTCGTGTCAGCTCGCATAAATTCGCTATAATTTTTGTTATCGTTATAAAAGGAAAGGCAAAGAGGAACCTGACCGAGCTTTGGGTTCGCCGATAAGTTCAAATCCATGAAATTTTCTGAAGCATTGAGAAGCGTTTTCTTTTCGACCTAGCTAGTGGGAACGAAATGCTAAAAGCAGAAAACTTTTACGTTGTTGGTTTGATAAATTTTGTATTCATAAATTCTGTGTCTTTAACTTAATTTATATACAGAAGTTGGGTTGGCTTAAATATCCGTGTCTTTGAATTTTTTCCTACGCCTTCAAAGTTCTTCTTTTAGCTTGTGTTCTTTCATGTTGAAATATTGTACCCAGCCAATACATCTGTCAGAGGACAAAGTTTCGCAATTTTCTTGTGAACATCGACGTCTTGAGACGCTTAAAATAATAGACGTTTAATTATCATGTTTTGTTATTGAGCAGGTAATCCTTGTTTAGTTTATTACCTGATTGGACAATGACTATAAGTGCACCGAGTAATTTGCGATTAAATATTTCTATTCTCCATGTTATATTAACTATCGATTAAATAAATGTGGCTCCAATAAAAATAAAAACTATCAAGTATTCCAGGCTTGATTTCAATCATATTTCCGGTATGGCCATCAATGGTCGGAAGAGCTTCAATTTGTGCGCCTACCTCTATAAAAATATTTATGAGGATGCGTGGAAGCCAACGGCAGATCCCGAATCACCTGCCATTTCCTGCTCTATTCCATTTATTATTGCCAACCCTTTTCATTTTTTATGAGCTCTCAAAAGAGACACTTTGCCTCGGCAGCAACTGGCGAGCCACCTCGTAAAAACTCAGAAAAAAAACTCTGCGGAAACGCTTGGTGCGCTTCCCTTACCGCCCTGGGTTTCCGAAAAACTTTTGGTTCAGCAAAAAACGGATATTCACAGTCCAATGCTGTTCTGTGAAGCAGAAGAAAAAATTGCACTATTTTTTTCAAATCCTGGTTGTTTTTTTCAGTGAGATAATGGTTACCGGCAAAAACCCGGGCTACGAATGGACATTTCCTCTATCCCAAAGCTACTACCAGAGGTCAAATTTGAAATGCCACTTTTTCAACCGTATTGCGCTTGACACGAAAAGGTGTCCAAGATTGGATAAAAAATTTGCAGAACCAGTTCCAGATCAAATCTATATTGTGCCCTTCCATGAATGACATATCATTGTGCGTGACACGTCAGGGAGAGATGAAACATAATTATTTCTACATGTTCTGAGTTGTCAAAGGTTAAACTTGAATGAAATAAACGGAAGGAAGCTAAAAAGTAGCTTTCCGAATGAGCTCTGGACCATTTTTCGCTGCTTGCAAGCTGACCTCCGATGGATATAGACGGTTCCGGTTCGTTTAAATGCCCGCTCTTCTTGTTGAGCATTCTTCCGTTGCTAGAATGTTGACCGTTATGCAAACGAGTCCGCGGTCACTCCAGCGGTTGCGGTTGCATGCATTGGCGAGAGCGCTTTACCTTCACGGCGAAGTAGCCATTTAAAAATGAGCTCGCAATTTTTTACTCACTTTCGCTGCAAGAAATGGAGGACGGGGAATTTACCAATAAGAAACCGTCCTTACATTTAAGTCGGCGAAACGATCAACTTATTTTGTACCTTCAGATTTATTGAGACTTCATGAATTTAGACCGAGCACAAGTCAATTTAAAAATACGTTATTAGGCGCTGTAAGGTTTTACGATTTGAAATAATTAACTGACACAGTACTGTGGGAGTAGAAAAGACCATGTTTGCTCAACAGTTTGAAATATCTAATTTCACCCTCAATATTTTTAATTACTCGATAACTGTGACAAAGTTTTTTCGTTCAATTTTTTTTTCGCGGAAAATAGAAGTTTGGTGTTGGACGGGAAATTTGAGTGGTATTATCAGATTAATCAAGGGCAGTTTTAAAGGAAACAATAAAAGGTTTTAGCTACTTAACGTTTCCTTGTTCACATTATAAGCGTGCAGGAGATAGAAAGAAGAGAACCTAGGGATATCGTATGTCGGTTATAATACTCGTGATGGTTGGAACTAATGCGAAGAGTTTTCAGACCTGAGTAAGCAAAAGTTTACGAGAAGCACTGCTTACGACATCGTATAAACAGATGCATAATTACTCTAGTATTCGCCAGATCAACAATCGCATTTTCAAAATTTGCTTCGGCGTCGCTGTACAAAGTTGAGTTTTACTAAATCGACTTCGCTAGACTGCCTAGAGTTTTTCTCAAGTTTAAACATCTTCGAGTTAGAGCATTTTTCGATTTCGAAAAGATTTCAAAACTTAGCACCGCTTGACAAAAACTCAGGCTTGAGAACTCAAGAACAGGCGATGTGTGGCCTTGTCAACTAGAACTTACCTTGCGAGTTGTACTCCAACGATGACGTAAATTGTTCGAACATTCAACCCCAGCTTATAGCATCCGAACCAGAAAACAATAAGAATTTAGACAGGGTCGAGCAGCTAGACTCCGGAAATACATACACGAAATGACTTGCCTGTGCTGTTATAATGCATAATTTCTCGGGGAGATCGGAAAAATTTGAATAATTTTAACGATGTTGAAATTTCAATAGAAACATCGAAGTTCAGAAAAAAGTTCATCAGTTTAATCAAATTTCGACATACGAGTGCCATATCGCAGTGTTATTTGCGTTTAAAATACCTTGAATATTGCACATTTTTTGCGCGGAATCAGTTTTAAGTTTTTTCCTTGAAAGTGTTTCAAATTTAAAAATATGTGAAAACATTCAGGAAAATTTTTCAATTCCTATTTAATGCACTGCTTTCGGTTTACACAGTTGTTATTTTATTCTTTTTGGCTACAAGTTTTTTGGTACTGAGCTAATAATAGTCTTTCTGGTATGGTAGGGGCAATTTATATTTCAATAAGGATATAAGTCACGCCGATAAGGTATCAATGAAAGTTACTGCACCCAAGCACCACTCCTTTGATGACGCACACAACCTTAGAGTTGCAAAGTGACCACGGTGCTGGAGGTTCGCTTTAATTTTCACATTTTTTGCTCAGATACCCTCGTAAAGCAAGAATGTTGACCATTATGCAAAGGAGCTCGCGGTCATTCTGGCGCTCGCAGTTGCAAGCTGAATGAGACGCAGAAGACCTTTAACTTTAAACTTTTTTACGCGTTTGAACTCGTAGGTAATATTTCTTAACCATTCGTGAGCCAGAGTGATCCCTTTGTGCACATTTATAGTTTGATTTTCAAATTAACCATTCTAATTTAAGAAACGTTCTCTCCCTTGATTTTTATTGTCGATGGTTAATGAAGGTGACGTTGAAATTTTGACCTAAAATATCCTGTCGTAGAGATGCAATTGCAAAACTATTTGTTAGGGCGCAGTTGGGCAGATGGACCTTCAATTACATTGGCTTTCCAGATATTTTGTTATAACTGTTTTTTCTCGATGTTCATCTCTTAATAAATGTTCTTTGGGAAAACAGTAACTAAAATTGAACACGGTGACGCTATAAGAGCATCGAATTGTGATTCATACAGTGACATTTCAGATGTTGGGTAAATTGAAAAAGTTAAAGCATCTGACAGTGATATAATTGATAGTAGTGTTAATGATGTTGATACTGATAAAGTAGATGACCATACTGCGGTAGGTAAATATAGATATTGGCAGGTGCAGTGAACCGCCAGGCTAGCCACTACTGGTCAAAGGTCTTTATCATGCGCTTGGGAAAATCTCTCACCTCAGAGTTACCGGATGTCAACTCAGCTTAGTTGCGAAGAAAACGGAGGGAAAGATGGAAAAATAACTTTTTTCAAATGTTTATTTTTCTAATATATAAGAAGCAACTACAAATGTGATATGCCCCGGAGAAAAAGCATTACCTCACAAAAGTCACAGACAGGCTGGAGAGTGGGATGAGCAACACCAGGCTTCTGGTGTTGTACGATCTGGCTTGAATACATGGCAGAAATAGACCACGAGCAGTTCTCGTGAAAAGTTTTGCATGAAAAAATTTTGCAAGACGTCAGTGTTGAATGACGGCCAGTAAAAGTGTGCAATGTCCAGGAATGGGCGGGACACGAGTCTAAATTGTGTTGCAGAAATTGATCACCAGCAGTTCTGAAGCAGAGGAAGAAAAAGTTTGCATGACGTCAGTGATGAATGGGGGCCAGTAAAAGTGTGCAATGTTCAGGAATGGGCGGGGCAGGAGTCTAAATTGTGTTGCAGAAATTGGTCACGAGCAGTTCTAAAGCAGAGGAAGAAAAAGTTTGCATGACGTCACAACGTTCAGTGGCTAGCAAGAGTGTGCATTGAGCAGGATTGAACGATGAACGATTTTAAATTGTATTGCAGAAAGAGAGAGGTTATGAATATTTTTAGTGCAGCAAACTAAAAAATTTGCCTAACGTCACCACACTGACTGGTGCATTGGCAGAATTGGTCAATCGTTGGAAAGGTATACGGATCTTAATCTACGAACACGTCATTGAAAAATGGAATATTTCCATTTCAGTTGATTTTGGAAAAACGTAATTATCCGCGTACCAATACAAAATTATGATGTTCATTTCTTCCGCTCGAAAAGCTCACGCAACTCGTCGGAACTACCAGCTTGCCTCTTTGCCAGTTCGTCCTTTCGGTCTGACTTGCGTGTGACATCACGTAATCTTTCCACTCTTCTTCATCGTGGCGGTAATAGGTCTGCCTCTGATACACGGTGTAAAACATGAGCCGACCAATTCTGCCCGATGCACGCTTGTGCCAACCAGTCAGTGTAGCGACGTTGGGTAATTTTTTTAGTCTGCTGCTTCAAGAGTATTCATGATCTCTCTCTCTCTCTCTACGTATCTCTCCGCAATACAATTTAGACTAGTTCCCCTCCAATCCAGTCCATTACACACTCTTGCTAGCCATCGAACGTTGTGACGTCATGCAACCTTTTTCTTCCTCTGCTTTGGAACTGCTCATGATCAATTTCTGCAACACAACTTTGACTCCTGCCCCGCCCATCCTGGACATTGCACACTTTTACTGGCCTCTATTCAACACTGGGACGTCATGCAAACTTTTCTTCCTCTGCTTTAGAACTGCTTGTGATCAATTTCTGCAACACAATTTAGACTCCTGCCCCGCCCATTCTTGGACATTGCACACTTTTACTGGCCTCTATTCAACACTGTGACGTCATTCAAACTTTTTCTTCCTCTGCTTTAGAACTGCTCGTGATCAATTTCTGCAACACAATTTAGACTCCTGCCCCGCCCATTCTTGCGCATTGAAAGCTCTTGCTAGCAATTGAACGTTGTGACATCATGCAAACTTTTTCTTCCTTTGCTTTAAAACTGCTCGTGATCAATTTCGGCAACCAAAGTTGCACTCCTGCTCCACCAATTCCTATCCATTGCACAGCATCCAAAATGTTGATTGACTGAGGGTTTTTGCGTTTAAAGTTATTTCAACGACGCGAAAAATTTTCAATATTTGAAAATCGGTTCGAAGATGAAGAACCGTAAGCCTTAATAATGTTGTTTATTACCTACTCATTTATGTTAAACTTCATGGTGATGCTTTCGATTCCAAGTTTAGAATTGCTCTTGATCGAGCTGTGTAACCTGAGCAAAGTTACGTGAACCTCCGCTAGGTCCAATTGCACTCTTCTAAACCTTCTAAACGGAAGTCTTGGTGACGTCAGACAAACTTTTTCTCCTGCTGCTTTAGAATGTATCTTGATCAATTTCTGCAACACATGCATGATCCCGAGCCCCGCCTCTAGCACCAAATTGGGGCGCCCGCTAGCCAGTCTGTGCCGTCATGTAAACTTTTTCTTCTACTCTTTAGAATATTTCATGATCAATTTCTGCAACACGAGCGAGCGATTCCTTGCCCCGCCCTTAGCTGCCCATTGCGCACTATTGCTAGCGAGTCTTTGTGATGTCATGTAAACTTTTTCTCTCGACTCTTTAGAATTGCTTTAGATCAATTTCTGCAGCGCGAGCGAGCGATTCCTTGCCCCGCCCTTAGCTGCCCATTGCGCACTATTGCTAGCGAGTCTTTGTGATGTCATGTAAACTTTTTCTCTCGTCTCTTTAGAATTGCTTTAGATCAATTTCTGCAGCACGAGCGAGCGATTCCTTGCCCCGCCCTTAGCTGCCCATTGCGCACTATTGCTAGCCAGTATTTGTGATGTCATGCAAACTTTTTCTCTCGTCTCTTTAGAATTGCTTTAGATCAATTTCTGCAGCACGAGCGAGCGATTCCTTGCCCCGCCCTAAACTGCCCATTGCACACTCCTGCTAGCGAGTCTTTGTGATGTCATGCAAACTTTTTCTCTCGACTCTTTAGAATTGCTTTAGATCAATTTCTGCAACACGAGCGAGCGATTCCTTGCCCCGCCCTAAACTGCCCATTGCACACTCCTGCTAGCGAGTCTTTGTGATGTCATGCAAACTTTTTCTCTTGACTCTTTAGAATTGCTTTAGATCAATTTCTGCAACACGAGCGAGCGATTCCTTGCCCCGCCCTAAACTGCCCATTGCACACTCCTGCTAGCGAGTCTTTGTGATGTCATGCAAACTTTTTCTCTCGACTCTTTAGAATTGCTTTAGATCAATTTCTGCAACACGAGCGAGCGATTCATTGCCCTGCCCTAAACTGCCCATTGCACACTCCTGCTAGCGAGTCTTTGTGATGTCATGCAAACTTTTTCTCTCGTCTCTTTAGACTTGCTTTAGATCAATTTCTGCAACACGAGCAAGAGCATGGGACCACCTAGCCTCCATTGCTCCGTCACAAACGGCGCACTCCTGCCACCTAGTCAACATGAAATTTTTGCCTCTACTGTAGAACTATCTTGACAATTCACTGCTACGCAAATAAATTACACTACGATTTTAAGTAAATAAAAAGTACTCTGTTATCTTCAAATTTCGACGTTCTGTATTCATATTCCTACAAACCCCAGCAAACTATCTTAAAGATACAGAGAAGTAATTTTTTATACATTCTTTGTACAGTCTATTTGAAGAAATATCGATATTTAACTGCAACTTGTGTTTCTCGTCCAATCGACGGGATATAGACTAAGAATAAATCATAATAGACGTGATAGTAGCTCAAAATGATACCTAGCATTTAAATTCAGTATTATATTGATCCATTTCCATTCTATTGTTTCATTTCAGAGTTCCATTTTGGAAAAATTTCATTGAAAGTTTCGTAAGAAGCCTTTACTATGAGGCACTTGTTTTTTCTGATGTGACATGTGTTTTAATTTGACGTACAGTATTCAATCGTTTCGACTTCACTGAGAGTGCCTGGGATATCTAACGTACAATATAATTTGTTTAAACAGTAGATCTAACATTTATTTTACTTACCCGTTAAAACTCGTGAACTATTCTAGACCTTTTTTAAATGAATTATAATTTATCTTTGCTCTTCAATATTCCCGAACTTTTCATTCGACTTATAAAATTGCCAGTTGTATCAATTCTCTAGATTTTTCGACTGACTATAGCAATGGTTTCATTAGTAAACCGATATCCCAGATATTTTTACTGGAAAAAACTTAGTCAATAATCATTTCCATGTTAAGGAGTATTACCTTTGTATACAATTAACTATTTAGTATAAAAGTATATCTGTCTCAATTTTTGAAGTGGTTGCGACTCACTTTCGCAGTATGAATTTTTCTCTGAAGCATCTATGGTTTTAGCCGTTCTAGTGAAGCTTCTCCATAGAACGGCTAAAATTGTAGATGCAATGGATAAAAATTTAAGCTGGGTTTGTAACAGCCAGGGTCAAAATCCCGAGCCTCCTTCACCCAAACATCTCCACCTCCCTATGCTATCAGTCTGACTCGGCTCAATGCCAGTCAGTTGCCGGACGTAAGGTAATCTTGCATCACACACTTTAAGCCTTCTCTGAATTAAGCCTTGCAATACGAATAGCATCTAAAGCCTTTTTATTTTTCTCATTTACGTACTCTTGAAGGCGGTCAACCGTAAGAAGTTTTGCAAATTTTTTACATTTTTTGGGAATGCTCTGGCCAATTTCTGTCATTCCAGCAAGGTCTCTAACAACGCTCCGTTCCCAAACAACTTGAAAAATAAATCAAGTGGATTGAAAATTTTTCGGCTAAAGTTCTTAAGGCTATAGCTGATATAATAGCACCGTGCATATCTTATATTATCAACCAATCCCTTTCTCAAGGTATCTTCCCCAACTCTTTCAAAATTGCGAGAGTCACCCCTATTTTTAAAAATGGTGATAAAAACTGCATTAACAATTATAGACCTATCTCTGTACTACCAATTATTAGCAAAATATTCGAGAAAATTGTGTATAAAAAAGTGTATTCGTATTTTGAACAAAAATATTTCCTCTACGACAAACAATACGGTTTTCGTTCTAAGAAATCTACGACACAAGCTATATTAAATCATTTGCAATACCTTTATTCTAATATAGATGAAGGAAAGCTTGTTTTCTCCGTATTTCTTGACTTTCGAAAAGCATTCGATTGTGTGGACCATAACGTATTACTCTCGAAACTACATTGTTATGGCATTCGAGGGGCTGCCCATGATTGGTTTAGATCATACTTAGCAAATCGGAAACAATACGTTGTCATTGACGACGCAAAATCAGACCCACAGACAATTAGCCATGGGGTTCCACAAGGATCTGTCCTTGGGCCTCTCCTATTTCTAATTTTTATCAATGATATCATTAAATCTACATCATTCTTCAAATTCATACTTTTTGCCGATGACAGTACCCTTTCTGCGGTCCTTCCAGACCAAAATCCCGCTAGGATGGCGGAGCGTATAAATAATGAACTTCATAAGATTTCATTGTGGTTTAAAGCTAATAAAATAAGCCTTAATATCGATAAAACAAAATATATTACATTCTCATACAAGAAAAATATATCTCTCCCACGCATTCAAATTGGCGAAGGTGAAATCGAAGAAACCAACTCAAGTAAATTCCTCGGCATCATAATAGACAAACATCTAACCTTTAAAGAGCACATCGCTCATATTAGTTCTAAATTATCAAAATCTATCGGAATCCTAAATAAAGTTAAGAATTTCCTGCCTGAAACAGCCTTACAAATGCTCTACCGAACGCTCATTTCACCATACTTGCAATACGGAATAGAAGCATGGCACGGAACTGATAAAAATAAAACCAACAAAATTTTTACCCTGCAAAAAAGAGCCATAAGAGCGGTAAAGAATCTAGAATATAATGCTCACACAAATGACTCATTCAAAAATTTACGAATACTTAAGCTCTCGGATCTCTACAAAATCTCCATTTGCAATTTCATTTACAAAACATTAACAAATGATGGCGACAATAGCCTAAAACAACTATTAACTACGCAAACTGGTCATCACGACCATTTAACCCGAAATAGAAGTAAATTCATGCTTCCTTATTACTCAAAGGCTCGGTCACAACACAGTATCCTCTTCGTTGGAACTAAAACTTGGAACTCAATACCTGCGGAGATCCGTGAAAGTAATTCTTATAAGGTATTCAAAAAAAGTCTTGAGTCTCACTTCCTATCAGATTACTAGTCGTGTAAGATCACAGAGTCAAACCTTGTCCCCTACATAACTGGTCCTAATAATGTAATTCGCCTTGATTAATTTCGCCGATCTTTAGTCTGTTCTTGAATCATTTGTCGAATATACTGTTAAATCTAGTCCATATATATATGAACTATATTGTGAAATGAAGTATCTAATTTCGAGTTACTTATCTCATTGATCAGTCTAATGCGTCTCTAGTTTAAGTGAATTAGGTTAAACATTATTGTACTCCTAAGACTAACCTTGATGGTAGGATGCCCTAGAAGTCACTGAACTTATTCGGGCCCACAGGTAGCTATACTCAAATTTGACCATTGTACTAGACTTAAGAAACATTTTATCTATGTATCACCTGTGGTAAATAAATTATTTAAATTGTTTAAATTGTTTTTTACTGTGGTCTCTAGTTAAGTTGAAATGCAATTGGAATCATTGACATTCTCTTTAAGAGAGTACATCGTTGTACTTGTGAGTGGATGGAAGTACTTGAGGGTAGACGATTGTGATATTCCCACTCAGAACACATACGATCATTTCTCCAACACTGTACGATTTCCATCAGGAATAAGGAGCTCCCAAGATGTTCTCATGCTCATCTTGCAGAAATTGATTACGACCAATTCTGAAGCAGACCCAGAAAAAGTTTTCATAACGTCACTCTTTGGCCGGCGAATACCGGCATGTGCAATGGGCAACATGGGGCGGGGTTCGAGAAGGTGCTAGTACTGCAGAAATTGACCAAGCGCAGCTCTGGATCAGAGGAGGGAAATGTTTTCGTGACGTCACGACAACTGGTAGCAGGACTGAGCAGATGGGCAGCACAAGCCGGGGTTCAGGATCGATCTTGTGTTGCAGAAATTGAGTGAGCAGTCCTGAAGCTGCAGAAGAAAACTTCACATCACAAAATCATCAAGCTAACAGGAGTATGGAATTGATAACATGAAAAGCGGATGTGTACTACGATCTTTCGACAGGTTGTTGTAGAGTAAAGGAACTTTAGTGCATTGAAATTTCAGTTTCGTAAAAAAATTAAATGCCCCTTTTCCTTGTGCAAGGAAATTTGTATCACGGAGTAAATTTCAATAGAATAGCTTCATGATCGCCTGAATGGGTGAATAGTTCTGTTCGTGATACTGTGAAATCTGTAACATATTAAGTTTGTTACCTCAGTCTTTTCTTAAATGTTTGGGCCCAGGTTCAATTCATTGCCAAGAGTGCAGCTGGCTATATGGGGATGTGAGAGGGGGGATGCAAGTTTTTTAACTAAATAAAGTTGATTTTTAAATACCAAGTTAATGAGTATGCAAGATAAGAATACTATTAAGATACTACCGATTTGTATTTTAAATCAGGAGTTCACAACCTCTACTCCAGTTGTTCAATACAAGCTCATGATTATTCGACATTTGAATATTACACGGATAATCTATCAAACTTGAATCAGTTCAGGCCAAAATTCCACTCCAAAATACACATTGCACCGTCCTTGAACCTATCTTTGTGAAGTCAAACAAACTTTTTCTTCGTCTCTTATAGAACTGCTCCTGATCAATTTCTGCAACACCAGCAAGCTTACGAGCCCCGCCCCGTATTCCCCATGCAAGCTTGCTAACCATTTTTTGTGACGTCATGTAAACTTTTTATATCTCTACTTTAGAACAGGTTTCGATCAATTTCTGCAACACAAGCAAAAAAACATGGTTGCTCATCTCCTAACAACAGTTGCCAATTTTCTTGTGCTCATCATATCAATTATATTTCAGAAATATATGATCAGTACTTGTATCCAGTAACAAACTAAAGTTTAATAGAATATTTTCAATCCTTTTAAGTTTTTGAACAATAATTTTCATTATAAACATTTACAAAATTCCAAGACGTCGTCCAGTTAAGTAGCTTGAAACGGAGTCCAACCAGTAACGCAGGGCTGGGCTCTTGATTTTGGCCTAGTTATGAAAATGAGTTGGGCCAAGTTTGAACGTGCGGATGTGCAGAACATTTCGTATACTATTTTTTTCAATTAAGAAAGATCCTTGACACGAACAGTGCCATTGACTAAATATCTAAAGCGTGAAAATTAAACTTTTGCAAGTTGGGTTTATGAAATTGACAAGTTTGTTTAAAGGAGTAATTTTCTTAGTCTACTCTAAATTATAAAAGAAAAATTCGTTACAACTTTCTTTAAGCATACTTTCGTTAATCTTGAAAAAGAAATACTAACTGCGTTTCATTGTTGATGGTAGTCATCAATGGAAATCGCTATAATTTGCTCTTTAGAGAAGCTTCGGTTTAATTGAGTGACATTTGTGTGTATCAGGCAAAATTTACAATGTGCTGAAGAGGAGGGAAAAGTTTAACGTAAAAGCCTTGACTAGCTATCAGAATGGTGAAATAATTAACGGTAGGGGAAAAAGGTTGTGATTTCATACGCCTGCTGGGGTTGCCAAAATTTCCATAAGTTGTTCTAAAGCAGAGGAAGAGAAAGTTTGCATGACTTCACAAACACCGACTGTAAGGGGCGTGCAATAGCCAGCATAGGGCGGGGCTCGAATTGCTTGCTAATGTTGCAGAAATTGATCATGGACAATTCTAAAGCGAGTAGACAAAAAGTTTGCACGACGTCACGGAAGCGCTATAAGGCCCGCGCAACGATCAGCATAGGGCGGTGCTCAGGGTCGCTAGCTAGTGTTGCATAATTTTTTTGAGAGAAGTCCTAGAGCAGAGGAATAAAAAATTTGAGTGACGTCACAAAGTCTGGCTTTGAAGGCGCCTGCAATGATCAGCATAGGGCGGGGCTCAAACTGCTTGCTTTGCTAATGTTGCAGAAATTGAACAAGGCCTATTCTAAAGAGGTTAGAGAAAAAGTTTGCATGACGTCACAGAGACGCTATAAGCACGTCCAACGATCAGCACAGGGCGGGGCTCGGCATTTTGCTAGTGTTGCAGAAATTGGACAAGAGCCGTTCTAAAGCAGAAGAAGAAAAAGGTTTGCTGATGTCACAAAGAATTGCCATGAGGCGCATGCAATGATCAGTATGAAGCGGAGCTATAGGATTTTTTGTTCAGGCTGGACAGACAGATCTCGAAATTTTATAGATTTAGATTAAAGGAGGAAAACAATACGTCCTATACTGGCATGTAACTCAACAGGAAGAAGCATGCCATGTATGTAGATGGGAGTACGAACTATTAATACCAAAAAGGTTGTTCAATATTTGAAGAATTTACGCGTTTTTCAGTTCCAATTTTGTGTGAAAACCTGCGTGCCTCTGCAACCCTTGGCTTTTCGGATAGGATACCAGGGGGAAAACGAAGGCTGAAAAATTGAAATAGCATAGATTTAAGGTATCTCTCATGGAATTAATGTTGACAATTTTGGCCTTCTCGAAATAAAACCTTTGCAGAGATCTACAACTTTGTGTGAATTTAATAGCTATGTAAGAAATTAATACGTGCTTTGAAAAATTTAAACATCATGATTATATCTTCTTCAAGCTAATTCGTATACAACAAACGCGCTTAGAAAGCGAAATCACTTCATAGATGTACTTGAATTCATATTGTGTTATTTACCGTTATCTCTATGTACATTTTGAGAACAGGGGATTTTGCTCCCAAAACTGCATTAACGATTTACTTTTTGAACCCTTCTCTGGTAGTATGCATCCATAGGTAGTGCAGGGTATGCTTGTATGTAAAAACGTTGCTTTTCGCAGCCATTAGAACGGTTGCTCTCGTTGACAGTAGAACTATTGCACTATAATTCATTGATTTTGGCAGCAAAATTTTTTACCACTAGTTAGTCAACAAATGATGAAGAAATTGAATTGGTATATATTGTAATACTTTTTATGGTTTCAAGTATATGCACGGTAATTTATTTTCACTCTAGCTCACTATATTGAAATCAATGAAAACGATTGAGATCTCAATTGAGTTTTAACTGCCAATAGAAGATTGCATCGAAATTAACAGGCAGGGCTCAGAAGATATGTTTGAGCTCGTTGCAGAAATTGATCAAGAACAGCTACGAAGGCAGACGTGAAAAAGTTTACGTGACGTCACACGGCTGACTACTAAAGGGCGAGCTACGGTAGGAGGGCTACGAGAAGTAGGGCTATAGATTTTACTAGTCCACCCCCCCCTCTATTAGAAATAAAAAATAGGGTGGAATGAGAGAAAGGCCGTAAGAAAAAAAAAATTTCTTGAGAGTTGATAAGGCCGCGTGGCGCGAACACGGCCCGTCAAAATATATAGGGCTGGAGCTTGTATCACAGACACGCTCATCACACACTGCAGGCTGGCTTCGGACAGACCGACGGACGGACGGACGGACGCGGCTCTTATTATAGTATAGATTTACGTTGAAAGGATTGATCAATAGTAATTCTAAAGTATGTTAGAAAAAGGCATGCACACTGTCCTATGCCTGGCTACATGGCAGCACAACGTCAGAGGTGCTAAAGACTGAAAAAACAAGGCTTTAGATTTTGTTCGAAACGTAACGCTTGGTCCAGAGAAGTTCTCAAGCATGCGATGAAAAAAAGGTACGCAAGGCCTCACATGTTATTCAATGGAGCCTAGTCGAGGAGTAGCTCTAGGCGGAGCTCGGGATCTTGGTTGTGTTTCAAGAGTTAGCAGAAACCAGTGTTAAGGAGAAAGAAAAACTGGTTAAATTTTCCACTCTATGCTTCGTGAAATTTTCATCATTACAGATAGTGGACTATGTGCAAGAATTTAGCTTCAAGCAGAGCCAAGGCAATACTCACATGTAGTACCATCAGCTTAATAATTTATTTTCATTCGAACATAAAGACCGTTCCATTCCAAAAAGACGAGTAAGTTAGTAAACTCGTGGATTGGAGATAGTTTGGTGAGTGCGATAAAGAATCATAGTACTGGTATAGAGGCACATTTTATGGTGTGAGCGCAGTGGACTAGGTACTGAAGACCGTCAGAGCATTTTTACTTGAGCTATGAGAATATTTGAAAACTATTCATAGCCTACATACATAGCATTTGTGTTTTAACCAAGACAAAATCGTTAAAATTGAAAACTGTGTACAATTGTGTGCTTAATTTACGTTTTTATCTTAGATATTCTGCACAAATAGCCTCTCGATTAAATACACGTTTGCAGAGCAGCCAGGTTTCTTCAGTCGCCCTCTTGAGGGTTCTTCATGAAGTCTATGTGTAGGGATGACAATTTTGAATAATCTTGTTGAAATCTGTCGCCTTGTAACACCTGTGGAGAAAAATAGGTGTAATTACAATCGTTATCCGGAAAGTATTCCTTCACGATCGTTATTACAGTTGAAATATTTAATGTGATAACATCTTGATAAACAACGATCTAGGCAAATTTCCTTTTCAAATGCCCTAAGCTCACCTGACAATTATTGTGCAAGCTTGGCAGCATTTTGGAGACGAAATTTGAGGCTAATTTTCCTCCGTCCCTCAGAGCTACACAAGCTATTTCTTCAGGTACGTGCCAGTCTTCTACGTCCGATCCGTCCTCGTCCATAACATTTTCGATTTCTTCAAAATCTTCGTAGGTGATGCCGTCTGCCTCGTCTTTTCTGCTACACTGTTGGGGCTTGATGTTTATTGCTGGCTGCTCGCGAGCAGAAGAGGCCGCATTTTTACTGGCGTTGTTTGAAACTTTGTTCGAGCTGTTGTGTGTCAGTGGGCGCCAGTCCTCTTCATGGCCAAATACTAGCTCTGCATTAACCAAAATAACACGGTATGGCAAGGGAATATTGAAAAATAAATTTAACTATTTAGATGTCTCAAATGTTTAAAATGGAGCGGTTTCTCAATTCTTTTCAAATGGAACGATTGAAATAGCATGAAAGTAGTTATTCTAATTTATCAAGCATTACCATGTTATTCTCCATAAATCAACTTAACGATGAACAATCTATTAGTTGAATTGTAGCGTAAAAAATTTACCCATAATGCTAAGAACTGTGTCTGGAGACAGGGGCGAGAGAAGCGACAGCCTGTACATCAAATCGAAAGTCATCTTCAAATCCTCGAGCGTGCAAAAGTCCTCAAGCTCTCCTGCTTCACCATGAGCGGGAAGAGAGTGGCTGGAAGGCGAATTAACCCGAGCATTCCTGACGGCGGCTGTGACCGAGACAGCAGCGTACACTGCGCCCGCCAGCCACACGGCACGTCTCCAGCTGCCTCCCTGGTCTGCCGGGGGAATTGGGACACAGCTGTAGAGAGAGCTGGGTGTTGGTTTGGCCAAATTAAGTGGCAGCCGCAATTTTGTCCGTTCCTCACAAGTTCGTATCTACGTTTCTAAGTACGAGCGAGATTTTTCAGAAAGTATGAAGGATAATTTTGCACCTATTGTAGTTAGGGTGTATTTACAGGTATTTTGCAACGATAAAACGCATGTTACTCGGAATAACATATTCCATTGGCGTGTAAAATGCACGGCTATTACTACGAAGTGTTGAATGAAAATTATCGTTGTACTATATTTTTCAACGGAATTGTAACAGTTGCCTGCTTGCTGCCGGCTCCGCATGCACTCATGCGCACACGAAATTGAGTTACGACTCAAAATATTTGCATTATTTTAATTCAAGCATTTCAATGCGTCACATAAAAATGCAATAACTGTAATGAATTTAGCTTTTTTTGTATTCACAAATACAAATCGGAACAATTTCCACATTTTCTTAAATAGATTACTATCTCTTCTCTATTTTGGGTTTGAGTATGTTAAGTGAAATTTAACAGTGTTCTACAATTCATGTACAATTTTAAATAATTTTTAAATTGACGATACAATTATAAATAATTTTAAATTGTATAATTTTAAAACACTAGCAGAATTAGCAAATTTTCAACTTTATTTTCTGCGCGGTCGCCAAATGTTGAGACTCACAATGCAGTTCGTAATGACGCTCGTCGACAATGTCCGCCACCGCGCGCATCGCCCCAGCGACGCTGTGCTTCGGAGCTGTGTGAAGCGGTCGGCACTGCAGCATCAGCTCCGCGGGTACGGATGCCGAATTGGCTGCAGCAATGCCGCCGGTCAGTCGAGTTGAATTGAACAAACTTGGTCCACTGCCTCCCCCTTCGATCAGTATTGCACGAAAGTTCTCGTCAACTTTTCCGCCGCGTTTCGTAACTTCAGACACCGAGTGGATGATCAGAGGAAGAAGTGAAGAGCAAGGGTTCTGGAAGAGAAAAATTCTTGAACTTAGAGTAAAAACTATCACACGTCATCATAGAATAAAAAACTCGTTTGGTGATCCTGGTGAATACGTGCGAAGTACGTTTCAGCTCCGAAATTTAAGTTTCGGACTTTTGGAAAAGAAAATAGCATAGTAAAATGGAAAAATTTTTTGTTTTACGAACAGACCTTTTTAGCAATGTTCAAAAGAGACTTCATAGGTCACTTTTCAATCACAGACTTCTTCTCAATCATATTTACTCAAACAGGTAATCAGCATTCCGCAATCATAAAGAGGCAACCTCATAATTTTCAGAAAAATTAAATTGATTCAAGGATGTTTTAAACTCAGATCGGACTCGACTTTCCGCGCGGAGATTTTTCCCATAACAGGTTTTTTTCTGTCAGTGAAGACGCTGAGTATATAGGATGTAGCCATGGTTAAATGACGTACCAGTCGCAATTTAATTGCCTCGTACTGTGTACAAAGTAATAGGCATAAATTTTAAAAGTTTTTCATTTTTTCTTCGAATAGTTGCAAATTTGTATATTTCGTGTTACACACGATTCAAAAGCTCCAAGTCAAGCCTCGAAATAACAAAAAACGATTTAAAATTGAGGAGTGGAAGCAAATTAAAACAGAGAAATATGTGGTGTACTTCATCCTAATTCACTTTTCGCTGCAATAATCTGTCGCAAATGCAAGTAGATTTTTCTCGAACAAACTACAAAGCGTCGGCTTAGAATACGGTGACATAGGAAACCGAATGCAGTTTGTCAGGGATGGGGTTTTTGATATGTCCCCAAACTCACTGAACAAGGGAAAGTGCGGACCGTTTAGCAGTCCTGGCCGTAGTTGGATCAGCTCTTGCTGCTAATTTTTGAGCACCTCTGACCGTTCTATCACCTCTCCAGCCTTGCTTCGGCTGTAATAATTTTCAGATCACCGCTAGTCGGCCGAAGGTAAGGTTTCCAATAAGATACTCGTATTGGAGCGATAGTTTAATTATCTTCACAAAGATTTCACATTTAAAAGCGCATATTACCAGAGATTCAAGTGGAGAATTCTCTAATTTTTCCAGCGTGAATCACCGGACAGATAAGGCGGCTGGTATTGTAGATACCTATTCTTCATAACACCGATTTAAATGATTTACATTCTCTGGCAAAATATAAATAGAGTACAACTATCGCATAAGTAGGATGTTTTGCTCGCTACACAGAAATCTATGACACACACATCACTCGTATTTTATAATTCGTAAACTACTTAAAGTTAGTCATCTCGAACACTGAACATCTAAGCGCTAGGTGACACAGTTCAACGCGAGTTATAACTGCTCTGTTTCTTCCTGAAATTCTTCCATCAATTGCATGAGAATATCTGAAACGCTAAGAGTCTACGACGCAACTCTTTCGCTTCTGCTGAAACGCCTTGCAGATGATGACTAGAGGAAAACCATGACTGTCCTAGTACAATTCTGCTTTGCACTACAAATCTTACACGAACCAGAATTGTTTAGTGAACAACGTGCACGACTATATCAGCCCAACGGCTAGTTTCCAAATTTTCAATGCAAAACTCAATGGGATTTAATGTGCGAAGTGTAGTCAAGAAAAACACCGTATAGAACGTTAAATACGAATACCGATGCGATCATGACTCCAGAGGCGGGTGAAGGTCGTTGTGGAAGTTGAGGGGCTTCAGAAGAATCCCTCCTCGGATGCAGGACTTGTCAGTTCAATAGTATTTTTAAGTATAAGTTGAAAATGTTTTGCCATGTTGTGTTTCGCCATACCTGATTTTTTTTCTAATCATGTTTTTTTTGTGCAAGTGTTATATTACTTGAATGTTAATATTTGTTGGCCAATTGTATCGATGAAAATTCGAAGATATACAAAAAAACCTAAATAAACCTTAACACATGGGTTGGTACTGACTAGAAATAAAGCTCCAGCGTATACTGATACCTGCTATTTTGCATGAACTGAGGCGTGCATTGAATTGATAAATTTTAAATTTCAAGACGAAACCCAATTTACTCCTGAGCTAAGGGTTAGGTAAGCCTTCGTTTTTTTTTTAAATAAAATGTTTTTTCGTTTTGTTAAAGACAATCTTTTTCGGGTCACTGATGTCGATTTTTCAGTACCTCTGGCTTTCTTATTCAACTATTATCTCGTTTCCTAACCCTTTTCCCCAACATACTACTGCTATGCGCGCGTGATCCTGTTCGGGAACTCGCCTTGTGCATAGGTCCCGCAATTACTTTACTCCATAAATATTGGTTCCGTCATCCTTCCTCTTTAACATTTTTATTGTATTAAGGCAGGTTGAAACTATCTTAAATTCAATGAATCAATCAATCAAGCTCCAATTTACTTTCACTCTCTGCTTCATGAATACAAATTTTAGACTCAAACCGTAATGACGATCCACCCGCCGCTGTGCGCCGCTCTTTCCATCGTCCTCTGTAGACCGCCCCAGCCCACGCATCTCTCGCTGCCCTGCAATAAACAAGGCCCAGTTAACCTCCAATGCTTAATGATCAGACACGTTAAGTAGTATCATGATTGTACGCTAATATTTTTATTCTGAGTAAAGTCCTCATAACTATTAGTGTATTCCTCAATATCCAGGAACGTAGAGTAGTTTGAGATGAACATGTTTAAAGTAAGCTTTTATCTATGTTTAGAGTATGTAGAACGATTTGTCCTCGTTAGAAATTTCTGAAAAAACGGAACATTAAAAAGAGTTTAGCGGTGTCCGTATTGTAACCCATAAGCAGTTTTTGAAATAAGAAAAAAGCTTAGATGGGTATAAGTATTTCTAGGCCGTAACCCTTTAATCATTTACAGTGTACTGTCATTCATAGCATGGCGGGGACTTTCGATCTTGCGGAGAATGGTGAAATTTTTGAGTTCCTCTGTAGGGTGTATGTTAAAAGCATTCTTTCCACTTAAGCACTTTTTAATCTCCAAAATTCCTTCACATACATGCAGGAAAATATCATCATTGGTTCCCACTATCTGCAACGGGTCATAGCTTAAATTTTGGACTATTTTTATAGTTTATTTTACTTTTATCGTTCAGTGACGAATGACACCAATTGAATGTTTCGGTGAACTCATGCTCGAGTGCAGTTTTCACTGTTCCTCTTTTTCCGCATGCTGTGACTTTCATTGCCTTATTCGCTGCATCCGAGCCAAAGGAGTCGCAGTGCTTCGGTAGTATTCTAATTCTCCCTACTAATGAAGGAACAAACTACATAAACGTATTGATATTTTTGCGGGACACGCAGCTGACGATGCTACTATCTTGAGATGCACATTACATTAAATGATCGAACTACGCTCACGACATCTGCCCATGAACTCACAGGGCTCTAGATGACTATTTAAAGCATTTAACCACTCCAGGGTATAGGGGTTGTTTTCTATCAGCGTATAGTTAACTGTGATTACACATAGTACCACGATGTCCCTTCTCATTTGGAAGCTTGTATTGCGTAGAAACGGTACGATTTCAAAATAGGATTGCGTGATTTTTATTCGCTAACGAAAATAGTGAAGCGTTACCATAGTCGGTGTGTGAGATGCCAGAAAGCTATCTATTGAGGATAAATTGTGAAAGTGAAGTGCGCACAACATATGACTGAATGTATTTGCCATATCTATCGGAATTTTCACTGTTCCCTTTACCAATTTTACAGGTGCCGAATTGTGTTATTATTTGTATCGTAAAGGGAACTGTATACAGACAAGGATTTGATAAGGATTACTTGCTCATAACAAGTATTCCAGCCTACCCACACCTTCCCGAGGTGGTACTGTTAGTATACCCACTTGGAGTTGTAACTCATTACATAGTTTTATGTAAATTGTCAACACAGTGCTCATCAGGTTATTTATTGGAGTGTTGTCGGTGGGTAGAACCAACGTGGGGGGCGCCCACCAACATCTGGGTCTTGTATTTTAGTTTTGTGTGATTATCCTAAAGTTTCTGTGCTCGAAGTGTGAAAAACCCTGGCCCCCTTGATTTATCGAGGGGACCCGAGGCAAATAAAATTAGGAATTGAAAATGAGCGAAGATTTTTCAGCGGGTCCTCAACGAGGATCAAAGGAAGACTTGCGACAGTTATGCAACGAAGGAAAAAAGGAGGCGCTGTTGGTGAGATGGAGCAAATGAGCAAGATTGCAAGTACTAAGAGAAGGATCGAAAAAGCAATAGATTCAATGCTCAATGGGCTTAGTGAGGAAAATGAGGAAGGAATGCCTGCTGCCTTGGGTGCCACCGAGATAATGAAGATTGAGAAGCAATTGGCAGAAATCGAAGAGGCGGTGTTGTCGGCTCAGTCTGACGCTCCAGCAAACTTGAAAGTACCAGGACCAGATAACAGGAAAGCTGCGAGAAAGGAGAAAAGGAAATATGTCCCTTTAACGCTTGCTGAGGAGAAATACTCTCCTAGGTACTTCTCCATTACGTTCGGCACTGGAAAAAAAGACTGTGAACCCTTTTGACATCATTAAAAGCATTGAAAAAGTAACTGGATCTAAACCAAAGAGGATTTTCAGCATGAGCCGTGAAATGATGATGGTTGAGGCGCGAAGTGCGGAGCAAGCAGAGAGGATTGTTGACCTAACGGACGTGGAGGGTGCACCGTACCTGACTGCCGAGTACAGCAGATTTAATCATTCAGTAGGTCTCATCTTCATCAACGACTTTGACATAACGGATACCGAAGAATTCAAGACTGGACTCCAGGAACGATACAACGTTGAAGAAGTTACCAAAGCAACCTTTATTAAGCCAAGATATCCGGAGACTCAAGCCTTCCTTATAACTTTCAAACAACCAACCGTCCCATATAGCATTTACATTCCAGGGGAAAAACAAGACACCAAAGTGTGTCCATTCCAAAACAAACCAATGATGTGCTTCAACTGCCAAGCATATGGGCACACTGCCAAGCGCTGTCGCAACACCTGAGCTGTGTGCAGGAAGTGCGGCGAGGTGGGGCACACCTCTCTGAACTGCACGTCTGATCAACTGAAGTGTCTTCACAGCGAGGGTCCTCATTCTGCGGGAAGCATCTTGTGTGCGAGGGAAGTGGAGGAGAGAAGTTTGCTGGAGATAATAGAAAAAGAAAAAGTGACCATGAGACGAGCAAAGCAAATTAGAGAAGGAACAAGTGGAATCGAGCAAGTACAACAATTCAACAAATTTATCACCCACTTTGACTGTAAGATGAACGAAGCTCACAGGCGGAAGATGTCGCCGTGGCTCCTGGAAAGGTGCATCACTGAACACCTTGGCAGCAAACCTATAGCGATCAGATCTCGCAGCAAGACAATATTCACAGTGGAAGTAGGTGACGCATCACAGAGCCAAAAGATGAGACAGCTGAATCAACTGAACCAATTACCTGTCTCTGTAGAAGAGAATCTCAACTTTGCTGTCCAAAGGGGTCTTGTATACATTTATGAATACGACTTGAACAACTTCGAAGAATTCAAAAAAGAGCTTTTGGAGAATTGCGGTGTGCAAGATGCGATTC
This sequence comes from Morinoia aosen, assembly GCA_030386875.1. Lineage (NCBI taxonomy): Eukaryota > Metazoa > Arthropoda > Malacostraca > Amphipoda > Talitridae > Morinoia > Morinoia aosen. The sequence continues at coordinate 25,102,470 of CM059560.1, read as the reverse complement.
CTGCAACATGTATAAAACCTCGAAACCAATTAGCCAAGCCCATTCTAATGTCATTATGGCAGCCCATACTTCCAGAATACATCGACATACCAGGGGAGCAAGCCAAATCTCAAGTATATGAGATAAAACCAAAACCTTTGTTGTGCAGGAAATGTCAGGAATACGGTCATGGGATAAAGGACTGCCAAGGAGAACAAATTTGCTCAAGATGCAGTTCAGTTGGTAACGGAATTGACGATTGCAAATCTGATGCAATAAAGTGTCACCATTGCGGGGAGCAACATATTGCTGGTGCGAAAGTTTGCAGGATCAGAGCGATTGAGGAGGAAATTCTGATGATTCAGAACAGGGAAAGAGTTTCCAAGGGCCAAGCCAGGCTGTTATTCCACCACAGACATCCTAACCCTTCCATGAACTTTGCTAAAGCAGTTGCGACATGCACCGACCCAGATAAAACAGAGGCATCGACCAAGAAGAGAAACCGTCAAGAAGACCAGGAAACGACATTGGAACCCCAGCGAAGCAGGAAGAAAGTCGGAAAAACCAATGAAAGGGACGACAGGAGGAGTAGGCTGTCGTCCATGAGTGAAGGGGAAGAGCCAAGGAGAACGGAAGTGGTCTGTGAAAGCCCCCAGACAGGAAGACTTTTCACCACAACAGTCAACCTTGACTGCGTAACAGCTGCACCTCGGAAAGAGAGAGAATCCAGGAGAAGGGAGACGAGAAAGATCTTTGAGTATACTCATGAAGCGCAAGGAAGAACGGAAGAGATGGACATAGATAATTATGAGGAGGAACTAAGAAGGGCAAATTGTTCCAGACCAAGAGAAAGAGCAGGACGCAGAGACGTGGAGCCTCAAGGGAAGAGTACCGAAGGAGATCGCCGAGGGGCAGAGAAGAAGGGAAGAAGCTTGAGCGACGGGCACGTGAAGAAAGTAAACGACAGTGGAGGTAATGGCACAAGAAGAGATCGTATTCATTCAGTGGAATGTACAGGGTATGGCGTCATCTAAAGAAGACGTCATTAACCTAGTTGATACCTTTAAACCTGCTGTGTTAGCTGTGCAAGAGACATTCCATGGTAACGATTTCGTACCACCTCTTGTGGGATACAACTGTTACTGCAAACAAAGCCATTATAACCACAGGTTCCATGGAGGAGTAACGTTGTACATCCACTCATCGCTGCCCACACAGGAGATCCAAATCCAATCATCGGTCCAAGTAATAGCAGTGAGAATATATCTAAGTCGGTACAATGTCATCACAGTCGCATCAGTGTATCTACCACCAAAATCAAATGCAAACCTTGAAGAATTATTTACGATAATGAAAATCTTGCCAAAGCCAGCGGTCATAATGGGGGATTTAAATGCCCATCATAGCAACTGGGGAAATAGTACAATCGATAGACGAGGACGAGTGCTGCAGAATTTCATTTCACATAATTTCAATATAATAAACGATAACTAACCAACCCATATCCCAGGAACAACCATAGATCTTACCCTAACATCCCCTGACATTACACCTGACATACAGTTCTCTGTACTCCCTTCTGTCTTGAGCAGCGACCACTATCCGATAACGTTGTCTTTATCAGTACGGCAGGCAGACGGGCGCGAGGAGACCGAGGGACGGAATTTCAAGATGGGCAGCTGGAAACAGTACCGACAGGACGAGATTTGGAAAAATGTGCAAGATCTTGAAATGCCAGAAGACCCTAAAGCTGCGATTACGGAACTATACTCGAGATTCAATCATGCTCCTGAGAAGTGGGTACCTAGATATATAAGACGAGTCTACGCTAAGCCTTGGTGGACGGCCGAGTGTAAAGCAGCTTGGCGAGAAAGAGAGAAGAGTTACAGGCTGTATAAGAGGACTGGGAAGATGGAAGACAAGGTGAGGTGGAAGAGGGCGAGAGCGGTTGCAGCGAAAACATTCCGGGAGGCAAAACAAAATAGCTGGAGAGAGTATGTCTCGACTCTCAACACCAATACACCGAGCAGCAACATCTGGGACAAAATTAACAGAATTCGTGGCCGAGCAAAAAAGTAAATAACAATACTTAATGATGGAGAGACTCAATTCTTATGTGTGAGTGAAATAGCAGGAAAATTAGCAGAAACATTCAAAACCATCTCCAGCGACATAAACTACTCGGACGAATTTAAACTATACAAACAACTGACAGAACAAACTCCAATTAACCTCATGAGTGACAACAGTGAACCCTACAACGAGCTCTTCACAATGCAGGAATTAACATCGGCCATCAGGAGCAATAGAGTTACAACACCCGGACCAGACAACATCAGCAAACACATGATCAAGAACTTGCCAGCCAACGCGCAACACTACTTACTAAAGGTATACAACCTGCTGTGGGTTAAAGAATATGTCTTTCAACCGTGGAAAGAGGCAATTGTAATCCCAATCCCAAAACCTGGCAAGGACCACAGCAACCCGATTAACTGTCGACCCATTTCATTGACCAGTCGTCAATGTAAAACCTATGAAAAATGATAAATAGAAGACTAATGGAATATCTCGAGAATAATAAGATACTAACTAACATTCAATGTGGCTTCAGGAAAAATCGAGCGACGATAAATCATCTCATGCGATTTGATACGTACATAAGGAAGGCGTTGGCCTGTGATAGAACTGTTATGGCGGTATTTTTTGATTTAGAGAAGGCATACGATACAACTTGGCGCTACTGAATAATAAGAGATCTTGCGGCTACCGGCTTGAAAGGAAGATTACCGAAATTTGTGAGGGAATTTCCGAAGAACCGGACATTTCGTGTGAGAGTGCAAGACGTAACGTCCTCTTCAACTGAGCTTGCTACAGGAACACCGCAGGGCAGTACATTGAGTGTGACTCTTTTTGCTATCAAAATAAATTCATTGGCAGAGGAAATCCCGGAGGACATTTTCAGTTCTTTGTTTGTGGACGACCTTCTCATTGCGTACGCAGACTACGACAGCATCAAAGTTCAACGAACCTTACAGTCAGCAATAGACCGAGTTAATCATTGGGCCACGTACAACGGATTCAGATTCACGCCTACAAAGACTACAGCAATGCAGTTCTACAGAAGAAATGAACCTATGCTGATTCCAACGTTAAAATTGGGGGACAACACTATCCCCATGGTTGAAAGTACCAAATTCCTTGGACTCCATTGGGACCAGAAACTCAATTGGATCACCCATATCCACAAGGTTAAAGCCAAATGCAGTAAGGATTTCAATCTAATGAAATCAGTCTCTTCCTACATGTGGGGCGCAGATCAGGAAATCCTGATGCGGTTGTATCGATCGCTCATCCGCTCCAAGATCGACTATGGCTGTATAGTATATGGCTCTGCGAGCGAAACGGCGTTGCGAGAACTAGATGTTGTGGCGAATGAGGCAATGCGCATTAGCACAGGGGCGTTCAAGACAACACCGATAGCGGACTTGCATGTCATCTGCAATGAGCCTAGTTTAGAACTGCGAAGGAAAGACCTGCTGCTTAGATATTACTTTAAACTCAAATGCCATTTCCTGAATCCAGCATATAGTTGCATCAATAACTCAAACCTTGAATTATTTTTTACAAGCCGTAAATGTCTTTCAGAACCGATTATCCAGAGACTTTGCCAGATCATCACCGAGTACAATATTCCAACGCAACCAGTGCAACCCTTCTTCACACCTAAGTACTTTTCATGGAAGCTACAGAGACCTAAAATTGAGCAGCACATGGCAAGCTGGAAAAAACGGAAATGATGTCATCTGTAATGAAGCACATCCATCAAGAAAATATCAGTAAATGTAAAAACTTCAAGACCATCTACTCAGATGGCTCCAAGTCTCCGACAGGAGTTGGAGCAGCAGCAGTAATGGGAACTCTCATCAAAACTATTTCTTTGCCAGTTGTTGCAAGCATCATGACGGCAGAACTACACGCGATCAGGCTCGCTATAAATATAATAAAAGAAACACACTCTCGCAACTTTGTGATATGCAGCGACTCCATGAGCTCCATACAAGCAATCGACCACTACGCAGAAAGCAATGAACTTATAAAAAAGATAATGCTGGAGATACATCAAATCATAGAAGAGGGCAAAAACATCACGATCAGCTGGGTCCCAGCGCATGTCGGTGTCACCGAGAACGAACGTGCAGACCAGGCTGCAAGGGCTGCAGCATTGAGACCAGCCGAATTTGTGTTGATTCCGTAGTACCCGTACCGAGATTGGTTCCCTGTAATAAGAAAGCGATCGTACGAGATCTGGAGTTATGAAAGTTATGGCGGGTAGAATCTCCAGAGCAATAAAAACATGTCCCGGAAGATGGAAGACGAGGGGCTGTAAGTTAAACCGCCAAGAAGAAGTCGCCATCAACAGGCTGCGACTGAACCACACGGCACTAGCCCACAGCTACCTCTTGGACGCGGAAGCTCTTGGACAGAGACCTTTATGCGGATGGTGTGGAGTAGCAGTCTTGACAGTGAAGCATCTTTTGGTGGAGTGTGTTGCGCTACAGCAAACAAGAGACAGAGTCCTTCGACCAGTCACTGGAGGAAGCGTCAGTGTGGCTAAGTTGTTATTGGACGGTGGACCCATTCACAAAGTTCTGAAATATGTGAAAGAAGTAAATGTATTTGGCAATTTATAAGAACAAATGGAAAAGAGCGGAGTCAATTTTATTGTACCAAACGGTTATTTGTAATGGTCACTAGCCTAGTTTGTGGAATAATGCAAGGTAATTCCTTAAACTATACTCATTGCTTCAGCGGAGGATATCTCTGATTTTGGCAGTATAGACGATCAACGCGCAATATGGCCGGGCGCACTATGTTGATACCCCGGGGGTTTCAGCGTGGGTAAGGCGCCCGGCCATAAATGGGTGGGCAGCTGAAACCCCCAAGGGGGTCGGGCTGCCCGATGTGTTTAGGTGTACTTGAAGTGGTGGGTTATAAGACCAACGATAGATTGTGACTTGCATATGGTAGAGGTGATGTGTGGAATTTTGAAATGCCATTTGTGGATATTTTGCGGTGTAATGTAATCGGAAGTCCAGGTGAACTTGTATTGTTGTGGTTTAACTTTGGCCGGAATGCCAAAGCGACAGCAAAATAGTTTATGACCGAAGCTGTCGTTAAATGAGTTATTATTATTATATCTATCATGTACAGCAATTCCCGCAGTAACTCTGCAGTTCTACCAATCGTTCTTTTCCTTAACGAAAACAAAAATATTGACATTTGTTCAAATGACTTGCACAGCTCGATCGACGTAAAATTTCGATGAAAGTTACTAGGCATTTGTGCTATAAAGTTTTCAAATGAAGCTCAAGGAAAGTTTCACGACTATCTTTCAGCTACGTTCTGACTAAAGGATGGTAGGTGTTAGCGAAGCTCATACGCGTGCGGCAGGCACATTTAGTCTTGGCTTATTTTGGTCTAGGCATGTTGAGATCGGTATGTGGCTATGTGCTCTAGGCGTTTCACTTGCTATCAATACACGGAAGAGTACGTTCGGCAAAGTTATGATGTTTCCTGTTAGTCTTTCATTAACTATTTCATACCGTGCAATAATCCCTAAATTGACTTCATGTATGATAGGTGTTATCATTTTTGTTGAATGTGTGTTTAGTTTATTGATGGCGTAATAAGTGAAGTTTAAGTGCAATTAACAGTGTTTTTAGCGCGAGATCTTAAGAGTTTGTATTACATTGCTACAGAAACCGTTTGGATAAGCCTGCGCCTTTTCGAATACCCTATACGCACCTAAAGAACCACGAAGTTCTTTAGGTAAATGTTGAGGACTTGACCATAATCGATTTTCCACTCTTTGATCAATAAAGATTGTTGATGAGACCAAAATAAACAAGTTTTCTTCAATGCACTTTCCGGCGGAAATAAGTATTTTAAAAGTTATGGCATTAAATGAGTTACCGTAACTACAGTGTTTGAGGCGGGGAAAAATACACCGCGCGGTCCGACGTGAAAGTAAACAGGCGTTCCCGCGCGCCAACCAAGCCGACGAAGAGCAAACCCCCTATTACAAACGTAAAGAGGTTGGGTCGTGAGGGGTAGCAACAGTTCTTTTAGTGAAAACTATAAAACTAAAAGAACTGTGGCTACCCCTCACGACCCAACCTCTTTACGTTTGTAATAGGGTGATGCACAATGGAGTTCCGGTAACTCATTTAACGCCATAACTTTTAAAATACCCATTTCCGCCGGAAAGTGCATTGAAGAAAACTTGTTTAATTTGGTCTGATCAACTATCTTTGTTGATCAAAAAGTGGAAAATCGATTATGGTCAAGTCCTCAACATTTACCGTTCTTTACAGTAGGCTTATAATTTACGAGCTCAATTTTCTGATCTTTGACGAAAACGACAGGTACCAAGTGGGAGTTTCAATTTTCACGTCCATCATAGAATGTTGAAGAATTTAACACGAGCTTGAGGCACTGAGCGGTCTGTGCAATAAAGTTGTGGCGAGAATTGTGTCACTATCACACATACCGATAAAGTTATTGGTGTTATGAATAAGAGTTCTAATTTGGCAAATTAGGGTCAATATGTATTTTTGGTGCTGCACGGAAATTAAAGATTTCGTTTCAAAGAATCACTAAAGGAACACATTTTAAAACGTTTTACATGAATGACATTCTGTTCGCTGATGCGTTATTTTAGAACTATTCGACTTTGAAATTGGCTTCCGCGTGCCAAAGGAAGCGAGCGCGCCATCCAGAATTTCATTAATAACGGAAGTTAACCCCCTATTACAAACGTAAAGAGGTTGGGTCGTGAGGGGTAGCCACAGTTCTTCTAGTGAAAATTATAAATAAAGGTTGAAAGCAACCCATAAAGGTCACAAACAATTGTGTTTACATCTGCTCCATGATAGCGGCGGCCGTACCAAGTGGCGCCATCTGTCAGCTGACTGTAAAGGTGACGGTATTACGTGGCGCCATCTATGAGCTGACTGTAAAGGTGACGACGTAATAATGACGACTAAAAAAAACGTCAAAAGCACCAAATACGAGAAATTGTACGTTTAATTTTTTGTGTTATTAACTGATAACAATATTTCTTATTATTTTATTAACAATTTCTATCATTCTTTTATTTCTACGAAGTTCTGGCGAAAACTTTAACGCCTCGTGATCCGAACTTTGCCTTTCCTGACCCACCTGTTCGTACTTTGTGTTCCACATTTTGCGCGGGAAAGCGATTTTACGTATAACTTCAAAGCTCAATAATTCAAAAATAACGCATCAGAGGGCAGAATGTCATTCGTGTAAAACGTTATTAAATGGGTTTCTTTAGTGATTCTTGGGAATAAAATTTTCATTTCCTTTGATTGCATCACGCTGGACATTGACCAAAATTATAAATAAAGGTTTCTAGTGACGTCCGTTTACATCATCTCCAATGGCGGCCACCGGGTACACAAAATGGCGGCCGCCCTCTTGGAGCTGATGTCAACGGACGTCCTTAAAACCCGATTTCCCGATAAAGGTTATACGTACGTGTCAGTAACCTTAAAAATAAATTTCTTCTCTGTTACCAATATCGAATTGAATGTTTGAACGCAAATAGTTTCTGATTGTAGTTACTTCTTCAAGCTTGACAACTGTACACTGTACAGTATATAAAAATCGAATCATCCCGATATTTGAGATGCAAAATTAAAATATTTGTACCAGGTGAGAAAGTATCAACTTTGTTCTTAAACTAGCTGTAGCGTATACTCGTATGCAGAAATAGGTCAGGGGCTGATATTTATTTGGGTCAATATTATATTTAATGTTGTCAACGTATTCAATAATTTTTTTGTCTCATATAAGTCATATGGTAGATTGGTAAATGTGAAAGAGAGGACCATAATCGATTTTCCACTTTTCGGTGCTTAGACATTGCTAATTAGATCTCAATAAACAATTTTTCTTTTGTGAATTTTCCGTCTCAATGAGTATTTAACGAGTTATAGTGGTAAATTACTTACCGCAACTCTAGTGTTTGAAGCGGAAAGAAATTGATCGGAGGGGGAAGACTACAATGGACTCTCCCATCCGACGCGCTCGAATGATCGAGCGCATTCCAGCCATCAAAGACGAAAATGAACACACCGCTATAACTCGTTATTTTTGGGTGATAACCTTTATTGCAATATTAACTAAAAGATTCTAGAAGTGGGTTCAGGCTCCGCGGGTTGGGCTAGTAATAAATTACAAAGTACCCAAACGTACTCTAACAGCTCAATCGCACAACTGTTTCTGCTGTTTGAATGGCTGGAATTGCTATGGAACACGAAACTAAACCTACCGCTATAACTCGTAAAATACTCATTTGCCACAAAAAGTGTATAGAAGAAAGGTAGTTTATTTCGACGTTATTACCATGATTCAAACAACAAAAATTCAAAAACCGATTAGCAGCCGTTTATTCGAACGCATTCTAGTCATCAAAGAAGAAAATTAACACACCGCTATAACTCATTAAATACTCATTTGCGACGGAAGGTGTATAGAAGAAAAATTGTTTATTTCGATCTAAATAACTATGTTTAGGCAGCGAAAATTGAAAAATCGATTACGGTCCTCTTCTTCACAAATACAAGTAGATTTGAAGGTCAATATTGATTTTACTGTTGTAAACGGGTTTGAAAATTTCATTGCCATAATTAGGTAATTGGAGACATTTTAAAACGTTTTACACGAATGATGTGCTCGCAAATACTTCATTTTCGAGATATAGCATAAATTACGTTCAGGTAAGAATAGCATTATCGGCAGTTTCAATACGGCTCTTGCGGTATTATGCAATATTGAATTGAATATTGTCAACGACTTTTATAATTTCATTGCAAAATTTAGGTAATTGAAGACATTTAAGACGTTTTAGAGGAATGACATTGTGCTTGCAAATGCTTAGTTTTCGAGATATTTAATGTCGAAGGTTGGAGGAATGTTTTGTATAATATTAAACAAACGGACACCTAAATAAGCTGAAATACGGTATTGACATAACGATAGCTGAGGTTAGATTAGGTAAAGTTAGATTAGTGGAATAAACTAACCTCCATAAAATAACTTAACTTAGCCATACCGACACAGATGGTTTTTCCCACCAAAGTGACTGCGCATGTTCCGTATCCGCCATACACCGGAAGAGCCATATCGAACCTGTCGTTAATTCTATTCCTACCTGAACGTTATTTATGCTATATCTCGAAAACTGAGCATTTGCGAGCACAACATCATTCGTGTAAAACGTGTTAAAATGTCTCCAATTACCTAATTATGGCAACGAAATTTTCAAAATCGTTGAAAAGAGTAAAATCAATATTGACCAAATTTTGCAAGTGTCAATTTGCTTATGAATTTCATTATTAAGCACGGATAAAAATCTTTTTGAAAAATTATGAAAGGCATTAAAATTTGACTTAATGATCAGAATATGTCTGTGAATATGTAGAAATTTGCATTCTTATAAAAATGTGATTCCTTTTGACAGCATACTGGTGCAAAGAATCTCAGTATTTACACTGCTGACAATGTGTGCGAGGTGCAACTCTATAATTACGGACAGTGCATGCAGGGTGCAACATAAAGGAGAACTCATTTGGAAAAATTGATTTAGTTGTGGCTGAGTATTTTTTACTATTTATATTTATTAACATTTTTCTATCGGGTGATTGGCCCGTAGTTCAGAGTAAGAGTTAATAACATGGATTTTTGGTCACTCATGAATAATCTCTGGTGATGACTGTTGTTGAATGGACACGGTATTGTTAATATGCTCTGTGTATGATATAACAAGTTTTTCTGCTTTTTTTTATCAGGCAATATCATTAGCGGTCTTACGATTTGACCGATCTACTTAATGTGGAAAAATTGATGCACAAAAATGCAATCACCTTTGAGTAAAAATACCGAACACTAATAAAGCCGTAAATGCTTAAATTTGCATCGCTTTTCTCATTTGGGCAATTTTATGTTTCGACAGTCGTTTAATCCTGCATTAATTGGCATTAAATTTCATAAAAATACGCTATCACGAAACAGGGATGCACCATGTCTTGAATTTCTTCTCAATTTGAACTGCGTATACTAACTAATTAATTTCATGAGGACAATACAAATATTGTATCTATGGAAATGCGCACTCATAGGAAGATTATGCGAATTTTTGAGCTAAAGGTTAGGTAGGCCTTCCTTTTGTTGAAATAAAATAGGTTTTTGGTTTTATTTTGGATTATCTTTTTTCGGTTCACTGCTGGCCTGTTTTCAACGCCTACTACTTTATCCTTCAACTGATATATTGTTTCATGAATTTCTTTTTCAAATTACTGTTTCTATGCACTTTATGTATAGATTGCGTGTTTCCTGAACTCCATACTAAATGGTGCTTTCCTCCTTCTTCTCTTTAGAATGTTTTTGTTGTGGTTAGGGAGGCTTGATCTGACATCTAACCTAATCTTTAACGAATTAATTTATGTACATCGATAGCCGAGGTTCGGGGTAAGTTACTGTGTTACATGGACACGTAGGAACTATAAGCTCTATATATTAGCTCAAAAAATTTTCCGCTTTGCTAATGAAGTTCATGCCATGCTCAGCTTGTACACATTTTTTGTTCGGTTCATTTGAGTGCTTTCGAATCCTTAGTGTCTAGTACTTGTAAAGTTTTATAGAAAGACTTAGTTTAAAAAATTACTATGCAATTTATTTTGTACACAACTGCCGCTATTCCCTTTGTTTGAACTAATTGATGTAAATTAAGAGGCCTGAAGTTCATTCCTTATATCTATTGATAAATCATCTGGATGACAGCGCAACATCACCATTGCGGGCAGAGTTATTTTACAAATCATGTGAGCTGAGCAATCAGATGAAGCACCTGGAAGCTTTTACTGAACAAACAGAGCTTTATTTTGGGTGCTAAGTCTAACATACTAACATTCTGATGTAAGCTGTATCGTTTAATAATTATTAAATATTTAATTATATTAATAATTAAATTAGGAAATCAGCTGATCAAATTTGAACTTACGCTTGAAAGTGCATTGCTCATCTAATTACTTAACGAAATATTATTCCATAAAGGAAAACTTTTTGAGCTGACTTTTAAATTAAATCAACATTTCTCACTTCTTCAATAAATATGGACTTAGTATTATTTATCAAATTATGTCGCAAATGATGATTTGTGTTTGTAGACCAATAGTAGCGAACAAAGTCACCAAAGCTGTATCGGGAAAATGGGGAGTAAAACTTTTTTTAAATTAGACGGACGACAGTAACTTGGAAAGCTATTGACAAATAATGTGCGTTCTAAATATAGTTAAACACATCAACTGGTTCTACCAATTCTAAAACGGTACAAGACATATAGTTTCTCTGTCATGAATTTAAATGCTGATAAATTTGTTTTCATTTTTGTCTGTTAACAATTATTTGTTTTTTCAGAGCTGATTATTCTTATGATCAATATCTACGTCGTTTTATGAACTGCCTTCAAACTTGCTGTTTTTATGCACGGAGTACGAGGACACACTTTGTGCATAGGTTCCTCGTACTCTTAATTCCGTAATAACTAGTGCGTTCCTCCTGCTTCTCTTAGGAACACCATTGTTGTGGTTAGGGATGCCTTTCAGTCCGCGTTTCTTTGTGTCAAGTTTCTTGCATACCGTGAGGGCGCGCTCGTAAGATGTGCGGGTGAAGCGCGTTAACAAGAAATGGGGAATTATTATGGGCCTCTTATAACATGTTCTAGGTACCATTACATTTTTTATGTTTTCCTGTAGCAGACTAAGATTGTTCAGTTTTTACTTCTCCATTTATATCATTTTAGCGCTGGACGAGTTGATGAAAATCTCACTTTTGACTTAAATAATTTGCGTAACCCTATTTGCTTTGAAAATATTGCTCGTATTCAAAGTAGAGAAAAGTTATTCCTCTAATTTATTAAACTTCAGTGCAGGTATGTGTTTACTTCACAGATATCCTAGTGCTTAATTATCGAAAAAATTGTTCACTTTAACAACGTCTGACGTGTATGTTAATGTTGCTAATGATTAAAAGTAAAATGTAGTTAAAGCAAACAATTTAATGTTGAAGGCAATCGCTTCAGTGTCGTGCCGACGGTGGCATTGCACCTGCGACTTGTAACAACCTTCAACTTTTAAGCTATCGGTACCATTACAATTAACAAGCAATTTAATTAAACGTATTATGTGGTGTTCAGGACAGTCGCCTAGGTGCAGTGCGGACAGTACACCACAGTACATGTGTCGGTGCCCAGTAGACTTGCGTGGCGGCGAGCCTGTTCTCAGCCGCCGCTCTCAGCAGGACACCAGACAGCGCATCAGGTGTTGTGTGAGAGGCTTCGCTGTCTTGCCGCACCATCACCGCCATCTCTCGCTCATCCCAACCCAGGCTGCAACGTAAAGGTAATCTCATAATTATGCATCTAACGGGTGTGTCTCTATCGGAAGTAGTAGGTTTTCAAGAACGAGTTGCGGCTAAATAACTGGGCACGTAAAAATTATTTGTTTGACAAATAAAGCTGCCCAAGATTACAGTTTGTCTCTTACATAGAGAAATTTTTATCATGATCATACCTTGAACAAATGTTCTATTGGCATAATGGATAAATACCGCTTGCAAAATTGACGCGATCCATTCAAAGTGTTTATGGTCACAATGGTCACAATAAAAGCAGAAACATTCTGCAATACTGATGCTACTTTATCATATTTTCACCTTTCACGATCGATAACTTTGCAGTGTTAATGAGTTTCTGCTGGAATAAAATTTGAGGCAGTAAACGAGCACGTGAGGCTGGAAATGAACTGAGTTAGTTCATGAATCTTTTCAATTTTTACTTTAAAATTAAAGCGGTTTTCCTTCGCTGAACTTTAGAACTACTTACATGTACAGTTTTGTCTTGTTTTGTATCAAGCGTTGAGCCACCTGCTTTAGTATAGAGTGAAGGTAACGTGCTCTACTGAGTATGCGCGTAGTTAAGACATACTCCATTCGGAAATATCAAATGTAAAATATATTTAATTTTAAACGATGACGTACTGTGCTATGTATTTATTTGTATTTATTCTGAGTCTGTTGTGTTCGATGATGAGGAAAAACGTAGAATGAATTTGGACCCTTAAGGTGATCAGAGGAGTTCATACTTCACCGTGGCGTATCAATCTGTATATCCAAGTGGAACAGTCACAGTCGACTCACTTGCTAGCAATGCTGCAGCTGCTAGTTAGTAGTTCTATTGGAGCCAAGGCTGACCCCACCAGCTCGCGAGCTGCACATACTGCCTGAAATCATTAAAAAAAATTATGTATGGTTTCTTTGGGCAACAGGGAAAATCACAAGTTATTCCTTCGTGTGCAAAACTTTCCGTCAAAAATTTAAATCTTTCAAATGCGGTGCTCATACTCTGCTGTCAATGTCATGCCGTGAATGATTTCATCATTTTTGAAGAAGCATTAATTGTTAAAGTTTAGCAGAAGTTGCTAATGGTATCTCCATTAGCTGTGAACTGCAAGGCAAGCTCCTTGAAGCAAGTTTCGTACATGGGAAGGTTTGAGCAGCTTGACGAGCAGGAAGACGTGGAACTCAGAAATGCTTCTAGGCAGACGCCCCACCGTTCCGCGCTCCTTTTTCAGGCTCGTGATCTGGAATTATTGAAGTTATTCAAATTCAAAACTAACTTTGTGAAGCGTCAAATATACAACGAAATAATCATTACCGTGGATGTTTCAAATCTGATTCGTAGATGCAAGAAAACGGGCGTAGAGTTTGTTTTTCGTGAGTATGAGCGTTAAAAAATGAGCACTGTGCATACTAGTTGACGAAATCCACACGTCATGTACCTAAATGGCAATATTTAGGTTAATTTTATCGTGTAATTTATTATTGCCAGAGAGAGCTGAGGAAAAGCGATGCGGTAAGCTGATCCAGCCAGGAGAGATCGCGCTACACCCTCCAGATCTTCAGATGTTGTCGACTCCGCTAAATTGGTGAGAATCCTCTCCAAGTTATCCTGTGTGAAAGTGATCCTCGAGCTGAAAATTATCAGCCAAGGCTTCAGTTCGATCAAAATTGCACTTTAAATAATAATAATAATGAGGGGTGTTGATACAATCAACATTAAAGCACGGACACGGGTCCTTTACTGCTCCCCTTTATGCATGTCGTCTGCGATCGAAAGGTCGATTTAGAAACTCATCATTAAAGGTAAGTCAATTGCAATGCAAAGTTACTGAAACATTTAAATTAGGTCGTAGACATCTATCACACGAAGATAGTTCATTAATTCCTTGACGTCTAAATGGCGTCCCAATACCGTCTCGACGGTAGGTTGTAGCGTTTGGCAAGCCTTTATACAATTTCTACTAATTGTTAGACTTTCACATTCTATGATTAGGTGTTTGACAGTTAGTGTTGAGTTGTTGCAAAACTCGCATACTGGTGCAATATCAGGTATCTCGTTGTTCATCAGGTAGCCATGCGTTAAGAATGTGTGTCCTATTCTGAGTCTGTTAACTATTATTTCCTCCCTACGTGATATTTTACCTAGTTCCAATTTCGTGCCTGGTGATGGCTGTATTTCCCTCAACCTGTCTCTGCAATTTTCCCACCTAGTCTTCCACTGGTCAATCATCTTTTGTTGTATTAATGGTTTCCAGTCTGAGTGGCAAATAAGAATGAATTCTTCGGGTCTTCGGGTAGCGTTCTTAGCTGCGGTATCTGCAGCGTCGTTATCGCCTATTCCGACATGGGAGGGGATCCAGCATATGTTGATGAGTTTGCCACTTTTTTGCACGTCGTGTATTTCGTGTTGTATTCGGCGTAGTACTGGGTGATGTGTCTCGCAATTTAGGCCGTTAACGACACTCAAAGAGTCACAGTAAATTACATATTTTTTATCTCTTTTATCTCTAATGATGTTAAGGGCCAAGTGAATGGCGTGTATTTCAGCTGAATATACTGAGGCTTCCTTCGGAAGTGTTGCGGTGCGAACAATAGTGCCACATACTGCCGCCGCTCCTGTGCCACCCTCCCCTCGTGAGCCGTCCGTGTATATGGTCACGTATCCATCATATTGTTCTTTTGTTATTCTTTTATGCTCTCGCCGGATTATGTATTCGGGAGTTTCGTTCTTTGGGAGTTCGGTTAGTTCTGTATTTATAGTTGGTTTTGTTAAAGCCCATGTAGGGGTATCAATGTTTAATAGTCGGTAGGAAAAGTCTGGTTTAATTCGGTTTTTCCTCAAACTTAATTTTTCTATTAGTATTTGCATTCTGATGGCCAAAGTTGGGGTTATTCTCCTATTTTGAAAGAGTAGTCTATTGCTCGCCGTTACAGTGCAACTAAAAGCGGGGTTTCCGTGCTGACTTCGGACCTTGTAGTAGTAGCAGAGTGAGAGATAATTTCGTCTAATATCGGGAGGCATTTCATTGCAAATAATATATAGGCTATTTGTTGGGCTGGATCTAAATGCTCCCGTAGCGATTCGTAGTGCCTCGCGCGTAATTGACTCGAGGGGTTTCAAAGTTGTTTGACTGGCAGAGTTATAGATTATTGATCCATAGTCGAGAATTGATCTTGTCATACTTCTGTAGATTCTGAGAACTGTGGTTTGGTCGGCTCCCCAGCTTTGAGCTGTTATTGATTTCAGTACGTTAAGGCTGTCATTTCCTTTTTTCTTTAGAGCAGCGATGTGTTGTTGCCAGTTCAATTTATCGTCGAAGATTAGGCCTAGGAATTTATGTGATTTTGTGTATTGAATGTTTTCGTTATTGATTTTGAGTGTTGGGCTGAGGAATAGTCCGGGTATAATATTAAAATGAATTGCTTCACTTTTGCTCAGTGAAAATTTGAATCCATGATTTTGAGACCACTCAAATATATTATCAATACAGGATTGCATTTTGTTTTGAATGACCTGGAGGTCTTGGTGGTGGTATCCGACTTGCAAGTCGTCAACATATAGAGAGTAATGGAAATTGTTGTCCGGTGGAATCTGTTTAGCTATGTCGTTTATTTTGAGGGCAAATAATGTAACTGAGAGGACACTGCCTTGAGGGACTCCGTTTCGCTGTTCGTAGGTGTTTGAGTTATAGTTATCCACTCGGACACTCAGTGTTCAATGTTCTAAGAATTTGGTGATGAAAATTGGTAGTCTACCCCTGAGTCCAATGTCAAATAAGTCACGTATAATCCCATATCTCCATGTTCTGTCATAAGCTTTTTCGAGGTCAAAAAACACTGAAATGAAGTGTTCTCTGTTTGCAAAGGCTAATCTTACGGTTGAGTCTAGTCTGACCAAGTGATCTACAGTGCTACGCCCTCTCCTGCATCCACACTGCGCTTTATTTATTATGTTATGCATATCAAAATATTCTATCAGTCGGTTATTGATCATTCGTTCCATAAGTTTGCACAGACAGCTCGTTAGTGCGATCGGTCTGTAGTTGTTCGGCTTACTGTGGTCTTTTCCAGGTTTTGGGATTGGTATTATTATTGAGTGCTGCCATTGTGGTGGGAAGTAGCCCGTTGTCCAGAATTTGTTAAAAGTGTTCAAGATGTATTGTTTAGCTGGTAGTTTTAGGTGTTTGATCATGTCGTATGTTATTTTGTCGTTTCCTGGTGATGTGTTTTTAGTTTTTCTTAGGGCGGATTCAAATTCATGCATATGGAAAGTTTGGTTATAGATTTCTACGTTTGGCGAACTGAAATGGATCGGTATAGTTTCATTTGCGGTTTTTATTTGTTGAAATTCAGGGGAATAGCTTTGATCGCTTGACACTTCGCTGAAATTCTCAGCCAGTTTATTCACAATATCAGGGATTGTGCTGTAGTGTATATGGTTTTCGATTAATATATGGACTTTTCTTTGTACTCGACCTTTTATTTTCCTTATTGTTTCGTACACTCTGGCCATTGGTGTATAATTATTAAGTTGGTTTACGAAATTCTTCCACGTTTCCTGTTTGCTTGCTCGAATTTTGTATTTATGATTTGCCCTTGCTCGTTTCCAGTTAATTAAGTTAGTAAGATTTTTATTGCGGTGGTATTTCTTGTAAAGTTTTTCTCTTTCTTCTTTTGATTCTTGGAGTTCTTTTGTCCACCATGGTTTGGGGTAGTATTTTCCTGGTATATAAGTTGGGATGGCTTTTTCAGCTGCTGAGTAGAACCGCTGGTATAAGTCGGTGAGTAGTTGTTCGTTATTAGTTGTTGCGTTCAACATCGGCTTGTTCCATGCATTGTTATTGGAATATAGATCCCAGTTAGCTTTTGAGTAGTTCCAGATAGTTGATGGGGGTTGGTTGGGACGATTTTCGTTAAGGTAGGTGATCAAAATTGGGCAATGATCGCTATCACCCGGCGAGTCGAAAGCAACCCAGTCTAATAGCACGGCCAATGTAGGTGAGCAAATTGTCAGATCAATAGCTGATTCTGAATTGTATCCTATTCTAGTGGGTGAACCGGTATTTAATAGGCAAAGGTTATTGTTTGTAATAACAGTTTCTATCAGCTTCCCCCTATTATCTGTATTCTTGCAGCCCCATATGGTGCTGTGTCCGTTGAAGTCGCCGGCTAGGATGAAAGGATTCGGTAGTTGGTGGATTAGGTTATTTAGTTTTTCGTTTGTGACTGTTTGTCTACCGGGTATGTAGATGCTGCAGATGGTTTTCAGCTGTCCTATGTTTACTTGAATGGCCACGCTTTGTAGTTCAGTCTGTAGATTCAGTTCACAAAAAGGTATTGAGCTATGGACATATATTCCAACACCTCCATGGGGGGTTCTGTTGTAATGACCGTGTCGTAGCACATCACTGTAGCCGTTTATTCTAAACTGGCAGTTATCCCATAGCTTTGTTTCTTGAAGTGCTATTATACTGGGTTGGTGGTTGTTTATTGTTTCCATTAGTTCATCTTTCTTTCCCCTGATGCCTTGGCAGTTCCACTGCAGGATTCCTACGTTAGCCATGGGGTGTGTTTGATTTGATTTTGTTATTCAATCGTTCAATTAGTTACTTTCTTTTGGGTGATCTATCTCTAATCCTAGAGTCTCGAGAGTAGTATGATTGTTCCTCATCTGAGTAAATTTGTCGTTTATCGTATCTGTTGCGGCTGTAGGTGGGGGATCGTGATTTTGATCGTGATCTTGGTCGCTTCTTGTTTTGGGTTTTGGGAGGTTTGTGCTGCTTTGGGGGTTTGAATTCGTTGAATATTCGTCTGGCTTCTTGTCTCATAATAGGGTTGCATTCGCTCGTGCCATCTTCCTCATTTTCAGATCCTTCGGCTGTAGTTTCAATATTAATTGTGGATTTGAGCAATTGTGCTGGGTTGGGTTTAATGCGGAGTATCGCTTTTTCGCATGTTTCGTGGTCGCGTTGTGAAGTTTGCGGTGGTTTGGTTTCTGGTGTATCGGTTGTGTTATCAGTTGTACCTGGTTCGTTACAAAGTGGGGGAGCCATATTTTGTTCGGTGATCGTTTGGTTTTTGGTAGCCGCCATAAAGGGTTCGGGTGTTGGTACTTTAGGTATTTGATCCGTTCGATTTCTGGTTATTTGTGCGTAGCTTTGATCGAGTTGTGGGGATCGTTTGTGGTATATTATAAGGGCTTGTTCTCTTGATACGTTTTGTTTAGTACGGATAGAAATTAGTTCTTGTTGCTTGCGTTGTTCCGGGCAAGTCCGGTCTCCAGTTTTGTGATTGTTTCCGCAGTGGTAGCATGTCAAGTTGTTTTCCGTGCAATTTGTTGCTTCATGGCCTTTTGTTGCGCATTTCCCACACACGAACTCTTCACTGGTACATCTTTTAGCAGTATGGTTGTATTCCAAGCACTTTTTACACATCATAGGGCGGTCGAAGTATTCATATATCCTACTCTTGCAGTCTTGGCCAAGGATGTCGATATGCTCAGGGGGGGTTGAGCCTCTGAAAGTTAGAAGTATTGCTTTTGCATTTGTGTTACGGCTTTTTATCCAATTTGCTGGTTCAACATTTTTGATTATCTGGGTTTCCATTAAACCTTGTTTGAATTTCTCGAAGTTGGTGAAGTCGTAGTTATAGATGTAGGCAAGTCCTTTTGAAAGATTTACATAGTTATTTTCTGTTACTTGCACAGGGATGTTGTTTATGTCTTTGATTTTCTGTATTTCATCTTTTTGTCGTGTGTGATCTAATTCTACAATAAATGTGTTTTTGCCGCCCGATCGAATTGATTTGGGTTTTCCTTGGATTTGGTTTGCAATACATTTTTCTAGGAGCCATGGAGTAATTTTCCGCTTTTCGTTTTCCTGCATTGTTATATTGAAATGAGTTGTGGGGGTGTTCGTATCTGATATTGGTATCTCGGAGTGTCCTGTGACTATCTGTACAGCACGACGCCTATTAACTCGTTGTTCTTGTTGGACTTTGCATATTTCTGTTTCCATGATATGTTTCGGGCATTCTCTGTGGCCAGTTTCATGTTGACGCTTGCAATGCATGCAGGAGAGGGCGCTGCCACATTGCTCGCCGTCATGGCCTGTTTCTCCGCAGCGTTTACAGTTTGCTTCGTTATGGCAGTGTTTGGCTGTGTGGCCGTAGTTTTGACATTTGTGGCAGATCATTGGTCTATTAATAAATGGGTATACTATCGTATCTGATTTTTCGCCTGGGATATATATAGAGTCTGGTGTAGTGTAGCTATTAAAGGTTAGTAGGAGTGGGGTGGTTTGGGAGAATCGAGTTTTAATGAAGCTGGCACGGACAGCGTCACTGATATTGTACTGGCTCTTCAGGCCTTCCACAAAATCTTCCATATTATCTACATCGTATTCTTGAATATATATTAGTCCTTTGGATTGATTGTAGTATGGGTGTTCGCTGATCTGGCAATTAATGCCGTCGACGTTATTAAGTCTGGTGATGCGCTCAGATTGGGGTTTGTTTCGAGTTTCTATGATAAAGCTATCTTTACCTGAATAAGTTATTCTTTTCGCCTTTAAACCAGTTATTTTGACTATTTCTTGTTGGAGGCAAAATGGATTTATTTGGTTTCTTTCTTCGATTTTGAATTTGACCGAGAAGAACTTTGTATAATGGTCGTTCTTCGTCATTTCTTGGTTCAATGATATGGGTGTGTATTTGTTAGCTTTGCATTGTTTTCTCACATTTTCTTTCTCGCAGCCCATGATTTTACTGTTTTTCCTATGTTCTGCGCTTTCGTCATTTCTAGGATTTTTTCGAGTGTATTTTCGATTTTCCTTATTCGATCGTCTACATTTTGTGCTTCTTTTTCAACTTCATGTTTATCGGGGTTGATGCATTTGGTTGCATCATCTGCCGCAAGTCTATTCAGCACTTCATTTAATTTAGCCTCTAATTGGTCCACCTTACAGGTAGCACCGTTTGGTTCCGGTGGAGTTTTTTCGGTTGTTTGGTCAAATGTTTCATTTTTTTCGCTTATCTTCCTGGTGATATTGTTAGTTTTGGGGTTTGTTGCACCTACGTTGGTAGCAGTGCTTAGGTTGTTTTTGTTGGGGTTTATTCGTTGTTTTAATTTGTTTTTATTTTTGGCGCACATACTCCCGGCTTCAGAGGGGGTTTCCCCGCCTCGAAGTCGGGGTTTGAGGTATTCGCTGATTGTTGCCAGAAGTGCTTAAAGTTTTACTTTGGAATCCAAAGTAGTAATCCAAAATGGACTATTGGTCTGCGTAACTTAAGTCTATTCTTATAGGTTATTTAAGGGCCCTGGAGTATAGGGCAAATTAAAGAGAAAATAACTACGCAAATGAGACCCAAGCTCCGAAGAGCTCGGGCCGCCGCCCGACTTTGTTCTACCCAACAACGGGGAATTGGAAAAAAACCTAAAAACTTAATCCCTCGAAAGAAAACTCAAAAGATAGAGGAAAGAGCAGTTGGGTATTTCAACGGTACCACCACGAGAAGGTGCCGGGTCAGCTGGATACCTGCTCGTGAGTAGGTATTCCTGTATCAATCCTTGTCTACGACTTCTTTCCCTTCACCAAGCTCAGTAATTCAATAATTTGGTACCAGTAAAATTGGTAAAGGGAACAGTGAAAATTCCTCATAATGGTACTGCTGCAGCAACATCCACACTCGGCTGTGTTGGCGTCCAAACTGAGCATTACTGTTAGAGGCCGGTTGCATCTAGCACGCATCATACGCGTTCATTTCGTGGACAGTGTGTCTCGTTTGCGATACAAGCCGTAGAAATGCTCATTTCTCTGCTAATTGTTTCTATACACCAAAAAATCAGGTATGTGTCATATTCGACACACCATGCAGTGAAGGGTTAAATAAATAAAGTGTACACACAATCGATATTCCCAAGTAAAAAGAAAATGAATGCAAAATTGGTAAAATATAATTGTTAAATAGGACTGTTGAGACGAATCGATAAACGTCGCCACAATTGTAAAATCTTTATCAAAAAAATTAAAGTCAGCTAACATATTTTAAAAATTTGCCTGAGGAACTGACAATTGGTGCATTTAAAGACAAACTACTTGCCAGCAAAACGCATAAAAAAGGCAACTTGTTGTACAGAACATTAGACATATCGTAGTCGCTGACCGACACTCTCGTGTGAACAAAAGAAAGGGATTTCTACATTTTGCCTTCAGCGTTCTCAGTGACCATTGCAGAAACTCCGCTATACAGACCTGCTGCAAACTGCATGCATGTTCGTTTAAATAAGCCTCTTCATACACAACTGAGCTCATGCATTGCTGTTCTTTCTGTTGTTGAGGATAGACTCTTAAAAATTTCTTTTGTATGTTATTAATGACCATTCTTTAGTCAAAATAAATAAATTTTTAGGAGCTAAATTTTCATTTGCAGCCGGCGTTGCTTTCTATGCTCATCAAATGTTGAAAACATTAAATGAAAAAACGAAATCAATGGCGCCACGAGATCAACGGGATCAAATGACTATGGCAAACAGGGGTGAAAAAGGATTGATGTTATTCAGAAAAAGGCGAAACTGGCAATGGAAAAGACCACACGAGGCAAAACGCATGTCATTGGTCCGTTTTCTTCTTCTTCTTATTATTATTATTATTATTATTATTATTCTTATTCTCATCTTCAACCTATCATAACGCAACGAAAAACTGTTCATAAAAACGATCAAAGTACACTGAAACATCATGTTTTAAACATCACTTTTGTGTTGAAATCAGTATTCCTGATAATATACAAAATGAAAAAAGTGTAGATAAAGTAAGATACTTTATTGACTCAGAGAAAGTGAAATAGCATATCAAACTCACATCGTGGTAGGACTTCAACATTGCTACAAAGAGTGCCATAATTTACAACAATCATAAATTCTCTACCAAACAACTCCTCTAATTCTATAACGTACCATGCCCTACGCTAGCTCATCTTAACCTTACTTGCTAATTTTTACATTTATGGTTCATTCACTTTCACTCAATTACAGCCAACATCGCTATGAACTCGATGGAGTTTCAAACTAAATGGACCCACAATAATTGTGCTCTCGCCTCCACCCTTGCCGCACCTCCATGGGTTTAACTTTCATTCCATCCCAATTCAATTTCTCGGTCGATCAATCCATAATATGTGGTACTCTATCACTCATGTCAACTTATCACTATAACGCTCATGCATTTTAATTAACCAAAATAGATTACAATTCTTTTTGTAACAACAGTCGTATGAGTGGGAATACTGGCGAAGTTCGATTTTTATATAGGAATGTGAAAAATTGAGGAGTACCAGAACGTCAGGTGGAAAATCTGAGCTTTCTCAAATATCTCAGAATGCTATTGTATATAATGCAAATATATTAATATAATTGGCCAAACTACATTCTCTTGAACCACTGACTCATACCAACAGTTGCTAAATTAGACTAGTTTCCATTTCCCTTCGTACTTCTATTTAACTCGCGAATTTCATCAGAAAAACCATACTGAAAAACACTCCCATTTCGCTCAACTGCTTTACATGAACCACCACGACAAACAGGACGTCGAGAGCGGAGGCAGGCTAGACTCACGGCCAGCTCCCGACGCCACCTCGCCTCCTCGTCGGCCAGGACGGTGGTGAGGCGCGTGCAGCGCTGCAGCCGCGCCGTCGCCGACCTGATCCCTGCCTCCAGCTGCTGCCGGGTGCTGACGCTCTCTTCATAGTGCGACTGCAGCTCTCCCAGCTGACGCTCCCCTTCCCCTGGTTCATGGAACAGGGTGTAGTCACGTCATACGGGTTTAATGGCACCGAGTGGTGAAAAAAATTGGAGTTGGCAAATAGACACCCAGTAATTGTTCCTAAGAACTGTGATTGAAGCTCTTGCGATTGTCTATACTAAATGTATGCTCATCCACCATGATAGCTTCAAAATTGATTAAACTTTGATATTATTAAGCTAGAAAGATTGATCAAAGTGAGACCTACTCAACCTACAACGATATTTTGAAAAGTATCGCGAGTTTCGGTGTGGAGGCCATGAGAAAGTTACATTATTGCCTAAAAACTTATAGTATTTTAAGTGAAGGATCAAGGGCTTCAGACAGATTAGATTATAAGTTAGTTTAAGCCTCCCTAACCGCTGGAAAAATAGAGCGTTTCGAATAGAGGAAGGAGGAAGGCACCATTCAGTATGGAGATAAGAAAATGAGGAATCTATGCAGAAAGGGCATAGAAACAGTAAGATGGGAAAGAAGTTCATGAAATAAGATAAAAGTTGAAGAAGAAAGTCAGAGGGGCTGAAAAACAGGACAGTAGTGAACCGAAAAAAGGTGGTCCTTAACATAAAAAAAAACATTTTATTTCAACAAAAAGAAGGCCTACCTAACTCTCAGCTCGGGCCCTCACATTTTTCCCCTGGGAGCGCTAATTCCCATAGATACAATGGTTGTATCCCCCTGAGGGAATGGCTTCAGACAAAAAAAAGAACAAATTCTTAAAACTATCTTACCAAAATATTCGGAAATAAGGTCAAATTATTCTGAAACCTATTGCGGTGAATAAAGCTGACGGAGTTGACGGATAGCACCGGGAGCCTCACCCAGCTGTTGTTGAAGCTGGCGCTGCTGCAGCAGGAGTGCGCTGAGATCTCGCTCCGCCTCAGCCAGTCTGCAGATTAGAATAGATTAGATATTAGTTTATGCCCCCCTAATCGCAAAAAAAAGAGTTACCTAGAGAAGAAGAAGGAAAGCATCATTTAGTATGGAGATAATTTAGTATTGGACGCGGAATCATTGCAGAAGTTGCATAGAAACAGTAAGTCGAGAAAGAAATTTATAAAACAAGATAAAAGTAGAAGAAAAAAGGATTAGGTAAACTGAAAGACACAGTAGTTCTCTTGCTATCGAGTTGAGCAGCAGAGAAGATAAGGGTTAAATAAAATCATGATATGGAATAAAAATACCTGTTCCATCTTCCTTTGCAATTAATGACTTGCTGGAGGGACTGATAACTAAGATGGCACTCGGCAAATACGCGAGAACTCTAACAAATGGTTGTAAATGTTCCCCTTATTCAGGTAAATTGAGTTTTAGGGCCTATAGCGAACACAAGACCAACGTCGGCTGAAATAAAAGTTACTATTCAAGTATATATAAGTCTCTATGAAATACATAATAAAAGGAGCATAAATCGTCACTTTAATCCTCATTGAACCATATTTCATTCCAGATTTGTCGTTGCTGTTAGAATATTTCCCAGCAGAAAAACTACGGAGAACGTCAATGTAAACTACGTTTATCTTTTTTCAATAGACCGCATACTACGCTCTATGTCCTGCAAGTAAATTGGAGCGAAACACTCCAACAGCAAAGACATGATTGATCTAGAGCACTGGTTTACATAGGCATCAGCATTACCTCAGTTTCTTGGGCTGGAGCAAGACAAGGGCGTGTGAGTAGCGGTCCAAAGCAAACAGCCACACGCAGAGCACTCGGCAAGGCCGCGACACTTTTCCCATCTAGAGGGGCAAAGGTATTTTTGATAAAAAATAAACTAGAGAAGGTAAAAGGAAGCCATTGCTATTTTATGTGAACTATTTCGTAAGAATTTGAACGCCTAAAAATTGTTTCTCAAGTTGTTAAATATTTGCAAATTTCCTCTTATTTAAATTTTGTTTTGGTAATTGTTTGAGAGGCTTTAAAAATAATCATTATAGTATTAAACAGTATATTAGGTCCAGTTACTTTGTAGTAAGCAATATTGTCTTTTTTCGGAATTGTTCGTTTACATAACCAATGAAAATCACGAAATTAAAATGTGAGATGATTCGTAACTGCCAAATACTCTATCATTCTTGCAAGCTACTAAACATGAATTGAGAATAAATTTAGCGGCCTAAAAATATTGCTATAAGCATTTGGTAAAGGCTTGCTTTAAAAAATTAGCGGCAGAACCAAGGGATGGAACGCTCGCTCTGCAAGTCATTCGCCGATGTGTGCATCAAACGTAAAACGATTCACGTTAAAATCTTTCAACAACGGTGTTAATGTAATCAAATATTAAGATGCAATATATTTTTAAACGTCAAAAAAATAACTATGGAGTGTTAAACATTGCTACTTCATACATACCCATACAGACTCACCTCATCTGGCGTAAACTTGGGCATTTCTAAGTATTTTTTTAGCTTGCGAAGCAGTGCATCGTTGATGTTATTCTTGTCAATATCGAGTAGCCGCTTTATCATGGATGCATCTCCGAGCAGTGTCTTCATTGAGGACCAATCAAGTCTGAAAATAATTCATTCTTAGGAGTACTGATCAAACTGGGAAATATACGCCCACCTTTAGCAATTACGTTATGTATGCTTATAAGTTGATACGTTTATCCGCTTCACTGATTCCCTACCTGAGACGGAGTTGAATTTACTTTTTTGGCGTTCGAAAGTTTTTGCTCAGATCATTGTCTATACCTCATCTTTATTAGACGAGCACTGGCACCTGCTCTTCATACACATCAGAATGAGGAAGGAACAGCCATTCGGAAGTGAACTTTGGAGAAACATCAGGGTAAAAATACCACAAAAAATAAAACACATTAGAGATGTCAGCCGTTAGATATCCAATAAAGATTTTTAAGGCTACGAAAAAGACATTTAAACCACCGATACCATGCTTCTTCAAGTATTGTATCTAATACACGTCAGGTATATTATGTTTTCTCCACATTCGTGAGTGTTGCTATTATCAACTGTATTATTTACGTTACAGTTTCCCCATAAGCAAGATTTTCTTGAGTTAAATTTAGGCTCCTGCCAATGCAAGTGAACTACAGTACTGGAGGTCCTTACATATCCTCCTTACGAACGAATTCTAATTTCTTGCTATAAACAGATAGTATTATGATGAATAATAAAATCACACGAGCGCAAGGAAAACCAAGCTTGAACGCTTGCGTAAGAATGGTGCTAGTCAACACTTCAAGAGTTGTAGATCCGGAGAAGCAAAGGCAGGGCGAACACCTCACGATAAGGGTATTCTACTATTTACTAAAATATTAGTCTTCAAAATTGGGGTTAGATTAATACTTGGAATAATACTATTATTTGAATAATGCTTTTTGTCTTCGTACTCACGAATTTTCTTCAGCTACTTGTTCTTTCGACGGTAGAGCATTCAATTTATGAATTACTTACCTGATTTATTTATGACATGGAATGTATTGTGCTAGAAAAAACGCATCAAATTGAGACCGCTTCTGAGCTGACAGCTTGTCTCATTTGATTTCTTTGGCGCTCCAGTAACCCTTTCACAACGATGATGATGGTCACACAGTCGACGGGCATCGCAATGCATCTTACCTGAAACCTAGACCTGACACCCAGACTTTGAGACTTTCAAAACTGTGATGATGGTCACACAGTCGGCAAGTGTCGCAATGCATCTCACCTGACACCCAGAAGAAGGCACACAGGCTCGAGGCAGGTGACGACCAGCTCAGGAGGCTTGCTCAGAGCCCGCACCTCGTTCAAGTCTTTCTTATCAAGACCCTTGAGGCCTTTTTCTGAGGCCTCCACCACTGCGAGGGCCGCCTTCAAGTCGGCAGCCACCTCTGCTGTTTGTTTCGCTACAATTTCCTCTTGGTCCTATGATATTAAAAAAAACTGTACTTCAATATCACCTTAATTTAGCATTCACTTTGAACTGATGAACAGTGCATCACATGTGGATGAGCGCAAAAATTAATTTCGTTATTGACGTTGTCTTGGCCGTTGTTTTCATATTGGTAATATCTGTGTTTTCATTGAGTGTTGGAAGATGAGTGAATGATGACACATTAGACTCTGAGACTTCCTGACTAATTTTTTTTAACTGAATAATTAACGCGAATAATTAACACAAATAATTTATTTTAATTCAATGCCTCACGGTTTATATTACAAAAATGAATTTAACTTCATGTTCAAGTAATGTCCTGGTATGTATAGTTGATGCGCTAAAAATTGAATCTTAACTCTAAATAGCACCATGCACAGTACAATGAAACGTCATATACTTCAAAATTTAATACGCAAATCCAAATGTTAAGGAAATTTGAGAAACTACTTTTCTTGATGTTTTCAAGTATTTTATGCTATACAATTTACCTAAAATCAATCAATTTATTTCATATTTACAGTCTTACATTTTAGATTATTATCACAACATATTCGAGATGAAATGCTGACCAGTCGTTAGTCAACACCGCTCTAAATTTGAAAATCGAATACCCTAATTAATGATATTCCATTTCCAAATTGTCAGAAAAGCTTCTAATTTAGAGGCTGAGGAGTGCACTTATGCATTATGTCTGCGTGTCCCACGGTTGCCAGATTGGCTATTTCATGGCCAATTTGCTCATAATTGGCCATTTTGTGAACGCCGTGGCAATGAGAAATTCACTTATCCGTTTTAATAATATCGCACGATTCATGAAACAGAAGACCTGCAACATCTCACGGAGGTGCTCTCGTCATAATAGTTTCAAAGTGAGGAAAAAGTTTATTAGAATTGTGATTTTTAAGTGAAAAAATGTATATATATTTGGTAGGGGCCATTTTGGCCATCGTTTCTTGTGAAAAGTGGCCATAAGATGACTGATTCATCTGGCAACCCTGGCGTGTCCCTTCTTCTCTTGAGTGTCTCGAAGACCTCCTCTTTGTCTTGAAAAGAACAGCTTCCTCTACCCCTTTTACTGTTGCAGCCTTGCACGGAGACAGAGTAACAGCGACAGGGCATGATATTGGAGTTTTTATTATGAGGCGCGGGCATTCTGTTTCGTATTTCAATTTCATGCTTTGCTATGAAATAAAGCAAAATATTGCAATTTAAAGCCGTATTAACTCCCATTTCTTCGCTGTATTTCATGATAAAAATTTGACGAGTATTTTTTTCGAATTGATTTTCTTTTTCTCGCCAATCAATTCTTCTTACCTTCTTCAATACACAGTAAAAAATGAAGCATCACTCATACCGAAAGAGAGAGACAGAGAAAAGAAAGGAAAGAGACAGAGAAAAGAAGGGAAAGAGACAGGGGAAAAAAGGGAGGGAGACAGAGAAAACAGGGGAAAGATACAGTAAAAACAAGGGGAAAATCAGCGAAAACAGGGGACAAAGACGGTGAAAAACAAGGAAAAAGACGGTGAAAATAAAGGGAAAAGGCCGTGAAAACAAGGGAAAAAGACTGGTGAAAACGAGGGAAAAAGGCAGAGAAAACGAAAAAGAGTTAACATTTTTTCAGTGATGCAAAGATTATGATGTTTTCTACTACGCCACCTTCACTTTCTCCTGGTGCTGCGCGAGACGGTCTCTGAGTTGCGCCACCACCTCTCGCTGCTCGCCCAGCTCGGTGGTGTAGCTCGCGCACTTCTCGAAGGTTTTCTTCAGCGCAGGCTCCAGTCCCGCCAGCTCTCCTCGCAGGTCGTCCACGTTTTTACTAGACTCTGCCAGTCTCTGTCATGTATATTGAATTTTAACGACAAAATATTTATTTAACGAATAATTTTCCTTAAAGCTGAATTAAACCTGGATTTACCGTTTAAAATAGCTCATTCAATAATCCTTCTGATAGCATTGAAATAAAGAGCTTGTATTTCCCCTTTGACGCTGTAAACAAATTTTACTACATACTGGAGGCTGGGTTTCCTTTCATAGCACATGAGAGGTATAACTGTCAATCAATTTAGTGTTACGCCTCATCAAAACTGAAAAAAATTCTACTTAGACAAGAAATATTCAAGCAATTCATACGTTTATTATATTTAAATGGGTATCGCAAATAGAACGCTCACTTCATCTTCGCCTTTGTGGAGGATATTCGGAAAAGAGTGAGCTATTCTAATTTTTATTATCAACAGAAAAATCACAAATGATAAATAAATGAATCATCATTTAGTTTTGTCCTCCCTATCCGCCACTAAGGCGATCCAAAGAGTGGAAGGAGGAAGGCACCATTTAGAATGGAGTGAAGGGAACGCG
Source organism: Morinoia aosen (assembly GCA_030386875.1). Taxonomy (NCBI): domain Eukaryota; kingdom Metazoa; phylum Arthropoda; class Malacostraca; order Amphipoda; family Talitridae; genus Morinoia; species Morinoia aosen. The sequence continues at coordinate 25,072,966 of CM059560.1, read as the reverse complement.
GAATCAATGCAGAAAGGGCATAGAAACAGTAAGTTGAGAAAGAAGAATATGAAACAAGATCAAAGTCGAAGAAGAAAGAAGTCGGTGCTGAAATATAGGACAGCAGCGAACCGAAAAAAAAGGTCCTTAACATAAAAAAAGTTTTATTTCAACAAAAAAAGGCCTACCTAACTCTTAGCTATAGGCCCTCAAATTTTCCCCCCGGGAGTACTAACTCCCAAGTATACACAACTGGTGATATCCAACACAATTTTGGTAATTGTAATTTACTTTTTCCAAATCTGAGGGCAGACAATCACACAACAATGAAAAATACACACCTGCAGTCCATCTTGTAATAGTGACATCGCGTTCCGTAAGTTAAGACGGCGTACGAAGACGAATCGCCGAAGCATGAGGCAGAACTCCACGAGATCACCGGTGTTGGCTTTCGAAGACTTGACAGAATGGCTCTGAAATTCGGAAGTGGGCCGTGTAGACTGGGTTGGAAAATCTCCTTAAAATTTTACGATAATGTTCGGCATTTCAGAAGGCACTATGCTGAAGAATTAAATTTCAAAGAATATTGTTTCAAATACAGCTGTAAGCCCCAAATGTATACCTATTTTCTAGGTCACCACTTTTTAAATGAATTGATAACACTTTCATAGTGGAAACACGATTGAAGAATCACATTGCATTCATGGAGAGTAATTTATGCAGTCAGTGGGAATCACTGGTTAGAGAATAAAAATTGAGGAAACTGTGCAACATGAATAAAATATACAAATATTCAAAGATGCAATGTTGTATAAATATATTTATTTAACCATTCCCGTTTGTTCACATCTGATATAACAACGCAACAAAAGAAAAACATCGAAAGCCTTAATGTGAAAGGTAAATAAAAATCTAACGCATTCAACTTAGAACGAATACATTTTGTAATGCAGAAGTGTGCAATAATACCTCATAGAGCTTGACGAGACATGCCAACAGTTGGCCACTGAAGGGTTCGGGCAGAGCAAGAGGCTCTAGCAAGACACTGGCCATGTGGTACAAGTCTGCCCTCGACCAGCGCTCGACTGGCACGGAGACGCAACACCACAGCACCGCCTCGTTCACACGTATCAGCACGTCCACCCCCTGTGTGGGTGTAGGACTCGGTGATCCACGTTAGAAATCCTGCCTGAATGCATCATTTCGTGTCTTGAGAGAACGAACGCGCGTCTTATCTGTGATAAACATTGAAGTAAAGAAATTGCTTGAATCATTAAGAAATCTGAAATAACAGAGGCGAACAAACATGAAAAAATTAGGTAATTTTTTACATAGTTCCTCAAGGTGACCAGTAGCTCAAGCCTCAAGACAAGAAAAACATATTGATAAAAATTCGAGTGTATCGCACTGGCGTAATGCAGCTTAGTAAAATCGTTCATCTGTTCGTAATTCATTTCATTTGCATAAATAAACATCTACATAAATGTTTACTGCAATATTTGCAGAAATGCACGCATGAATAGAAATGAAATAGAACTATCATATTAAAACGTGAAAGTCAGTGTACATTGAAGGCACAAACTGATGCTATTCCTACTTCATATTGATTATGTTGAGAAAATTCATTTGGAAACGATATTTGGAACCTATAATCATATCAAATCGACAATCTAAGAGTAAATTCGGTACAATTCATCAAAATGTGCAAACTAAAATTATTAACAAACGTTTACCCGGTGTGCCAGTTAAAAATCATATATTTTTTTCAATTATAACAATTTCATCTCACGAGAAAGAAAACACGCGTTTAATTCAACGAATGGGCCATTGCTAGTTCTACATTGTGCCAAACTCTTCTTTAAATTGTGGATGCCGTCCCACAAAATCATTCCGATTTTTAGGTAATCCCGTCAACAAGTCATTTTTTATATCTTCAGGCGTTGCTGGGAAAATGCGGAAGGCAGCCATAGAAACAAGTGGTAGTCCTAAGCGGCCAAGTCTGGTGAGTACGACAAGCAATGCAAGATTTCCCATAGCAGAGTGCAGAACTGGTGTTATACGTTGTTTGTGACGGATAGTTGTCTTACTGTATGTGAGATGAGCTGTTGCCTTGAGATACGTGTGATCTGTTGTCTTGCAGCCTCATCTGAACGTTTTTTTTTATCAATGTAAATTTCGAATTGACCAATTGTTATCGTTGGCAAACGGTATTCAATATTTTACACTGTTTTAGGAGCTATATGGTGCATCACACCCTTATGATTCAAACGAAAGGCACAACACTGTTTTCTTTCCGAAGTGTTTCGGTTTTGCTGTCGGTGTTGATTGTTATCCTGGGTCAGCCCTTGACCCAGGATAACTAAAGAAAAAGCAGATCCATTTTTTGTCTCCAGTCCCTAACAGATACGGGCAACTTTTCTTTTAAGCCGAGAAAGCAAAATTTCATACACCGTTTCCTCCGCTTTTTCTGATTTGAAATCAGACATGCTTCCCACATAAATACTACAAATGACGCTAAATCGAACCCGGTTGCTGTTCAAAGACAAATAGAGAAATTGACTTAACCGTTGAGACTGTGAACCAATGCTTTCCAACGCCATCTAGCAAAGAAGTTAAGAACTATTAACAGAAAAATGCGGAACAATATTTGAGTATTCTCACATCAGGGGAATCGACAATGAAGCAAACATGAAGCTTAGACCGCAGCTTGCATTTCAAGACATTGCGGTACTTGAACAGTTCTTCCGGCAGAAGATGGACCAGGTGGGCAGGAGCGTTCCCAGCCTTGCCCAGATTTTCAGCAGCTCGCTCATGACGTAGCAGCTCCTCTTCCTCCTCTGTAGTGAACACCCCACGCGCCCAGCCTGACGAAGGTATTTGATCAGGCAAGCAAATTTTATCTAGTCAGACAAGCGAACGTTATCTGGTCAAATAAATGAATATTATTTGGTTAGATAAGTTAATATTACATATCAAGCAACGCCGTTCAGGGTGCTTATTTTCTATCATGTGGCAAATTTGGACGTTTTGTGTTTTGTTCTCCTAACCTTGAAAGGAAGATAAAACTGTAAATTCGGACAATATTACACGTATCACGCATTGAAATTTCACTGATTGAAAAGAGCTATAAAATGGCTAAATAACGAAATCAGAAACATACTTCTTCAGCGGTTATCAAACTGACGGTGCATGATTCACCTCCATTGATTTCAATAACACATTTGGCTGAAGGTACACTCATCACTGCAGGAATTTTGCTAGCAGGTGCGACCAAGACAAGCGTGAAAATTAATTCGGCTCTAATGCATGCTATTTGCCTGTAAAGTGATAGATCCAGTAAAAGTAGCTGGTTAGAATTCTTCTCGGCACCTTCCTTTGTGTTATTCAAATTTTTCTGGCTCCTTTTCACTACTAAAACACACACATTTTTCTTACAGTACCTCCTCAATGTCAAACTAGTTAATAAAAATGAATAGAGTGAATGAAAAGGCAGAAACCATGCAATAATGACAGCTGAATTTTAATGTTAAATTTTAAGCTAACAATAGGACTTACAACACACGCATAAAATACATAAATCATTTTAATCTGATTACATATGCTGAAATACCAGAATGAAGACATTTGCATAAAAAACTGGTCGATGCGAAGATATCAAATTCATTCCTCACCGTCAACTGCAAGAGCGACGAGCTTGTACAAAATGTGCTGAGGTAAAAGCCTTGGCCGCACCACGACGGCGCAGTGGTTGCTTTCCTTAAAAAGTTCCCTGAGCGCAAGACGGAGAGTGTGCAACCAGTCCTGGCTTCCGTCACCCTGCAGTTCGCAGGTCGAAGGTAACACCTCGAACACTCTGCAATAACAAACAACGCTTTCATGCGTACATCACACAAGCATATCAAAAGAGAAAAATAAAAAATGTTGAGAGTCCCGTTTAACTACTCACAGTTCAATTTCTTCCCTCATTCCCTGTAATCTGATCGTGATTACACTCCTATGAAGTAGCGCAAGACGAAGAATTTGAACATAAACCAAGAAAGTGAGACAGTTTGTCCTTCCTTTCTGTGATGCTCAATTCTACAGTCGGAAAACAATTTGCACTACATGGAACGCTCTGAGCCATTTTATGAACTATGAGGATTTTTCCAATCAATTTAGCAACTTCTAAAGAGCACTTTCCCGGTAAGAAAATATTACCAATGAATAATTTTATCAATTGGTTTCATAAAATTAACAAAGTACATTCTTTCAATATGAAAAAATTTTCTGGGGAGATTATGAGGCGGATTAGGAGGTATTAAAAAGTCACTGTGGGTTATCAATAATCGAGGCAAATTCTGCAGAAAGTTAAACAATTTCCGTGCAAAGTTAGATCAATCTTCTTGAAGGATAACACCAATTCCCATACGATGTGAAAATAACTCATGCTGAGTAAATAAATTCGATACAAAGTAAAGCTTTTGGTTACAGAGGTCAAAATAAATATCTGTTGACGCCAAAATAATTATTTTCCCAATGACAGAAAAAATATCTTCATGCCCAAATTAATCATTTTCAAAAGGCCATACAAGTTTTTCCCAAATAGCCAAACCAAAATATTTCGAATGGTCTAACTTGTTATTTTCAAATGGTCAAACTTGTTATTTTCAAAGGGTCAAACACATTTATTCAAATGGTCAACCAATTATTTTTAAATAGCTGTACCAGTTATTTTCAAATGGCCAAACCAATTTCAACGTGGTCAAATGCACTTCCATTCACAGGGCTATACCAATACTCACAGAGTCAAGAAAAGTTTAACATGGTCAAGAGAATTTACACACGGTCAAAACAATATCCACACAGTCAAAACAACTTCCACACGGTCAAAACAACTTTTACACAGTCAAAACAACTTCCACACGGTCAAAACAACTTTCACACGGTCAAAACAACTTTCACACGGCCAAAAAAATTTTCACTCGGCCAAAACAATTTTCACACAGTCAAAACAATTTTCACACTGTTAAAACAATTTTCAGGAGGCCAAAACCATGCATTTCACACGGTCAAAACCATTTTCATACGGTCAAAACAATTTTCACACTTTCAAAACAACTTTGACACGGTCAAAACAATTTTCACAAGGTAAAATATAGTTTCAAAGGGCTAAAACTATTTAGTTATAATTAAAACAATTTTCGTTCTATGTACGACGCAACAACATATAGGGCTGCTCGACGAATTTTGAAAAGGGGCACAACAAATTTGTCTCCACAGAGCAACCCATTTTTCACACAGCGCTAGACCAATATTTTTAAGGGGCCCGACAAATTTTTACATAGGGCACGACAATTTTTACATTGGGCACGACAATTTTTCATGCAAGACACGACAATTTTTCACGCAAGGCATGACAAGTTTTCACGCAAGGCATGACAAGTTTTCATGCAAGGCATGACAAGTTTTCATGCAAGGCATGACATCTTTTCACGCAAGGCATGAAAATTTTTCACGCAAGGCATGACAAGTTTTCATGCAAGGCATGACAATTTTTCATGCAAGGCATGACAAGTTTTCACGCAAGGCATGACAATTTTTCACGCAAGGCATGACAAGTTTTCATGTGCAAGGCATGACAATTTTTCACGCAAGGCATGACAAGTTTTCACGCAAGGCATGACAAGTTTTCATGCAAGGTATGACAAGTTTTCACGCACGGCATGACAAGTTTTCACGCAAGGCATGACAAGTTTTCATGCAAGGTATGACAAGTTTTCACGCAAGGCATGACAAGTTTTCATGCAAGGTATGACAAGTTTTCACGCACGGCATGACAAGTTTTCACGCAAGGCATGACAAGTTTTCATGCAAGGCATGACAAGTTTTCACGCAAGGCATGACAAGTTTTCACGCAAGGCATGACAAGTTTTCATGCAAGGTATGACAAGTTTTCACGCAAGGTACGACGAGTTTTCATGCAAGGTATGACAAGTTTTCATGCAAGGTATGAGAAGTTTTCACGCAAGGCATGACAAGTTTTCCTGCAAGGTATGACAAGTTTTCATGCAAGGCATGACAAGTTTTCACGCAAGGTACGACAAGTTTTCACGCAAGGCATGACAAGTTTTCATGCAAGGTATGAAAAGTTTTCATGCAAGGTATGACAAGTTTTCACGCAAGGTACGACAAGTTTTCATGCAAGGCATGACAAGTTTTCATGCAAGGTATGACAAGTTTTCATGCAAGGTATGACAAGTTTTCATGCAAGGCATGACAAGTTTTCACGCAAGGTACGACAAGTTTTCACGCAAGGCATGACAAGTTTTCACGCAAGGTACGACAAGTTTTCACGCAAGGCATGACAAGTTTTCACGCAAGGTACGACAAGTTTTCATGCAAGGTATGACAAGTTTTCACGCAAGGCATGACAAGTTTTCACGCTAGGCATGACAAGTTTTCATGCGAGGTATGACAAGTTTTCATGCAAGGCATGAAAAGTTTTCACGCAAGGTACGACAAGTTTTCACGCAAGATACAAGATTTCAACAAGACACGACAAAATTTCAGGCAAGACGCGACAAATCTTAATTTAAGAACAAATTTATCTTCAAAGCACGAATTTTCACATATAGGGCACAACGACTTTTCAAGTAGTGCGCAGCAAATTCTCATGAGTCACGAGAAATTTTCAAAAACTTCTGCAGGAATTTTCAAATAGTAAATGCGAAATTCCAACAGAAGACAACAGAATTTCAATAGAATTAAGATGAATTTCAGTCAGAAAAGAATACCAAATGCCCGTACGGAGAAAAGCGAATGTGCTCGTGCAGCAGGGCCGAAAAGAATGACTGACCGGTAGTTAGAATACCGCAGAGCAGCGAGTAACATCGTCCTCCTGCCACTGCCGGGGCTACCCGACACAATGAGGTGAGCCTGGGTACAGTCGTGTAGGGCCTCCAGCATGCGCTGCACGGTGCCCAGGTGACCTCTAGTCGTAATGAATCGAGTGTGCTCGAGGTGTGGCTGCAGGATATACCATTATTAACAAAGATTGTTCAATTTATGATTTAATCGGTAAAATTGCTCTGATAAACTTGCTGATCTGCACGTGGTGAGGAGGTAGAAATCTTGAAATATATGCTAAATTTTATATTTTTATAAAGCCATTGACGGTTTTCCAGCAAAATCTGAAGACTATTTTCACTTAAGAAAGAAATCTAAGTTCAATTGGAAACTTTTCTTTAAGGCTCTTTGCCTCAAAACACTGCGGGTGCTACGTTAAGTTGAGAGAAATATTTCAAGATTCAATGACTCCCTCGAGTTCAAAAGGTGCTCCCAGTTTCAAGTATGCCCTTAAACTTATAGACACTTGAAGTTTATCTTAGTCCATCCCTGTAATCCCACAAACCTATTTTGCTATTGAAATATATTTCAAATTGGAACATCGTTCAAAACGAAAGAAAATTTCAGCTACAAATACTGAAGAGTTTAAAATTAAATTAATTTTCAAAACTTTGAATAAAAATCGAGGTCCAAACCTGAAGTTTAGTTTCGAAATCTTCAAAGTTTTTCGCAATTCGTAGAATCGGATTGCCTGGATGCGTGCAGTCCATCCACCAGACACGCTCATCAGAGGCAGCTGGCCTGTCAAAATGCGACTGCAGCACGCCTTTGACTTCTTCAGAGAGCGGCGGTCCACAAATTTTCGTTGCTTGGTACACTTGCATGCACTGCCTCACTATTAGATTCTGAGCAGCGTCAGGAGATGAGGAACTGACTCTAGGGAAGCTTCGGCCCAAGCGTTGGGTTAGCCTTACGAGGTGGTGAAGGTTCGGGTCACATCCGTGGTTCGTATCGTCTTTTGGCGTGACAGTCCTGGCATTTTTGAACTTTGTGTTGTCACTCGATGCGAAATTCTCATCAGAATTAATACTACCGTCGCTGCTCGTCTCGCGAGGGTGAACATTCCCAAGAGACTCGTGATCTTCAAATGTTGGGTAAATTTTATTTTGTGTAGGCAGATCTCCGTCCACGAGCTCGTCAAATTTGGAATGAAGAGCGTTGATAATTATATGAAGTTTACTTGACAAGTCATCTCTGTCCTTGATGGAAGCATCGACATCCTCCAAATGCTTCTGTTGATGAGCAAACACTCAATAAATTAGGGGATCAGGTCATCTTAAGTGATGGAATTATTCTTCTCAATCATTGTACCTAGGAACAACATTTGAAATATTATGCCGAATGCAGAGATAATATCACCATTAGTTTTAATTTAAATGTTCAATGTCTACCATGTAGGGAATATATTAAAACTGATAACCACCTTTCTCCACTGCACACCGGGACAAGGCAAACGCAAATAATAATTTTTTTTAGTTCTAACATTCTTCAAAAAAGACGTCTGTTTCATGGTCGTAATTGTGATTTGAAGAAAGTATAACACTATTTATATTTTTCAAAGGTATAGCGTCGTTCAAAAGCAAGCTCAATGTACATAGTCACCCCGTGCACTGAGTTCAATTACTGTTTAACATCAAACGAACTTTCTAATTTAATACAACATGCGTTTGAAGGCAGGGAGATAACATTAACACCCATTATAATCGTATTAGAAATTATTGTTATGCGTAGAACATTCGCCTTAAATGCATCGTTCCCCGCCAAAATGAACACACAAAAAATTTCATTTTTCCTTCCCCGATAAAAACACTAAAGCTTAACTCTTAGAGTGACCCACACCTGGATGATGTGGTGAACGCGGACTGAGGATGGAGAAGGAAAATTAACGAACACAAAATGACGTCGAATGTGCCTGGCCATGGCGACCACTTTGGTGTGGCGGCTGCACGCGACAGTCAAGACTGGAATGACTCGCTCCAGCGCTATTTTCTTGCCTGATTTATACGCGTAGAAACTTTTGTTTTCCACGATACTTCTGGAAATGAATAGGCACTTAACTTTTTATTTGTATTTACTTATATGAAGAGTTTTGAAATGGGGTCAGATCTTACTGTCGTAACAATGACAGAGGTCTTTGAGCAACAGCTGGACGGTTAGACCGGCACTAAAACAGAAATAATATAAGTGCAGTCAACCATGATATAAACTAGCGTATCATCGCATAAAATAATTATTTTAGAACAAGTACATATGATAAGTATAGATGTAAAATTTCTTTTCCACATTTTACCAATACATTAGCATCCTTCCATCTTTCGTTAAACTGAAGATATATTCATGTCGAAGAAAAAATTAATTAAGTATCAGACGTGCAATTCTCACCTTATACATTGCCACATCGCTCTTCCTTTATCGTGGCCATTGTTCAGTAAATGAACGTCTTCGAGAAGCAGAAGCAGATCATCGTCCCGTGCAGTTCTGAGCGCAATTTCATCGTTCTGTTGGGTCGGCGACCATCCTCCAGCTCCGTTTTCATGATTATTTTCTTCCACAAATGTGTTTTGTGCGGTCATTTGACTATTTTTTTCGCCGTCATGAACGTTTGAAGCTGTAGAGGTCAATTTCACTGAGGTTGCTTCAGGAATTGTAATATCATCAGTACTAATTTCTGGACCGGAGCTACTTAGAACTTCCCTTGGTGGCGTTGAAGCTTCTGACTTCTCAATAGTCCTTCGTAAATGTTTAGTTTCAGAGCAAATTTCATTACGGGAACTCGAAGAGTGTAACTCATCTGAAAGAAGCTCTTTAGAATCTGGGTCAGTGTCTGCTTCTCTTGTTACTTTCTGAAGCTGCTCAGTTAAGGTTTCTTGGAGATCCTCCGGAGTGACATCGGCCGTACACTTGAAACGCACCACGTGCAGGCCAGCATCCGACACTCCTTCTAGCAAATCCCAGAACGTTGACATCCCGTGGCCTAAACAAATTAAAACTGACGGAAGTACTCAGTTGAACAAAATTGGTACGAATTATTTTGTGCAGTTGACACAAATCTTAGATACCAGATGGAGTATTATCAATTATGTAGAACCCATCTGATAAGATAGAGTATACGATAGTTTATCTGGACACTGATTAGAGCTCTAAAATTTTCAAAGTACGAGTCATTTTTTTTTAGAACTTAATTCCTAGAATCTCTGTGTGAAGTAACTCACGCTCGGAACGTCTAAAACGAAATTCGAACATTATATGAACGTAAGACGAGCAGACATAGTGAGTACACATGATCCTGCTTGAGAAATTTGCCTTAACACTTCATTAAGAAATAAAAATAGAATAACTTAGTGCGACCCATGTCCCACAATATGTCTCATAGAAGTGCTAATAAACACGGTGACGGTATTTAGCCTAGAATACATTAGAAGAACACCGAATCTTCGGAGAGTGCTCACAAACAAAAACGTTTCGAAGTCCTACTTAGCCAGCACCCTAGCTACCTTCCTACAAAAACGCCAAACTCTTGAAGCACGCAGAAATACTATCCTCTTCTGCTCTGGTTTCGATAGAGAAAATGATGGTCGAACTGAAAATGTGGACAATTATTGTCCGAAAAGTGTGAAACTCCTTTAAAATAACAGTCCAAGCATGTGTAAATAATTTAATTAGAAAGGGTTCATACGTAAATATTTGAGAAGCGCGAAACTGGACACCAAACCAAATGACAAAAGCTGTGCACTAACCGTGAGCAGCGACGAGCGCCAGGGGTGGGTGAGCGTGAAGCAAAACTTGGAGGGCTTCAAAAAATGCCGTGAATTCCGCTGTCAACTGCACTGCATAGGGGACCGAGCCTTTGGCGGCGTTGCCAGCGGTTTTCTTCGATTTTATCCTGAATGTTTCATTTGTGTTAATAAGTCTTTAGTCATGCCAAAATTTTGGTCAAAATTCACATAAGAACAACTCATCTAGCAGTTACACAACATGGTCACCTTGCACATACCGTGTAATAATCTAGGAAGCTGTCGACTACCAATATAGTAGGACAAATAGCATAACTCATACAAAATATTTAATAATTTCAAATAAGGAAACTTTGGAATAGCGGAAAAAATATAAGAGAATTACCATCTAAGTAGTCCAGCAAGGGCTCGGATGAGCTTGATGCGCCTCTTTCGTGGACTAGCTCTTCCGGGCTTAGAGTTAACCTCTGAAGTTTCAGCGTCTGGGGCTTCTTGCTCGTCTGGCTTCTCCGCGGAATTTTCTTCCATGATGTCTTCCAACCCATTCTTGCTGTTGCTTTTATTTGGTTTTGTGTCATTTGACGAGCAGGAACTTGCATCCACGTGCTGACAATCTCCATAGATGCTGTTAACATTCAAGTCATTCTTTGTCTCCTCAGGCTCTTTGACGAGAGTAGTGTCAGGAAAGAAATTACTCTGGTTTTCCGTCTTCGGACTCAACAACGAGAATAATTTATCCACAAATTGTTTGGAGTTTGTCTCGCATTCCGACAGCTCCTTTTCTTCTTGAAGGAGACGAGTACTGAGCTCAACTAATGCCTCCTGTAAAGATTAGAAGCGTGGGCCGACGATAAATTTGAGATGCAAAATGCAATAGTAGTGAAATCTTATAAAAAATTGAGCTTTCAATAATTTTTTGCAAAATGGAGATAGGAAAGCGTTAATATTATGAAGAGAAATAGGCGTTTTAAAACCTGTACTCAATTGTCACAAAATTGCCCTGCTAAGAGTAAGCAAATGCAGACCTCTATTAGAGTATAAAGGTTTATTTATACATTGGTATATTGTTGCGTTAGCGTTTCCTGATGCGTGAACTTGTTTATTATGCAGTAGAAGGCAGCGAGTGCAGAATTGTTGAGAAATAAATGTGTTTACATGTTAGAAATAAATTTTAACACCAACTTCAACCCACTAAAATTTCAAAAAGCTACAAATATGTGTAAAAGCTACTTTTGGTACTCTATAGGCATGTGTTGAAAATCTATAGCCCCATTATTCACCCTTTGAACCATGTCTATGTTGTTTTCTTCCAATTTGGTGGACAGGAGTTGGTCCACTGCGACAGCACTGCTCGTGTTAGCATCAACTGCACTGCAATATTTTGTTGCTGACGAAGAAGAAGACGGTGGTCCTGCATCAGATTTTCCTGGAACGTCAATTAACGGAATCCTGAAAAAATGGAGAGGTAGATTAGCGTCTTAGAGAGATTATTTATGGTCTAGCTGCTCTGAAATATTTTGGGATTTGAAAGATTTGAGAGATATATTTACCACAAGACTGTACATGTTACGTTGTCTGATTTCGTGTGAAAATAAAGCATCTAGCAGAGAAAAATAATAGCAATGAAGAACAAATATGCTAATAAGCTTCTTTGGCCACCTGTCATTAGATGAACAAATTCTGTGGAAAATTATGGTAAATAGCTTAGTGTACTTTCCTCTCTAACTAAGAATGAATTCAACATTGAACACAAATATGCAAATATTAAGCGGAGAGAAAGTATAGTTTGATATTCTGGTCAATGTTTCCGACATCAGATGTATGTTTTTCAATTGTAATTTTAAATTTGATTTGTATAGCATAATGTGATGCAAATCCAGCTTTACTATCGTGTTAAAAGAACATTTAATATTATTTAGAAAACAGGAAGACGTATCTGCACTTACTACTATAATGTTTTTGTGTGTTGCTGCGTGCAACACTTTGAGAGCGCTCAAATACAAAACGCTTAATGGTACCAGTCTTGCAGTTTACACCTGTTTGCTCTGGTAAATTCAGTTAAACTCATTAGCTCTTCTTTCTTGTCTCCTTCCTTTTGAAAATAAATGTTCATGTCGTGCAAAAAGAGGGGTTCTCATGTTCATTTGCATTTTCAGCAGCGCTAACTTCACTAATAATAATAATAATAATAATAATAATAATAATAATAATAATAATAATAATAATAATAATAATAATGAAGGCATCTACGGATTTGGTGAAGTCACTACCTGAAGAGCTAACTTCGTTATGGTGTTTGTGTATCTTAAGTGAAATATTACAAATGAAATAATAAAAACGTAACGGAACTATTATGGGAAGCAAGATGAAATGACCAAATGTGTCCTAGACTTCCCTGCCTCTATTTGAAACCATCCATTCAAATAAAATTTTGAATGAAACAATATAGAACTGGTAAAAATTTGAAATTAATTATGACCGATTGTCAATGGAACGATTCCTAACATAGGAAAACAAAATAACTGACAACAGGGAAAGTAAAACGAATGAATTGCAAAAGCATTAGCTCGAGATTAAATAATTAGATTAAATAAGCTAGTTTAAGCCTCGCTATTCGCAACAACAGCGCTCGAAAGAAAGGAGAAAAGCCTAATTTGACGTGGAGTTAACAGAACGGGGTGTCTGTCTACAAAGTGTGTTCCTACAGAAAATCTTCCGCGCAAAGAAATATTAAAATAAGAAGGAAGATCATAAAACATGAAAGAAAGTTGAAGAAAGTAATATATACTGGAAAACAGGGCAGCAGTAACCCCCCTCAAAAAAATGGTCTGTAACAAAACAAGAAACCTATTTTATCTCAACCAAAGGGAAACCTACTTAACCTTCAGCTTTGGACCTCACCCTCCCCGAGTGCACGAGCTCGAGCAAAGGTATGCTACAGCTTCACCTGCTAGTTAAGTGGCCACACAGCGTATCTCCAGGAGCAGCCTCTAAGACCAGCTTCATCTTGTTCGGTGCGACACCAGCACGACGAACGTAGTCACTGATGCGTAGAGCGGAGCGGAGGAGAGAGCATGATGTCCAGGGCAGTCGCAGCAGCAGCCACGTCTCCACCGCTTCGCCTTCCCGGCACTCCAGCTGCGGTGATTGAAGGAAGCCATGGGTGGAAATGTAACTTGGGGACGTAAGATTCATGCCTCTGCGATGTGGCAGTTTGTCGGTAAGGAAAGCTTTATTTATGGAAACACGCACCTACTTGGAGGGAAGTTAGAAGTAATTTACCTCAATTTGGCAAGAATTAAGCGGCTTTGATAACATTGGCATAAATATTTGTTGGATGGTGGTCTATTTGAGAAACAATGGAAATTGAAGAATTAAGTAAATTTCATCTAGTGCGTCGTATAAATAATTAAAAACCATTCACCTCTCGTTCGATCCTTCGCGTTACTTCCCTCTCGTCTTCACAAGCAGAACAGTAGATTTCTATGAGAGAAATTTCTTCGTTTTTTAGACCAGAGCCTGGACCTCTTCGTAGTGCCTCTAACGCACCGCCCAAAATCTGCAAAATATTAGCAAAATAAACAAACTTAGAATCTTGAATTTCCAAGGATCGCTAATCAAGATACATTTGAGAGACTTAAACAATTAATAAATGGAAAGACAAATAGTGGCTACCGCCAACTGAAGTAAAATCATTTTGAAGCAGAGTACCCAGCACGGTACCATTTATTTCCGGTAACTGAGCTTTAAATAAATCATTTTAATTAAACTAGACCAACATTCATTATCTGGGAGAATAATTAGTAACACTACCAGAATAGCATAGCAGATCAATTATTTTATTGAAGGAAAGCTACTGTTGAGCATTGATCTAATTATGTATCCATACGAAGAACTTTTTATTGTTAATTTAAGAAGACCGGTATATTTCAGCACGTGCACTTCAAAGGCTAGGAGATACAGTTGCAACAAAAACTATAGCTGTCACTATAACTGATGAGATTTTCGGTCTCAAGTGAGCAGAAATAACATTACTGAGGAACGAAAAATGCGGCCAATAACATGCGAAAAAATGAAACCATATCTCATTTGGGTAGAATCAACGGAGGCAGTTACTGAACTGCACATAAAATTGAGTAAAATCAATCGTTACAATGTGTTAGACAAAAAGCGGAGATGATTGTCAACTAATTCATGTGTAATAAAAACTTACATCGTACTAGAATTAAGAAAATTGATGACGAACTAATCATTTAAAAAGCCGTTACTCTCTGCATGTTTGTTGCCAATTATTGTTTGTTGTCGATGCCCCCTCAGGGGGAGACAACCATTGTATCTATGGGAATTAGCACTTCTAGGGGGAAAATGTGTTAGAGCCCGAGCAGAGAGTTAGGTAGGCCTTCATTTTGTTGAAATAAAATGTTTTTGTTGAGTTAAGGACCCCCTTTTTTCGGTCCACTGCTGTCCTATTTTTCAGCACCTACTGCTTTCTTCCTCAACTTTCATCTTTTGTCACAAATTTCTTCCTCAACTTGATGTTTCTATACCCCTTCTGCATAGCTTCCGCGTTCCCTTACCTCCATACTAAATGACGCCTTCCTCCTTCCTCTCTTCGGAACACTTTTTTTAGCGGTTAGGGAGGCTTAAACTAACATATAATCAAATAATCTTGTTGTTGATGTTTATGTTGATATATGCGCATTGTTCGGTGATATCATGTATCGAAAGTTCATCAAATATCGAAAGTTTATCAAATATCGAAAGAAAGTGATATCGAAAATTCATGCGAACTGTTTGTTGATATCTATTATACTACAATTATTATTATTATTATTATTATTATTATTATTATTATTATATTCCTGGTTTTACCACCGCAGCCGCACAAGTGTTGATCTCAGCAGTGATTCTCAGTTATATTGGTTTGTTGCGTTAATTTTTCTTGTCGTTTCCGTATCAGGGCGAGTTGGATCTGAAGTAGTTAATCCACTGCGTAGGCAAGTTTCACTTTCAGATGTAGTTGTAGAAGTTTATTTGTCTGATAAAGTTGTACAACGGTCCCCCAAACCTCACCTGGTCGCCATCTCCAAGGTAACCCTCCAAGGTGTCCGGGGGACGTCCGCCAAACCAAAGGTTCCGCGCAGCATCATGACACCGACACTCGACAAGTATGTGGTGCACTGTCAGTGGAACCTCACAAGCCCCGCACGTCGGTGCCACGCCCCCCTCCATCAAATGTCCATGAGTGGCGTGCGTGTGGCCAATGCGTAGTCGGCATAGTTTCACTTCTCAAGGGCGGTTTTGCTTGTAGCTGGTAGCGAAGGGCACTATTGATTCTTTTAATGATCGCAGTTTGTTGTCCGCTTGGGCTGCCCACTCCTCTGCCCACTTTCGATTCACCTTACTCTTTATTGCTGCTTTGTAGTCAGTTGAGGGAATTGGCTTTCGTACGATGGTTTGCCGGTGGATTGCCAGAACGGCGGCAGTATCCGCCCGCTCGTTGCCTCTCACCCCCAACGTGACTAGGTACCCAGCAGAGCACAATCCGTTTCCCACTTTGCTGTATTGCCAGTTGGATTGCAAGGCTGAGAGGGTGTCGAGGTTTGTATTGTGCAATCCCCATAAGCGCACTACGACAGTCAGACACAATGGTCACAGCTCCCGTGGAAGCAAATACTCTGGTACTACAGCAAATCCAGTACCAGATTCATTACGAGCACCATCCGTGTAATATATTGTTGACGCGCTGTGGGATGCCAAGTGGTCCAAGAACACCGATCGAGCTGCCACTGGCCCCACCTGCGATTTCCTACCGTTGTACATCTCCCTGCACAATCTTTGAGCACCTGCTTGCCAGGGTGGGAAGACGTATGGCATTTCCACCTGCACATTATCGAACGCATTTCCATCTGCCATTGACCTGCACATTGTCATCGAAGAATTCCAGCAGATTCGTGGCTCTCACGTAAAATGGTCGGGGTGTCGTCGATTCTGGAGCGTAGGTATGAGGCGGGATATTTCTAAGTTCTTGAAGTGTGTATGTATTGGGGTTTATTTGCAGGCGGAGATAGTAGTTCATAATTTTTGATGCACGATATTGCTCTACTGTCTTGGTCCCGGTCTCGCTGTGTAGTGAATCTATGGGCGAGCTTCGAAAGGCGCCAGCTGCAATTCTCAAAGCTGCATTTTGGATCGGTTGTATAGTCGCCAGTAGCGAAGGGCAGGCGGACCCATAGGCTTCGCATCCATAATCAATTTTAGGTTTGATTAGGGCTATGTAGAGACGTAGTAACAGTTTTTTATCGGATCCGTACGACGAGTGGGCGATGAACTTCAGGAGGTTCGGCCATTTAATGCATGACGTCTTCAGTTGTTGAATGTGGGGTCGCCATTTTAGGCTCTCATCTATAGTTAAGCCGAGGTATTTGTATGTCTGCACTTGGTTGATGTTTTCCCAGTGTAGGACCAGTTGCGGTGCGATTTTGGTACACCCACGTACTCGGCAAATATGCATGCTGTTCGTCTTGGTAGTAGAAAAACGAAATCCAGTTCGGTCAGTCCAGCGCTCCAGTCGGTTCATTGCGATTTGGAGTTGTCTTTCCAGCGTGTCCGTTCGGTGTCCTGCTATATATACGGCAAAATCATCCACATATAGAGAGCTTTTTACATAGAGAGGTAAGTCTTCTGCTATATCGTTGATCGCAATCAGGAAGCAGGTGCAGCTTAGCACACTGCCCTGGGGCACTCCTTCTTGTAAATATTTTGTGTCGGAGAAGGAATTCCCTACACGTACTTTTATCTTGCGATCGGTGAGAAAATTATTGACAAAGTGCAGTAGGTGTCCTCTGAGTCCTCCAGTGTGGAGCTTTTTAATTATATTATATCGCCATGCAGTATCATACGCCCTAGCCAAGTCAAAGAAAATGACCAGGAAGTGCTGCTTCTGACCCATTGCCGTACGGATAGCGGTTTCTAGGCACACTACGTTGTCGGTCGTACTACGGAATGATCTGAAGCCGCACTGCACGTTTGTAATTTTGTTATTTGCTTCTAAGAAGAACATGAGCCGTGAGTTGATTATTCTTTCCAATAGTTTGCTCAAGCAACTTGTGAGGGCAATCGGTCTGTAATTTCCCACGCACTGCGGGTCTTTTCCTGGTTTGGGGATGGGGATTATTATTGCAGTTTTCCACTGGTCCGGGAATACATCGTGTAAAAAGATATAGTTGAATAGGAGTAATAGGAGCTGGTGGAAAGATTCATGTGCGCGTTTTACCATTGCATATGTGATGGTATCAGGTCCCGGGGCTTTTTCTTTACTTTTTGATAGGGCTCCGTGTAGTTCTTCTATATTACGTGGAACATTGTAAATATCGTTGTTATTTCCAAAACGTAGCACCTGGCTCTCCATTCTTTGCTTATGGGTAGAGAAGTTAGCGCTGACGTTGGAGATGTTGCTTGTCCTGGCTATGTGGTTTCCAATTAGGTTTGCAACTGTAGTCGGATTGCTATGGAGGCGCTGGTCGTTGTCCACTATAACTGGCGTTGGGGAGTGAGTGAACTTACTTGATAGCTTCTTCACTCTTTTCCAGACAGAGGTCATGCTCGTCCGGGATGTGACGCTGTTGAGGTATGTTTCCCATGACTTGGAACGTTTTTGTTGAAATGTTTTTCTACAAATGGCTCTCGCTCGGTTGTATCGTATTTTGTTGGCGATGCTGTTGCATCTGCGCAAGGCTTTTCCTGCTCTTCTTCTCTCACGCTTTACGTCGTCGCATTCTTCATCCCACTACGGGACTGGTGGTCTCTGAAGCGTTCCGCTGGTGAGAGGTATGGCGGCATTGGCGGCAGATAGGAGGATGTTGCACACGTTGTCCACGAATATTTCTGTATTTTCACTCGTATACATCTCAGGGTTCTCGACGGCAGTTTGGGTGTAGTACATGGGCCAGTTTGCTTTTGCAGTATTAAACCGGGGGATGCGCTCGTGATTTGTGGTTGGTTGGATGAGTTCTAATTGAATTGGATAGTGATCACTGTCGTGCAGATCATCGTGAACTGAGTATCTAAAGTCGAGCTGGCAGTTTGACGAGCAAATCGTCAGGTCTATTGCAGAGGTGGTGGATGTTTGGTGATGGAAGTGGGTGTGCTGGCCTGAGTTGAGGAGTGCGACGTCGTGCGTTAGCAGTAGGCGCTCCACCAATCGTCCTAGGGCGCTTGTAATATGGTCTCCCCACAGCGTACTTCGTGCATTAAAGTCTCCCATGATTATGAATGGTTCAGGCAGCTGTAGTATTAGCGAGTTCAAGTCTTCATAGGTGACATCCAGGTGTGGTAGGTAGAGGGAACATAGAGTGTAGCTTTTGTTGAGGTGAATCCGGGCAGCAAGTGCCTGCAAGTTTGTGTTCAGCCTCAATATTTTGTATGGGACTGAATAATGGACGAGGATTGCAGCACCTCGCTCATGGTTGTCGGCACGAGTAACAGTGGATATGATTATTTTATAATGCGAGGGGGGATGAGCTTGTTGATTTCGTAACACTGTTTCTTGTAGACACATACAAATTGGTGTTTGATCATGTAAAATTTTCTTGATTTCATTGAATTTGGTTCGGTAGGATTGTAGGTTCCATTGAATGAATGTCTTCAGCATCAGTGCCTATTCTGCTCCCAAGGTCGCGGTTGTTGGCCTATTACAGGAATTTTGCACTCATTAGAGCCACGTTTGGCATCTCCAGAGCTAGGGCGTTCGGCTGGCCTTCCACGTGGTGGTATTTCCTTCGATCCCAAAGATGTTCTGTGGGATTTATTGGGTGACTTTTGTCGTACTTTCTTTGATGGGTTGTCTTTTTTGCTATTGCTGGTTTAATCGACCGAGCTGTCACTGTCGTAGGTTGATAGCTGGTTTAGACTGCCTGACCTATTGAGTCTCTTAAAAGTGTATATGTTCGCTTTTCGTTCTTCGCGCCCTGGCGTTTCCTTAGTTGGTTCCATCGTTTTTTGGGTCCGTGGTGGGCAAGTTGGATCCAGTTGCTTTCGTGGATTATCTTGGGTTTTGCCATGAGTCGTCATTTTTGCTGCACCAGAAAGTAAGTCTTTGCTGCTACCGGGTCCGCTCGCATCCTCCTGCGTTGGTGGCTTCGGGGGTACGGCACTTTTGCCCGGCAGTCTATGTGGCGTCTTGTTTACATTAGCATTCTCTGCAGCCGATTGTGGAGTCGAGTCCGGGATAGTCATGGGTGCGGGAGTTGGTGTTGCGTCTGGGGGTTTTAGCGTTTGCATAGTCGTGTTGAGAGCGCCAGGTATTGTACTAGATGTGCTTGCCTGTAGGTTCGTTTGGGTACGCGCAGGGTTATTTGCAGTGTCGGGGTTTAATCTTGGCGTTTGCAGTACCGTGCTGTAGAGGCGGTTGTGGTCTGGTGATCGTTCCAGAACCATTTAGAGAGCTTCAGGACGGGGGATTTTTTCTTTTCCATGAGCGGCCAGGACTTCATTTTCAAGTATGTATTTGGGACAGCTTCTATCGTTGGAATAATGTTCCTGCTGACAATGGTAGCAGCAGATCGGGTTTCTACAATCCAGTTTTTTGTGTCCTGTTTCTCCACATCGGGCACAGGTTTCAGTCTCACTTCGGCAGTACTTTGCTACGTGGCCAAATCGCTGGCATCTAAAGCATTGCTGCGGTCTTTCCTTGTATGCTTCGACAATTTCGTGGCGCCAGGATGTGAGGGAGATGGTTCTTGGCAGGGAATGTTTCTCAAAGGTAAGGATGTAGGTATTTGTTGTAACTAGTTCTCCTTCTCTCTTTATCTTCACTCGCCGGACGTCTGTAACTCCTTGGCCGCTCAGTTGCCTTCTCAAGTCATCCTCGGAGCACCCTCCAAAAGCGTGGCTACGCACAACGCCTTTAACCACATTGAGGGTCCGGTGAGGAAAAACGACAACTGAATTTCCAGCAATGCGTGTTATGGACAGGAGTTTCTTTGTTTGGTCTTCCGACTGGGTAGTTATTAGTAGAGAACTCTTACCCCATCTTGAGATTTTTCCCGGGTAACCTATTTGGGTTCTGATGTCTTTGTCAACTTGGATCACGTTGAGGTTTCTGATTATGTCTAGGTTTGGGAAGTTTATATTGATGTACTTTGCATAGTACGGCGTATCTTTATACTCTTCATCATATGCAGTCCACTGTCTTCCCATTCGCTGCGGGCGCTGACGTCGTTCAGGACCTCCTCTGTTTACTCTCGTCCACCGTGGGCCACTATCGTGGAGACTTTGCGGTGTGTCAGACATCCCAGTCTCTCGTGCAATTAGTGGTTGCTTCTGGTATGCCTTCTCTTGTGCCATCTTCTGGGCCGAGTCCAAAGTTGGCTCTCCTCGGTGTTTAGTATTTGTATTGCGTCTCTTATCATTAAATGTCGGATTGAAAGGCTCGAGTGTGTATTTACTTTGCTGTTGCAGCTCCTCGCGTTCCTCGCCACTCGCAGATGTGCTCTGCAATGGTTTTGGTGCCGCAGAGGTTGACAGAGAATTGCCTTCCGCATTTCCTGTCTGGGAGATGTCCATGAAGTCCGGGAGCGGGTTGAAGTCGTCACCATCAAGTTGTTTTACAGTTTGGGGGGGGGGGGGGGTAAAGTTTGAAATATCCATGGTTAATAGGTTAAGTCTCACCTGTGCCCTGGGCCGGCACCAGCTTTGGGCGGCCGCCAACAAGGGGAACCCTCCTGTCAGGCTCACGTAGTCCCGACGGGCACACTCACTAAGCACAGGCATAGCTCCTGGCACGAGCAGATGCAGCAGGTTGTTGCGCTTGACTAACCAGCGAGACGTTTCCGCGCCTCACTGGCGTTTAAGGGAACCATGTTCAGGGCATCTGCAGTCCTCTCCCGATTTTTTTTATTGCTCTAAATGAGTTTGAGATATGTCCCCGAATGTCTGTAAAAATATCAGGAACGTATCCCAGAGCTAGCGTCCCCCCGGGAGGGGGAGAGCATCCCCCTTACGGATCTTTTTTTTCATTTTTGAACCTAGAGCACTGAAATTTGGTATACTGATTGGAAATGCAATTTAGAATCATTTATCATTTATGACAAAATGCGATTTTCTTGAAAAGAAAATGGGAAATCATAGAAAACGACATTTTTGGGGGGTTTTCTAAATGCTTCTCCTCCAACAGTTTTTGAGCTACAGTGATGATTTTGGTATCATTGGATGCAGAATAACGTGAAAAAAATTGTTAAATTTTCAATTTCATTTTTTTTATATATATATATTTTATAATTCATATTCCTCAAGGTAAGCATCCCCCATCCGAATATTTTTTTTTATTATTGAATTTAGAGCAATGAAATTTGGTATACTGATTGGAAATGCAATTTAGAATCATTCATCATTCATGACAAAATGCGATTTTCTTGAAAAGAAAATGGGAAATCATAGAAAACGACATTTTGGGGGGGGGTTTCTAAATGCTTCTCCTCCTACAGTTTTTGAGCTACAGTAATGATTTTGGCATCATTGGATGCAGAATAACGTGGACATTCCAAAAACTTGAATGCTTGTCCTCAAATTTTCAATATAAAAATTGAAAAAGGAAAAAAATAAAAATCAAAATCTTCTCAAGAAAATTCAAATTTATGACGTCATAACTTTGAAACAAAAATGAATTCTGAAAAACTTCCTAATACATTGTAAAGCCCTTGTTGTTCTGCATCCAATGATACTAAAATCATCACTTTAGCTAAAAAACTGTAGGAGGACAAGCATTTTTTCTTAAAATCGTCGATATTGAACAATCAAAATTTTCAATACATTCGTTATAATGGGGCCGAAGTTTACACAGCTAGAGCAATGTGATTTGCTGCATTTGGAAGTCACAGATGTAATCTAAAATTTCTGTGTTCTTGATTTACAAAAATTTTAACGTGAAATTTTTTCCGTAGACTTTTTACCCTAAATTTAAAACTCTGATTATAGCTTTTTCAAAAAAAATTATATAAATTCAAAATGAATTCAAATTCAAAAACCGGTACACAGCATTTTTGGAGAATACGTTGTACTTTCGCATTCAACAAACCGCATTGCTCTAGCTTTCTAAATTTCGGCCCCATTATAACGAATATAATACATATATTTTTTCTTATTTATCATGAATAACTCATTTTCTATGTCCCAATGCAAGAAAAATTGTTGAAGAAAAGTTGTTGGAAATCTAGAGATCTAGTAGTCTGCAAATTTTCATGAACGTAAGTCCGATAGAAAAAAATCTACGGATGGAAAATCAAGTTTTGGCCGACTGGTGGACATGGTTCCCTTAAACCGCCCCCCGCCTTTCCACCCGGCCATCGGCTAACCCTTGCCGCGCACGACTATCAAGCCGACAGGTCGGGTCTAGGTCCCGGCTGGCCTTACAATCAAATCCAAGGAGAGGTCAGTGTGTGTCCAGGAGAGTATCCAGTTGTCAGCTCGGTTGTCAGTGTTGCCATCCCAGTTGGTCTGGATCTCGGCCCAAGCCTGTCTGTCATGGTTGAACCTGGGACAGCATAGCCTTGGGCTTCATTGAACACACAAGCCCCCTCCCCGCGACAAGGACAGGATGGCGTGAGGGGGATATAATACAAAAGTAAATTGAACAATTTGTGTTACCTTTGCTTTGTTTAGGAGCAGAGCATTTTTATTGTTGTTCGTTCCTGTCAAAAATTTCACACTCACCTTTGTAATAGAAATAGACCGACTGTGAACAATTGCGCAGCTGTCGTACAGAGATAAGTGGAAGTGCAAACGTATCGCTGCATCAACCAAGGTTCCTGCCAATGAAAATATAGTGTTCTCAACACAATTTACGCTTTAAAGAGGACAAGTTCATTAATCATAAGGGTTGTAGCTAAGATTATTCCAATTGTACGACCTTCAATAGAAACTTAGTTCCGACGCGAAACAATATACAAAGGTCTTCGAGTTTAAAATACTTTTTGATGCGGTGATTTCATCTGATTAATTTAACCATAAAGCAGTATCCCTAAATACTATTGTCATACCATGCGAGAGAAATACAGAATGAAATTATTTCAACAATTTGAACTCACCATAACTTGAAGCACTTTCTAGAAATAATTCAGTCAATATCTTCTCTAGCGCTTCTCTCAGTAATTTTTTCTGAAAAGTTTTAAAAATGACTGAGGTTTCAGCTAAAGACCTTTTAGAGGATTCAAAATCAGAGTTTTGCAAGCCATCTTTCCCAGAATTGTCAAACGTTTTTGCCATCTGTGCAGTTTCAGATGTGCTGTCCACTAGACCAACGGATGCTACGTCATTGATGAGGATTTCGGGTAGAAGGCAGTGGGGTGCAGGCGAGTCTGGAAGGACGGTGTTGTCCAGGCTCTTGATTTTTTCATCAGTTTCGAAAACTGGTGCTGTTCTTGTGATATGGTTTCCTTCATTTGAACAAATAATCATGGCTGCATCTCTCACAATAGTGTCGTCCGACATAACTTCCTGAGGAAAAAGAGGACCGGGAAGATAATTTTTATTTCTGCAATACACAGTAGACTTTCATGAAGTAAAAGTGCGTATTTTTGACTTAACCACGGTCAGTTTTTTTTAATTAAAGAAAATGAATAAACGTACTGGACACCGTCAAAATATGCGAGTGATGTAATAACTATTTTATCTTTGCTTCCAACGTAGCAATCCCATGTTTTCGAGTTATGATAAATTAAAGGTATGACAGAAGGGGAATTTGCTTTTCACAAATCCATTTGTGAAACTCATTATATTAGTACCTTCATTATTATATTAGCTAGCTTGCGGCCTCACATCCCTCTCAAAGTGATCTCGTAAGTGGACGAAGAAATGAGACCATTTTCACTTTAGAAAAGGGTAATTTAAGCCCAAGCTGTGTTCCCACAAAGTAACACCCTGTTCATGAAAACAGCAATTTAGGAAGGAAGTGCAAGAAAATGCTAAGAAGAGATAGTAAAGGAGGAATGTAAACTGGAAGAAACAAGAGGGCATGTAAGGTAGAAGTTCCTAAGATCGATTTGTAGCTTATGTAACCTAATAGAAGCCTCTTTCCTGGCGTATAGGAGTATCATATGGCGATTGTGACTTGTGACTTCTTGGTGTGTGTGAACGTCTGCTACTGAACCTCTGACTAAAATTGTGGGGGATTAATGGGAGAATGCTGAAAAACTGGTATAGTTTGTACTTCCCTTGAGTATAGTGTGTGACACCGTTGGGAGTGCTAGCGAGAGTAGTGCTTGTGCTGCCTGAGACTAGCATTTGTATCGTGACTTGCAACTTTTGACTAGGGTGTTTAGACTGGTATATTCATTTACATTTGCTTGTATGTCGGTGCTGAGATAGGAGTTTGTTGTTGAGAATGGCATGTAATGGGGAAAGTAGTGTTAGGGTTGGAGGTGCAGATGGGAAGGACTTGATTCAGTGTGAGACCTGTTCAGATTGGATAGATACATTTATGTATGCGTGCAAGGGCTTGATAAGAATGAGTAAGAGAGAGCTGAGGAAGTATGAGTTTGCATGCTGGAAATATTTGGTTGATGAGAGAGAGAAGTTGAAAGAAGAGGTTGAGAGGTTGACAGTTCTGATGGCTGTTTTAGAGGGTGATTTGGAGGATGAAAGGAAGCTGAAAGAAGGAAAGAACGAGAATGGTGCAAGGAGTCCAAATGCAGTGAATGATGA
Source organism: Morinoia aosen (assembly GCA_030386875.1). Lineage (NCBI taxonomy): Eukaryota > Metazoa > Arthropoda > Malacostraca > Amphipoda > Talitridae > Morinoia > Morinoia aosen. The sequence continues at coordinate 25,047,668 of CM059560.1, read as the reverse complement.
GGCAAATGATAGTGCAAATGTCACAGCTGAAAGTAAAAAGATGAATGAGCATGGTGAAAGATGTATAAATGAAAAGAAAGTGAATGAGCGACTTGTTTATGCGCCAAATGAGGAGCATGCACCCGTAGTGGAAGTGGATGGAAAGAATGAAGTGAGTGGAAGAATTGAAAGGATGAGTGGTATACAAGGGAAAATGAGACCTATGATTAGAATATGTGGAGATAGTGTGGTAAAGAGTGGGGATAGGTTTGTAAGGATGGCTATAGAAGTGGATGCACAAGCATGAGAGGGAAGGGAGTGGGAGATATTTGCAAGTATGTTGAGAGTGTGATAGATGGCATGGATGTAGGTATGATTGTATTGTAAGGAAGTGGCAATCGGTTGCTTGAATGTGGGAGAGAATGTACAGTGAATGCAATTATGCAAGTGATTGAAAGTGCACGGAAGAAGAAGAATGTGTGAGTTGCTGTGACGAGTCTCCTGAGAAGGCCTGCTTGTGATGATTGTTAAAGGGTACGAAAGGAGGTGAAAAGAGAGGTGCATGAAAGGATTAAGAGTATGAGGACTGGAAGGTGGAGCATGCATGAGTTAGGTTCCAGCTTACTGGATATAGATAACGTGATCCAGGGTGGATATTTTCTTAGAGATGGAGTCCACCTTACACAAGAACGTGAGATGAAACTCTCCAGGATATGCATCCAGTGGATCAGGGCTACTCATATTGTAATCGAAGGTGGAACAGGAAGAAAGAAAATCAACCTGAAGAAAATTGAGAAAAATTGAATTAATAGAAATATAGTGATCTAAAACTGAATCCGCATTGACGCGTCTTATTCTTAAAATGAAAAGCAAGGCGAAAATCGCTGTACGAATTGACATTTTATTATTACAAATAGTAAAGTCTAAATGAATAAAATTGAACGTTTCGAACTAAACAGTTCATCTTCAGCAAAGAAAAGAATTCTGCGACAAAACAAAACGAAAATGAGTAAATTGAAACTATACTATGCAAACGAATACGATCCCATGCCGAAAACTGTAACGTCCCTGTTTCCGTAAATCATTTTAAAATCCTTGCAGGTGCCCCTCATATGATTGATTTACGCATCCTCGAGTCGCTATACATCTTTAAGCTCAGACCCCCTCTAAATGATACTCAAAGTGCTTTTCCTCTTCTCGTTGCAAATACATGATCATTAGTTTAGGTTTTTTAATTTTTGTTTTGTTTTATATTTTAGTTTTACATCTACGACTTTTTCTGTATATGTTGTAGTATTCGTTTGCATAGTACAGTTTCAATTTACTCATTTTCGTTTTGTTTTGTCGCAGAATTCTTTTCTTTGCTGAAGATGAACTGTTTAGTTCGAAACGTTCAATTTTATTCATTTAGACTTTACTATTTGTAATAATAAAATGTCAATTCGTACAGCGATTTTCGCCTTGCTTTTCATTTTAAGAAATATAGTGAACATTGTGCAAAACCTGGTTGGGAACACTAGCGCTACCTACAGGTTAGGAAATTTGGGAACTGGGCAAGTGAGAAGTGTTTGAGGAATGAGACAGGGCTGTACTCTGTCTCCCCTGTTGTTTGGATTGTATACAGAAGAATTAGCAGTTCGACTGAGAATGAGTGGCTTAGGACTTAAAGTTGGTAAGGAGAAATTGAGTTGTCTGTTGTATGCTGATGATGTGGTTGTGGTTAGTGAATCTGGGCAAGAACTACAGTACAAAGGATGCTTGACATTGTGAATGGAAATAGTACAGATTTCAAGATGAACTTTGGTGCTGATAAAAGGAAGTTTCTGCTTATGAATAGTGATGAGAATGATACAGAGACGATGGAATATTTGGGAAATCAGAATAGGTAGAACTAAAGAATACAAATATCTAGGTTGTATGATAAGTGTAGATGGATGCAGTAGAACCAAGGGTGAGAAAGTGGCAGTAGTAAGGGGAAAGAGCTTGCCAGCCCAATTTTGGATTTTTGGAGGATTTCAGCAATTAAAGAACGACCTTGAAAAGCCTCAAAGACTTATCCATGATTTTTGGAGGGTTACGGCAGTTAAAGAACGATCTTGAAAGGCCTCAAAATTCATGATTTTACGAATTAACTGGAGAAGTAAAAAAATATTCTTATTTTGCACAATTATTTCAATACTTAAAATGTTACGATGAAGAAAAAATGATTTGCTACTGAAATTTTCGAAGAAGTATATAATTTCTATAAAACGTTTAAAATATGTAATAAACTATTTACAATACTTTAATCCCTGTGTGTGTCTAGGCTGGTGTTTCAAATTCTAGGTACAAAGTCTTTAAAATACTTTTTCGGAATATAAACTTGGTTCAAATTCCTAGAGTATTTTCCCTTTAATGGGTGAACGTCTTTGTTTATCATTATGTAGCTAAAAGGAATTTTGAAAGTATCACTGCAAAATTCAATAAATTCTTCTAAGGACATGTCTCCTGAGACAATGTCCAAATGAATATTTCTTAAATCGTTAGTTGGTAATTCAAATAGAATCAATAGGTTTGCATTCGTCCGTATCGACTGACGAGGTAATAAATAATAATTTTGAGTCAAGTAAATCGAGCTGCAATTATTATGCCTGCCTCGGGTGTAAAAATTATCAGCTGGTGTCTGATTCTTTTCAGTTGCGATGTTATCGAATATAAACAAATTTTTTTTCTTAGCATCCACTTCACTAGGATCAGGAATAGAAGTGATATCTTCAAAATATTTAACGATTACCTTTGCGCTGCGTTTTACAGCTAAGCCTTCGAGAAATTTATCAATATTTCCACTACCGATTTTAAAAAGCTCAATTATTTCAGACTGTTTATAACCTTTTAAAAAAGCATTTTTAAGTAGTTTATATTCTGCTTGTTTTGTCGATTTACTATAAAGAAACAGGTTGGTAAAATCGATATATTCCTCAAGAAGAAGTCTGATCAATAAACAGGTTTTACCACAATTCGATCTACCGACTATTACACACCGTAAAGAAGGTGAAGGAAAAATAAAATGATTCTTTTGATTATTTCTTTTACTGTCTTTCCACATATACACCATTTTATATAACTAATAAACTACAACTGATTTTACAATATTTATTTTCTGTTTGTAGAAATTGTAAACATTGTTTTTTTTAAATTTGCTACTTCATTAAGTTCAATTCTTCAATGTATTTTTCTTTCTTATTGGTTGTCTCGTTGGGCAATTACGAGAGAAAAAGGTACCATTGGTGTCATAAGAATCGTTACTGATTAATGTTTCAAGATGAATGATATCTGACTCTAATTGAGTTATAACTTCCCTATTTAATTCGACATCATTTTGAATTTGATCAACATCTAATTGCAATTGATTTATTTTTGCAGTATTGAGAACAACTTCTCTTTGAATATCTGTAATAATATCTTCCATTTTATTAAGTTTAATTCTTCAATGTGTTTTTCTTTTTTATTAAGTTCATCTATTAAAAAACATGTTTTTTTAGTTCAACGGTTCAACGGTTTCTCGTCTCAAAGTATTCTCTAACGATATTAATCTGCTTTTAATATCAGCACTGTCATCCTCCAGTTTTTGCGATGACTGTTTCAATTTTTCTATTTCATTTGTATTTATGATTGTTTCTCTATCCTGTTCATGAAGATTATTTCTAAAAGTTTCAATGTATGAACTCATGTCGTTGAATACTCTCTCGAGATTTGCATAATCTAATTTCACACTTTTTATTACCTCTTCTTCCAACCTCTTTATCTCATTTTTCAAAAAGTCTGTATGTTTTAAAGTACCTGTTCGAATCACTTCTATTTTTTCCTCAGATATTCTACTATGTTCATTGAGATTTGTCATAATTTCGCTGAGTTTTTCTTGAAAACTTGTAGTATTCTCATCTATAGATGCTTGGATAGAATCACTTCTGAACTGATAATTTTCATTGATAAGATTTTCTCTTACCTCTATATATTTTCTGAGATGAAGCCTCAAATTTTCCAAAACTTCGTCAACATATTTTTTATTCGTAGCGTCAAATTCCTCGATTGGAAAAGAAATATTTGCAAGTCTTCTATTATTTAAATCGAAATTTTGATCTTCATCAAGATATTTAAAACTTATTCCAGGAGGTCCTGGTTGTGAAGATAAAAATGATTTTTTTCCTTGTTGTCCAAAAATATTTACGCCTATCATTTTTTATACATAGAATTTTAAATTCTCTAAATTTTCTCTAACTCTCATAGATATCAAATTGTTTACTCGGTCACTCAAACTTTCCACTTCCTGGTTTAATTTTACATTTTTATCAGTTTCATTCTGAAGCATTAATTTGAACTGACTGATTTCATTCTGATTTGAAATAATGTCTCTTGAAAACTCCTGGAAAAGACTTTCTACATCACTCAAGTTCTTAGCTAGTTCTTCCATTTTCCTTGATGGGACTGACTCTGCTCGTAATTCCATTATAATTTTGTTAAGATCATTGAATTTTTCTTCGCTGGATGAGGTTATGGTTGACTCTAAATTTTTCAGCTTATTGTCAACTTCAACAAACGAGGGTGCTAAGGCTACTGTTCTTTCCATAACAAACAGGTTTCTATCACTTAAATCAGTTAGATGTGCCTTTAAGCTTTTACTTTTTTCTTCAATAGTATTGTTCAGTGTTGATTCTAAATTATTCAGCTTTTCTTCAATTTGATCATTAAGTGATGTCTGTAAGCTCATTTCTTTTTCATTCACAACGTTAATTATACTAATTTCTTGTTCTTCAACTTTATTACTTATTAATAAGTTCTTTGAATCAATTTGATCATTAATTTTAGTTTCTAAAGTCTTCAGTTTTTCATCCATTTGATTTTGTATAACTGACTCTTGATTCGTAAAATTCTCTTGAATCTCAGGAATTTTAACATCAATCAAATTGGATATCTTAGAGTCCACAACCTCAAATTTAGCTTCAACTCCTTTAATCTGATCGGTTAATGCTGACTCTTTAACTAACAGCTTTTCATCAATTCTAGTTTCAATACCTGACTCTAGACTCTTCAATTTGTCCCCAATCTCTGGAATTTTTACGTCTGTTAGGTTGGTTATGTTTGAATCAATGTTTTCAAATTTAGCATCAATTTCATCAATTTTCTTCATCAATGTTGAGTCTATGCTTGATAGTCGTTCATCATTTGAAACAATTTTTGGTTCAAGAGCAACGAACTTTTCAGATAAATCATAAATTAACGTCTCTAAGAATTTAACGATTGAGTCTACATCAGAAAATTTCACTTGTAAATCTGTTTTCAGAGTTACATATTTCTCATCATACTCGTTTATAATTGATTCCAATTCAGTTCTTTCATTTTTGAGAACTTCAATTGTGTCTTTCAATGATTCTATATTAGAATCTTCAAGTAAACTTTTTATTTGCTCTACATTCTGCAAAAGTCCTTCAGAATTATTTTCACTATTTTCATGTTCATGATTTTCTTTACAGGAAAGTAAAAAGACCAACTTTGCTGCATAAATATTTCCACAAGACATTTTTTAAAGAAAAAAAATTAACTGTAGTATATTTTCTAAAAACTAGTTTAGGTTTTATATAGATCTAAAAGAATTGCATGAAAGCTTTCATTTTCTAAACGCTTCAGCATTTCTAGACATAAATGTCCACAAATTACATCACCTATTTTCTGGATTTTGTAAGTAGAGAAAATTATATCAACACAATCTGTTAAGTAGTCTTTAAATTCAATTGGATAAATCAAACCATAACTGTCAAAGTAATAACATATGTTATCTTTCTTATACCAACAAGTCCAATGCGTTCCTAATCCTTTTTCAGTGTCTAAGTTTAGGATTCCGCATTCCGTTTCTAGAGGGTGTTTAGGTAAAGTATCTCTCATGTAAATACCTCGAAAATTCGGAATTTTCAATATATTTATGTAGTATTCCAGATCATGTTTAGATAATGGTTGGTTAGGTATTACTTCTTTGGTGGTTTCAAGTAGAGACCCTTTCGACAAGTTTTTTTTTTTTCTCTCGGAGTTATCCGTATACCTGAACCTTTTTTACTTTCCATTGCTTCATTGTGCCTTTTAGTTTCTGACAAGAGTTTATCATCAGCTTTTTTCTTATTGACTGCGGATGCTATTGCAGCAGCAACTCCAGCCAAAGAGCCAGCAGCCCCAAGGCCAGCTAATAAAGCTGGAATTGTAAATATAAAACCACCTTTCGTCGCAGTATCTTTAGAAACGAAAGAAGTCTTTGTCTTTTTACAAATAATACACATACCTTTGACAAGTATCTTATTGTTCTTTGTAATTAAATATTGAGGATTATCAGTATCAGTTTTCTTCTTACACTTTACACAATACATTTTTTAAACATTATTATATGAATATATTTTAATTTTTAGTAGTTTAAACTCATTTTATCACCGTCAGATTGCAATCGAATTACTCTGTCAGATAGAATCAGTGCATATGCATGTGTATCATCAGGAATATTAGTTTTAAATTCTGCTTTAATTTTAATATCAATTGTAGTTTCCTTGATGCGTTCATTTTGTCTGCTGATATCAAACACATAGATGGGATACAAATATTTAAAGTGTCTATATTCGATAGCACAATTTTCATTAGGTACATAATCTATTAACATCTTATAAGCTGTAGCATAATTGTTAGAATCGAAATCAATCTGTAAATTGTGATCAGGGTATCGTTCATTATTCAGCTGAACATATGCATTCGTCAAGTTACAATGATCGAAAATTGCATTGTTTACAGCTTGTGAATTAGCTTTCTTAGTTTGGAATGCTAAAATTATGTATCGAGGTCTTTGAGATCCTGAATTTGGAGTTAAAGTCCAATCTAAAAATTTCTGTTGAGAGTTTACAATTGTTTGTTCCAATTGTCTATCCAGATATGGAATAGGTAATGTTATTTTATCCTTAATTTGACGATATAGCTTTATTTTATACTCATCAGACAGTTTGTAAGCTGGCATTTTCCAAATTAATTTTGTAATAGTAATTTTACCATCAACTACTCTATCTTGCTGGTTTGCATCTTTCTCATCCGATTTGAATATAGCATTAGAATTATCACCTCTTCTTAAAGTCAGAGCATGTTTCACTCCATAAATTACCTTCTTATAATTTTCACAAAATCCAAACACATGTTCAAGTGGGATAGCAGCGCTGAATTTCCCATTAGCTGAACTTAAGTAGTCATTTCGATCGCTAAATCCTTCGTTTGATTTTTCATTCTTCTTAGTATCGACGCTCCAGAAAAATATCATGTTTTCTTTAATATTTCTGGGATAGCTAACTAATCCTTTTAGAGTTGTTGTAATTCCAGGGTAACTATAACCTTCAATTTCTTCATCTCCAATTCTGTAAGAAACTCTATCAAACAAATGCATTAATCCATTGTTGATTATTGTTATTTTTTCATCTTTAAAATTATAATCACTTCCATCTTCTTTATTCAAAGCTCCTTCTATATATATAAAACTTTTACTAGGTAATACGAACTGATCTTGATTCTGGATAATGATCTTGATGTCATTATGTTCACGATTCAAATCAGTACCTATTTGTGGTTCATAGTTATGCGTTTCAATTTTTTCAATTGATTCATCAACTTTAATATTTTCATTCCATCTTAAAGAATCCATTTTTTAAAGATAATTTTATCAAATTATTTTAATTTCTAGACCTTAGGTGTAATCGAACAGTTACTTCTTCACCTCTAGTATTCAGAGCATGTCCATTTTGATCAGTAAGCCAAATTCTCAAATCATAGAGTAAAGGTTGATATATCGGTAGATAAATTGGTTTATTTGGATTTTCTACAATTTTATATCCTGGTGGGACGTTTGGGAAAAAGGAATATAAAATATTATGCAAAGAACCGTTGAGGTATGAGCCGTTAATTGCGCTACAATGAACGAGTATTGTGTTAACAGACATTATGTTCACTATATTTATACTTTCATGTTCTCCAACACCTTCTAAGATAATTTCTCCAAATCCCAACATTGTATTTAAAGATTTTTCTTTATTGAAAAATACTTTTAACGTAGATGAATGGAGAACTATGACGCATTTCAAAGTATTAGTATTTGCTTTGATTTCAATAAAGCCTGCCAATGTTTTTTGAATGAATTCGTTTATACTTTCTATTTCATAACATCCTGTTGGAAGTGTTATTACATTTTCAACACCATTTAATTCATAATAAAATTTATTATTATTTTCATCAATGTTAGGAATAGAATGATACATGTCTAACCCAACCAGTGCCATTTCGTGAAATTTATTTTTGTTCAATTCTATTGCTGGACTAAAGTTTATACTTATGTCACTTTTTCTTTCACTAATTACAATGCTTTGAGATTCCATTTTTTAAACAATAAATCATCAAACACCTTTACTTCAGCAGTATTTAATAGACCTTGTTTTAAAAGTTCATGCGTAAGTATTTGCAGTTCATTAAAAACTCCTGTATTTCCAGCGGTAAACGAACCGAACAATAACTGGTGTCTTTTTACAAGATCATTGATGTTAGATGGCAATACAATAATACCTGATCCTGAAACGTCTGAATCCTCTCTGTGAGGATGACGAGGAGGTATAGGAGAAGATGTAGGAGTAGGAGTTGGTCTAAAAGTAGACCTTAGTGACGGGTCGAAAATTGGTCTTTGACTTGTTGAAGGAATTTTGTATCGACTCGAAATTGAGGATTCTACTATTCTTGGGTTTTCTAAAGGACTTGGTTCAGGGCTTGATTCACGACTTGATTCACGACTTGATGGACTTGCTGATCTAATTGTTTCAACTGCAGCTTGAGCTTTTTTTCGTTGAACTAAACGATAGAGGGGTTTGATAAATTTAGAATATTTCTCACCCCTATTTGCTTTTACGGTACCGTCTTCCTTCAAATAAGCATCAGTTGAATACAACATTTCATAATAATTATTTTTATCTTCATCCCTAAAATCAATAGGATTTTGCTTTGTTAATAATTCCCATAATCCAGTTGTGCCTTCGTATATTCTATCTCCAATTTTCAAATCATTACCCAAAATATCTACCTTTATATTTCCTAGCATAACTTTACTTCCATCCCAACGAATGCCATAAGCTTTGTCATACTCATTTCCAGGTTTCCATGCAAAACGCAAGAAATCCAATGCGATAGGCCCAACTACGGTGTTGGATTCAGAAGATGGCAAAGCTAGTTTCTCAACAGGTTTTCCTTAGATAGATTCAAGTTTTTCATGAGGTATATCTTTTATTGCCAACCTAGTTTGTTTAGTTTCGTCAACAATTTTAGATAAAGGTTCAATCAATGGTTTGTAAACTTTTTTAACATCATGGTATAAATCTTGTTCGATTATTCTATCATTTGTGAATTGCTTTTTCAAACTCTTTGCTAAGTTTAGTAAATCTGATTTAGTTTTGACATCAATCAACGCCATTTTTTAAAGAGAAAAATTCAAAAAGACTTTAACTTAATATAAGTTCACTCTGAACTGACATTAAGTTCAGTTGCTGAGATCCATGAAGGTTAATCATAACCTTTCCACTTGACCAAAAGTTTTCCTTTACTCTTCTTAAGAATTTTCTCAATTGCATAAACATCACTAGTATATTTTGATAGTTCTTGTTCATAAAAACTTCCTTTTATTTCTTCACCATCCATATCTTTTAAACTATAAGTAATTGGTTCAGTAGACAGTATTTCGGATACAATGAATAACTCATTAGTGAAATTTGGCAAATAACCCTTCCGAAAGTCTTTCCGTTTCTTGCTTATTCTTACTCTATCCCCAATTTTGAGTTTCGGTGATGTGAAAGTTGGTTCGGTTGGAGGGAATAAGTTATCATAAACCTTTTTACTGTTCTTTTCCAATGATGCTTGGTTAGGTGTCATTTTAATTGTTCTATGATAGCTATTATTGTAATTTTGCATTAAATCTTGTAAAATATTCACCCATTTTTTAGTTTTCATGTATGTAAAATATTTCCACATTTTAGTTTTTAACGTCCTGTTGAAGCGTTCCACAACTTGAGCTTTGGTTTCATTTTCTGAACTAAACCACTGAATGTTATGTTCCTTGAATAGTTCTTGAGTGAATTTATTTGTAAACTCTAATCCTTTATCTGTCTGAACTTTAGAAGGAATTCGTATTTTAAATAGTTTTTGAAATGAAGTTTTGATTTCTTCACCTGTCTTCTTACTTATTGGAATCGCCCATGCATATTTACTGAAAATGTCAATTACTGTTAAATTGTAGTTTTTTCCTTGATCTTTATAGTTTTGCATGTCAACCAAATCAGCTTGCCATTGATCATCAATTTTTGATACCTTCACCCTTCTCGTTTTGAAATTATGTTTTATTGGTTTATGTAGAGTGTGAGTTTTTTGAGTTTCTAACCAATTTCGTACGAGAGTTGAAGATAAGCCGGATTTTTCAACAAGTTGATTCATTCCAGTGTAACCAGTCTTTGGATTATAATATAAGTCATTCAAGATTTTATCGCTCACATCAGTGAGCGTGTTTGATAGTTTTTTGTCGACGAGAGGCCCATTCCTGACCAACTCTTACCTGCCATAATTGCGTTAACTAATTTAGCATCTTGTCGAACGTATTCTGATTCATTTGGATCAGTTGCAATTTCAGCGGCTCTTTTTGCTAGAATATCATCAGCATAATTTCTGTCTTTCGTTGTTGGATGTTGTGAATAAAATATGTCATGATTCTTACAAGCCTGATCGAGTGAGTTAACTCCTCGATAACCTTCTTGAATTCGCTTCTGCACCTTAGTTCCTGGACCGCAAAATGAGTAGGTATGTTTATTGTTGAATGAACCGTTCGGGACTTGTTCAGATTGAATATTAGATGGTAATTTTAAATGCATTTCAGGTAATGGAAGTTTTCTAAGCAATGTATTTACAATACCCTTCCCAGTTTTTTCTTCATTAACTATTGATTTCAAATCACTCAAATACTGTTCATTTTCAACAGATAATAAATCTTGGTTATAAAAGTCATTATTGTTGTAGATAATCATTTTTTATACTTTATTTAATTAATACATTTTATAGTGATTTAGTGCTAGTGTGTTGATACCATCTGGTAATATATGTCGCTTATCATCATTACCATTTAATGCAACCTTATTTATTTCTTTAGTATATAATTCGTGGTTAACACTTTGGATATTATACATCGTTTTGTATATTGTTTCATTATTCAGTGCTCTTTTATATTCATCCATTGTGATATTGTGCTCAGTTATGTTCTTACTTACCCCTTTTGCTTTCTTACTCACGGAATTTTTCGTCTTGTAACAATATAGTTTTGCTCTAAGGCCGACGAATTCTTCAATTGGTATTCCACACGTTTCGTCTTTCATTTTCCCAATTACTTTCATATTTTTAGTTGAATATAGGAAGTGTTCTTTAGAATAGTTTGATGTATCATACAAGTCTTTATTTCTTTCCATATCTTTGTACAAATCTTTTGTTTCGATATCATAACATAATGAATCTGTATCTGTAAACAACAACTTTGCCTTATTACCATATTTCTTTTTAATATGAATATAATGGAAATCATACATTAATGTTTTACTTATATCTAATACAGATAACCCTACGTAGATTGGTTTATCAAATTTCAGTCTTTGTTTTTGCATATGACATGCTATCAAATTTTCTGAGAATATTTTAAAACTGGTAAAGTTTGGTTTATTTGCTAATTTAATTTATTCTTTCTCTGACTTTACCAAACACACATCTACTCTATTTCTAATATTTTCCATTGTTTTACCAAATACTGAATTGTTCATCAGCTTGTAGAAGTCTTTTTCAAATTCAGATTTAGCTTGCTGACGCATTCTTGTATTGATATCAATATATGATTTCATCCATGGACTTTCATCAAACTCTAATATTCTGTGAATTTTCTCCAACTTCAATCCTAGATCTAGATATTGTGTTAGAGATTTAAGATGTACAACATATTTTTCTCGTTTTCCAAGATGTGGAACTAATTTATTTACATCGTTTACTTTGATATTTTCTGGAGCTAATGGTAAATCATTATGTAGAGCATGTATGTCTTTTGGATAACTTGAATCAACTTCTAATATATAACCTTTATCTGCTTTGAGTTTCGACTTTGGATCTTTCCATTTCAAGTTACCAGTAGGTAATGATCGACACATAGCCCAGCCGTAAAGATTATTTGCATCTATGTATGTGATAAAACTATTTGGTTTTCCTTTATCGAATGTTTCTGGAATATATGGATTGTTTGCTTTTGCATATCGTGTTGATATTGTAGAAATCCCACCTCTTATTCATTTTTCAATGAATAGGAGCATATCAGGATCTTCAAACAAGTCCAATTCTATTTTTGTATGTTTCAGTAGAGCATCGAAAGACAATCCTGGAGCCGTAAAATAATGTGCTGGATCTAGAGAATAAGTTTTCATGCATGTTAGTCTAAATTCTTCAAATACTTCTGCTAATAATAATGTATCCACTTTTAGATATAAATTATGGTAATCTTTGAATGTTCTACAATTAAAAGCTCTCCACACTTTGAGTGCATGCTGATATTCATCTTCTGAAATATTTTTATTATTTATTCTACTGTAGAATTCACTTTTAGCTGGTAAACTATTAACGTTCATTTTTTCATAACTATTTACATATTCATACGGATAAATACCTTTTTTGTTGATCAACTCTAATTGTTGTTCATTGAGAAAGAACTTCGACAATTCTTTGTGCTCATATAAATTCTTTGATAGTTTATCCAGAGACGAAGGTAAAAACCTGTAGCTGTCTAAAAACCGTAAGTCTCTGGTGATATCTTTAATTTTTCCTGTATGTTTACATACATAATAATCTACTTTTATGGTTTGTGTAAAACTAATATATTCTTCATCTGTTTGTGGAATAACGTTCAACTTTCCGGATATATTTCCCAAGTCTTTCACAAACAAATGAGCATCGTAATTAGACAGATTGTGTAGAAACACAGGTATAAAATTAGGATTCCTAATTTTTAAATTACATTTTAAATGAGCTGGACCTCTATAATGACCTGTCAAATGATTGTGGTCTCTAACTTTATAGTTATCTTCCGTAAATTCTCCGCCACATACATAGCATCTTGTGGCTTCTTTATATTTTTCGAATTCATCTGATGGTAAATACATTTTCTTATTCATTTTCAACAGACTATAAATTCTCTTGGTCTCTTTTTCTAAATATTCTACAAACTTTTGGGAAGCATCTTCACCATTATATATTTCTAAGCGGGAATATTCATCTGCTTCACATTTTGTATAGCAACAGAATGAATTAGGATTGTGCTTCTGAATGTTCATGGTGTAACTTGAGTTTTGATTTGGTTGACACGTATCTATTTTTGTCAATGTTGATTCAAAGTCAGCATAAATTGTGAAAGGATGTCTGATTGTTTTTTGGTAATGTTTAAATTTCAATTTACCTCCCTCAAGAACATACTTTGTTGGAGTGTGAACTGAACAATCGTCTTTATGTTTATCTAGAATATCTGATCTTCTAAAAACTGATAAACAATACGGACATACATGTTTTGTTTAATGGTTACTGGTTTTACAAAAAGGACTCAATGATTTCATGAGAACATAGTGAGTCGTGTTTGTATCTCTAATGAATAGTAATGATACCACATCTTTATTCTTTGATGTTGATATTCTGAGTGGACACAATTCATTATTATAATTAAAACTATATACGTTAACGGAAATGTTATTATTTTTTTCGAATTTGGTTATACTTTTCAGTTCTACGGGGAACCTTATATCAGAAAAATTAAGTTTTTCGGCTTCAGCTTTTAGTCTTTTAGAAATTCGATGACCGTTTTTTTCATCTAGACAGAAATATCTCGCGATACACCATTTGAAGCATTCGTTGTCAGTGTTTTGTATATTTATTAATTTATAATTGGGATTTCGAAACTTCTCAGGTAATTCAATATAGCTTGACCCTGTAATCGGTTTGTATTCAACGATTTTCAAACTGAACTCTAATAATTGTTCAACTATCCAACCAGATGAATTTCTTGTGAATTCATCGATTTTATTAACAACCTCTTTGTGTAAATTTGCAATTTCTATGTATCCTTTTGATGCTGTCACAAATTTACCGGAGTTGAACCAAGCTTGGCACCGTATTTTCTCATTTTCTAATTTTAATTTATAAAATTGCACTTTTAAATTAAGCTGTAACTTGAGATTGTCAAATGCTTGATTTTTTATTACGTTTTCAATTTCAGGTGTGAAGTTTCTAAGAAATACTTCATAATCTTTGATTGAAATATCTCCGTAATCATACTGTGAGCTCAGTCCATTTATTGCTCTTGTAACTTTTCTAAATTTACATCCATACACATTCCGGAAATGTTTCAATGATTTTCTATGACTATAGATATTTGTCAGGTGTTTTTTACATATGTCACAATATTTTTTTAACTTGTTTTTACGTAGAGTGAAGAATTTATTAGATATTGACATATTATTAGTGTTTTTCATATGTGTCAGTGTCTTTTCATGTTTGTTAAAGTTTTTAATAGAGACATTACAGATATTACAGAATACATTGAATGGTTTATTCATTTTTATTAGATTCTTATCTGAGGGTATTTTATTTTTTTCAGGATCAAATGAAGTCAATACTTTTTTTGTGTGTATTTTCGAGTATATATGTTGAGTGAAGAATTTATTAGATATTAACATATTATTAGTGTTTTTCATATGTGGCAGTGTCTTCTCATGTTTGTTAAAGTTTTTAATAGATACATTACAGATGTCACAGAGTACATTGAATGGTTTATTCATTTTTATAAGATTCTTATCTGAGGGTATTTTACTTTTTTCAGGATCAAATGAAGTCAATACTTTCTTTGTGTGTATTTTCGAGTTTTTATGTTGTCGTGTTTTTTCATTGTTATATAATATATATACATCTGATGATTTATCATATACCATTTTTAATACAATAAAAGTTCAACTAATTTGAAAGGCGTGAGTTCAGTAGTAGCACCTCCTTTAAGTACTCAGGCGAGAAAGCATCTGAAGTGAACCCGGAAATTTTCGCTCCTTATCACAAAAATTTCATCATGACGAGCAATTGGGGGTGTTAAATCTTGCATCATATTTTGCAACCGGAAAGTATTTAGGAAGATTGCATCATGTTGTACAACCGGAAAGTATTTAAAGGGGATTGCATCATGTTTTACAATCGAAAAATTTTCAAGAAGATCGCATCATGTTTTACAATCGGAAAGGAGATTGCGTCATGTTTTACAGCTGGAAAGTGTCTAAGAAGGTTGCATCATGTTTTACAGCTGGAAAATATCTAAGAAGATTGCATCATGTTTTACAACCGGAAAGTATTTAAAAAGTTTGCATATGTTTTACAACCGGAAAGTGTTTAAGAAGGTTGCATCATGTTTTACAGCTGGAAAATATCTAAGAAGATTGCATCATGTTTTAAAACCGGAAAGTATTTAAGAAGTTTGCATATGTTTTACAACCGGAAAGTATTTAAGAAGGTTGCATCATGTTTCACAACCAGAAAGGAGATTGCGTTATGATGTACGGCACAAACGTGAAACTTGATAAGAATTCTTAACTATATTTTAAAGATTATTTGACATGCTTAAAAGCATACACTCATTATACCCTTGATAATCTTTTAAACCTAAATATTCAGCAAAAGATTCCCATCCTACATTTGTATACATTAGTTTCTTCTAATAAATTTTCTATAGTTGTGAAGAAAACGAGAAGATTTTGAGGGGATACCTAAACGTTTTATTGAAATTATATACTTCTTCGAAAATTTCAGTAGCAAATCATTTTTTCTTCATCGTAACATTTTAAGTATTGAAATAATTGTGCAAAATAAGAATGTTTTTTTTACTTCTCAAGTTAATTCGTAAAATCATGAATTTTGAGGCCTTTCAAGATCGTTCTTTAACTGCCGTAACCCTCCAAAAATCATGGATAAGTCTTTGAGGCTTTTCAAGGTCGTTCTTTAATTGCTGAAATCCTCCAAAAATCCAAAATTGGGCTGGCAAGCTCTTTCCCCTTACTACTAGTGGCAAAAGCAATGCAGTGGAATGAACGGTTGATAAGCCATCGCCAAGATAGGTCGACTGGTGCCTCTGAACTACGGAGGGAAATTAATTATGCTTCCCTAGGATAAACTGAGCTCGCGTATCATAGATACTTGCGAATCGAACTTCTGCCACACTCTTCAAATTTTTGTTAGTTTGTTAGCTGATCGCTTCTTCGCTTTTTTTGCGCTGGACTTCTTTTGCCGAAATTTCGCTGCTTAGCTAAAGCATTAGCTTCTTTACGCAACAACCTGGATTTCCATAAATATTGGACGCTATTTGCAGTAACGGAAAAAACTGCTGACGAATCTTAACTTGCCCTTACAGAACCAGCTAAGTTTTTTGGTTATTCTGCCAGCTTCCAAAAACTTAAATAAAGGTCAGCAAATCTGACTTCCTCTCCTATCCCTGAACATCAGGAAGATCCCACGGAATAAATCAGCCGCAGAAAATACGGCTTAATCAGTGATCTAAACTACGATTGAAAACGGAATGAAATCTCAATCAGAACGCAATTTCCTGGTCTTAGAGAAAATGACTTTATCGCCCTCGAGAGTCAAGTGACGTAGAAATACCTGTCTAAATTACGCTCAACAGAAATTCGCTGTAAAGTCAACAACGAGTAACTCCATCTCTAATGAAAGTGCTGCTTAGCCGTTGACAAAAGCCGCATTCTTCCCGAGAAAAGGAATATCTCAAAAAACATTAAATTATCCGTTCAAGAAGAATCGAACGAAAGGTAAATTACTCACAGATAAACTCGCACATCAATTCGACCACCTGATCAAGAATAAGGTCTCCCGTCGACAGAGATAAATATCATTCGACCTCGTCCATCCTCAGGGAAACTATCGACCCTCTCAAAAACTGGGTGCAAGAACCCAAGGTCTCTAACTTCAGCAACTAACTACCCTCAGGTATCTCTAAGAAAAGGACAGTATCAACCTCCAAAATGATACTTGTCAAAAAGGAGACGCCCGAACAGGGACCATCAATATTGTCTATCAACGGTTAAGTAGTGTGGCCAGATACAAAGCAAACAAGTATGAATGTGTGAGAGGAATGAGAAAGTACGTTGCTGTATCTATCTAGTGTCATGCCCCTCAGGGGGATACAACTGTTGTATCTATGGGAATTAGCGCTCCGCAAGGGGACTATGTGAGGGCCCGAGCTAAAGGTTAGCTAGGCTTTCTTTTTGTTGAAATAGAATAGGTTTTCGTTTTGTTACGGACCACCTTTTTACGGTTCACTGCTGTGCTGTTTTTCAGCACCTACTACTTTCTTGTTCAACTTTTTCTTGTTTCATGATCTTTCTGAGCTTACTGTTTCTGTGCACCTTGTGCATAGATTCCGCGTTCCCTCAACTCCATACTAAATGGTGCCTTCCTCCCTCTTGTTCCCTCTTGGAACATCTTTTTCGTGGTTAAGGTAGGCTAGAACTTTCTTATATAATAATAATAACAACCTAGTGTCATGTATGGTATGAATGCTCTAGCCTGGAATAGAAGTGATCTTGAGAGGCTGGATGTGATACAAAATAAGGTAGAACGTTTAGCATTGGGTGCTCCGAAATGGACAGCTACAGAAGCCATTAGAGGTGACCTGGGGTGGAGCCTATTTTCAGAATGAATGATGAAAGTTATGTTAAAATATAAGGCGAGAATTGAGATAATGCAGAATCGTAGGTGGGTAAAGCAAATATTCGAACGGAATCTGAATGCAAGCCAGGAGAAATAATGTTGGAAGCGTGCAAGGAAACTTAGTATGCAAAAGATTATTCGTGTTAGAATTGGGAGGCATGTGAATGACTGGTTTTTAATAAATGTTGGAGATGAAGGACCAGAATGGTACTGCAAGAGGTGGAAAAATAAGATTGAGATGTGAACAAAAGAGTATGGATTGAATAAGTGGAGGCTTAGCATGCCGCGAAAGCCTACGCTGACCTGGGGTATACAAAAGGAAGTGCCTAAGTGTGAGACATTCTATGATGGCAGTTTTGGAAGTCAACTCTTGTTTGCTGTCAGGCGTAAGTCATTGGGCGTGAATAGACGTACAAGGATGTGGAATGAGAATAATAAGAGATTATGTCGGCCGTGTGACAGAACAGAGGAGGAAACCATTGAACATTTCGTGCTGGAATGTAGTAAACATGAGCAAGAAAGTGTTTAATGAATGTGGTCTTTGAGCAGTAGGGAGAGAATGAGTGGTGTACCAGGTATGCTGAAGATGATTGTGGTAAGAGCTGTCTTGGTGGATTGGATCAGGAGTATAATTTGAGTATCATTGAACCTATGAAAAATTTTCATGCACGTGCCTGGAGTAAGAGACAGAGGCTGGAATGAGCCACTCATGTAGAGTGGGCTGTAATGACCCACCATGCCTGGGGATGGTGTTTTTGACGAACTGGTTATCACAGTGATGCCGTCGAATGGCAGCTTGTGACAAGGATTGGTGGATCCTGAGTAGTCTATTAGACAAGTCAGGTACACAGGCGCTGAACTCTTTTGTGTCAGTATTCAGGAGGGAATTGTAGGCCGTTACAAAGGCCCCGACGCTGTCGGCCCTCAAGTTCAAGTAACAATGGAGTAGTGATGAGAAGTTCATCCAACAGATTGACCCATTACTAAAATCTAAACTTGGAGGGGAAGGGGTATTGTTAAACTCTTATGGAACAAAAATTTTCTCACAATATGGAGTATTCAAAAGCACGATACAGCTACTTAGTATAAATCGAAAATTAGATACCAAGTAGGTGTTTCTGAACAAGTTAGCATAAAACTTAGAATATTTAAAAAAAACTGAGCAACCTAGGTTTTCAACCAAAGTAATTGTATGTTTCCGTATGCAGTGTATGTATGTCAACGCATGTTATTATAGTTTATTCATTTTGAATCGTCGCTTTTTTGACATAATTAATGCGACAGCAGCTTGTGTGATTGTGTTCCCCGGTGGAGGAAGGTGCAAAGCGTCGTAGACAGAAGTCATAGACATGAGATACGAAAGGTTGAAAGATGAGACATGAACATAAAAAGTTTCTGTAAACGGAAAGATTTCTTTCCTTCACGTCTCACTCTCTGGCTCTGAAATAATTTTCTTGAGCAACATCGATTACCGAAGCAAGGCTTGAATCAGAATCGCTGAATCCACAAATTTCTTCCAAGCATCCACCTTCGCAGAGAAAACACTCTATATATTCATATTCTACCTCACAACTTTCAACATCATTGGAGGCTTGCTACATTTTTTCCTGTTCAAGATCGATTCTACGGTAATTTTATAATTAAAAAATGCGTTGAATGAGTTATATTGCAATTTCGATTCAGTATTCGAATTTTCACTAGGCCATAGTCGTTCATCACTCACCGGTGAATGCTGCTGCAGCAAGGAACGTCTCATAGAGGCTGCTGCTTCTCCAATATAACCTATTATCCTGTACAGAAAACATTCATCATAAGAAAACTCACGTTATACTTTTAAGCTTAGACATAGAACGAACTCTTCTGTCTAACTTAATGAGATACAACAAAATTCCATTGAATAGATTAAACAGGTAACAGAATGATATTGAATTGCACACAAAATAATCCACCATTAAAGAGTAAAGAATCTATAGAACTGAGTGATGCCAAGTACATGGCTGTACTGCATACCTGGGTGCGCAAAGGCCGCGTTTGGTGCCGGTGGTCACCATGAGGGTCACGTCAGCCAGCGTGGAGACAGACACCAGCAGGGCTCGGCTAGCCAGCGCTGCCTGCAGCAGCACCTCTGGAACATCACACACTATTTCTATCAAATGGGCGAACATCAGGTTTGGCGATTTCGAAAACATCTTATACTGCGTAGGGACTAGTGAAATTATGATGAGAAAAACGAAACGCATCTTAAAGATAGATTAAAAGTTATTATACGCTTCCTTAACCACAATTAATATATTTCCAAGAGATGAAAACGTACCTTGATCAACAGGGTAATGCAGTGAGGGTATCGTTTTGCATATCGTAATACCCAAACTTGGGTTGACTTTACAATTTCATAACAATCCTGAAGTATTTTTGATCGGTACATTATATACATGGTAGTGACCAAGAATGTCAAAGACGTGTCGCACATACCAGACGAGGGTAGCACGACCGGTACAATCTTCAGTGTAGGTCCAATGATGGAACCGAACTCCCAACCCAAATTTTTGCTCTGTTTTAGCTTTTTCGGTGAAGTACAATAGTCCTCAACATCTGGTACTACACAGGGTAATATTGGAGTTGTCATGGTCATGAAGATTGCAAAGTGGTCATGAAGCTTCACCTCGGTGTTGTCGATAATGCAACTGCAAAAGACAAAAAATTAATCCTATATCAGCTAAAATCCAACTTTTAACTGATTATTTTTACTGACTGATTCCGCAATTAGAACTTCAAACTATGTGAAAACAATTCACGTCATTAATAAAATAACTTTACGGGGAAAAATTTGCCCTCTGAAAAGTGAATGAAGGTACCTTTTGAAGCCGCTCTGCCTGACCCTTGCCACTTCCCTAGACAGAAGTGAAAGTCTGCTGAGGGCATCGTAGCCCAACGAGGCTGCGTCTGTGACGAGCAGCCACAGCCCTCCTCCCGCACACCCCGTCACTGCGCGGTCCAGACTCTAGACGGAATGAAGGAAAGAAGTTCAGCCTGTGGCTGACCTGAACGTCGAATTCAGCGAGTCTCTGCGGTCGACGACGTAAAGCCCACAGATGAAGAAAACGAATTCATATCATTACTTTGGCAGCAACATCAACGCAGCTGTAGAACGCAAATCAAATGGCCGGTGTGACATCATCACAAACCCTAAGTAACCATAATCCGTATTTTCGACATATAGAAAAATAGCTGCAACACAAATACATTGAAGTAGAAAACAACATAGAGAAATACTGCTTGGCTCTCATTTTTCTCACACGACGTGTCTTAAAACTAAAAAAACTCATAAATGCTTAAAATCTCGACTTAGATGTGAAAATAGTTTAGATTATTCTGATTAGGCCTGGCAGAGTGTTTGTGTTCAATGGTTGAACCGCACATCTATTTCTTTCGAAAAAAGTTTAGCAGCGAGAAAGTTATTTACCTACCAGTCTCTTTGAATTTAATTCCAAAATTTGCGCACGGAGAGCAGCGAACCGAGACGCAGCACAGGTGTTGCTGCAATTGAGGATTGGAAAAATTAAAATTTCCAGACCATGATGTTGCTCTGGCACCTCCCCTCAGGGGGATACAACTATTGTATCTATGGGAATGAGCGCTCCCAGGGGGACTATGTAAGGGCCTGAGCTAAAGGTTAGGTAGGCTTTCCTTTTTTGTTGAAATAGAATAGGTTTTGTTTTGTTATGGACCATCTTTTTTCGGTTCACTGCTGTCCTGTTTTTCAGCACCTACTACTTTCTTCTTCAACTTTTTTCTTGTTTCATGAACTTCTTTCCTAGCTTACTGTTTCTGTGCACCTTGTGCATAGATTCCACGTTCCCTCAACTCCATACTAAATGGTGCCTTCCTTTTTCCTCTCTTGGAACATCTTTGTCGTGGTTAAGGGAGGCTAAAACTTTCTTATATAATAATATAAAATATAATAATGCTCTGGCACCTCAAATTCTATAATTGACAGAAATATTCACCAACTAAAACTCTATTTTACCATAGATATGAAAAAAGCACAATACGCCTTTCAGTTGGGATTCAATATAAATGTATTGATTTTGGACACC
Source organism: Morinoia aosen (assembly GCA_030386875.1). Lineage (NCBI taxonomy): Eukaryota > Metazoa > Arthropoda > Malacostraca > Amphipoda > Talitridae > Morinoia > Morinoia aosen. The sequence continues at coordinate 25,025,745 of CM059560.1, read as the reverse complement.
GCCGAGTTCCTCTTGAGCTTGAAATTGTGTATTACTATGGTTGGAGTTATTACACTCAATAAATCACCTTCCCACAAGAAAACGCGGGCAGTTCCACAACATGTCTGCCGCAGTAGCCGGCCAGTGTCTTCACAGCTTCCGATTTCCCGGTGCCGATCCCACCTACGGTCACGCCGCCTAGAAAAATTTATCAGAAAAATTTATAAGATATATTTTACGAAATTTTAATTACAAAATTAAAATGGAAAATAAACAAAACAAATGCATGCAATTGAAATACTGCTTGGCTCTCATTTTTCTCACACGACGTGTCTTAAAACTAAAAAACTCATAAATGCTGAAAGACAAATTAAATTTAATAACACTTCACAGTATCCTTTCTGTTTCAATGTACAAAAATGCACCTATTTTTAACGATAAAGAGGTAATAAGAATTTGCACAATTATCATCATCATCATCATCATCATCATCATCATCAATTACGAACGTAATTATAGCTTACGAACTTTTTATTCGCTAATAAAAAACATAAAAATTTGGAAATATTTGTTTTCAAGAACTCTTCCCAGAAACTAGCCATGTTCAACGATCAATGTTGGTACATTTTTTCATCAAAGTTGGGGTAGCCACTCTCGCTGGGGCTAAACAAGCACAAGGTACGACACGCCAGAGTAAAAACGGAATGCGAAATGTATGTTGAAATGAAGTTTAGCCAAGAAAAGAAGTCCAGATTGAAATGGATCTTCATTCATCGTATTTTGTATTGAAATAACTCATCTCAAAATTACCATAAAAAATAATCAGTGCACTTTGAAGAGTGTCTTAGAGCACTTTAAGAAACGTCATGAAGTACATCAAAACTCAACAAACAAGCACTTTAAAAACAATGTGCATACCCTGACCACGTATGAAAAAATAAAACTCACAGCGGTTCAAATGTGCAGCGACGGTTAGATTAAATAAAGCTCGGTCAGTCGAAGGACTTCGGCAAACAGACCTCGGAATCCCCAAAAATTCTAAGCCGTACTGGAAGGACATTCCAGCCATGTTCCAAAACACTCCAGCGGAGCGGCCGGTGCCGGCGACGCTGTGGTGCCCATGACGCAACCACTGCCAGCTCGAGCTTCAGAAAGAGAACTCAATCAACTTTAGAAAACTGAGAACTTACTAATTGGTGCACTATCTGCTGTAATATTTAATTTTTATTACTCAACTGCTGGTGTTTTTGTTTTCATCTGTAATAGGGTTTCCCACGCAGCCTAAGATGAGAAAACTTTTTCATCAACTTAAATTTATAAATCCAACAACTATTTTGCACAAAAATGAGTGCTGCTTTAGTATGCGATCTCGTGAATACTGTTCGATGGGTTTGTAACATTGAATTTGACTAGATGCGTTAAACTCTTTCCATCAAAAAAACTCCTTAAATTGTTAACTTTAACAGTTCTACAAATGATTAAGAAGGAAGAGTAAACAATTGGTTTTCTTAAAAGTAATGGATGACTGGATTTTAAGTAAAACATTGCATCATATCCCTGTGAAGAATTATTTATTGTTATTTAAATTAATTTAACTCCCTAGCCACAACAACGATATCAATGGAACGAAGAGTAGGGATCACTTAAATGAACTGTGAAAAGTAGGGAACAATGTACGAGATGTGTCCCCACACAGGAAACCCTAGCGATGAAAACAGGTTAGGATGGAAGAGGAAGAAAAGACAAAAAATTGATAACGAAAATACAAACATATACCAGGCTTTTCCTCCTTACGGAAGGGTAGCCGACAGCAAGCCACAATCATTCATCCTTATTCACTAGGAGACAAGAGAGGCAGCACAAGCCGCACCAGAACTGCCCAGATCAATAGCAGCCGAGCACAACCCTTTTTCACAGTCACACCCGACCGCCATTTGCTGGTTTTTTCATTTGTGTGCAGCCTCCCCTCGCACATGACAGGACTCAACCATATATCCCATCATCCAGTGACCGCAACGAATACTTACATCCTTATACAACGCTTCCACTCACTTCTGTCCGCAGTCATCTCTTTCGCCACGTCCACAGTAGACCCCTCTCATGCAATACACGTTTCACCCCATCTATCCAACTTATCCGTGGCCTTCCTAGCGCTCTAATACCACTCACCTCCAAAGAATAAATCATTTTTCACTAGTCGCTCAACATTCATTCTTTCAACATGCCCAAACCATCCAAGCACTCATTCATCCGCCCGCCTACTCATCCTTTTGACATCAGCCGTCTGCTCCTTAACCAACTCATTCCTAATCCAATCTCTTCTTGTTACTCCAAATATGCTCCTAGAACACTTCATGTCAAGCACATCCCGCTTCTTCCTCCCAGCTGCTCTCAAACCCCAAGGCTCTGCTCCATACAGCAAAACTGGCACGGTTAAGCTTTTAAAACCTCCTTTTAGCACACACTCATACTCCTGAATTCAAAAACTTTCCTCATTGCACCCAACGTCTTGCAGCCTTCACTCACTCGATGTCTCACTTCTATTTACTTACTATCATTCACAGCCACGTGCGAACCGAGGTACCTAAAATGTTCTACCTCCTCCAACACTACACCATACAGTCATCCTCACATAAAATGTTCTAAACACTCCATCTCTTGAGCATCTCATAACCTTGCCTTTGTTTACATTCACTCTCAACTTGCGCCTCTCGCACACTCTACCAAACTTTGCAACCAGTCTCCGCAGTTTTTCCTCTGAATCCACCACAAACGCTGTATCATCTTCAAACAACAACTGACACACTCCCCACTTCTTACTATTTTGTCTCCACAACTGCGCACCTTCTCCCAACACTCTCGCATTTACTTTTCTCACTACATTATCCATAAACAAATTGAACAACCACGGCGACAGCACACATCCCGGTCTCACGCCTGTCACAACTGGGAACCAATCACTCACCTCATTCCCTACTCTCACACATGCTCTGCATCGATGTAGAAATTCTTGATCGCATTCAACAGTCTCCCACCCACTCCATACAAGCCTACAACCTGTCATAATGCCTCACGGTCCACCCTGTCATACGCTTTCTATAGATCCATAAATGCCTAATAAACATCTTTTCCTTTCACCAAGTATTTCTCATTCACCTGCCTCTCAGCAAACATTTGATCCACATAATATCTACCACTTCTAAAACTACTTTGTTCAGCTAGTATACCATCTGTCATCACAGTCCTTCCAATTAAAACTCTTCCATACAGCTTCCCAAGGACACTCAGTAGACTTATACCTCTGAAAGTACTGCACTCATACCTGCCACCCTTCACCTTATACAACGGAACTACACACGTGCTACTCCAATCTACAGACGCTTTACTAGCATCAAAACACACATCAAACAGACGTAACAACCATTCTACAACCGCATTACCTCCTTTCTTTAGACATTCAACCGTGCAGCCATCCATACCTGGAGCTTTCCCATTTGTCATCGTATTCAACGCACCTTTCCCTTATTTACTTTTTATTCACTTCTATTTACTTCTCCAAACACAGGCATTCTAACATCACTTCCAACAGCTACCACTCCCGCAACCCTATCATCCTTCACGTTCAGCAGTTCCTCAAAATACTCTGCACATCACATCTCTCCACTAGCAGGCTACCATTAGCATTCTTAACTCTGGCCTCACTCTCCCCTGTTCTTTCTTAATTCCCTTCACTTCCTCCCAAAAACCGTCCTTCTCTCCATGAAGTCAGTCCCCTCCTAACTTCCTCCCCCGCTCGTCATCCGACGCCCACTTTGCTCTCCTCACCATTCTTCTCACTTCTTGTATCCTTTCCCTATACTCTTCAAAATTTTGCTCGCTGTCGCTTTTACAGCCATCTTTTGAACGCCCCCGCTTTTTTCTCACAGCCGCTCCTACATTTCAGTTCCTCCATTCACTCCCCTTTCTAGTCCCCCCTCCAACCTTTCTTACCCCACACACTTCTCTTGCACTCTATATCACTGCATCTTTAAATAACTTCCATTTCCCTTCCACTCCACCAGCCTCTCTTACCTGCATCCTCCCATGTTCTACTTTCATCTTCTCCTGATACTCACATTCACGCTCAGATTCATGCAGCTTGTTTACATTTAACACCTCCCTTCCACTCCTCTTTTTTATACCTCCCCACACTCAATTCATTCAATAGCGAAAATGACGAACACTAAAAAAAAACAAAGTGCGCTTGTGAGACAGAAGTTTCGAAAGCTTACCTATAGCTGAGGTAACCTAACATTATACCCCCTGAGTGGACAGGATTCATTGTATAAAAGAGTCAACGCTAGGGTATACACGATAATATTTTAATAAGAGGAAAATGTGGAAAATCAGTAATAACAGTTTTCTTGCTTTTTTATATGATACTTATTCAATATATGAATAAAATAAGAGTGAAATGGCTTTTTGATACACTAGTTCAACTATGATAATATAAAAATAAAAACAATCTCCTAGTATAAAAGCTAATTTAAAAAAAAGTGTATTTGGATGATATCGCCGATGAGATCGCATGCTAAAGAAGTACCACGTGCGAATTATTCATATTTATATGCACAGAAGTATTCCTTTTAAAACCTAGCTGAAGAATTACAAAAAATAATAGCATTCATTTTCAGCTTATAGTGAAATGGATAGTACTCATTTTTAATCCATGACGATGAACGATAACCAAATGGTGACGATAACCGACATTGTGTTGGCATTGGAACCAAAGGGAATTTTATATACACACCTATGGAAATAAATTATATAAGCAGATAATTTGAGGGGGAAATGAAGAGGAAGTTCACCGATAAATCATTCACATAATTACAGTAAATTCAAATCGATACCAGGATTTTGGAGAAGACTTTTGAAGGTCGGAGGTAACGTCTCGCAGGTCGCACAGTGTGAAATAGATGTGACGCAACCTCAGTTCTTCCAACACCAACTCCTTTCGACACCAGGAAACTTCTGTCAAGGCAGAGAGTTGGATAAACGTTCAAAAAGAAAAGATTGCCCAAACTCAAATTTTTTACCAAGTTAAACAATAATTTTCGAAATGAAAATACTTTCGATACATTTAACACTTACTGGTCGTCATCGAACAAGTAGCGTTATTTTGAAGCGAGTTGGAGGTGTGATCTTCGTCGATGTCAAGAGCAAACGGTTGAAATGCGCTGGATTCATTGTCTCTTCTTTGATCCGAGGTAGAACAGGACACAACGTGGTAGAGATCCTGCTCCTGCAAAGAGAAACTCTCGTGCAAAGTACCAATTTTACGAGACAGCCGGTACGACCGCACGCTTCTTTCTTGCTGGGCAGAGTTGTGTGCGTTCAAAATATTCCCGTCGTCAGACGTCGTGGACGACTTTCCTGTCGCCTCCGAGAAATTCTTCTCGTTGAATAGAATAAGACCGCTTACGAACCGTATTTGATCGTTGATGAATGCAATGAGATTTCCAATGTCTGGCTTCCTATTTTCCGATCTTGGCTCATCAGAAGGCTGGCTGAGGTGGCGAGACAAATCCTCTTCGCTGATTAGTTCGTGTTCAGCTGTGCCCTCAATTATGTGAATCATTTTAGACGCCCATCGCAGGCGAGTGGAAACGTCAATGATCTGTGTGAGATGCAAATCAAACTAGTAAAACTGAGCTAAAAGTCTTCATTTTATCACGACACGTTGATATGATGCTTTATATGATTATCAGAACAAGGAAAATTATTATATATTCAAAATTTGTAACCAAACACCGAAAACTGAATTTAAATAGTTTGTAATTCCATTAACATTCATCTCTGTTACCAAAGGAACCACCTCATATAATTTACTCCCAATATCTAGTAGCAGAGAAAGACCAGTCCGCTACTGCTGGTACGACCAGGCGCGCACCTGCACAGGGATCTGGTGTCCGAGCTGCAGGAGCTGCAGGAAGGAGCGGCCGCGGTGCTGCAGCAGGAGGCGGCGAGTGGCAGCCCTCATGGCGCCCTCCACTCTGCTCAGCCAGTCCTCCACTCGGTGTCGGGCAGACACCGCCTATAGTCGCGTCTTGTTAAGCTTTAATTTTCTCAATTAGATTTCATGTCGTTTGACATCTACTCTAATCGATAAACTAGAAATTATTATATTTATAAAAGCATCACTTCTAGCAATAGCTTGAATTCGCGAGATTATGAAATTCGAATAAATACAAAAGGGGTTGCAGGTCATGTACGTGAACTGCCGAGGTGTAGGGCAGTCTGTACTTGATGTAATGGCATCACAGCGTTGTGGCAAAATATCAACCATGATAACTTGAAACAATTTGACAAAACATGTGTTAGGAAATGTTAGGAAAACGACCATCAATTCTCAAACGCTGGCAGGCAGAAAAATATTAGCTCCATGACGATGAACGATAACCAAATGGTGAAAACAATAAAAACTGAAGGTGTTGTGACATCAATCTAGAGACGGAAAATCTCATCGAGCATAAAATAATTAAAATGAGTCATTCACGCAATCGATTACAATGTAGTCAGTATTTCGCCTGTTTCTCCGAGTGCAGAATTACCCCGTAACTATCTGGTAAACAAGTTCAACGAAAGAATTCGCGCATTCTGACATCGGGAAGTAAAGCTTTTCTATTTACCCAGTCATTTTCGAATTTATTTACAGTCCAGCGTAACCTAAGTTAATTAAGGGGGCAGAATTAAAAATGTTTTATACAGGACGAGTGATACTACCTTTACTACACTGGTTTATAAGCTCTGGCTTTTAGCCTGCTTGTGAAGTTCGTTGTTAGGGCACCTCGAAGAATCCATGTTAAGATCGAGTTTGCTGGTTTAGGATTAATGGCAAAAAAACAGTAAACTAGTGAAATCAATCGTGAGTTATGGGAGTTCGTTTGATGATTTACGATAAAAAACTCTTTTAACTGCTACATTAAATCTTGAATTTTTACAAGTTTGTTCTTCAATTAGTAGCAGAGAACTTTTAACTGCTAAATATCGGTCTCGAATTAACGAATTTCGTTGGATAATTTTTGCAAAACCCTTAATTCCTAAAGTTAGTCTTGAGCTAAGAACATTCGTCAGATTTGCAATGACAAAGAACATTCAACTACTGAAGTCAATTTAGAGACATCATTCAAATTCAGTTATTGGGTTGCTCCTCAACTGGTGTTTGAAGAGTCGCATTTCCCAGCTTTAATAAAGCTATTTCAGCATTGAGAACTGATTTGTAAAGACAATGGCTAAACAAAAATTATACAGGCAATTTATTACTGGATATATTTTTATCGTTCGACGTACTTTCTTTCTTGATTTCTGTTCCCGTCTCAAATTTAGACTATGCCGAGATTAATCAAAGATAAAATTTAACGATATCACTCCACGCTGCGTTTTCAAAGTCTTCGACAAGTGTGCCAAAGAATTAAATTTAAGGGCTACATAAACTCATTTCTTCACGGAGCTCAATGCTAAGACCTTACTTGCATGTAGCGGACCCAAACCAGATGACGGCGCAATGTCAAATCAGTCGCCCCAGACCCACCTTGTCCAGCATGAGCAACTCGCCGTGGTGGGCCAGGACGGCCGAGATGAGGAGTTTTTCCTTTCGCAGTGCCACGGCGCCGGAGAACATCCTGGGCAGGTATTGGTGGCAGACACTTGCTTCCTGCCCACACAGGTGATCACTGTTATGGGTACTGCGAAACGTTAAGAAATTCCCTTAACTGATATCACGAAGAGAAAAATATTAAAGTGTGAGGGTCTCGGAGATGAAAATTAATGGTGAAAAATAAAGCCAAAGCGAAAACATTCTTTTCAGAAAGCTGTTGCTTTCTTTGTGTCCCAAACCGGGAAAAATAAAATGAACAATATGGCTTCAAATTAAAACTTGCTTGATAAAGAGTTAAAATTTTACAAAGAAAAATACCATTTAACTGATGAATAATTGTAAATAAATATTCAGTAATATTATATACCTCTGATTTGGAGCGTCATCTGACTCGTTATTTCGATGAACGCGAAAACTTCATTGAATTTAATCAATAAACGTTCATGTGAAGCAAATTCTGCGCACGCACTCATGGTAACTATTGAGATCATTCTGGTGCTCCTGGTAACGACCTGAACAACAACTCTTTTAGCTTTATACGGCGTCTGGTCAGTCTCAAACAACACAGCCTCACATGGCCTCTGGCCAGGCCCAAACCACACAGCCTCACATGGCCTCTGCCCAGGCCCAAACCACACAGCCTCACATGGCCTCTGGTCAGGCCCAGGCCCAAACCACACAGCCTCACATGGCCTCTGGTCAGGCCTAAACAACACAGCCTCACATGGTCTCTGGCCAGGCCCAAACCCCACAGCCTCACATGGCCTCTGCCCAGGCCCAAACAACACAGCCTCACATGGTCTCTGGCCAGGCTTAAACAACACAGCCTCACATGGCCTCTGCCCAGGCCCAAACAACACAGCCTCACATGGTCTCTGGCCAGGCCCAAATAACACAGCCTCACATGGCCTCTGCCCAGGCCCAAACAACACAGCCTCACATGGCCTCTGCCAGGCCCAGGCCCAAACAACACAGCCTCACATGGCCTCTGGTGAGAAGGTGCACGAGCTGCTCATCACTCAACAGGAAGAGGCGCGGACACGTGAGGCGCCGCGCGTCCAGCAGCGGGGTGAGGCAGCCCCTCAGCGCCCGCAGCTCCTCACGATGGAAAGTCAGCTCGTCCAGCAGCAGCCGCCCTCGCAGCAGCGTCAGAGCCTTCGGAGCTGAAGCAGCTCTGCGCGAGAATTTGATCAGCTCCCGACGCATTTTTCACAGCATTTAGGTTTCATTTAAAGTGGGTTGAATTTAAAAGCTTCTTCTTAAACGTGAGCAATTAATATTTCAGGTAGGAAAAAGTGTGTAAGTTGTAAGTTGTAAGTTTGAGTTAAATCTCAAATATCTATTCAAAGTTGGTCAAGTAAATAGGTATCGGTTGTAAAAAAATTGGTGCTGTACCTCTTCATGATATTGGTCCAAAAATTTGCAGTAATGCGAAAAAGAGCCGCCTGAGCTGGGAAGAGAGTTTCAGCCTCCCTAGAAGACAGGGCGGGATGCAGTAACTGATACTCCGACTCCAACTCTTCCCACGCTGACTGTAAACAGAAACGCGATTGGTATTTTTCAAACCCATAAATAGTCTTACGTACCTATTGGACCTCAAATATTTAAATTTGTATGAGTCAAAGCAACGCCCTAGTTCTAGACAAATAAAATTTGCGTTACGTTTGGTTAACCGAATCAACGAACATTTAGAACCTTTCACTAACAAGAAAAACCATATGAACATGACTAAACACAACTCAAACAAAGAAACACACCAAGGTCATTTTTATTTGTATGTAGCTGTTGCGCAGCTGAACAGCGTCCTGTCTGATGTGCTGGGCATAGGGCGAGTGCAGGAGGCTGTACAGGTTCTGGTCTGCCTGCATGAGCGCGTCCTGCACACTCGCCATGTCTCCCAGGCAGGGCAAGTCGCACCACCTGCTTACCGGCACCTCTATCTCCTCCACCAGCTGCCGTGACTGTGAGAGCAAAGCATTCCGCCGATATTATGGATGGAACCAAAAACTCCACAGAAATCGTGCTAAAAACTCTGAATAAACTGAACCAAAACACTGAATAAACTGAACCAAAAACTCCTGAAAATTGTCTCAAGAACTCCGCAGAATGGTACTCAAAATTTTTGGATAAACGTTACGAAAAATTCCAAACATATCGTACCAAATATTACCACCCAATGGTACGAAAAATTTAAAAGAAATGGGGCCTAAAATTCGCACAAACCTGAATCCGAAAATGCGACTGCAACCCACCCAATTTTTTTAACTCCGACTGAACTTAATTCGTCTAAATAATGGGCGTAGTAGAGGTATTAGAACCGTAGCGTTTAAACCAGATTACACTGATGTAGTCCACTGTGTTGGCAAAATCTTTTTCGAACACCCGGGTCGCTCAATTTCAAGGAATAAGGAATTACTCTTGGAAGATGTACGTCAGAGCTCATCACAGAATCTGACCCTTTTTTTCAGATTTAACCATCAATAAAACCGTACATTGCGTCACAACGAATAGAATGCAGCACTTACACCATCCCATGTTAATCACTTTGTGGATTACAGTTGCATGAAACAGTAAAAATCTAGAGTAAGAAGATTAAAGAATGAAAATAAAAATAATTTAGATGATAAAAATATCAATTATACAGGGTGCTTCAGAACAAGAGGTACAAAATTGCACACCAAGTAGAAATTTTCCAAATTATTCCATTTTCTTTTATGAAATTTTTCGAGATAAATTTGGATTTTCGAGATATTAGATATTTATCGATTTAAAGAATGAAATTTAATTATACAAATACTCGCAATATTTAGGGATCAGCTCTTGGTACAGCGCAGCCTAGCTGCCAGTCTCGCATTGCCATTAGCAGCACCATAAGCAAGGTGCATGTCTGCAATGTCAGCTTTTGTTATACGGTTCATGTTACCGGCGTCGTTGTTTGTTCAAAACTGATCAGTGCCTACAAACCAAACAAGAAGTAACCCGGTAGCACGATCTGAAACATTCTAAAACATTCTTGCTAAAACTTTTTCAATAAATGTCGCTGAAACTAAATTTTATTATTGTAAACTCTCTCAGAATAGAAGTGTTCGTAGCGTAAATTCAAAATAAATATTGCAAGTAATTGTGTAATTTAATTTCATCCTTTAAAACAATAAGCAGCGAATATCTCAAAAACCCAAATTTTTTCCAAAAATTTCACGAAAGAATAAGTGTTTATTTGGCCATTTTCAACTTGGTGTGCAATTTTGTACCTCTTGTTCTGAACCACCCTGTATTTTATAGTTAAAAATAATGAACTATTGCTGTCAAAAATCTGTCCTGTATTATTGAGGCTCAATTATATAAGATATAATTATTTAATTCTCACCAAAAATGTATACAAGTATTCATTAACCTCTGATCACCTGAACGAAAAGGTGTGTTATAAGCTCACTTGTGATACGAGCTGTATAACTTTTATAATTTCCACATTTTTAATCCTTTAAATGCAGGAAAGAAACAAACACTTTAAAACGAAAAAGCTGTAAATCAAAGATAGAAATATGCTCTCATTATGTTAGGTTCAGGTATCCTCTGAACAAGTGGTTCTTCACCTGGGAGGAGCGTTCCTCTGGAGGAGGGGAGGGGGGTGGGAAGCGGGGGAGGGGGGGCGTTAGCCTTTGCAGTATAGCCTGATTTTTCCCAGTTATGTTTTCGACCAAAGTGAACTTTCACTGCTGAACATGTTTGAGGACCTATTTACAATATGCTTTGTTGTGAGCACGTACATACCAGTCCATCCGCACACAATTCCCCTGACAATTCTTAAGGAGGCCGTGGGAGTAAAATGGTTAAGAACAACTGCTCTAAACAGTGGGAGATATCACGAAGAGAGTCGAGTAACTGTTCATCAAGTATATATTTCTATTTATTTCGATGTCAATTATTGTCGAATATTTTCTGGGCTTCAAATAATGGTAAGGAAGACGGAGAAACCAAGTAAGCTAGCGAGCAAGCAGACAAGTCATCAAAGTGCATGCATCCTTTCAATGGGACACGATAGTATTTCACAACACAGAGCGATTACAAGGCAAATATTCAGTTAATAATAAACAAACATCGGCATCTTTGGGATGCTTTATTTCCAATCAAGCCTGATACATATGATCTTAAGCATTGGTTTTTCAAATGTCTTTTGACTAACCCTATATATAGAACACCATGACGGTTCCCCCGTAAAGCCGGTACCCATTTCCGACACCTGGGTTGAGTGGGGTATTGTGCTTGAGCTTTCCCTTATACCCAACGGGGAAAATCTCCGCGCCAGCGCCGGGATACGAACCCTCGTCTCCCACATACAAGGCTGATCCCTTAACCACTGTGCCACAGAGAGTTTTTATATATAATAAACAAGTGGCTTGCATATTCTACATGCCCACACACTTGCTAGCTGCCCCACCGTAGCTAGCAGCTCCTCCATGCGGTGCTGCAGCTTCGCCTCCCTGGCCACTCGGATGAGCTGCGGCGCGTAGCCGAGGATGTGGTGGATGTAGTTCACCGTCAGTGTGGGGGGCAGGTGACCTCCCACCACTCCCTCCATCTGCTCCCAGTGCCGCGCCTGCAGCTCTGGGGCAGTCAAAGCCGCAAGCAGCGGCAGCTGCAACCGTTTCCAATTTTACGAGAGCTTTTTGGTTGGATTCGCACGAGTTGAAATGTTGAAACTTTCAAATTCGAAGCTCAAAATTGGGCTATTTAAGAGAAAGTCTTCAAGATTATGAATTATATTAGCACTCGCACTCATGTTTGAAAACACGGGATTGTTGGTGAGATGAATTTATTAGTTTGCTAGTATTCTCAGTGGCGCGCTAGCGTGTATCTTGCTTCTCAAGTTTGAGAAACTGAAGAATGCCTTGAGCTCTACTTTTCATCTGCTTATTTATAATATTTTTACAGTGGTACCTAAGTGTTTCAACACATTAGAAAATTAAACGAAAGAAAATGAACTAGCTAAAGAAAAAGACAGTTCCCACGCGGCTCGACTTGCATTACTAATCCATTTATACCCTTGAATGATATGATTCTTCACACCGAAGGGAGTTTAAGACGGTATTTATGATACCGGAGGACTATAATCCGTAAATGTTCTATTCCTTCAGCTCACGTTCTTAGACACTATCGAGGTAAACCGAGAGAAGCTTTTACAGCTGGAAATTCAACTAGGAATACATGATGAAAACTGATGCATTCCAGTCAACATCCGAAATTATTCCCTTCGGGAAAGCTTGATAGGTATTTCCGAAATTAATTGATTAAAAGAACACTTGAAGTTTGAATTTCAATAAGATCAAAATGCCTTATCGAAGGACAGAAAAGCACCTTCCTGTACATGTCCGGAGTGATTCGAGGGGTATTGTATGAGATGTAAATAATTAATTTTATCAATTTGAATTTATATCAATTTACATTTACAATATAAGGATTTTGTGGGACACAGACGCCTAATTTTGTAAAAAAGTGACCATTGGGAAGTGCGCCAAACATTGACGGAAGCAAAAAGATCCACCTTACGATGCTGCTGAACTTCTTATGCATGAACTTCACTCAATTGGTTCTTCTGCAACGGAATCCTGATCCTTGGGTGAAGCAGCGAAATGAAGGGCGCTGTTTGGCTCAACACCAATAACGGCTCAGTCGAGCCAAGCGTCATTGGAAGTTTAAGCATGCGTGCACAAGTTTATGTCTTTTATTAAATATATAAAATTTATCTCCACAAATTCCCTTCAAATCTCTAGATAGTATTTGGCATACGAGGTTATGTCGTGGGCTTGTAAATTTGAAATTAGAATTTTGGGAGGCTTGAATTGGCACTCGACAGTCTATCTCAAAATTAACGCATGGAAAATGGAGAAGATTTACATGAAAGTTTTATTTCTCTCGTATAAGCCATTCACGATATTGTAAGTGTGAACAAGGTGTCCAAAAAACATCCACCTTTTACTTCATTTGGATTGTTTGCCCTGTCGCCACTCGAGTCATGAGCGTAAACACTAAAAAGTTCTCGGCGAAACCAGCACTGCTGGTATAGAACGAGCTAGCCATGTTCGCATCAGAGGTCGCGTCTCACCTTCTCTTCGAACTTCTTGAGCAGTAGGTCGAGGTGCTCGAGCACCGCTGATCCCTCGCTGGTGCCTTGCAGCTGCTCCACCGTGGCCCGGTAGCCTCGTGTCACAGACACCACCTCCTCGCACTTCAGCTGCCGAACTTCAGTCTGAAATGTCACGCGAACATCAGGTACAAGGAGAGAAATCGTGTTGATGTTCGGGGGCAATTTAACAGATAATTCGTTTGCGTAAACAAGGTTACTGCTATCTTTTTCAGTTACCATTAAAAAAAGAAAAGGCCAAAATTTCTTTCTCAAACCCAAGAGTTTTTTCGCTTCAGTGAAAAGGGGCGTGAATTTCTCACCCCAGAATTGCAGATATTTGTGTTGTACGCACAGCGATCTATTCCACTTCATGTTTCAGGCTATTCGACTGCCTTTGTGTACATAGCATCGTCTAGTCTATTTTTAGGGACTTATCTCTTGTTATAGTATGAACTATTGTGATATTCATGCACAATAAAAAATTTTTTAGGAAATTTTTCTAGCACCTTAAAGTGTAATTCAGTTTTTACTCCATGAACTATTGAAATGATATCATTCATACCGCACGTGAAATACAATAATGAGGCTATATAAAGTAAAACAAACCCAATGCACTGTAACATCTACATAATTCGAAGGTCGAGCATTTCACTTTAGACAAGATAAGAAAGACACATTAGACAAACGCATGTAAATCTACTGGTAACGGTAGAAAACGGAGAAAACCTATTGTAAAGGGAACCCTCATACTTTTTTAGCATACACTTCCCGCCCTCCTCCTTCAGTCGAGGTACTGAAAAACCATTTCAAATAAAACTAGATTAAGAAAATTGAAGCTATCAATAAAGATTTCTTTGGAAAGGCAACAGAGTTTCAAGAACGGCGTGAAAGTGACTCCCCACCTGCAGCCACTGGGCGCCTTGCTTCTCCCAGCTGTCCAGACAGCGCCAGAGTTGAGTCTTCACGGCGATCACCTCCTCCACCTCAGACAGCTTCGTGAAGTCACTCACTTCCAACTGTAATGTCATACACCCTCGAAATATGACAAATTTCATTACTAGATCTAACACGACATCATTTTTTGCCCTGTAACGATAGTTATTGTCCACCATCTACGAATGAGATGATGTAGATTTGAAACTATCATGAAATTACATTCAAATTTAAAATACGATTCACTTTAACTTGTTTGTACATGATCGAATTTTAGCAACGAAAGTGAACGACGCAGTTCAAAAAAATAAACGTTTTTTGATATTATTTAACACCACAAAATAGTGTTGACAGTTCGATTTACTGTGACTTTCCTCTCTAACGAAAAAGTTGTGGAGAACTTTTTTGAAGCGAGTTTGATTCGTACTTTTAGACTAAAAATGATCCCAGACTTGTCAAATCTAGCACCGGAAGTTTTTTACAGAGAAGACTCGTTGAATGCACTTTTGTTAAAAATCGCAATAATTCACCAGTTCGTAAGAAAAATAAGAAATAAAACTGAGAATATCCAGGTGCCAAATTACCCAGGATTCTCAATACCAAAACTACTGATTCTGCCAGTGGGAGCTGAGGACAGCTCTCACGAACCCTTACGACGCAGACCTGGACGGACCTGCAAGAATTGCTTAACCTTTTAACGCCCGAGAGGACTCTAATGTTTTCTTTCGAAAATCGCCTCAACATATTGTATTTCTTGTTCAATTAGTTCTCTAATGTGTTCTTTGGAATTCATTTCTGAGTGGCAGTTCCTTCCTCATCCTGATATCAGTGACTGCCTGATCCGGCGCCCGTTTAGTGACGGTGGTTGCGATAACGGTAATATGAGTACACAAATTCCGACGTTAAAGGGTTACGTTCGAAGTACATACACCTCTGTATCTTCCGAGCAAAAACTCTGAACGTCCACGCCACCTGGAAGTCGCGTTGGCGCTCCTCGACCGTCTGCGCTTGCTTCCGTATGACAGCCGCCCGGCCTTCGGCAGCCTCCAGCATGCGCAGGGTCTCTTCACGATCACTGGTGATGCGTAGGTACTTCAGTGCCTGTTGTACGAGCAGCGGATGAGATATTGCACAACACGTGAAGTGAATTTTTTATGTCCATTGCTTGCTGTAATGCTACGAGGAGAACTGTGGGTGTGTCTACTTGCTGCTATTTTCCGGCACTTGCGAATAAACTCAAAAGAATATCACAAACACTATGTGAACTACTTGGTAAACTAAATGTAAAATTAGCGTCGAACCAGTTTTTACTTCACTGTACAAGCCAATAAAAATACAATGGAACTTTAGGGCAAGTTTAACAAGTGAACTTAACTCGATAGCTGGATGGTTCTGATATTCATTTGTACGCATGGTGTGGGGTCGTTTCCGAGTTCTTCTCATTGTTAAATGAACAAATCAGTCATAAAGAAGTAATGGAATTGAAAGTGTTTGATAACAGTCTGTGAAAGTAGAGCGCTAAATGGATTAATTATATTAAATTCAACTACCATTGCTAAAAAACCGATGTTCAAAGTGAGGAAGGATGAAGACACCATTTAGTTTGGAATTAAAGGAACGTAGAATTTATGCACAAGATGCGTTCCCGCACAGGATTCCCTGCGTATAGCAACAGTAAGTTGAGAAGAAAGATGAAGAAACAAGATAATAGTTGAAGAAGAAAGTGCGAGGTGTGGAAAACCAGGACAGCAGTGAACAGAAAAAAGATGGTTCTTAACGAATTAAAAACTTGTTTTATTTCAACACAAAGAAGGCATACTTAACTCTCAGCTTGGGATCTCACATTTTCCCCCAGGAGTGATAATTCCCATAGATAAAATAGTTGTATACTTCCGATGGGAATAGCTCGTTGAAATACGTTTAGTCATATTTATGAGTAACTGAGTATCCGTGTGCTTACATAGTATTAGCGTACAGTCAACCATCATTTCCTTGAAAATTATCGCGATGACGACAGACATCACTTATTCAGGGATTTCAGCTTACAACACACGCATAAGAATGCAGATCCAAACTTGAAACAATTAGTGCTGCTATCTAATTTGAAAAATCAAAGCCCTCCCTGTCTGAATAACTCTAACAATGAACCTAAATAAAACTCTTACTTTTAACAACAACATAATAAAAATTAAGACACACATAAAAATAATGGGATTTTCATTCACGTGCATGCCGTACAGCGTAAGCACTTAAATTGAATAAACTTTGAAATATAAACTGTAAATGAAAGAAAGATTTATGAATATCTCCAAAACACCCAATCATAGAGCGGAGCCAATGTAAGAATACACTGGCGGTACAGCAAGGGCAAGCTGTGCTCAAGAGAACAGATGCATTCAAGCTGGCGCTCCGAATAATGTGCTAAAACCCCCTGCCATCCCCAGGTACTCACTTGTGTCAGAACTAAATTAAAAATGTCTTACTTCCACTTGTTCGTGTAACTTTTCCGTCTCCTTTTCGATTTCTTGCACTTCTGACGCGAGCAAGCTTTTCAGTTTGGCCACAGTCGAGGGACGCTCTAGTACGCTGCGACGTAGGCACTTGCGGAGCCGCTTTAGGTTCTTGAAAAGAGTCTCGTATTTCCCCTCCACCTTGGATGGAAAAAATTCACTCAAGGATAAACTGATTGCTCCTTTTCAAGACCGGTGTGTTTTTATGGCTGGTAAGCGATGTACTTACCAAATCAGCTGCGTACATTTCGTAAATCTTCCCCAGGAACTTGAAAGTCTTTCTGGTTAACATACAAGTATAAACTAACTGTATGCAAAACATCAGAACTTCATGAGACATACTATCACACAGCACTAAAAAATGATTAAAATTTTTGTACGGTATATATTAGAAATAATGAATAAATGATAAAAATTGGCGAAGGCCTCACCTCAGGTCTGAGAGGAACGCCATAGCGCTGCACCGTCCGAAACGCACGAGTGATCATGAGCTCCCTCGTCTCCAGGGAGCCAATCTGCCCAGCGTGAGAGATGGGAGCGTTACGACCGGGGCAGAGGCTCTTATGGTCACGTCAAACAATCGAACACAAGGGCGGGTGGGCGTAGACCATCCCAGCGGTCGGATCAAGGAAAAACCTCTGTACTGCGGTGATCCTCTTGTTTTTGAATACACCCTAAGTCATGTAGTTTATTAGAGTGCATGCATGATTGGTTTGATGTATTGTAAGCTGTTTTATTCCAGAGTAAGGACTGTGAAGAATTAATGTAGTGACACAATGAATGAAGGTAGTTCACTCTTCACATATTTAAACAATTTAAACAATTTATTTACCACAGGAGATACAGAGGTAGAATGTTTCTTAAGTCTAATACAATGGTCAGAATTGAGTATAGCTACCTGTGGGCCCGAATAAGTTCAGCGACTTCTAGGGCATCCTACCATTACATTATTCTAGGGCGTACAATAATGTTTAACCTAATTCACTTAGCCTAGTTTCGCATTAGACTGATCAACAGGATATTGAACTCGATATTGATGTTTAATTTTACAATATAGGTCATATGGACAATATTTAACAGTATATTCGATAACGATTTGGGAGCAGACTGAAAATCAGCGATATTACTCATGGCAAATTGCATTATTAGGACCAGACATGTAGGAGGCAGGATTTGACTTGGTGATCTTACACGACTAGTATTCTGATAAAAAGTGAGACTCAAGATTTCTTTTAAATACCTTGTAAGAATTACTTTCACGGATCTCCGCAGGTATTGAGTTCCAGGTTTTAGTTCCAACGAATAGTATACTATGTTGCGAGCGGGCCTTTGAATAATAAGGAAGCATGAATTTACTTTTATTTCGTGTTAAATGGTCGTGATGACCAGTTTGCGCAGTTAATAACTGTTGAAGGCTATTGTCGCCATCATTAGCTAATGTTTTGTAGATGAAATTGCAGATGGAGATTTTGTAGAGGTCCGAGAGTTTAAGTATTTGTAAATTTTTGAATGAATCATTTGTGTGAGCATTATATTCTAAGTTCTTTACCGCTCTGATGGCTCTTTTTTGCAGAGTAAAAATTGTATTGGTTTTATTTTTATCAGTTCCATGCCATGCTTCTATTCCGTATTGCAGGTATGGTGAAATGAGCGTTCGATAAAGCATTAGTAAGGCTGTTTCAGGCAGGAAATTTTTAACTTTATTCAGGATTCCGATGGATTTTGATAATTTAGAACTAATATGAGTGATGTGCTCTTTGAAGGTCAGATTTTTATCTATTATGATGCCCAGAAATTTACATGAGTTGGTTGCTTTGATTTCACCTTCGCCAATTTTAATGGATGGTAGAGATATATTTTTCTTGTATGAGAACATAATATAATTTGTTTTATCGATATTGAGGCTTATTTTATTAGCTTTAAGCCACAGTGAAACCTTATGGAGTTCATTATTCATACTCTCCGCAATTGTAGTGGGATTTTCGTTCGGAAGGACCGCAGAAAGCGTACTGTCATCGGCAAAAAGTATGAATTTAAAAAATGATGTAGATTTAATAATATCATTGATAAAAATCAGAAAAAGGAGAGGCCCAAGAACAGATCCTTGTGGAACTCCATGGCTAATTTTCTGTGGGTCCGATTTTGCGTCGTCAATGACAACGTATTGTTTCCGATTTGTTAGGTATGATCTGAATCAATCATGGGCAACCCCACGAATGCCATAACAATGAAGTTTCGAGAGTAATATGTTATGGTCCACACAATCGAATGCTTTTCGAAAGTCAAGAAATACAGAGAAGACAGTCTTTCCGTTATCTATATTAGAATAAAAGAATTGTAAATGATTTAATATTGCCTGTGTTGTTGATATTTTAAAGCGAAAGCCGTATTGTTTATCATAGAGAAATGATTTTTGTTCAAAATAAGAGTACACTTTTTTATACACAATTTTCTCGAATACCTTGCTAATAATTGGTAACATGGAGATAGGTCGATAATTGTTTACACAGATTTTTTCACCATTTTTAAAGATAGGGGTTACTCTAGCAACTTTGAGGGAGTTCGGGAAAGTGCCTAGTAAGAGAGACTGGTGAACAATATTGGATATCAGCGGGGCCACAATATCAGCAATTATTTTAAGTATTTTTGTTGGAAACGTTTGTAACCCACTCGATATATTTTTCATGTTGTTTATGCACGCAATTACATCGGAGGAGTTTGTAGGCGTAAAGAAAAAGGAGTTGTGTTCTCGAATATGATCCATAAATTCCAGGTGATCAGTAGGTTCACTTGGAATACCATTGGCTATAGTTTTCCCTACGTTTACAAAGAAGTTGTTGAAGAGATTAGCAATTTCATTCTTCTCATGGTATTTTACATTATCTTGAGTGATATATCCAATTTTCTTTTTATCGGCGTTATTCGGTTTATAACAAGATTTAAGGAGGCGCCAAGTCTTTTTAACGTCAGCTTTGAATTGAGTAAACTTGAGGGTAAAGTAGCTCTTTTTTGATGTTCTTATCTGGTTTGTCACATAGTTTCTGAATCGGTTATATGTTTCTCTAGATATTCGCCCTTCGCAAAGGAGGGCTAGGTACGCTTGGCGTTTCTTTATATTTATCACGATGTCTCTAGTAATCCAGGGCTTTTGATATCTTGTGTATCCCTAGAATTAAGGTGTTATATAATAAGACTGATGAGAACAGAATCTTTGATGATTACAAGAATATTCAATTATTAACACATAGTGATGGAAAGTGAGAACCTGTAATTCTAACTTTTTCAACCTGTCTATCATTTACATTCAATACGTAATTCTAGAGATTAAATAGTGCACCTATTTCTTGGATATATTGTATAGCAGTTGAATTTTTACATGTTTTTGGGTAATGGAGTAACACACAAAAATCATAAGTAACTTAAAGCTTAATTTACCCATACATGCTGATGAGTACAGGTTGCATTAAAAAAACATTTTTTTTACGGGTCCAAGAGAAAAATGCACCGAAAAAGTCTACGGATATTACATCTAACATTTAAGTTACTTTCGTTGAGCCTGAGAAGTTGGCGTCAGCTGCTTTAAGCGGCGATGTAGCGGCCACATTACCGCAACACGGTCTTTGTCGAAGTACGAGTGGTGGACGAGTGACGGAGTGTAGCGAGTACGAGTGGCGGAGTGTAGCGGGTAAGAGTGGCGGAGTGTAGCGGGTAAGAGTGACGGAGTGTAACGAGTACGAGTGACGGAGTGTAGCGAGTACGAGTGTCGGAGTGTAGCGAGTACGAGTGATGGAGTGTAGCGAGTACGAGTGGCGGAGTGTAGCGAGTACGAGTGGCGGAGTGTAGCGAGTACGAGTGGCAAAGTGTAGCGAGTACGAGTGGCGGAGTGTAGCGAGTACGAGTGGCGGAGTGTAGCGAGTACGAGTGGCGGAGTGTAGCGAGTACGAGTGGCGGAATGTAGCGAGTACGAGTGGCGGAATGTAGCGAGTACGAGTGGCGGAGTGTAGCGATATTACACGCACCCAAACATGAAAGTTGACATCATCATCGTTCACGATATTCATCAGGGAAGTGAATATGGTGAACGATGATGATGTCGACTTTCATGTGTGTGTGTGTGTGTGTGTGTAATATCGCTACACTCCGCCACTCGTACTCGCTACACTCCACTGTCGAGAATCTGTTAAGAATAATCAATGTTCGAATTAAAAATGAGAATTTAGGGAAAATCTTAACCATGTGTAATAAATTCGAGTTTTTTTTAATCATGTGTAATAAATTTACGTGTAACAAATTTTGTGCTTACGTGAAAAAAAAAGTTGTTCGTTGAAACATCTTGGTAGGTTCCAGCAGTACGGGGCTGTATGTTTGTGTGTGTGTCAGCTTGTGTGAGCTTGACAGATTTATAGACCGACTTGTCCCTTGGAAACCAGAGAACGACGCGATCCCTTCGCAAGGAAAATCGCCATAATGCCAAAGCCAACAAATATAGGTGTGGTGAGAAAGGCCTTGTATACATTTGGACCACAAGCTGTGTTGTTTCTGGAGAGGTCGATATCGTGGTGTTAGCAAATTTTTCCATTCGGGCGAGCCCTTGGGAAACTTGAGACGGTCGGAAAAATGCCTACCCATGTGCAAAACAAAGCCGACTTGTGGTCAAATATAAATCGAGACACTTAAGCCGAGAGAGAAGGCAAACCCAACGGTCGGCTTCGAAGGGGCTGGAGCGTGAGAGCGTAAGAAACAATGAGGCTAAGAAAAAATAAAGCCGAGCTGCGGGACCACCAATGAGAAGAGAGGGAAGGCGGTCGCAGTCAAGGTCCGAGGATTCTTATAGGTCGAATATGAGAGGGGACAACCCTCAAGAAAAGGCACTAGGCATCGGGGACGAACAAAAGGGAGTTCTACAACCGACGCCGCGACGCGAAGTATAAGAAATGAAACGCGGAAGAGCAAATTAAACTTGCAGTGTGGGAATCATTTAATGGAACACTTAGGCGCAACGTCTCTGGGAGGGTGGGACGGAGTCATATGTCTGAGGATCGATCAGCTCGAATGAAAGGAAATCGACGTGTTAATATACTGAAGCGGAATAAGCAAAATAACGTCATCACTAGACATTTTCTGAACAGTGAATAAGACAGGCCTTTGAACTGAAGCGAGTCGCGGACGAATGTTTGTGGTTGAAGTGGCCATTGCCAACTGTGCTGCTGGAATAACTGAGATGAAAATAGGACAGGATAGATGAATTCTCATGTGTAACTCTTGTAAACTTAGCGGCGGCCGGCCAGCCAATATTTCAGTATAATTATGTGATGTAAGTCATTTGACGTATGCTATTTGATTCCATTACGTAATTGGCATTATTCCTAACACCATTCATTGTGTGTACGCTCATTAATGTTTGTATGACGTATAGCTGGAAATTATAAATGTTAAGCATAGTTTATCCTGTGTATCATGCCCCACAATATCAGAAGCGATAAACCGTAATACCACGGAGGGCGCTCAGAAAATGCGCTACGTAAGTGGGTCAGCGATCACCGGTGAGTACCTTTTCTTTTTAGTATATATACTGTAGTGTCTATTATTTTCCATGAATTTTTGTGTCGTATATGTATCCTTTGGAGGTGTGCCATTCCTCAATTCCGAGAGCCGGATCTTCCTGTTAATGAAATGTTAACAAGGAGGTGAAGGGCCATTTCTCGTGACATCACAATTTGGTAAGATCAACAAGATCGCTTTGTAACTTTGTGAATTTTGTGAGTGTAGTATAACAGTTGCATTGTATTTTTTTGCGTGGTTATTTCATGTGCAAAACGTACAGAAATTCAGTAGAGGTACATAACTCGTAGTGATGATTTTCTGTGTTCCGGTGTGAGAAGCCAGCAAGCACACTGCCATATAGCTAAAGAAAGTGAAAGTGTTTATAAAAGTGATAAGATTCAGTGAGAAAATTCTAGTGTGCTCACACGGTTAATTCAAAGTTTCAGTGAAATTCCACAGTGAGTAAGTTTTAAAAATTATTTGAGTGATCGCAAAATTTTGAGTTTTGGAAAAAGTGAATTGGAGAAGATCGACACTATGCCTGCGCGCGGGAGAAGGAACAACGCCCGCAGAAACGAGCCAGCAACGCCCCCACAGCCCGAAGAGGAGGCAGTTAACATGCCAGTGGTAACCAGTTGCGTGGGAGCCATAGGGGCCAAATTCAGGAGGGGCGATGATGTGGGGGAACATATGGCAAGGTTGAAGTTTTTGACTGGCAATCTGAATAACAGCGAGCAGGTGAATGCCTTCTTCCTATGCCTAGGTCCACAAGAAGCAAATGAATGCAATAAAATGATTGGTACACTAACGAACCTACGAGAAGCAGAAACATGGCTGCGCTCATACGCCGACCAAGTAGAACATCCGACTCAAGCGCTGTTTTAAATAGTGACCAAGAAGCAAACAAGCCGAGAGGGAGTTTCAGAGTACCTGACGCGCCTGGAAAGGCTGTACAACGAGAATTATCTAGAACATCCGGAACGAGTCCTTGTAGATTTGATGTGGCTCGGATTAAGGGATAACATCACGAGACCCTTTCGAAGTGATGCACGACCTACGACAGTACAAGAATTGAGGGACATGGCAATCGAAGTGGAAAATCGACGGATAGTGCCAGTACCAAGGGAAACGACAGAGAGGAGGGAACCGGAGAGAGAGAGAGCGCAGCGAAGCGAGAGGAGGCCACAGCATGAGACTGCACGTGTCGGCCACACGATGCGGCATTCACCTCAACGGCCAAGAGGCTACCGCCATGAAGTGCCACCCTGGAGAGAAAGGAACAGACAGATAAGACGCTCTCCTTATCATCGAAGAGGAAATTATGGAGCACCCCACTGGAGCGAAAAAGGCAGACTTAGGAGTCATCAGCACCAAATTTACCACGCAAGAGAACCACAGCCGCATCCGGAAGTACCACCTGCACCTGCAGTGGACTTAGCACAGTATAGAGCAGTGCCACCGCCGTGCGTCAACTGTGGAAAATTTGGGCACCTAAGAGCTGATTGCAGAGTGCAACAGTTTGCAGGACACCCAAAAAACGGAATAGGAGACCGTTAGCTCCAATAATAAATCCCAGCGTAATACTCCAAGTGAATGGTACACCTGTTACCGCACTTCTTGATACCGGAGCAAATATATGCTTGGTAAAAGAGCGTGTGGTTGCGGGGATTAAAAATGCTAGTGTGAAAGGAACATCGACTGCATTGAAAACAATTGGAGAGGAACCCGTACCGGTGCTGGGAAAGATTAATGTGTCAATCAAAGTTAACGGTCAGAAAATTGAACAGGGATGCTTTGTTGTGAAGGAAAATGCATTCCCATGAGACCTGCTAATAGGAGTGGAAGTAATGAACAAAGTCAACGCAAAGCTAGACTTCGGAAAACGTAGGGCATCATTCTTTGGTACTCACGTGAACATGTTTTCAGCACCAGGACACGCTTCTCCGAAAATTCTGTGTGTAACGCGGGAAGAAACATCAGTCACTCTGGCTGAGGACATTACAGTGAAGCCTCGCGCGCAAACCATGGTGAAGTGCCGAGCAGATGGCAAGTTTGATGGGAAGGAAGTAATTTTAGAGCCTAGAGTTAAGTGGGCGCCTCAAGTCGGAGCCACCGCTGCAAAGGTACAAAACGGGTATGTTTTGATGCCTATACTTAACCCTTTTGCTGAAGAAATCGCTCTGACTGAAGGAGCAATAATTGCAACAGGCCACGAAATCTCGAATGAAGATGCAACTGCAGAAAAAAACAATGCAGAAAATAGCGAAGCAGAAAATCGCCGCAGAGGGAAGCGCTTTCAGCAAATTGATGAGCTTGACCTCAGTCACTTGGATGCTGAAAAACAAGGACAAGTCAGAAACCTGCTGAAGGAATATCACAAGACGATTAGTGCAGACGAGATGGATATTGGCCACGTGAAAGGAGTGAAATACAAAATTTTGCTGAGTGATTACAGGCCAATTCAAACGAAAGGATGGCGTATTCCGTACACCAGCCAAGAAATTATTGATAAAAAGGTCTCGGAGATAATCGAAAGTGGAGTTGTGCAAGAGAGTACAAGTGCTTGGAAGAACCCCCTGGTACTCGTGAAGAAGCCTGGAGGAGGTCACAGAGTTTGCCTTGATTTGCGAGCTGTAAACATGCGGGTAATAAACGAACATTATCCGATTCCCAACATCATAGGGACACTGGAGGAGGTTGCTGGCAAAGAATACTATTCCATTGTCGATGCAAAATCAGCCTTCCATCAAATTGAGCTCGATGAAGAAAGCAAGCAGAACACGACGTTTCAAACTCGACAAGGAAACTTCGAGTTCTCTAGGCTACCTATGGGACTCAAGTGCTCAACATCAGTGTACCAGAGAGTGATTTGTCATGTTCTGAAAAGGCAACTTGGAAAATTCGCCGCTATTTACTTGGACGATGTGTGGGTCAGCTCTATGACTTTTGAGAGTCACCTAGAAAATCTGAGGGAAGTGTTGCACGAGTTTCAATGTGCCGGAGTAAAAATAGGCTTAGACCATTGCAAATTTGTGCAAAAACAAGTGAAGTACCTAGAATGTTACATCAGTCGTGAGGGACTTATTCCAGATCCCAAAAACGTGGATGCGATGCAGAATTACCCTAGGCCAACGACCGCACGCAAAGTCCGCTCCTTCGTCGCTGCAATCAACTTCTACCGGCGGTTCATTCCGCATTTCGCTACAACTGCTGCACCCCTTAATGCTCTGACTAAGAAGGGGCAAAAATTCAAGTGGAAGGAAGAACACGAACAAGCCTTCTGTAAACTTAAGCAGCTCATGATAGAAGCTCCAGTTCTGAAGAAGCCTTCTCTAAATGAGACGTATTACTTGAGCTGTGATGCCTCAAATGAGAGCTCTGGCGCGGTCCTGGCACAAAGATGTAATGGTAAGGAACAACCAATTGGATACTTCAGCAAAAGATTCAATGATGCTGAAAAACGTTATTCAATTACGGAGCGGGAAGGATTAGCAGTGGTCGCCGCTGTAAATTACTTTTCACCTTACCTGTATGGTAATAAATTTGTTGGAATTACTGATCACAATGCGCTCAAATATTTGTTCCAAGGTAAAAACACCATGAACAACAGAATTATGAGATGGGCCCTAACACTCTCTCAATATGATTTTGAGGTGATTTATCGGCCAGGAGCTCAGAACGTGGTGCCCGACGCATTGTCGAGAAATATTGCGAACGACAACGAAGAGGAAAATCAAGACGACGGAGTCCCTAAAACAGTGTTCGTCACGACGATGATAGACGGCGCACCTAATATACAAGAGGCGAAAATCAGCTTGCAGAAAGAAAATGTGAGAGCAGAACAGTTAAAAGATCCCGTTTGGGGGCCTGTGCTGAGGTATCTTGAAGGTTACAAATTAGGGGACGCTCCAAGTCTCGCTCTGAAATCCGAAGTCTTCACCGACGGAGGCATATTGTATTTCAGAAAGGCGCAACAAAAGCCTAACAGAACAAGGCACTTGATCGTTGTGCCAGACGCTCTGAGAGCAGCAGCAATAACGTTAGCGCATGATAGCACAATCGGTGCACACCAAGGTCGTGCTAAAACGTGGAAAAAGCTCATGGAATTCGGGTACTGGATTAACATGGCGCGTGACGTTAACAAGTACGTCGATTCGTGCATGCAATGTCAGAAACGTAAGATCAACAATCGCATTTGTGTTAGTATGGGTTCATTTCCTGAAATTGACAAGCCTCTGGACAGAATAGGCGTTGATTTAATTGAAATGCCAGTGTCGAATGAAGGCCACAAATACATCCTGACCGTGGTCGATCACTTCAGTAGATATGTTGCAGCGTTTCCGCTTAGAAGCAAGACAACTGAGGAAGTAACGAAAGCGTTGACTAAATTCGTGACTACGTACGGCCCAGCCAAGACGCTCATCTCAGACAGGGGCACCGAGTTCACGTCAGCTTTGTTCAGAAATGTGTGTGAAAAATTGAAAATAAAATACTACAACACATCAGCATATCATCCCCAATCAAACGGAATGACGGAACGGCAGAATCAGAATATCAAGACTATTTTATCACACCTTGCCGCCAGCGATCAATCTTCGTGGCCTGATGCACTTCCTTGGACGTGCCTGGCACTGAACACCAGCTACCAGAGCGTCATTGAAGAAATTCCATTCTATTTGTTCTTTGGTAGAGATGCTGACATTCCAATCGTTGAATGGCTAAAAACCCCGCGAATAGATTACTCGCTGGGAGAAAACTACGCGGCAGAAGTAACTGAACGTCTTCACAATGCCTTCAAGGCTGTTAAAACAAAATCAAAAGCGTCACACGACAAGTCGGTACAATTAAAAGAGCGAGGAGTGAAGAACAACAAAGTCCAGGTGGGCGACATTGTGCTGCTCCATAATCCGACTGGAAGGCCAGAAGCTGACGGCGCATGGCCAACGGATTGGATAGGCCCATATAGAATAATGGAAAAAGGCGAGTTCAATGCAACTATTAAAGCACTTTATAATGAACGTGTAGAGAGAGTGCATCTAGATAGGCTGAGGGTGGCGTTTCTCAGAGGGGAGGCTTACCCTTGCCATGAGGACAACGCGGCTGTGCCAGTAGGGGCTCGCAACACAGGCGAAAGCGGAGAACAAGATATGAGGACCAGAGGCGCGGGAAACACACGTCAAGCTGCGTCCAGGACACAGCGGAGCTACAATTTGCGTTCTCGGTGTAGGTGAACCGCCAACTAGAAACGAACTGCAGAGGACTGAAATCATGCATCAACTTAACTTTGCGGGATGTGTTCTTGTGTGTTTAATTTTAGAAAACTCTTGCGTAGGAGTGAGTTTTTTTAGCGTTGTATTGCTTTAATCTAAATGTGTTCTTTAGTAGAATTGTGTTATTCTAGCTGTGAATTGAATCTAATCTCACTCACTAGATTGTGATGCTTCCTTCAGTAGAAATATGCTCTAGGTTATGCAACTCCCACTTTCTTTGCTCACAAGAAATTTCGTCCAGAAAATCTTGTTCGAGTGATCTATCTTATCCTATGCTTAATTCTCATTTTTCTTTCTTGCCAAGTAAAGGAAATTGAGCGTTCAGTAGGTTAACTTCGTGTGTTTCTCAAGAGGATTACTTTGTTTCATTTGTAGTATGCTTATATTCCCTTGCCAGCAGTTCGTTAAGCGCCCGCGCTTAAAACGAAATAACTCTTGTGAATTAACTAGTTTAATCTGAAGTTCTTAGGCTGAGGCTATCCCAGGCTTGATAATTTTATCAATACCTTTAGACCGTTCATTTTCATAACGGGGAAAATATGCTTAGCGTCAGATTAAAAGTTGCGTATTCTTTCGTGCTGTAGCGTTGAATTTTCTGACCTTGTGTCTTTCTCTTGGCCTGAAAGAATATCGTAAACACGGTATTCCGGAAGGAATTATTCTCATCTTACTCTGTAGAGTGTAGTACATTTCTTTTCAGACTTAAAGAATTAATTTCTTGGTAGATTAGCGTAGTATGTACTTCAGCACAAAACAGGCCAGAACAATTGCATAACACGAATGCGTCTCGTACAAGCAGCAAATTAAGAAAGAATCACGTGGAATATAAGTAATTACTTACAAGAACAACGAACAGATAACAACTGTAGAAGATAGGGGATACAGCGAACTTGTATTGGAAGTATTTGACTGTAGAACAAATTCTAGCGTTGCATTGGGAAACGACGAAGATGTATGTGAGGCTGGAATTTCGCATCATGCGTAAGACAGAATGCGGAGAGCACAAGTAATTAGCTCAGAGCCGCTTGCGGTTGAGCTGTAGCCAGAGATTGCGCACCATGTTCAGAAGAATGCGGAGGACACCAGTAATTGCTTAACTCGCCCGTGGTCAGGCTGTGAAGAGGACATCGTTAGTAAACGGCCGAGCCAGGAAGGATTTCTCGACTAATTAGCAGCACTCAATACTTCGAAGTGGAAAGCACCACAGAGCGCCGCAGCACCAGAATGAGGAAGGAAGGAGAAGCGAAAATAATGAAGATAATAGTCTAGGGTAGCTTAATGTAATGGCGTTCAAAAATGCTTTTATACAGTGGGCACTCAAATGAAACAATAACAATGCTTTTATATGATTGAGTGTTGATATTTACTTAAGTATTTTGGAATTTGCGTCGTAACATTTATGCCTGGTAAGGCATTCCTGAAATTCGAATGCAAGTTTCCTGTGAATTTTTACTATGCAAATTATCACATTGGAATATTGAAGCCGCATTTTAGGCATCTCTATTTATACGTGAAATAAAAAATTAATAGAGATTTCGTCGGATAGGCTTTGAGTGAAGCGTACGATCTTCAAAGAATGTTAACCCACGGAATTCTCGCACTAATAAGAGTGTTTACTCGGAGAAAATAAAATATCACCTGGTGTCTACCAGAATCTCTACGTCGATGTCAAGGAATACTGAGATTCTACGTCGAAATCAAGGAATACTGAGAGGAATTCTACAGGATACCACCGCGCATACAGGATACCACCGCCGGATATACCTCGGATTCTTCAGGATTACCTCGTGGGATTCAGGACCTTATTGCGAATGGAAACTGTAGTGAATGAAATTTATGGACGCTTCGACTCGTATTTACCGACAGATCAATATAACTCACTGACGTGCCGATTTGCCTGATCAACGAATCGACGTTCATGAGTAATCTGGCGATTAAAAGTTGAGTTTGAATAAATGTCATAAAATATATGTGAAACATTGCACTTAACATGATTTGGTGGTAATTTGAATCGTAATAATGATCCATCTTACAGAACGCAATCGTGCAGTAATGTGGTGTATAGAAATTTTATACGAGTCTGGATATTGGGCTCGCAATACTTCATCCTGAAATTGAGTTACCTTCCATCAAGGCGTGTGTGAAGCTATAAAATGCCAAAAGAGAGGCAAGGAAGAAAAGCAAATTCCGTCAGCTATACCAAAGGAGTCAACATCGAATCGTCAACAACAGCGTCAAGGACTTGGACAACAGAACATGCAAGCGTGAATTGAAATCTACGAGACATAAAGTCATCAATACTGTAGGATGTTTGAGAATGTAGGAGATGTAACCGTAATACTTTGTGAATGTTATTAGGGGTGAACACTCAAAAGATTTATGACGTACTTCAGTTCGGTGGAACACAACACAATATATTACGCCATGCTGATTGTAATGAATAAGATTCTTAATTTTAATGTACTCTATTTGTTGCGGAATTAATTTTAGAACATAATGTGCTTAAGAAGAATTTACCATGTGTGTCTTATGTTGGCTCCATACTGTAGTGATTATTATTCAATAAATAGCTGAAAGCTAATGCAAAAAAAATTGTCAGGCCAATTTTTTTTAACTATTGGAGAGAGGTCTGTCGAGAATCTGTTAGGAATAATCAATTTTCGAATTAAAAATGAGAATTTAGGGAAAATCTTAACCATGTGTAATGAATTCGAGTTTTTTATAATCATGTGTAATAAATTTACGTGTAACAAATTTTGTGCTTACGTGAAAAAAAAAGTTGTTCGTTGAAACATCTTGGTAGGTTCCAGCAGTACGGGGCTGTATGTTTGTGTGTGTGTCAGCTTGTGTGAGCTTGACAGATTTATAGACCGACTTGTCCCTTGGAAACCCGAGAACGACGCGATCCCTTTGCAAGGAAAATCGCTCTAATGCCAAAGCCAACAAATATAAGTGTGAAGAGAAAGGCCTTGTATACATTTGGACCACAAGCTGTGTTGTTTCTGGAGAGGTCGACATCGTGGTGTTAGCAAATTTTTTCATTCGGGCGAGCCCTTGGGAAACTTGAGACGGTCGGAAAAATGCCTACCCATGTGCAAAACAAAGCCGCCTTGTGGTCAAATATAAATCGAGACACTTAAGCCGAGAGAGAAGGCAAACCAACGGTCGGCTTCGAAGGGGCTGGAGCGTGAGAGCGTAAGAAACAATGAGGCTAAGAAAAAATAAAGGCGAGCTGCGGGACCACCAATGAGAAGAGAGGGAAGGCGGTCGCAGTCAAGGTCCGAGGATTCTTATAGGTCGAATATGAGAGGGGACAACCCTCAAGAAAAGGCGCTAGGCATCGGGGACGAACAAAAGGGAGTTCTACAACCGATGCCGCGACGCGAAGTATAAGAAATGAAACGCGGAAGAGCAAATTAAACTTGCAGTGTGGGAATCATTTAATGGAACACTTAGGCGCAACGTCTCTGGGAGGGTGGGACGGAGTCATATGTCTGAGGATCGATCAGCTCGAATGAAAGGAAATCGACGTGTGAATATACTGAAGCGGAATAAGCAAAATAACGTCATCACTAGACATTTTCTGAAAAGTGAATAAGACAGGCCTTTGAACTGAAGCGAGTCGCGGACGAATGTTTGTGGTTGAAGTGGCCATTGCCCACTGTGCTGCTGGAATAACTGAGATGGAAATAGGACAGGATAGATGAATTCTCATGTGTAACTCTTGTAAACTTAGCGGCGGCCGGCCAGCCAATATTTCAGTATAATTATGTGATGTAAGTCATTTGACGAATGCTATTTGATTCCATTACTTAATTGGCATTATTCCTAACACCATTCATTGTGTGAACGCTCATTAATGTTTGTATGACGTATAGCTGGAAATTATAAATGTTAAGCATAGTTTATCCTGTGTATCATGCCCCACAATATCAGAAGCGATAAACCGTAATACCACGGAGGGGGCTCAGAAAATGCGCTACGTAAGTGGATCAGCGATCACCGGTGAGTACCTTTTCTTTTTAGTATATATACTGTAGTGTCAATTATTTTCCATGAATTTTTGTGTCGTTTATGTATCCTTTGGAGGTGTGCCATTCCTCAATTCCGAGAGCCGGATCTTCCTGTTAATGAAATGTTAACAAGGAGGTGAAGGGCCATTTCTCGTGACACCACCACTCACACAAGCCCCACACTCCACCACTCACCATGCGCTCCATTCAGCCACTCACCATGCGCTCCACTCCACCACTCACCATGCGCTCCACTCGGCCACTCACACTCGCTACACTCGGCCACTCACACACGCGCCACACTCCACCACTCACACACGCCACACTCCACCACACACACAGGCTACACTCCACCACTCACACAGGCTACACTCCACCACTCACACAGGCTACACTCCACCACTCACACACGCTACACTCCACCAATCACACACGCTACACTCCACCAATCACACACGCTACACTCCACCTTTCACACACGCTCCACTCGGCCACTCACCATGCGCTCCACTCGGCCACTCACCATGCGCTCCACTCGGCCACTCACCATGCGCTCCACTCGGCCACTCACCATGCGCTCCACTCGGCCACTCACCATGCGCTCCACTCGGCCACTCACCATGCGCTCCACTCGGCCACTCACCATGCGCTCCACTCGGCCACTCACCATGCGCTCCACTCGGCCACTCACCATGCGCTCCACTCGGCCACTCACCATGCGCTCCACTCAGCCACTCACCATGCGCTCCACTCAGCCACTCACCATGCGCTCAACTCGGCCACTCACCATGCGCTCCACTCGGCCACTCACCATGCGCTTCACTCGGCCACTCACCATGCGCTCCACTCGGCCACTCACCATGCGCTCCATTCGGCCACTCACCATGCGCTCCACTCGGCCACTCACCATGCGCTCCACTCGGCCACTCACCATGCGCTCCACTCGGCCACTCACCATGCGCTCCACTCGGCCACTCACCATGCGCTCCTCCCGGCCACTCACCATGCGCTCCACTCGGCCACTCACCATGCGCTCCACTCGGCCACTCACCATGCGCTCCACTCGGCCACTCACCATGCGCTCCACTCGGCCACTCACCATGCGCTCCACTCGGCCACTCACCATGCGCTGCACTCGGCCACTCACCATGCGCTGCACTCGGCCACTCACCATGCGCTGCACTCGGCCACTCACCATGTGCTGCACTCGGCCACTCACCATGCGCTGCACTCGGCCACTCACCATGCGCTGCACTCCACCACTCACACACGCTACACTCCACCACTCACACACGCTACACTCCACCACTCACACACGCTACACTCCACCACTCACACACGCTACACTCCACCACCCACACACGCTACACACTCCACCACCCACACACGCTACACACTCCACCACTCACACACGCTACACACTCCAACACTCACACACGCTACACACTCCAACACTCACACACGCTACACAGTCCGCCACTCACACACGCTACACTCCACCACTCACACACGCTACACTCCACCACTCACACACGCTACACTCCACCACTCACACACGCTACACTCCACCACTCACACACGCTACACTCCACCACTCACACACGCTACACTCCACCACTCACACACGCTACACTCCACCACTCACACACGCTACACTCCACCACTCACACACGCTACACTCCACCACTCACACACGCTACACTCCACCACTCACACACGCTACACTCCACCACTCACACACGCTACACTCCACCACTCACACACGCTACACTCCACCACTCACACACGCTACACTCCACCACTCACACACGCTAAACTCAACCACTCACACACGCTACACTCAACCACTCACACACGCTACACTCAACCACTCACACACGCTACACTCAACCACTCACACACGCTACACTCAACCACTCACACACGCTACACTCAACCACTCACACACGCTACACTCAACCACTCACACACGCTACACTCAACCACTCACACACGCTACACTCAACCACTCACACACGCTACACTCAACCACTCACACACGCTACACTCAACCACTAACACACGCTACACTCAACCACTCACACACGCTACACTCCACCAATCACATACGCTACACTCCACCACTCACACACGCTACACTCCACAACTCACACACGCTACACTCCACAACTCACACACGCTACACTCCACCACTCACACACGCTACACTCCACCACTCACACACGCTACACTCCACCACTCACACACGATACACTCCACCACTCACACACGCTACACTCCACCACTCACACACGCTACACTCCACCACTCACACACGCTGCACTCCACCACTCACACACGCTGCACTCCACCACTCACACACGCTACACTCCACCACTCACACACGCTACACTCCACCACTCACACACGCTACACTCCACCACTCACACAAGCCCCACACTCCATCACTCACCATGCGCTCCACTCAGCCACTCACCATGCGCTCCACTCCACCACTCACCATGCGCTCCACTCGGCCACTCACACTCGCTACACTCGGCCACTCACACACGCGCCACACTCCACCACTCACACACGCCACACTCCACCACACACACAGGCTACACTCCACCACTCACACAGGCTACACTCCACCACTCACACAGGCTACACTCCACCACTCACACACGCTACACTCCACCAATCACACACGCTACACTCCACCAATCACACACGCTACACTCCACCTTTCACACACGCTCCACTCGGCCACTCACCATGCGCTCCACTCGGCCACTCACCATGCGCTCCACTCGGCCACTCACCATGCGCTCCACTCGGCCACTCACCATGCGCTCCACTCGGCCACTCACC
This sequence comes from Morinoia aosen, assembly GCA_030386875.1. Lineage (NCBI taxonomy): Eukaryota > Metazoa > Arthropoda > Malacostraca > Amphipoda > Talitridae > Morinoia > Morinoia aosen. The sequence continues at coordinate 24,990,883 of CM059560.1, read as the reverse complement.
ATGCGCTCCACTCGGCCACTCACCATGCGCTCCACTCGGCCACTCACCATGCGCTCCACTCGGCCACTCACCATGCGCTCCACTCGGCCACTCACCATGCGCTCCACTCGGCCACTCACCATGCGCTCCACTCGGCCACTCACCATGCGCTCCACTCAGCCACTCACCATGCGCTCCACTCAGCCACTCACCATGCGCTCAACTCGGCCACTCACCATGCGCTCCACTCGGCCACTCACCATGCGCTTCACTCGGCCACTCACCATGCGCTCCACTCGGCCACTCACCATGCGCTCCATTCGGCCACTCACCATGCGCTCCACTCGGCCACTCACCATGCGCTCCACTCGGCCACTCACCATGCGCTCCACTCGGCCACTCACCATGCGCTCCACTCGGCCACTCACCATGCGCTCCTCCCGGCCACTCACCATGCGCTCCACTCGGCCACTCACCATGCGCTCCACTCGGCCACTCACCATGCGCTCCACTCGGCCACTCACCATGCGCTCCACTCGGCCACTCACCATGCGCTCCACTCGGCCACTCACCATGCGCTGCACTCGGCCACTCACCATGCGCTGCACTCGGCCACTCACCATGCGCTGCACTCGGCCACTCACCATGTGCTGCACTCGGCCACTCACCATGCGCTGCACTCGGCCACTCACCATGCGCTGCACTCCACCACTCACACACGCTACACTCCACCACTCACACACGCTACACTCCACCACTCACACACGCTACACTCCACCACTCACACACGCTACACTCCACCACCCACACACGCTACACACTCCACCACCCACACACGCTACACACTCCACCACTCACACACGCTACACACTCCAACACTCACACACGCTACACACTCCAACACTCACACACGCTACACAGTCCGCCACTCACACACGCTACACTCCACCACTCACACACGCTACACTCCATCACTCACACACGCTACACTCCACCACTCACACACGCTACACTCCACCACTCACACACGCTACACTCCACCACTCACACACGCTACACTCCACCACTCACACACGCTACACTCCACCACTCACACACGCTACACTCCACCACTCACACACGCTACACTCCACCACTCACACACGCTACACTCCACCACTCACACACGCTACACTCCACCACTCACACACGCTACACTCCACCACTCACACACGCTACACTCCACCACTCACACACGCTACACTCCACCACTCACACACGCTACACTCCACCACTCACACACGCTAAACTCAACCACTCACACACGCTACACTCAACCACTCACACACGCTACACTCAACCACTCACACACGCTACACTCAACCACTCACACACGCTACACTGAACCACTCACACACGCTACACTCAACCACTCACACACGCTACACTCAACCACTCACACACGCTACACTCAACCACTCACACACGCTACACTCAACCACTCACACACGCTACACTCAACCACTCACACACGCTACACTCAACCACTAACACACGCTACACTCAACCACTCACACACGCTACACTCCACCAATCACACACGCTACACTCCACCACTCACACACGCTACACTCCACAACTCACACACGCTACACTCCACAACTCACACACGCTACACTCCACCACTCACACACGCTACACTCCACCACCCACACACGCTACACTCCACCACTCACACACGATACACTCCACCACTCACATACGCTACACTCCACCACTCACACACGCTACACTCCACCACTCACACACGCTGCACTCCACCACTCACACACGCTGCACTCCACCACTCACACACGCTACACTCCACCACTCACACACGCTACACTCCACCACTCACACACGCTACACTCCATCACTCACCCACGCTACACTCCATCACTCACCCACGCTACACTCCACCACTCACACACGCTACACTCCACCACTCACACACGCTACACTCCATCACTCACAAACGCTACACTCCAACACTCACACACGCTACACTCCACCACTCACACACGCTACACTCCACCACTCACACACGCTACACTCCATCACTCACACACGCTACTCTCCACCACTCATACAAGCAAACACTCCACCACTCATTTACGCTACACTCCACCACGCACACACGCTACACTCGGCCACTCACCATGCGCTGCACCTGGCACTCACCTACCCGCCCCACTCGGCCACTCACACATGTCATACTCCACCACTCACCATGCGCTGTACCCCGCCATTCACACACGCAACACTCCACCACTCACCATGCACTGCACTCCACCACTCACCATCCGCTGCACCACGCCACTAACACTCCCCACACTCCACCACTCACCATGCGCTGCACCACGCTGTTCCGGCCTTTTCAGTATCAGGTCGAAACTAACGCGAATGAGGTTCGGGAGTGAATCAGATGCAGTAACGTGGTTATCCTTTATTGTTACTTCAGAATTGACACAGGCTTCGTAATTGGTAGAGAATCTTTAGATCGGAAGGTAATCTCGTTACTTCTATAGCGCATCAGTGATCTCTAGAGATGCTTTCTCGACAGCCAAGCTCCGCTACTGAACAGCGACGCTCCTCAAATGTAAATGCGACCTCTACGGCAGACCACCGCTAATGAACGACGATGTCTCTCGCCGATCCTATTTATATGCCTGGCGGGCGCACATCTAGGACCCCCCAAGCACACAAATTTTTTATTACAATAAAAATATTTTTAAAACGTCAATCAATCACATTGATTATCCTTTGACGATCAAAACTCTTACAACTTGTCAAGTTAATCACACAGATCAGAACGTATGACAAAATTGCTTCCGAATTATGAACGGAGGTAGGCCGGTATGGCCTTTGCCGTCATCATAAACAAATTTCAACGGTAATCCTACATCTTGTTAAACATTATTTTTAGTGTCAATTCAATACTAGATTTATTACCCAAAATCAACCAAATAATCACTCTACGCACTTAGCTCAAACAATTTGTTCATTCATTATCAAGTTATTTATCAATTGATTCTTAGAATTCTTGGATACTCCAGATATTTCGGATACAAATGGATACACCACATAATTTTATTAACATATCAAAATATCAAAAACAAACATCAAAACGCGTACTTAATAAATCCTTTCCATAAGGTACACTTTCTTGAACAAACTGGACACCTACCGTTAGATCGAGAACAAAATTTTTATTTTGGATTAACATATTAACATATTTCGAGAACAAAATTTTCAATGCAATTGGAAATAAAGAAGGAAGAATCCATCATAAGACTATGAATATAGAAAAGAGGTTTAAATGCGCAAAACAATACATTACATTACCACAATTGGCAAGGTAAAAGTAGAATAGGATTCAAATCGTCCTACGATTTAAATTAACATAGTTCAATTCAACTAAACTACAAGCGTGCAATTTGTTTTTTTTATTCGCAATACAATACTTCGTCTCAATATTTCACGTGACGTGAATACATGAACAAATTAATCTATAAAATAGAATACATAATCCGTATATAATAGAGATTTTTTTCCGTATATAATAGAATTAATCTAAGACAATATATTCTAAAAGAAATATTCCGAAAATATTCAGATCCATCGTGCACGTGGACTCTGTGCGTGAGCGTGTTCCCATTTTTCGAAGTTTCGAGGGACACCCTTGGAGATGAAAACTCAGCGTTGAGGTAAATGTGTTTTGTTATGTTAATATGAATGTAGAAGTTAGCGTTGTAGTGTTAAGCGCTAACTTGAGGTGGAAGTGCAACTATTTGCCTAGGACTATTATTGATTTCTTTCCAAACTGATCGACGCAAAGCTACGTCCTCTCCGCTTAGTCGTCCGACGACTTTGTTGAGGTCTCGTTTAATGTATATAACCATTACAGTAATTATAATTGTGATTATTGTGTAAAGGAGCAACATTATGTCACTCAATCGATCAGGGATGAGGTCGACTGTCGTCTCCTCTGTGTGGCGGATTAGTTCATCCGATATTTGACCATTATTTGCCTTAATGGCAGTTAAAATGGCGTCCACATTAACGTTGGAAACCTTATTTCCCATTTTAGCGGGCAACAAAGCGACTAACAACGCGGGGATTAAAATTGTGATTAATTTTAATCACACAAATGTGATAAATAAATTATAAATTTATAAATCAACAGTATTGTTGGTTAATGTGTACGGTTGAGCACGCCCCCTTATCCCTGCGCACCACGTTGATGTAGAAAACGTAATTCTTCACCGGATGTTCGCTGGGAATGCAGCGATTCTGATTATGAACACGAGTTCGACGTGTTCTCCGGATTCATACACTTGAATTCGAGTACGCAGTGGGGAATCGAGGTTCAGGAACACCGTGAAGTTGCAGTAGGCTTCTTGCAATACTTCTTTCGGCACCCTGATTCCGAAAACTATCGTTGTTTCCTGCGGCCGCCAGAGTTGACCGTGTCCCCCGCTACACATCAGGGTTTATGAGTGAATTATTGTTGGAATTAAACAAGTGTATCTTGTGAGTCGGAACGTGCAATGTTCTGGAATTGTTCAGGAGTCGCCCAAGGAATCTGAAAGGATACGACACAGGAAATTAGCATGGCCACAAGTTTAAGTAAGCAATTGTCGTTTCATAGTAAGGCAACGCTTCATTCTCATTAAGACACATTGATTTCAACTACACTGCCTAGCATTGTTGCCAAACAATTTGCGGCAGAAGCGCAGATCTCGCGGCTTCGCGCTCGCACTCTCGTGTTGACATTTCCAAGATTGCATCTCAGTTTATCAACTCTAGCCGACGGCTTGACGAACACAATTTTGATGACGCAATAACAGTATGACAACATCCTAAGCTCAACATCTCTTCTGAAGGTGTTTCGCAGCAAAATATTTCCTAACGCAAGACATACATAAATCTTGAAAGAAACTCATAGAACGCTCTTACAAGCTAGAACTCATAGAACGCACTTATAAGCTAAAAACTCATAGAACGCATATATGGAATGGCAAATTCGGAATATTTAAGAATGAACAATTACAAACTAGGTTGACAATTTCACCTTCTTAACTTATCTAAAGGCAGCACATAGTTTAAGTTCGATCGGATAATCTTGTTACCGATCTTAATATCTGCATAATTTTTGCCTATCCTTTCAATGATACCTGGTCCTAAGAAATTTAGCTGTAATTTGTGTTTTTTGGCATGATTTTTTACTAGTACACGGTCCGTCACTTTTAAATTTTTATCGCGACTGTTGTGATCTTATCACAACGTAAGGATCTTCAGAACGAGGGACGCCTCTATATGTTCAGGATGATCCAAAGCAGCCGAGGAGAGACGTCGTGTGCTTCGGGAAACGGTTATCAGACTTCGCGAATCGTTCTAAGTAGTTTTCCTTCTTCCCCTTTATATCTCCTCTACGTCGACTCCGAGATCGCGGAAGAAGCAAAGACATCAACGGACTGAAGGAGCTGCCGAATACCGACACAAGAGAGATTCTTCACTGTTATTTCTGTCATTATTCAATAGCCCATGTTAATTAGATCATTTGTGCGGTTAGCGAGAATTAATGTTTCCCTTTGCTTATATAATTCGATACGCTAAAGTCGTGCATAATCGCTTGATTGAGGAATAATCTGTATTTAGATTACAATGTAAGCTACCGCTTTGAGAAGGGCGTGACGCTGAACGACCGAGAGGGAAAGCTCCCAGCGCAAGAGTCAGTATGCCCGTGACCACCTCAAGAGAGAGTACTGTATCGCTCCTTGAGCGCCTGCCCTTTAGGGGCTAGGCTTTGCTTCTCCTTTGAAATGTGTACTGCTAGTGATTCCGAATACCTGTTAAATAAAAGTAACTGATAAATGTCACGGCGCATACACACGATATAGCCATCTTCCGGAATCAGTAATTAAGATAAGTCCACCTGTCATAAGCCCCTTAGGTAACATCCTCATTACCTCCCTTCTGGGCGTAGGATTATCGGTATTATGCCTTAAGCATTCATTTATATCGTCATGCCTTCAGCATACCTTACGTTTTGTCTTCAATATCAATCGAAGTGTAATTTAGTGCGTTAGACTTTCTTTACTTTAGAATGATAATCTTTTGTGGCGAGATTAGGGAATAAATGTCGATGTGCGATTGTGTATAATTTCCTGATGGTTAGGAAGATGAGTTATCATGATCTGTGGAGAGGTATTCCACGCTAGATACTCCACGCTACCAATTTTTATCAATTTCTACCATTCACATTAATTCGATACTTGCTCACTAATTAAATTTTTGGACATTGAAAAGTCCCACTTTATCTACGTTAACCTAAAATAAAAGAAAGTGATTAATAAATCACGCCCATCAAAAGAGAGCCATTTATACGAAAAAGATGAAAAGAGAATAAAAGAGTGACACAAGAGAAGGCTCCATAACATTTGGTGAGCAGCGGTAGTGGATTTTGATTCCTATTTTCTGAATAAGAGTTAAAATTCCCTTACCCTCTTCCTCCGAAACGCTACAAAAACAAAATAAATTAAATAAACCTCCAACAGATCTTGATAAATTCATCTCCACGTTAGGGTATTTGTATAATCTAATATTTCATGTATGTGTTTGATAAAATTCTAATTCATTTCTGTGAACTTATTATTGCTATGTGTTTATTTTGCTTTCTATTTCATTTCTGTGAGATCATTTACAATGCATTTTATAATCCACCATTTACGTGTGAACTTTATTTTAATAACTAATTAAAATTTACTTCATGTAACAACCATTAGTAGGTGTGCATTGATTGTTACGTATCAATTCTTTTAATATGTCAAATCGTTTGATTGTGAGGAATATGATAATATGAATTAACCTTCTGATCCAAGAGCATTCAATTACTAAAGGCCAATTTGACAACGTGAATCATTCAATTATTTACGATGCAGGATGACTGCACTCCAATGAATTATGTAAAATTATGATTTACCGTGTAAATTTCTCCAATTTACCATGTAATTCTCTTTCATGACTCTAAACGGACGCTATTTTATCATTTTGTTTGATTTGTACTGAACGTGCTATTCATTTTAAACCCTGAATCTCCGTATCACAAAAAAATTTACATTTATAAAATTAAACCATAAATTGAAATTTTCTTCTAATTCGGCTTATAAATGACCTTCATTAAATCATCTCCTTGAAGTTCAATCATATTTACACGAAAAGGAAATTCATTTTAGAAGTAAACTTATTTTTAGTCAGGAATTATTTACATGATTAAAAATTCAAATTCATATATATCGTAGATATTATGATGCTAAATCTATGGCAACCTTTTCATTCAGACGTCCGTGTGTAAATCACAATTTCAATGCGTTATTTTAACATGTATTTTAACCATATGATCATCATGAATGTTGCGTGATTGTGCGTGTTGAGATGTGAGAGAATTCTAAGACCAGCTAGTTGTGTGGTAGAGGGTAGTTCTCGAGTGCCCGGACTCATTTTGTTTCGTAAACAAACCTCTACTTCCCCCTCCATGTCTCCCCAACAGCCTGCGCGAGTTAGTTCTCCCTTCTACTTCAGTCACTCATTCTCTCAATTTTCCTCTCTAGTGTTCGTACCTCAACGGTATCATGAATTCTACCTTGCTCGACAGTTTTTTCTCGACGGTTATATTACGTCGCACTGAGAAACCTAGTGGATTACCTTGAACGTAATATTGATAAATGTATAGTATTTCGTTAATGTTGTGGGTTTGATGATGTAACGTTTATCATTTTGCCTCACGTAACCAACTCTAATGAAATTATATGGTGACTTAAAAACTTTTCCTTAAATCTAACCTTATGAATGATTTAAATTAAATTCATCAAGTTATCTTATGAAATTCAATCATATTCTACTTTAAAGGAAATTGATCAAGAAGTGAATTTCATTCAACTAGAATAACGTTTTCGCGTTACTAACATCTTTCTCCGACATGCAATTTCACACGCTTGTATACCTCGTATATGGTAGAAGTGATCATGCAAAGAACAATATATCTCATTCCATTGTGATGTTCGTGTCTAATTTTGATTCCTAGGTATTGTTTTAACCATGTAATTGTAATGAACGTTTGCCTGGATGTTTTGGAGTGATGGAATGTATGTTGAGGCAAGGCCGTGTGAGGGAAGTCGCGATGTGAAAGGGTGCGTTCAAGTTAGAGCCAACTCAACGTCCCTGTTGTTTCAAATTACCCCACATTCACCCCCCTTCTCTCTCCAATCCTCCGACCCTCGGCTTGCTCTCTTCTTCGCTCTCGTTCAAAGAAAAGGCCTAACTGTCATACGAACATGCTTTACCTCGCGAGCTCGATACCAGGCTTGGATACTCGCCGTCTTTTGATCACTTCTTTACGCAACAATTTTTTTACGCTGAAAGATTCAATAATTTTGAGCCTAGGATAAATTGCTTAATGATTTAAGTTTGATGTAATATTGTGAACATGTGATAAATAATAGCGGGAGTGCGTAATAATTTCATTCATTTAAAAATTTGAATTTACTTGTCATATGAAGAATTTTGTTAACAGATCACGACTTAAAGATAAATGAATAATGCTTTATGCACATGAATATACTTCTCTGAAATCGGGTGATAGTACGAATATCAACGTCATGTGAATTAAATGATGAATTATCTCGTCATCAGGCAAATGGAGTTTGTAACCAATTTAAAATTCGATCATGATTAAAAACACCCTTGATGTTAATCTAATCGCAGAAGTTCTTCGTCATATGACACACTCAACGTGAATGTAATACTAGGGAAATTCTGTTTTTCCTCTCTACGAAATGTTTTAGAGTTAACGTCATGAGCAAACAGCGGAAGTACCGAAATAGGTTTAAGCTCAATGTATGTCCTGTTTGTAAGCACAGAAGGGTGGTATGAGACGAGATGTTTGGGCTTATGTCTGCAGGTGATGGTGGCTTGTCTGGGAATGAATAAAATTAACAAGAACGATAAATAACAATAACGGTAATTTCAGCTGATGCCGTGGGCTCTGCGAGCGGACGGGGTGGACTGCTGCGTCTTCAATACCAGCCCCCATTCTCTGCCTAGATGTCTGAGCCGCCACACTCGCGACAGGTGTCGCGTTCACGTGGTCCCGCTACGGGTCGACATAGCTCGGACGTGGACGTGGCAGCGGCGACGCAACAACGGGGCATTGGCGGCGGCAACAACAACAACAACAACACTCCGACGAGTTCAACGCACGAGCGCGGAGAAAACGTCGTAGAAAATGGTCCGCTCAGCGACACATCACCAACAAGAACAGTCTGAGCTAGACGCACGACCTCGAGGAAAACGACGAAAGAAAACCGTCCGCCAGCTGACTGGGCCAACCGCTTTAAAATTTCCTACGAGGGTACTTGGAGCCACGGGATCTGGGTATGGACATCATCGATGAGAAGAGGAAGGGAACACGACTACGACGAAGCTCCGGGATATACTAGCGCATCATGAACAGCGATAAGAACTACAACTACAAAGGCTTTGATGATTTTCTTGCGACATCGACGTGACTTCATGGCTGTTAAAAGAAGTCTTCAGGACTCAAAAATAAAACCCCATCGCGAAGGAGATCGTGTATGATAAGGCGCGGTTAAAATGACTTTCTTGAACACAGGCATTGCGAGGATGTCTATCCTTCCACATAATTGGATGCTGCTGAAGTGTGGTCACGGCGACCGAGACTTTAATTGTCCCGTGTCCTTTAATGAAATTTTTATTTCATTGAATATTTTCTAGAAATATTCCGCGTACTGGAGAAGTCTTCGCTGTGCATCTACGGGGACCATCGCTTGCCAAAAGCGTACGTGGAACATAGCCTTGTCGGAGGACTTCGCTTCAGAGCTCGTCAGAAGAGCAAATCCAGTAATCGCTGCCGTAAAAATCATCACAGCTGGATTGCGTGGATATAAAAAAAAGAAAAGATCCGACTTATCAACGTTTTCCTCTACCACGGCACGCAAAAGCTGTAGAGAAAGTCAACGATCAGGAGATCGTCTTCATCGCCAACAAGGGGAGATTTTGTTGTGATCTTATCACAACGTAAGGATCTTCAGAACGAGGGACGCCTCTATATGTTCAGGATGATCCAAAGCAGCCGAGGAGAGACGTCGTGTGCTTCGGGAAACGGTTATCAGACTTCGCGAATCGTTCTAAGTAGTTTTTCTTCTTCCCCTTTATATCTCCTCTACGTCGACTCCGAGATCGCGGAAGAAGCAAAGACATCAACGGACTGAAGGAGCTGCCGAATACCGACACAAGAGAGATTCTTCACTGTTATTTCTGTCATTATTCAATAGCCCATGTTAATTAGATCATTTGTGCGGTTAGCGAGAATTAATGTTTCCCTTTGCTTATATAATTCGATACGCTAAAGTCGTGCATAATCGCTTGATTGAGGAATAATCTGTATTTAGATTACAATGTAAGCTACCGCTTTGAGAAGGGCGTGACGCTGAACGACCGAGAGGGAAAGCTCCCAGCGCAAGAGTCAGTATGCCCGTGACCACCTCAAGAGAGAGTACTGTATCGCTCCTTGAGCGCCTGCCCTTTAGGGGCTAGGCTTTGCTTCTCCTTTGAAATGTGTACTACTAGTGATTCCGAATACCTGTTAAATAAAAGTAACTGATAAATGTCACGGCGCATACACACGATATAGCCATCTTCCGGAATCAGTAATTAAGATAAGTCCACCTGTCATAAGCCCCTTAGGTAACATCCTCATTACCTCCCTTCTGGGCGTAGGATTATCGGTATTATGCCTTAAGCATTCATTTATATCGTCATGCCTTCAGCATACCTTACGTTTTGTCTTCAATATCAATCGAAGTGTAATTTAGTGCGTTAGACTTTCTTTACTTTAGAATGATAATCTTTTGTGGCGAGATTAGGGAATAAATGTCGATGTGCGATTGTGTATAATTTCCTGATGGTTAGGAAGATGAGTTATCATGATCTGTGGAGAGGTATTCCACGCTAGATACTCCACGCTACCAATTTTTATCAATTTCTACCATTCACATTAATTCGATACTTGCTCACTAATTAAATTTTTGGACATTGAAAAGTCCCACTTTATCTACGTTAACCTAAAATAAAAGAAAGTGATTAATAAATCACGCCCATCAAAAGAGAGCCATTTATACGAAAAAGATGAAAAGAGAATAAAAGAGTGACACAAGAGAAGGCTCCATAACACGACGTTTCATATTTCTATAGGCAGTTCTTTCGATTGTGGCGTTAATGATCGCATTTCTAATATTGTTCACTACAATAGATGACTCGGTAAATTTTTGTTTGTGAACATCTTCATATGTAGTCGCAACATTGAAGTCTTCTAAATTAGTAGAACTGATATAAACACACGTATCTCTACCGAAAACCGTGTATGCGGGTGTATCGCCGAAAGTTTCGTTAAAACTATTGTTAATAGAATTCTCCACAATATCCAATAGTCTATCCCACTCATTATGAGTAAGAAAATTTAGATATAACTTGAGCAGGTGTCGAATTTTTCCATTACATCGCTCAACAATGCCATTAGAAAAAGGGGAATATGCCAGAACTTCCTTTTTCAAGATAGAAAGTCTTTTTGTGAAATTTCCCACATTAGATGATTTAAATTCTACAGCATTGTCGGATAACAACACGTCCGGGGTACCAAACAAACAGCAAAAATTCCATAGACAGTCTGTAACAGTCTCTGTACGTCGGTCATTAGTCGAATATAATTTAACAAAACGGGAAAATAGGTCGATAATTACAAGAATATATTTGTTCCCATTGTCTGTCATTGTTAATGGACCGTAGAAGTCCATGCTGACCGTTTGAAAACATCGTGTTCCAATTGGAGCATTTAGAATTTTAATCGGCATCGGTATTCGTGATTTTAGAATCTTACAGATGTCACAAGATTCAACAATTTTGCGTGTAATTGTCCGTTCGTACGGATGAAAATATTTTAATTTAAACTTAAACAAGGTATGATTCAAATCTGTATGGGACAAATTATGGATGAATAGAATTGTCTTGTGCAGCAGAGTATACGGCACCACAATAGTCAGAATGGTGCTGGGTCTGTTGTCAATTCTTCGTCTTTTATACAAAATGTCATTCATAATCAGAAATTCATTCATGTCAGTATTAGAAACTTTTGTTGCATTCTCTAGGGCATCCTTCATTTCAGAACAAAAGGCATCACTATCTTGTTCACGTTTAAATTCGTCTAACGACCAGTTGTCGTTAATACTTGAATGGTCTGTAGTCTTGTTAACTTTATCCAGTCTGCATAAGCTCGTTTTCTGTCTGCCATTAAAGTCACTGGGTTCACGTCTGGGGTCTGTCTGTTGTTCAGCAGTACTGTTGTTGTTTCTTCCGTCCTTACTTCCTGGCATTGTCTCCTCGAACTCTTCCCCAGTCACGGGCTTGTTACATTTGTTACCCGCGGCAGCGGCTTGCAGCCTGGTTACAACGGGAAAAGTCTCTACATCCGGGGTTAATTCAGAACACTCTAATAGTTCTCTTTCTGTTAAGGGGTTTTTGTCATGATTTAATCTACTTAATGCATCGGCGGCACTATTCGCTTTCCCAGAAAAATACTTTAATTTGGCATCAAAAGCTTGCACATAAATACTCCATCTAGCGAGCGTGTTGTCTTCAGGCAATTTCTATGAAAATAAAGGAACTAAAGGCTTATGATCGGTGTAAATGACCAGATCATAGCCTAAAACAAGATATTTAAAGTACTTCAACGCTTCAACTATAGCAAACATCTCCTTTTTAGTTGTTGAGTATCTTCGTTGGGTGGAATTCAACGTTTTAGAAAAAAATGCGACAGGTCTCATGTTTCGAACTTTATCAGTAGATGATTGGAGTAAAACAGCTCCTATGCCTACATTCGATGCATCACAAAACAGATGAAAATTTTGATCGAAGTTTGGGTGACTTAAGATGGTATGTTCACATAATTCATCCTTTAGTTTTTCAAAGGCGTTTTGACAATCTTTTGACCAATAGAATTCAACATTTTTCTTCAGAAGATTATAGAGCGGGCTTGCGATACTCGCAAAATTTTTTATGTATCTACGAAAGAAATTTACTAGACCTAGGAATTGTTGTAACTGTTTCACATTCTTAGGAATTTCTAAATTCTTTACTTTGTCAGTACCGGTGCTTCTGGTTCCCATTCCGCTAATGGAATGTCCTAGATATTCAATCTCGTCACGGAAAAATTCGCATTTTTCCGTTTTTATTGACAATCTAGCGTTTCTTAATAGTTCAAGTACAACTTTTATATCGGCAAGATGCTGTGCCTTTTCCTTAGAAAATATGAGCACGTCGTCCATAAAGACGAAAGATAGTTTTCCTAGAACAGGAGATAGCGTTTGCGTCATGACTGACTGGAAATATGCAGGTGAGGTTTTTAAACCAAAGGGTAAACGATTAAATTCATATTTTCTACTACCAACTGTAAATGCGGTTATTTCTTTACTCTCATCGGTCAGTGTAATATTATGATATCCCGACCTAAGATCTAATTTTGAGAAGTATTTTTGACCATTTAAACTATAGAGAATATCGTCCATGCGCGGCAGAGGGAACGATTCTTCATAAATTACCTCATTTACTTTGCGAAAGTCAACCACCGGACGTATAGTTCCATCTTTCTTATGAACTACAATTATCGGTGAATTAAAAGCTGAAATCGATGGTCTAATAATTCCGTCGTCTAACATTTTTTCGTTAACGACTTTCAAGTCTTCTATGTAACGATGGGCAATACGATAGGGAGGGACATTTACGACATCCACGTTAGGTTTCAAACGTATTTTGTATGGTTTAATCGCAGCAGCTGAGATCGATTCATTGTCTATAGTAATAACGTCTCTGAATTCATTCAACAAACTCAGCAATTCAGGCTTCATTTCGTCATCGTTACACTTGATATCATCATTATTTAATTTCCGCCTACCACGGGCTATTTCTTTGGAATCAGAAACGTACCCTTTGTCGACAACTCCTGTGATCCCGACAGACTTACTATTAGTGTCTTTCTTCTCGACATCTAAATGACTGTCCTGAACAACACTCGCTGCCTCCACAAAGGTACTCAATCCTCCCTTTAATTCTCCTTGTACATCTGACAAGTAAACTTCGGATTCAACATGATCCTTCTCCACTTTTTCTAAGGTACTTATAATTGCATTCTCTGGTAAAACAATTGCTCTGTCGGAGCTATTAATTAACAACAACGGAATCTTTCTCCTATTGTTAACTCTCACAATCGCTTCTGCGACACAAATGCCTTCTTTTAAAGTTGCTTTCTTTATTATGTATTCTCCATTTTTACACTTTCCAACATGTCCAACATGTTTCAAAATTACATTAGGAGCAATCTCCACTCGTCGAGTATGCACTCTTAACGGCCTTGGCCCTGTGTAGGAATTGGTAACCGCAACTACGCCTCGAACAGGCTGATTTTCTCTCTTACCATCCCTTTTTACTTCCTCGCCTGCTCTCTCAGCATGGCTCGTCCTGAGGTTGTCTCTTTTCTCTCTTAGCTTATTTAGGACTTTTTTCTTAGCTCTGGACGTGATCGTGTCTGCCATGAGACACTCAGTATTCTCTATTAAATACTCGAGACACTCTGTCTTTCTCTTTTTTCGTCGTTTTACCTCTGCAAAGGGGATTTTCTCGTCTTTGATAATTAAACATCCTTGTTTTAAGTCTAAAACGGCGTTCTTGTCTAATAAATCACGCCCAATAATGACGTCACAATTGTAAATACCATCTTTAATTATTAAAGCATTTGTCTTTAAACTTACACCGTTTTTTAACTTTAGGACAAGCTCCACCTCGCCCTCAACATTACTCTTAGCGTTAACGCCTTTTATAGTCAGAGAACTTGGCTTCACGTCATTACTTATCTCACTTATTCTGTGGTAGCTGATTAGGCACTTCTCTGATCCTGAATCAATCAATGCATTCCACAGGTCTGCATCTTTTCTAAGCACAATCATGGGCTTTTGACTTTTTCGTATTACAAATAATTCATTTTGTCCTGTGACTTCAACTTCTTCATCTTCTTCGTATTTACAAACGTTCGTCGTCACATGGCTTTCTGTCTCAGTGCCATGAGCGTTCAGATCATCACTTAATTCCGCCTCTCCCAGCGATTCATATCTATTTTCACACTTAATTAGTGGATCTATCATCTCAACATTTTTAACAAGGGAATCTTCAGACATGTTTAACACATCAACTCTCTCGACATTTTTAACGAGGGAATCTTCAGCACCAGAATTCTCCTCGGGTTCACAGGGATTTGTCGCCGTAGAGTCATACTTAGTTATTGTAGTTTCATTTTTACCATTGACGTTATTTCTATCGGAAATGAAATCGTCTCTGCTGTTTACGCTAAAAAATCATTGCCACTGTTAGTTTGGTAAGTTTCTACATGGCCTTTTTCTGACATACGAGTTTTATACTGTCCTCGCGCACGGACACGATCCGGTCTGCCTGGTCTGTTGAAATAGTCTCGTCTGGACCTACAGTCTCTTGCGTAGTGTCCTAACTTATTACAACGAAAACAAGCTACATCACGCAGTGAATGCTCGGTGGCTGTCTGAGATGAACCTGGTTTGTACCAATCAGTCGGTTTCCTAGCCACGGTGGGCACCGACACACTTTGTCCTTGACAGACACACACATGATTGTAACACTTCGAGCAACGCTTTGTTTCAGCTGTCTCCAATGCCTGGACTTCTAGAGTCCCCAATTCTCTATCTCCAACATAAGATTTGACATAAGGCCTAGCACGGAAAATTGGTCTTGGGTAGTTTGGTCTAGAGTAGGGCCTACGCGTCCTACCTCTACCTTGAAATCCGCCTCTTGTCATTGTATGCACTTCGGCCTCATCACAGGCAGCTTCAAAGTTTGATTCGGACGAATGATCATCCTCAGCACAATAGATTTCCATAGATCTCTCAGATCGAGTCGCTAATATTTGCTTATCCTCGGGAAAATTCCTAATGACAGTTACGAGTCTCTGAAGGAGCTCTTCCGACGAGTTAAAGGGTTTGTTAAATAGTTTTTTGGAAAAATCTTCTGTTACTAGGGGGTTGATGTTAACCATAGCTAATGCAACAATTAAAGTATTCTCGACATACTTATCGAGGGCAACAGGATCGGGACAATTTACTACATAGGGGTGGGCTCTGTTCGAACACTCCGGGCTGGTCATTATTCTGTGGGTTAGCTTACGGATTTTGGACAATATAGCGACGAACTGGCTAGCCAATGCATCGTTTCTTTTCAGGCGTACGTTATTTAGATCACAGGCGACCGCGTGCAAAGATCTTTCACCTTTTGATACGTAGATATTTTCTAACAGGTGCACGACTTCTTCGAAACTTAACTCATAACCTTCACTAATTATGGAGGCTACGACCGTATTGAAGTCGCCTACCCGCTTGTCTGCCGTCCTCAGTAGTAAGTTTAATTTGGCTTCTTCTGAATTGTCTGAAAGCATGTTGAAATACGCTCTCACATTTTTTATATGCGTTTCTAGTGATTTGTTTTCTATGAAGTCCGGGTCATTTTTCCGTTTTCTACCTCTGTACTGCGGCAGATCCTGCCCAGCAATCACAACACTAGGTATTGGACCTACAATAGAAGTTGTCACCGTGGTAACGGTACTAGTTACAGGGCTAACTGTGGTAATGGCTGCGCTCGTAACAGGGGTAACAGTGGTGGTGGTCGCCATCGTGTTGGGTACCGAAATCGACTTCGCGGAAAAAATCGGAACTGAAACTCTTCCTACTCGAGTCACGTACGGGGTGGTTCTTATGTACTCGTATTCGTCAGAGTCACTGTCCGACATAAGCACAATAATAATCCTATATTCATAAACCTCCAATTTCCATTAAAAGAAAAATGTTCTACACACAGTAAAATTTCCTACATGCAAATGATAATATTCTACATACAATAAAATTTTCTACGTGCAAATGATAATATTCTACATACAATAAAATTTTAACTCACATTTTCAGTGGACTTAAACCAGGCTAATCCAGCACACAAATCAAAAAGTCAAAGCTCGTGAAGGTCGGCAGCAACTGAACAGAGCAAGCCGCTCCAGCTTGCTCTTATGTGCCAGAGAACAATGGCCCGAGAACAATAGCAACAACTTCCTTCAATTGTTCTGGAGAACAATGGACTACCTCTCCACACAACGTTTCCGCGTACACGCTCTCTCTCCCACTACCGGGAATCAGCTTGCTTACTGCGCTTTCGCAATGCCTACGCTGCTCGCTCTCCCGCTACCAGGAATCAGCTTGCTCTTGCAATGCCTACTGCTTACTTCTTACTGCTTACTGCTTACTGCTTAACTTCCTACTCATTAATTTTATAATGATGATGTATAATCATTAATTTGAGCGCATGCTTATTTTTAATTTGCAAGCAACATTATCGGCGTACACTTAACTTAATATTTTGGCGATGCGTAGCTCTCGTAGATCTTCTCGTTGCAGATGACGGTGCGTAGATGCGTAGATCTCGTCGACAGATCAGGTTGTTGATCTGGACCCCTCACTTCATCTTCTCATTTGAGTAGACTGCGTAGCGTGTGAATTTTCGATTTTTTTCTCCCTCGAAGTGTTTCTTTCTCGAAGAGTTTCTTGGAAAGAACTTCGATTTTCTGCGCTGACGTCTTTCTTCCCTTTCTCGATGCTCTGAAGTAATGTGATAACTATGCGACGTTACTCCAAACAGGGTGACACTCCTCACATTTAAAATCACGGACCAGCAGAACTGAAGATCAATTCTTGATATCTTTCTTCTTCAATGGGGCAATGTGGCAATGTGGCAATCTTTAATGTGGCATCCCCATACACGGGCCACCAGAAATGTTCCGGCCTTTTCAGTATCAGGTCGAAACTAACGCGAATGAGGTTCGGGAGTGAATCAGATGCAGTAACGTGGTTATCCTTTATTGTTACTTCAGAATTGACACAGGCTTCGTAATTGGTAGAGAATCTTTAGATCGGAAGGTAATCTCGTTACTTCTATAGCGCATCAGTGATCTCTAGAGATGCTTTCTCGACAGCCAAGCTCCGCTACTGAACAGCGACGCTCCTCAAATGTAAATGCGACCTCTACGGCAGACCACCGCTAATGAACGACGATGTCTCTCGCTGATCCTATTTATATGCCTGGCGGGCGCACAACGCCACTCACACACACCCCACACTCCACCACTCACCATGCGCTGCACCACGCCACTCACACTCCCCACACTCCACCACTCATCATGCGCTGCACCCCGCCACTCACACACGCCACACTCCATCACTCATACACGCCACACTCCACCACTCACACACGCCACACTCCACCACTCACCACGCACTGCAGTCCACCACTCACCATGCGCTGCACCACGCCACTCACACTCCCCACACTCCACCACTCACCATGCGCTGCACCACGCCACTCACACACACCCCACACTCCACCACTCACCACGCGCTGCACCCCACCACTCACACACACCCCACATTGTACCACTCACCATGCGCTGCACCACGCCACTCACACTCCCAACACTCCACCACCCACCATGCGCTGCACCACGCCACTCACACACTCCCCACACTCCACCACTCACCATGCGCTGCACCACGCCACTCACACTCCCAACAATCCACCACTCACCATGCGCTGCACCCCACCACTCACCACGCGCTGCACCTCGAGGACGTAGTTGAGGAGCGACACGACCTGAGCGGCAGTGACAGGCGCGACTTCCAGGCCCAGCCACCGCTCCGTCACCTCCCGCTCCAGCGCGTCAATGCGGCGCTCCACGGCCCTGGGCACGCAGGACTCGTGTTAGCTCACCCTGTGTCCGGCACACGCGCTGCTCTTGTTATTGCATCGTTTATTGTGGTAGACTGAAGGTTAGGTTAGATGTTAGTTTAAGAGCCCTAACCGCTAATAAAAGCGTTCCCAAGAGAGGAAAGAGGAAAGCACCATTTAGTATGGAGATAAAGGAATGCGGAATCTATACTGAAGGGGCATAGAAATTATAAGTTGAGAAAAAAGTTTTTGGAACAGTAGTTCTATCTCCCTGAGGGTAGTCAACTAAAGCAATGTAAAATAGCGTACACTTTTTCGAATGTATTCATTTCTAATGTTAGTATTAAAGAAAATATCTATTGAAAATGATATATTTTAGTATCCTCTAGTGTTATTGAATAGAAAAATATTGATATTAACTTTAGATGAATTGAGGTTAGATCTGTTTAAGCTTGGTGAAGTTAGCAGCGGACTCGAAGAAAGCTGAACGACCAAAGAATGCTTCGTTTAAAACAATGCAATAATGCACGTAGGTATAAAAACTTTTCCAAGGCTCTAATTTTTCTATCTGTGTATTTAACTAAAAATTAACGTTTTTCAGACACTCGTGTGAACGATCTTACTAAAAATTAGTAAGATAAAAATTTGAAACTAAAAGATTTGATTTGATGTTAGTTTAAGCCAGCCTAACTGCAGCATAGGCATTCCAAAGAGAGGAAGGATATAGGCACCATCAAGTATTGAGTAAAGAAAACTTAGAATTGTTGTATAGTGACGCTCTTGGGATATTTATGGAGGTTCCGGCTGCGGAGATTTATGAGTCTCGCTCGCTCGGAGTTTCCGGCGGAACCGCCGATGCGCGCTTGGTATTTACAAGCGCCGGATAGGTCGGAAGCGCGCCTACTGCCGGGCGGAAGTTCATTGTTCGAACTAGACTTAAGAGCAAGCTGTGTGAACTTGAGATGAGTACAATACCAGTAGTCCTGCTGTTCGTTTTGCTGTCCTCTTGCCTAGTTTACGGCTAGGCTAACCGATCTACTAGTGCTGTCCAGTAAACCTTATATCTTGCTGAAATTCCAAGATATTACAAGAATATATGCACAAAATGCATTGAAATTGTAAATTGTGAAAGAAGTTTATGAGACAAAATAAAAGTTGGAAAAATTATGTGGTGAAAAGTGGGACAGCTGTGAACCGAAAAAAAGATGGTTCGTTAACAGTACAAAAACTATTCTATTTTAACAAAAGGAAGGCCTACCAAACCTTTTGCTCAAGACCTCGCATATTCCCCATGGGAGCTCCAATTCCCGTAGCTCCAACAGTCTTATCCCCCTGAAGGGGTGTGTTTACCCAATAACTTGATGGTACACGGCGCGCTTGTGCAGCGTAAGCTGGTCTGTCAGCCACGTTCGAGCTGCTGATAAATTCAAGTCCAGTACACCGAGCTGACAGGATCGCGGTAACTCCTGACACTTGGTCAGCAATGCCTCCACCGCACCGAGCTGTCGAGCCAAGTCAGTTTCTCCCGACTCTGGGGATAGAATTCGAAAATTCAGTCGCAATTAATTCCTTATAAATTCCTGTGCTAAGCCGTAATGAGAGAAGTATGGTTAACACACTGACTGCGGCGTCAATGAGGGATTTTCATAATTCTGCTGACAAACTGGTGGAAACAAAGCCAAATTTCAAAATCGCTAAATCTAAGCCAAATGAAATCACCATATGTTTAATGTCTGTGATAGCCAACACTGAATAATAGAATTGACTTTATTTGACTTGAATACTGAACTTCAGTTACACTACCCCGCAGTCAACATGTTAATCTCCAACCGTGACGTGTTTAGATAATAAAACAAATGTTATACTTCTGTCATACACCTTAAAAGACATGACCAGGTCACTCTCTACACTTTCGAGAAATTTCGAGGTATTATTTCATTTAGGAAGAACTTAAAAATTGAAATTTCTATTGCGTGAATAATGGAAACTAATTTTCACCCAATATATTTGAACTATTTGAGCTTATGACAAGATACATTCACATGCCATTTTCCAAAGTACAAATTTTACGGCGGTGAAGATAACTCACCAACACTTCCTTCAGCTTCTCCGCTTTCCACTGCTTTGGGTTCCTTTTCTTTATCTCCAGAGCTCTGGTCGGAATTTGAGTCCAAGAAAAAGGCCTCTTCCGTTAACTCTTCTTGCTGCACAGCCAAGATGCTCTCCAGCAGCTCCTGCAGCAGAGAGAGCTTCTCTTGGGCCAAATCCCAGCTGGTCTCCAGACTGTTCCTGATAGTGGACACCATCTGCGGCAGCCTGTGGTCTGAGTCCAGCATCTGATGCAAAGTGCTGTTCTCATCGTCCGTTGAAGAGGGCGACAAGCGGCTGGATGAAAAATGCATCTCTTTAACGGAAATATCTATTAACGGGTCTTACATATGGTTTTTCAGCTTTTTAACCTAAGAAAAGGGAGTGAGTGGAGAACAATCTTAGTGAGTAGACGAGTTCCTACTCTTGCCTCTTCTACACGTCGCGTCCAATTGCTATTACCCTCAAGGAGCCTGCGGTCTGGTAAAGTAACCGCGAGTACCGAATAGGGATCGATTCAGGGTTTTCGTGGTTCAAAGTCTGATGGCAAACCACCCGCGCCACGATGTAGACTACAAGCAGCAGTGTAGGCAAGGGTGAAACTTGTCCCAACCACGTAAACAGGTATAGAATGAATGGACATGTGCATCCAAGAACGTTTGCTGATTAACACAAGCCAAGGCCGTCCTGCAGCCCAAGGCTTGTGGAAAAATACTTCCGACTAGAACTGAAAACTGTGGGGAATTAAATATTTGGGAAGCTCAAAAATCTAATTTATTCTAAAGTTTTCAAAACCAAGAAAATTATGTATTTCTATTGTAATTTGAATTTTAGTAACGTCAGGCAACAAAGCAAAGAATTTCACTGATAATTATAATTACGAAAAATTATTTCCATGTAAAAAAATGCTGAAAATTCTCCGACTATGTTCAGATTTATTTCTGAATAAATTTAAAACGTTACGATAGGACAAGTTTCACGCTTGGTGGTAAGTAGAATGAAAAAATTATTACTTCTATATATCAATCACAGAGTCACAATTAACAATATTTCAAATTACTCAATGGTAACCTTTAATTTCAACAGACAATTGAATCAGCACGATATAAATTTATCAATTTGCGCTTATTTAGTAAAAAAGGCAAAATGAAAGCAGATCTACAGCAGGAAAATAGCACTCAGGATTTATAAAAATGTAAACTATCACGTTGTAAATGTTATGGAACAAAAGTAGCTGAACACAAATCATTCTAAAAAGCAAAAAATAGCTAAATTTTCAATTCAAAAATTGCTAAATTTAAGAATTACTTCGGTCAAATGGTACGACTGTACTTTCAAGTGCTATCGTATAAGAAGATTGAAAAACCATTTCGAAAGCCTCTTACCTTTGCCCTTTTGTGAAGTGATGCTGCAAAGGAGGAGTGGCAAGCAAGGTACTCTTGCAGATCTCCAGGACCTGCTCGACGCCTCCTAAGATTTTGTCGAGATCAGGAGAAGCGACAACCGTAGGGACACCTTCCTCACACTCCTCGTCTTCGTGAGCTGCTTCTTCTTGGGGAGAAGAGTCTTCGTAATCCTGAAGACATGAACGACCCAAGTCACTTGTTTAGCGCTTGGTATCTATGTTACACACAATGACTTATATTCTTACTGCATGGAGCTGTAATACACAACTTTGCAAAACAAGCTCAAAATTTTTCGTACATGATGGAGCCTGAAAAAAAACATACTACTGTCCTATTTTTCAGAACGTTTGACCGTGTTCGCAAACTTTTCTCTCCTTTCAGAACCTTCCTTCTGAACTTACTGGTTTTTTTGTACGGGGAATCTTGTTTGACACTACACTTCGTGCATAGATTCTACGCTCCCTCAACTCCATTCCGTACGTTGCCTTCATTCTTTCACTTTTTGGAACGCTTTCGTGTCCCAAATTTACTTATGTAATCTAAAAATAAAATAATATTTTGTTCAAATCTTATTCTGCTGTGTTCCGTTCGAAGTAGTAAAATCAGTAAAACATACAAGAGTTAAATCATCCACACCATCAAAATGATGAGCAAGTCGCCAACCTTCAATCCAAAAATGCAAGCAACGTACGCCATTTTTTGGTCTAGAACCCGACAGTTTTCAGAATGGTTCCTAGAAACGGACTTAAAACAAAAAACATGGGCTTCTGAACGGTCAAAATATATTTTACATAAATTCGGCATTGTCTCTTGCAACAAAATTTAGAAACAGAGTAATAGAGCAACAAAAGTGTGTCATATCTTAGAACACTTTTCTACTCTTTCTAATTTACGTCCTATAAATCAACAACTGGAGGAACAAACCACTACATTACTTGACTGAGCCATTGCTAATAATTCTATCAGGATTACCCTCAGGTGACGTCATAATGTGGTTCCTTCTCCTAACACACTGTCACACTTCTCGGGAGTCAGCACTCGTCTAAAAACCAGGCCTAATTGAGGCTTTCCACCAAAAATTGAGTAGCCGCAATTGTCGCTTCACTCCTTACTTCTCAGTGCATGCTCCTGTCCTCGCCAGCATAAAATCCCCCTTTTACACGGTACTGTTCATTCATCCTCCAGTGAATCAAATCCTGATGTATATATAATTTAAGCTTAAACTTTCCTGATCGTCCGTCAGTGGCGGTAAAGAGAAGGCGCCTGCACTTTCAGACGCAGCTTCATCTGTTATAGTCTTTGGTCGCTTCTTCACAATCTTCACTTTCACACAAAATATGCTGGGAGCCGCGCAGTCCTTCTGTTGACGGAGAGTTTTTTTGAAAATAAAACTTCTTTGAAATGTAATTTTTAGCTTTCTAGCTGGAGTTTCAGGAAACAAACTTTCAAGCTACCCTGCTGGAGCCCAGCCCATGATTGTGCTGTACAACCGCAGGTTCTGCAATCGCCTATATGTTCTACAACAACCAGGAACAAGCGTCTTCCAAAAATATAGCAACATAACTTGAAACTCAACTTCTTCAATTCCCACCTTATCACCAGTTTCAGACGAATATGAAATTTCCCGAGACAGAAGAATACAAAGAAATAAAAGTACTTTGGGAAAAAAGACTCAATCTATTCAAGTAGAGCAGTCATACTGTTCAGCGATACGCGTAACTGAGTTAAATTCGCTCAAATATTTGTTCGGCCTCGCACAAGGGGCAAACCAAAACATTTCGATGCTTATAGTCAAGACTGAATAAAGCCGCTGTTTTGCTCGAGCGTAAATACAGTTTTAATAATTGTGTAGTAAAATTACCGGTATTGCTTACGAGACTGTTGAAAATTTGAACTCCAACTCAAATTTGGTGCTCAGTTTTCATTCCCGGGAATACAAATCTAAAAATTTATCAAAATGAAAAGCACGGCGAAAATCCCTGTACGTATAGTTATTTTATTAATACAATTAGTGAAGTCTAAATGAATAAAATAAAATTGAACGTTTCGAACTCATCAGTTCATTTGCAACGAAAATATTCTACGACACAACAAATATGAATAAATTAACAGGTTGACTACGATTCCGTGGGTCGTAACTTTGATTTGGGTAATTTGTAAAAAAAACAGACTGGTACAATCGACTTACCTGTTCGAATAAGTTTCCATCCTTTGTAAGAAATGTACAAGATATAAGTGATCAATAATATTTTCATCGTATGATGAAATTCCTCCAAAAATAGGTCGCGAAATGGTTTGAAATGTTATACATTTACGTTGGTGCTGATATGAACAATTTACCTAATGGTACACATTTGTCCCACTCCGTAGTCAACGTGTTAAACATTTATTCTCTAATCATTAACACCATTTCTGGCAGGCCCAGTACCGCCTATCACAAATAGAATTGCCCACCTATTTTTTAACGCAGGCAAGCTAAGAAAAAATTCATATACGAGTAGATACACTTATAGTTATTAAGGCCAGTAAGGTAACCGAGGCCTCCAAAAGTAGACCACGAGGGTAATTTTGACTAATAATATAATAAATAAATACTTTAAATAATACCTATATTCACGTCAGTACCGTGTCCCTGAGGCTGAAGGCATCGCTGAGGTGCGCGGCGGTGTTGTGCAGCAGCGACAGCAGCGTGTTGCACACCATCTGGTCCGCCACGCTCACCGTCCTGGGGGCAAGTCATCTGATAATTTACGGCCTTACAGTGCAAAAACCGGCAGGGAAATTTCAATTGTCGATTTGGTTATTCTACGGGTGGTTTTACTGAATAAAATACCCGAGTTTAGGGATTATTTTAATAATATCTGAGCACTCAGCGTTTGACAACACTGAAGAGATACTATTTCGAAGTAATACACAGAACGCTTCGAATGTGCGTAGCGTCTGACATCATGAAATAAAATTGAATTCCCCAGCTGTTCATTGATATTATTTCTCAGTGCTTGAAAAAACTTTTATTTGAATCGAAATCAAGTCAAGCAACTGGAAGCTCCCCGTAAATAAAAGCAAAATCCCAGTCGTGTTTTAGAAGGTTATAATTTGTAAGAAAAGAATTCCTGCGTTAACATTTAGTAACATGTTCTTATTTCTGACGCTTCAGGAACCTACGATGTTATCAAAAGATCGTGGAGTCTACTGGCCTCATGAGGTTGGAGTGCGCCGGAGCAGTCGAGAGAGGGGAGCGGGATAGGCTACGGGACGTGGTGCGGAGTGGGTTGTCTGCCCCGCTGTCGGATAAGCTGCTGCCTGTGGTGAAGACAGGCTTACAGCTAACACGTCAGAAAATTCCAAAAAAAATAATAATCATTACTTGAAACATCTATTCTCTACCCACCTAATTCCCAATTTCGAAAATATTCGAAAATTTTGTGAGAAAAAAATACGACCAAAAAAAGAGCCTGGGGAAAAAGGAACTCCCTATTTATTCTATATCTAAAAAGGGGCGGTAACTGCAATCGCAGCACAATCAACGAACGCGTTTTGTAAGATAATTTCCTACATTATTATGATACGAGTTGAATTCATGTTAATTACGCTACTCTAGACGAATGTATCTGAATCGAGAAAGATTGACAGAATTTTGAAATCCTCGCATCTTCAGTTGCTGCATCGAGGTCTTAGTCTCCGTATTTACATCATAAAATAGCTCCCAGCATTACATTTACTGGACTTTGTTTAAATTCATCCTTCTTAACAGTGGCCTCAATTAAGACTTCTGAATACAAAATAACTTCATGAGCACTTTAATGTGAACATTGTACCGTTAAAAAAAAGTAACGTGTAAGCTCAATTGAAATGTGAGTTCTCTTTGTAACATCTTCTACCCAATTTCCGCATTTTAATAGTAAAAAATGGAAGTTGACATACTTTGGTAAAATTACCTCAGATGCCAGACCGGGATAAAACCAAGGTTTTGCTTGTCTAACGTGTGATGCGTAACTCTCGTTTCACGGAGAAGCTATGAGAGTGAGCATGGATGGTTCAAAATGCTGAAGCCCAAATTTCAAGTCAGAAAGCGACTTTCTCAGTTTTATTTACGGCGTAACTACTGACAAAGTTGCGGTAATTGAGATCCAGCACGAAAGTAGGTAACGCTGCTCAACAGTCTGCCAATCACTGCATATATAGTGTCATGCTGTGGTTGGCTGCCATGCACTACACACGCTCGTAAAATTATAAATTTAAAAAGTAGATATTTCATTGGGCTGACATTCTTTTACTGAAAAAATTATTCCCATAATTTATTTTAAAAACCGCTCTCAATTGGCCCACAAAAGTTTTTTTTTGCAAAACTCAAATCATTATACTAAAAAATAGTTTAAAAAACATGTACTATGGACAATTGTTTTCTAATTATATTCTAATTGAAGTCACAATAAATTTTTTCTTTAGCAAATCGTCAAATAGAATCTCAATTTGGAAGGCCGATAAAATGAAATCGTTTTTGATACTGTAATTAAAATTCTCTCTCGTTTGTTAAAATGAAAATGTGACTTTTAAACAAAAGTATCTAGTACACTACCTGAAGGTTTCACTTTTTGGAAACTGATGACAATCGCGTAAACGTAGTCATGGGAAAAATTATTGGAAGCATTTGCCGCGTATTTTTACATCATACCAAGCTGGAGGCGGCAGTTTCGAATCAAAATATGAACAAGAAACAATTTAGATGGTAAGATATAGATTATAATATCAGTGTTGAAAATTTGAATTTCACAACATTATCTTATCAAATATTACCATAGCTCATGTATGGTCCAAAATATAACCATCAAGAAGGTGAAGGTCGCATACAATAAACGCTGTAATTTACGAATGCAAGTGGCCTACGTCCATTTTTCCAAAACTGTACCTTGAGTTATCGGATAGTGTTTGGTAAGTTTCCCCCTCAAGGGCTTTGGCATTGCTTTTTAACGAATAGAATGATGTTTGGTCTGTTTTAATCCGATTTTAAAACACTTTAAATTCTAAACGATCAATTACATATATTACGTTTTTTGAACAACAAAACTTTTTCTCGAGGTAATTCCGTCGCTGATACGTAAATATTCGTCCTGTCATTTTCAAAGGTTAAAGTTTGTGTCTACTGAGCTTTCGGTGTTAGTACCGAGGTCTGCGTCAGTGAGCAGCGCAGTCGACAGCACTTGGAGCAGCAAAGATCGCCAGCCCAGGAAACGCTTCCGTAAGACGTCCGCTTCTGCTTGTACGGACGCGAGCCACACATCCACGTCATCTACGGGCGTCGCGGTTCCTGCGATGTCCATCTACGTACGAGAAAAATGTCTCGGTATCTGGCGCACACATCGGCGGCTTGCAAGTAAGCCGACCCATTATACAATACCTTTCATGAGCCTTCAACATATTTTTGATTAGCTGGCTCCATGTTTCATGGGTCTAAGATAAATTTAAGCCCACGTTTTAATTCGAGTAAATATATTCTCTGCGAATCCCTCAGTTGGAGAAAATTTTATCTCCACAGGATGATGTCAGAAGAAATTTAAATCCTTCAATGTGAAGAACTAACTAAAGCAACCAATAGCTCCACGCAGCTTCGGCAGATAAAAGACTGCAGATTAACATTCATAGGAGAACAGGGTGTCCCAGAAAATATTTCACATAAAATCCAAAAAACTTCATCATTAAGAATAGAATAAAGCACGAAGTAAAAATGTTGACTAGATTTGTTTTTTACCTAAAAAATATATACCTAATATTTGAATACTTTCGGTTGACATTTACTGGCATTTCTCGGGACATTCAGTTGGTACAGATCTCAAGCAGGCAATGAAACAATTTTGAAGACAAAAAAAGCCTTTTCTGTATCACACGCACCCGTTTCTAAACTAGATACGCAATTAAGCATCCATGAGCTATGATAAATTATTGAAAGGAATCATTAATAATCTTTTTACCTTTTCGATTGCAACGGTTACTTGGTAATTGTTCGTTAGTCTTAAAAACCAAAGGCTTCCATTTGTGTGAGTTGCAAGTTTTATGGTTTACTTTTTTAGACGTAATTCCTAATACTCCGTTGAGCAAACACTCACGCATTTTCATACCTTGAATTGCGCACTTGTTTCTATCAAGCTCTACATATATCGGAAATACTATCAACGCAAATTAAGCCTGAAACCCTAATGATCAGCCTGAAATCATGGTAAGACCCAAATGGTCTCAAACTAAATGCAAGTAAAACCCAATACATTATTTTTGGGTCCAAAGATGCAATAAAAAAAATTCCAAATCTTATCTTTACGGTTGGGAATAATGCAATTTAACCGTCAGAAAAAGTAACAAAAATAGGCATTTGGTTCGCTAGGAACATATCCTTCAAGTCCCATGTTGACAAAACTTGCAACAAAATTTACGGAACTTTAATGTTTTTCATCGGATAAAAAGTATGCTCGACGAAAAATTTAGATTATTGGTCATTTAATCTTTAGTTTTATCACGTGTGGACTATTGTAGCCTAGTATTGGGAGATATATCTCAATATCTTCAAAAAGAGTTACAAAAATACACTAATTTCACAGCCAAAGGGGTTCGCAAAAGTAAATTCAAAAAGCGTGATCACGTGACACCTCTCCTAAATAAGTTCGGCTGGACTCCTATTCCGGAAAGTTTTCTCGTGCACAAAGCCCATTACGTATTCTCTCCTCAATCTCTTGCTCAGAGCAATGCTGGAATAGTGTAATTTCATCACCCCACCGTCACTAACCTAAAGCCGAATAGGAGACCTAATGTCTTAATCAACTACTGTTCATCTGACATTGGGCACAAAGCTCTGTCAATATCAGGCACCTTACTGTGGAACCAACTTCCTCAGAGTATCAAAACCTCATAAACATTAAGAGAATTCAAAACCAAAATAGCTCGTTATCTTGCGCCTACACAATAATTGTAAACTGCAGTACGTACTGGAAAAGTAGTGAAAAATTGCTATCGTTAATTATTATAAATTATATATATTATATAATTATATTATAAAATTTCATCATTTTATTATGCACCCCATTTTTGTAGCATGCGTATGCAATGTGATTGCTTGTATGCGAATATCTACGAACATGTATGTAAATATGCAGTTCGTATATACAGGGTGTTTCAGAACAAGAAGTACAAAATTACACATCAAGTAGAAAATAACAAAATAAACACTTTTCTTCTATGAAATTTTCTTGTTATTCTCCTGTGGCAATTTGTCGTTTCTTGTGCTTGCGGGTATATTATGACACTATTTTAGGTAGTTTAACTTTTCGGATTGTCCCAGCTATGTGGCAAATGTTAAGGTTAGCATTGTACAGCCATTCTTCTCATGTTTTTGACTCCGGTGAACTCTTTTGTGTCAGTATTATTAGCGCATTAAATATCATGAATATATGTTGTGGTAAAATATTGTATTCTCTCCGAGCTCGCTATTTAGCGTACTAGTTGATGCGTAAGAATGGAAAAATTTTCCCGAATGTCGACCTCATGGTCTTAGACGTAACAAATTTAAATCTGCCCATTTTTACTTTCAACGTTAATCCCTCATATCAGTTGTTCCAACGTTTGTATGCTCATATTTCAATATAAGTGTCCGTGCACTAACGAGAGTGTTTTCATCTATGCATCACTAGGGTTATATTTTCTTAGTTACTTGTTTTTATATGCATTGTCAAAATCAGATTAACGCAACGAAGGGTACGCATGTTTTCGGGCCATTCAAGCAATCATTTTTAATTTCGACAATTGACATGGGTATTATGATACCCATGTGTGTATATCAACTAAGGATCTTAATTTTAAGTAATTTTTAAAACCAATGCTGTACATTTCATGCACAGCATAACTTTATTGAAAATAAACTTTCTTTTTCAATTAACTAGCTATAGGATACATTTTCATGTTTTTTTCTCTCCGTGTTTGTACAAGCATTGAACTGGACCGTCATGACACCTTTGTATCTTTATCAATTGAAGACATTTACGTAATGTCATTGTAAAAAATAATGTTACTTTCTCTCATGAGTTAACCTTATGGGACATTAATGTTTTCTTCTCTCATTCATGTCATAAAATGTTTTTGTCAGCCTTGTGTGGTGCAATTTAGCATTTCATTTTTTACGCTCTTGACAACTCTCTCAAGGTTAATTTCACGTATAACTCCAGTCATGTTGTACATGTCTTGGTTGCCGTTGAAGAACAATCCTTTTCATGTTTCTGACTCAGGTAGACTCTTTTGTGCCACTATTAATACCACGGAAATATCATTAATTTTTGGCGTGATAAAGATTTTCTCCAAATCCATCGATTGGCAAACTAGTTGATACGTAGGAGTGAGAATATAGTTCTGAATGACAACCTCGTTGCTTTAGATGCAGAATTATTTTAATTCACCCGTTTTACTTTCAAAAATCATTCCTTTTACACACGCTTCTAATCAATATTTAATCTCCTGCCCCATCTTCGAAGTAATTAGAAAGCTCGAGCTCGCGCGGTGCTAGCATAAATTTACCACTTATTTGGACGAATTCTGAAATCACATAATATTAAAATATTGAGTAGCATCCGCCTTCACATATCCGTTTCCGCAAGCAAGTCTCCTAAGAAAGTATTTTCTCGCGTATCAATTTTAAGGAATATTTCCTGGTAAACATTTTTCACGAACTAGCACTAATTATACCAGTTTACTCATCATATCCCAGTCATCAACTGTGGTTACTTTTATCAGGTACAGAAGCAAAAACATTCTTTCGAAACGAATTCATTGATCCCTGCTTCTCTTAAATGCATGTTACATCTTTTTCCAAAGTATAAATTTCACAAAATTTCATGGGATAATCGTTCAAATCAGTACTATAAAATGTTCAATCTGCACCCCTTAGCTTCTCTATTCATGTTTTTGTTCATCGTTTGAGCATTTTGCTCATTCCAGACAGTTTTAATAAATGCGACAAATCCAGTTTCTAATTAACATTTAAAGCAACTACATAGTTTGTATAACTGCATCCATAATGAGTTTTGCGGGCCCGACTTTCTGGGACCCAATTTATTTTAAAATTTAGTTTCCGTATTTCAGCCGACTTACGGTAATGAGAGCTTTTGAGGATAGTTGGTGCGCAAGGTGGGCAACCCACTGTAGGCTGTCTCTGGGCTCGGAGGCGGTGATCAGCAGTGACGTCATCACGCGCATGCGCCCCACGCTCACTTTGCGCGCGCGCACGCCTGCCCTCCACACACACAGCCACTTCTGAAGGCGGTAGTGCCGGAAAAATTTTATCTGCTCGAAAAAAGGTAAAACTTAGGACGAATCAAGTATGATGACATCTAAGTATGGACGACACCATATGGAAATAAGAAATCAAATATTGAAAAGGCGAACACAGATTATCAGGCTTTGTGTACAAAATGTTGAGTCTCTTCAACCTTATTGTAAATGATTACAGGAAATTAATTTTTTTTAATCAGTTGTATTTGAGAACACAATTCATGACAGCGTGTTTAATAGCTGTAAACTAAATCTAAAATAAATTAATTTCCTAATTTTGTCTATACGGAGCGAGAATAAAGGGTGAGACTTCAGACAAAAATACCCAAGTTCAAGTCAAGCTCCTGCAACTGATGTGTATTCGTAGAGGCGTCGCAGCTTCTCTGGTTATTATGGTCGACGGACAGAAAAGGATTCAGGGAAGACCCTGCTACTTATTGAGCATGCACTTCACTCAATCCCCTAAGGCAAGCACTGAAGAACGTATTTTATAGCGTGATCTAAATAACAAAGCCGTCAATAAAGAAGGATGTTTCTTCTAACTCCGTTATGTTGAAGAGGGTAATATTTAAATACTGCTTACTAAACTTTGTCGCCATTTTTCTCACGTATTTTCTGAAAAAATGTTACAGAAAAATTATGTACGAAGTATAGTACATTTTTTCCCGATATTGATTTTTTCACTGCACCGTCCCTAGAATTATATTAAATTAATTTAAATTAAATATTCTGTTCAAATTCAAAGAAAATACCTCTTTGTTGACATAAGTACCATTGAAAAACAAGTACACACTTATAATCATGTCATGATCTTCATCATCATCATGAACTTCAATGTAATGGTTACAAATGACGAAACATTTTCAAATTGCTCACACTACTGAACGCGTGCTGCTTGCCCAGCAACTAGTTTTTTATCTATTTTTCGTTTTAACGTGAGATAATATCTTATCAGCACAAGCATCATGCATGGCATATGTCGTTGAACAATCCAAATAATGAATCAATTTTAACATTAATTGTTTTAGCACTTGAGCGATGAAACAAAATTGAGTTGTGCTCGTCGTTCATCACTGTTGGCCTGTGAGCAAGTAGTTTTTCAAGTTTTATTCATAAAAAATGTCTAGATTCCCTCAACAACTTAATTAATCTTGCTTATGCATGTTGAGTTAGCTATAGGATTAAATCGGATACAAAGTTTAATATACGAGCAATCTGCAATTTCGCTCTAGGCTCTCTATCGTGGCTTACGTAGTTATTCGGGAATAGACTTACTTCCATTTACCAAGCGCTTCAATAAAATGATACTAGCATATAGCGTGATCACTCAGCTTTATTTCTCACAGTTTTATATAAAGAAATAGTTTCAAAATATTGAGGAATAGCGAGGTGTCTGGAAAGATAAAGAATTAAGTTAAGTAAATCGGCAATACACACAGAAAACAAATATGCACATGTCAGCAATAATTAGATTTCAGTATGAACAAATAAAATGTACCTAGATATGAACAAGAAAGAACATTGAGCAAAGAAATACACGCTGATTAGTTATCGCACTTCGGCGCCAATAGGATCGGCCCAGCTTTGTTGCCCTGGATTCCCCCGCTGGGTTCCCAATTCTTCGACCTAGCTTTGCTGCGCTGGGTTCCCAATTCTTCGACCTAGCTTTGTTGCGCTGGGTTCCCAATTCTTCGACCTAGCTTTACTGCGCTGGGTTCCCAATTCTTCGACCTAGCTATGTTGCCCTGGATTCCATATTCTTCGACCTAGCTTTGCTGCGCTGGGTTCCCAATTCTTCGACCTAGCTTTGCTGCGCTGGGTTCCCAATTCTTCGACCTAGCTTTGCTGCGCTGGGTTCCCAATTCTTCGACCTAGCTTTGCTGCGCTGGGTTCCCAATTCTTTGACCTAGCTTTGCTGCGCTGGGTTCCTAATTCTTCGACCTAGATTTGCTGCGCTGGGTTCCCAATTCTTCGACCTAGCTTTGCTGCGCTGGGTTCCCAATTCTTCGACCTAGCTTTGCTGCGCTGGGTTCCCAATTCTTCAACCTAGCTTTGCTGCGCTGGGTTCCCAATTCTTCGACCTAGCTTTGCTGCGCTGGGTTCCCAATTCTTCGACCTAGCTTTGCTGCGCTGGGTTCCCAATTCTTCGACCTAGATTTGCTGCGCTGGGTTCCCAATTCTTCGACCTAGCTTTGCTGCCCTGGATTCCCAATTCTTCAACCTATCTTTGCTCCGGTGGGTTCCCAATTCTTCAACCTAGCTTTGCCGCGCTGGGCTCCCAATTCTTCGAACTAGCTTTACTGCGCTGGGTTCCATATTCTTCGACCTAGCTTTGCTGCGCTGGGCTCCCAATTCTTCGACCTAGCGTTACTGCGCTGGGTTCCCAATTCTTTGACCTAGCTTTGCTGCCCTGGGTTCCCAATTCTTCGACCTAGCTTTGCTGCGCTGGGTTCCCAATTCTTCGACCTAGCTTTACTGCGCTGGGTTCCCAATTCTTCGACCTAGCTTTGCTGCGCTGGGTTCCCAATTCTTCGACCTAGCTTTGCTGCGCTGGGTTCCCAATTCTTCGACCTAGCTTTGCTGCGCTGGGTTCCCAATTCTTCGACCTAGCTTTGCTGCGATGGGTTCACAATTCTTCGACCTAGCTTTGCTGCGCTGGGTTCCCAATTCTTCGACCTAGCTTTGCTGCGCTGGGTTCCCAATTCTTCGACCTAGCTTTGCTGCGCTGGGTTCCTACGTTTTCGAACCAGCTTTTAATAAGCATAGATGGCACGAATATTTACCATTATATTTTATTTACAAAATTAAACTGCCATCGTTACCATAATTAAATGTAAAAATGATCTGTTAGTAAGTGTTTCATCATCTAAGTTTGAGAATACTTCACTTTAAAATGTGGATCCTAAGTTATAGATCATTAGAATAGCCCAAAATTGTTTTTCAATTGCCTTACATTCCTCCCCTGAAATAACGTTATATGTAAAGTTACGAGCCAGCGATGTATAAAAAATTCTTTCTAAAATTACCTGGAAGAAGGAAATTGAACAGAAATAGTCACCAGAGATCTATCGAAGAAAATACCCAAAGGTTTGGAAAATCAAGCAAAAAATTTGCTTTTGAAGTAGAATATCACTAATTATTGCTTTAGATAACGAGGCACTTACAAACGCTTAAAGCAAAAAAAAACAAATTGAGTGCTGGTTCAAATTCAGCGAATTATAACGGCTTTCAAAAGCTAAGATGAATAAAATGTGAAAAGTACAAGCCTGAAAATTTGCTTGTAGCTTCTAAAAGGAAAAATATAAACCAGGTGACCAAAAAACAGCCGCGCCCAACATTTTCCCCTACTTTATATATTATGCATTATTTTATTTCACTCCTCATTTGACATAGTAAAACTGTAGATAGCATCGTTATAGAAGTGCTCATCGAGTAGCTAAAACCTGTTTTGAGTGTATGTAGATCTCTAAATTTTCATTTACATTGAAGAGATGACCTTTGGGAAGAACCTGTCAGCATTTGGCAAAAGGCGTATAATTAGGTTTCATAGAAGGGGAAAATCCATTCCCAACATTCCTATAGAGATTGGTATACATTTCTTACTCATACAAAGAACACTAGCACACTGGGATCGAAATGACGAACTTTGTTTATCTCCTGGAATTAATCTAAGGCCTAAGGGAGAAAAATCAGAGTTTATCCATGCAAATTTATCTAGCGAGTTATACGAAAATTCAAAAACAATTTCTCAAATAACTGTGCGTCGAAGAGTTGAAAAAAATTAATTTAAGAAAATGCAACGTCACCAGGAAGCAATTAGCTTCAGCAGTTAGTGAAAAAAATATTTATTTGATCGAGAAAAAAAGGTTGGGACTGAAAGGATGGGAAGCATGTAATGGGGGTCTGATGACTTCAGAATCACCCTCTTTTGGACAGATTAGAGAATGGCGACAGCCACATGAAGCGATCAATTCTGTTTTGAATCGTCCCGACTATTCAGGCATCTGGAGTTAGTGTGATGCTCTAAAGCCATTTTTGATGCGGCACACCTGGACCTGCCACTTTTGGCCGCAACAAAATGAACTCCCGGGACTATTTGCGAGCACTTTCTGCCCATGAACATCTTCCATGGAGTTTCATATTCCAGATGGTAACGGGATGTTTCAGAGCAACAATGCTCGCATGCACAGGAATAGAAATGTTCGGCATTGAGGCATTGCAAATGAGTGAACAGTTGAGCTCATGGACTGGCCACCACAACCTCCAGATTTAAACCTCATTGAAAATTTATGAAAGAGCGTAAAAGATGCCAGTGTGACTCATCGCTCTTCCTTCGACGTCGACTTCATTAGGGGACAGAATACTTCAATTATGGCCTAAAAATGAGCTCCAGGATATTCAAATTTTCAAATTTTCAGATTTGCCTCCGAAAACGGTTAAAGAAAGAAGAGCCATAGACTACAGTCTGTCTGCAAAAGGAGCCATAGACTACGGTCTTTGAACAAGTCACTGCTGATCACAGTTTCCACAAAAGAACAACGTGCCCGTAAAAAAAAATCAAGCTACTTAATTTACTATTCAAAACAAACGGGACGCAAGCCTTCAGCCCAAGGCTGAAGATAATTGCTGCAAGTACACAATAAAGACTCACTATTGCCAGTACAAAAAAATTGTCAAACAATGATAATTTGAGAAACAACGCAGTCTACCATGAATGCTTCTTCTATGTTTTGAAGACAAAAAGACTTAGCCGTCGCTGGATGAATGCCACTGTAAAAGAGCAGTATCAGAGTAAATCATTAATAAATTAATTGTGAACAATAATGAGATTACAAATTTCATTTGCAAAATCATGTGACATTGCGAAGTCGTTTTTACGATGTAATTTACTCAGACTTTTACGAACGCAAAACAAAAGGTTCGACCTGCGCTTTAGCTGACCAATTTGTAAATATTTAGCGATCTTACATCTGATCGTCTGTTGGGTATTTCTTTATTCTGTATGTTTGCGAATGCATTGTTTGGCGTAGAAACACGGAGCTGTAGTTAAACGGGTCGACTTCATAACTAAAGCGTGATTTGGAAAATTCTGAAATTGCATCTCAGATGAAGAGAGTAGCGGACCAGAACAAACAAGAAATTGGACGTAGAGTTTGGGAAGTCCTTTTCGTACAGAAACAGTTAAAGAATAGAGATATTTAAGGGCTTATGTCTTCACGATTTAAATCATGATTAAAAAATTCGAGATAATAATATTCGTCAATACGTTTAACCTCTGTCAAAAAGGAAAAAAATTATAAATGGGATTTATTTGCTTCATGCAGTAAAAGAAAACTGAAGCTTCATTCAAGTATCGAAATGAAGCATAGGATAATAATTTTAAGGTTCGAAAATATTCCCCGCTGGAGTTTCGAAGATACTTATGCAATGCTCATATCCACTTGAAAACTAGCAATTGTAATAATTAACGTTAAAACTAGCAGATTTAGACGGTTCTAACAAAATCGTAAGAACTAAAAATTCCCCGTATACCGGAACGACATAATCGTAAACACCCTAGAGTGTTTAATAGAGCTTATCCTGATAGACCAGAAAGACGAAGACCTGACTCAAATCATGCAGATATAAGGAGTACCCAAAAAATCATCCTACCTGACGCAGGGAGCCAAAGTTGGCGGCGTCTCTGTGGAAGTCCTGCAAGTCTTCGAAAGTTACATCGGCGCTGCACACTCGTGTGATTCCTGAGCTGCTGAGCAGAGCGTAGTTGCCGCAGTCGGGGCGCCCTGGCAGTACCCTGGAGGCAAGAGGAGTTAGTACAGCAGTCATGGCGGTCCACACCGGTAGTGAAAACGACAGCGTTCATAGAGCGAAACAGGGCTGCGGAAATTGTTATGAAAATAGCGACCCTTGGCGATAGTAAACGAAAAGTTAGTCTAGATAGTTTCAAATTATGTTCACAGTTTGACAAAAAAATCAACAAATATACCTGTAAGCTTTACTTACTTAATTGAGTCCCAAATATTCTCTCACCAGAAATTACCCTATCTGCTGAATACCGATTATAAGAGTACTTTGAACACTACTCAAATTTTTTTAACGATAGAAAACAAGTTGAATAAATAACTGAATCATGGTACGCGCAGCAAATTCCAAGGTAGAGCAAAGACAAGGCGAATACGAAAGCTTCGTCGTTGAAACTTTTTTTCAGTTTTTGAGAAGATTTCATATCAATTCTGGTATACGGAAAAAATGCTTCGTAACCTTTTAGTTCATTAAAACTTTAAAAATACACTTCCTATAATAACATTTTATTTTGTTATAGGAAGTGTATTTTTAAAGTTATAATGAACTTGAAAATATTTTTCAAGTTTATTTAAACCAAACTAGGTATCTGTTTTTTCACAGCTTCTATTAGTTGGGTAATGATTGACCCAGAAAGTAAAAAATAAAAAAGTTACCTGAAGTTGTAAGGGTCATAATTAACATCGTGCACGTCGTTCATCAAACCAAGATAGAAGACAAGCTCAGAATTCTTGGCGGCAGAGACTGCGGCGTCAAATGTTGCGGGTGTCGGAGGGCTGACAGCAGGACTGGTCGAAAAACTTTCACCCTGCCTAATTTTCACTTTTACTGCTCGAAAATCAGATGGAACTTTTTGTTTTTCATAGAAACTCTTGCTTCGACTTGAAATTCCTTCCTTTTCTCCTGACAGATTGAGATGAACTTGAGCAGAACGTGTCGGTGGTTTGAGAGCGATGTCGCTGGAACGTTTGACGGCGTGTGACGAATGATACACGCGTCTCTTATGTTGCGGAGTTGCTGGCGGTGTGACAGTATCGTCCTCTGAAGAATATCCGGGCTGTAAGATCCAAAAAGGAACTCCATTAATCTAGAAAATGATCTGGTCACAATTGAGAATCCTTCGATTAAATTCTCTAACGATTATTCAAGCAAAAGTCAAACGTATAATCAATAAAATCAACGCTTATAGGAAATTAAACTTAACTTAATTTTAATAAAATAGAGGTACATAATTACTTTTCAACCGCTGGTTCAAGTGATCAATGCACTCACAGAAATAGTGGGTCGCCCGATGATGGAACATCGTTTCAGAATTGCGAGTTCTGATTGCTAACCTAATAAAAACTTACAGTTTAGGTACTCATGAAAATGATTCGAGTAAAAAGGATTAACTTCAACGTAACCTAGATTCCGCGTACTTGAACAGTGGTAAAGTCACTCGATAGCAATTCCTTGTTCGCCGAAGCAAGATTTTGTATCCGTTTCCTGATATGCACTGCATATCTTCTTGCTGCCTGAAGTACGGTGGGCTGAAGCCAAATTATACCGGACAACCTAACCTTGGATAAATCGATCGTCGCAGCTCTCAGGCATCGCGGAAATAGAATTTGAGAATTTTTTGTTTTAGATTATGTGTAGGAAGACTACAGTTGCTTTTTAAGCCTCAAGAAGTCATGTACTTCTTTCACACAATCTTAGTAAAAGCACATGTAAAAAAAAACTTGTGAGGTTTATGCATCGTGTGCATCTGAATTTAGAACACCAACCTGGATTTGACGTAAAGTTTTTGGCATTTATAAAACTTGAGCGTAATGAGATAATTACGCAAAAAGTTTGAGCTGAAGTGAAGTGACGTACCTTTCAAAAATATCAGAAAACGTCATTATAAAATGAACATCGATTTGAGCTATCGAACTTTCGAAGGATTTGAAGCTTAACGGGTAATTGTTGAGGCCTTGACCATAATTTATTTTCTAGTTTTGGATGCCTAAACATTGTTTATGAGATGAAAATAAATAAGTTTTCTTCAATGCACTTTCCGTCGGAAATGAGTATTTTACAAGTTATGGCGGTAAATGAGTTACCGGAACTCCAGTGTTTGAGGCGGGAAAAAATATACCGCGTGGTCCGACGTGAAAGTAAACAGGCATTGCCGCGCGCCAACCAAGCCGAATTTGCCATAACTCCACTGTTTGAGTCGGGAAAAATAAATAAGAGAAGCAAATCCCCTATTACAAACGTTAAGAGGTTGGGTCGTGAGGGTTAGCCACAGTTTTTTTAGTGAAAATTATAAAGAAAGGTTGTAACCGACCCATTACGTCAAATGATACGAAACACATGTAGCCATCACCGCTGCTTCGACGTAACTGGCGGCCTTGAGATGACCGCAGGTCCGTCCGTGACTTCAACCCCGGTATAGTGTGGGTTCGACGTATCTGGGAACATTCGAATTAAGTCTTTCGCATCGACAATATAACTCGTCATCTCATTAACTATGTTTATCATGCAGAGTAGAATTTCA
The DNA here is from genome assembly GCA_030386875.1 of Morinoia aosen. NCBI lineage: Eukaryota > Metazoa > Arthropoda > Malacostraca > Amphipoda > Talitridae > Morinoia > Morinoia aosen. The sequence continues at coordinate 24,950,848 of CM059560.1, read as the reverse complement.
ATTGATTTATAATTTTCACTAAAAGAACTGTGGATACCCCTCACGACCCAACCTCTTTACGTTTGTAATAGGGTGATGCTTCCCTTATACATTTATTCCCGCCTCAAACACTGGAGTTCCGGTAACTCATTTACCGCGTTAACTTTTAAAATACTCATTTCCGACGGAAAGCGCATTGAAGAAAACTTGTTTCTTTTGATCTCATTAACAATATTTAGGCATCGAAAATTCGAAAATCAATTATGGTCAAGTCCTCAACATTTACCGTTTTCTTTAGTAGGTGGCAGCAAACGTCAGATTGTATTCGATTACAAATAGAATCTGGTTGTAGCATATTCTGAAGTCCCATTCTGAGTTCCGAGATGAGTTAAACAGACATGACGTCACGAGTGATCCTAATGACGCGAACCTCATTTTCGTACATGTTGTTTCAGACTCGTGAACTCTCAACCTCTGCGTTGCAGCTCCAGCCACTCGATGATGACTTCACACACGGTCAGAAGCTCCAGCATCACTTCCTAATACTCAAAAAATTGAATTTGCTCGTGACAAAATGCCCAAGAACAAACGGAAACTGGACACTGTGGGTTGATGCTAAATTTTGTGATGCCAGTGAATGAACAGAAGAGAATTTACTCTTATAATCAAGAAATAATGTTACAGTAGTTACTTGAATACTTTTTTTACATAACGTTTCGAGCAACTATGGGCGCTACAATTGTTCACCACAAGTCCCCGGTTGTTCCCTGATGGTTAAGAGCAGATCTGATTTGACCATTTCAGAGCTTCATGAGAACATCTGCCTGACACTGTTTTCTGTCCACCTTTGGCTATAATTTATTTTCAATGCAAATGTTTATTTATTGCGCAAATATATAAAGAATTATTGTAAAAAAATTAGATATATAAGTGTTTACGTTACGCTATGTTTAACTCGTTCGATTCTGAACATTTATTTTTGAAGAAAAAAATTTTTACTATGTACTCTGGAGCAGGATTTTTTAAACATTTGACGTTGTCTTTACAGTTTAGCTGTTGTAAAAGTTCACCAGTCGGCTCAGCTACTCTGCGTGCTGTTTTTTCTACCTGAATGCGCTGTTTTTCTAGGTTATTGTCAAAAACACATCACCCAGCAGTACTGCCTGATTGTCAACTGTTTTATGCTTGAATTTTGTTTGAAAACAGCTGAAACTTAAGGCTTTTGAGCGGGAAAAACCGGCACGTAAAAAGTTGAAATGTTTTAAAATCCGGTCCCTGACTCAGAATTTAGCATGCCCTGAAGGTAATTCGAAAAAAATCAAAATATTTTAAAACCAAGCAAATGATATTATTTTAGCCCAGCGGCAGTGCAAGAAGTGTGCTTTCCACGTTTATTTTAAAACATAACTGTGCGTAAAAACATTGCAAAAATTTCCATGGATTGATGCAAAAAATCTATTAGAAGTAACTAATTTAGCCGCAACTAATACCTCAGCAGATATTGATAGACCACTATACACAAGCGTATTGCGAGGCGTACTTTTCACGGCTGACTCAAAACTTTTGTGATCAGACCAGAAATATACACTATACAGCCAAGAATATTCAAAATTGAACTTTCTGGGCGAGGGGGAATGTCAAACTCTGTTTCTGTGCTCAGGAGATCTTCTGAGTAATTTAAGTGGTTAAATTTTACTACAAGTTTACAATACGTAATTCAATAAAAATTGTTCATTATGGCGTGGTGTCCAAATAGCAAAGTTAAAAACCCATGGTCCGTTTGAAATTTCGAGGCATCACTGGTGTCACGAGGTGTTCTTAGTAATTACACCTTCCCCAAAAATGTTGTATTGATTTATGCGATCGAAAAAATTTAGCTGAAGGTCACAAAGCACGATGATCACGTCATATTTTTTCAGCGTTGCATATTCTAGTATTTGATTTCAGCACGTTATTGAAATTAAGATGGATCCCTACTTATGTGCAATACTCACCAAAGTGACAGTCAGTCCAGTTTTAGTTTCTTTTTCTCCTGCCTGCAAGGTCTGGACGCTGTTTGCATGTTTCAAAGCAGGTTTTGATGTTGATTCTTCCCCTACGTTTTTCTCTGGATCAGTAGCTGCAGAACTTCTGCTAGACTTCTGGTTGGACGACATATCACCTGAGAGGCGAGATGTGCCTTCACCCGAACTATTTTGCCTCACATTGTTTTTGAAGTGTTTTGTTTTGCGGTGCTTCAGAACTTTGTTACGGGGCAGCGAGTGGTCGGAGGCAGCGCAAGATGTGCCGGTCTTGCCAACGGTCGCTTCGGAAGATCCTCCTCGACTTGATGTGCTGTCCCCTTTTGACTTGATGGAACCGTTTTTTTGACTTTCAGTGGAGGAATTGGACCCCCGACTCTTACTCTGATCCATTTTATTTCCGAAATTTTCCTATAATACGACACCTTCGAGGAGGAAATCGGCCGAATTATCTGCCTTGTAGCCTCGGAGCGCACAGTCTCTTCCACTCGTCCGGCTAGAACTGAGCAATGCTTCGTTCATAACACATCTTGCCTCATCTGTTGGCTGCAACCCGTTCCAATAATTTGTATTCTTCTATCATTGTCACAGTATTATACTAAAACCAACACGAAAGTTTGAATAATATTCACTGCACGTGATTTGAACAACATGAACTTAAAATGAATATATTAGAAATTTTTAAAATGGATCGCAAACAAGTTTTCATTTCAATCATTCGTTTTAAAAATTTATTTTCGGATATAATTTTAGCCCCAAACATGTCATTAAAGTTTATTCATTACATTTAAGACAGACACAGACACCGAGCGTTATCTTAACAAGATAGGAGACTCTAGAACGCGTCGCAAAGAGTTTCAGTCAGCAGCCAGTTCGTTTATGATATTAACTGCACAAAATTTTCAATTTCACTAAAATCAACAGCAGTCAATTTTGATAGGAGCGGTGAGCTGTAAATTATTTCAGGCCCTAACTATCAATAGCACGCCGGACCTTCCACAAGTATAGCAATAGACACAGAATATAATTACGTATCCATAAATAAATGAGCAACACTCGACGGCATCACGTTACACCGCAAATTCCTACAGATAACAACAATACAAAACGCCCGGCTCCGAAGCAGCACACTTCGAAGCGCCGTATCAGCTTCGTAATTGGCCCGGCGTTGCCATGTGAACCAGCCATTTACAAAAGGAAATGCTGGATGCGGTGACGCCGTAGTCATGGCAACGGATTATGCATGTACGAGATGAGAAAAATATACTTTTGCAACTACAACAAGTTTCCATTGGGCTATTCCGTTAGGGTAACTCAGGATAGATATTTTCGGGTTTACCATAGATTGATCAAATCAAACATGGAGGTCTATAGTCGCGTGTTGAATGTGAGAATATGACAAAACCTGTTGTTCTACGAATGGCCCAATCGGCTATAAAATTGTCCGCTATATGAGCTAAAAACGTCTTAATTTATAATTCAACACAACTAAAGTTAGTGTAAAGAACTTCGTGGTTCTTTGGGTGCGTACAGGGTATTCGAAAACGCGCAGGCTTATCCAAACGGTTTCTGTAACAATATGATACAAACGCACTTAAGAACTAGCTCTAAAAACAGTGTTAATTGCACCTGAACCTCACCAATTTCATATTTTATGCTATTAATAAACTAAATATACACGATCAACTAAAATGCTTAAACTTATATGCACAAATCAATTTCGGGATTACTGCACGGGATTAAATAGTTTATGACACAATAACAAAATATTAAAGCCTTACCGAATTATTAGCCCCTTTCAACATACTCTTCCGTGTGTAGACCGCAAATGAAATGCCTAAAGCCCACACAGATTTCAACGAGCTATAGACTTAGATGAAGCTCAAACTAAATGTATCTACCGCACCCGCATGAACTTCGCTAACAGTTAGCTTTTCTCTACATTTATGATTAGAATTATGTAAGTACCTCGGACAGAAAATTAGTCACCAATATTGTTTGTCAGGCTTCGGGTATTGTACTTACTACGGACATCAATCGGCGTTCAAAGTTGTGTTCGAAGTCTAGCTCTTACGCAAGTAGTTGTTAACAGGCATCAGCCAGTATTCATTCGAAGTTGGCAAGGTATGGACTTGTCGTATGGCCTCTCTACAATAATGGGATAAGAATAAGAAGTCTCAGAACTGAATGAAGGATCTATTCAATTTAGTCGGGCTAAAAACACACTCATTGAAGGAAATGGCTGAATTCATTGGTGTTTCATGCCATCCTTTTATGCGAGTCTGCCTACAATTGAAACAATCAGACACAGGCGTCAATTCGTGGCAAAATTGTGGCAGAAAATTCTAACCGATAACAACCATCGCCCTGAGTCGCAAATTGTTTCCAGGAATCGCTTTGGGTCAATGATGGTATTACTGAAGAATGTCAATGATGGCCCTTCTCTTGCGGTTTCTGAACGAACTCGTCGTAAGGAACTCCATGCAATGTTTATATGGAGCAGAGAGGCTCGTAAACAGCCTATTTATCAAACAATTTATTAATCATCAGATGTCATACAACGGTGTGTCGTTTTCATCCGTTCAGTTCTTTCTAATTCAAAAGGAGTTTTAATTAAAGCTCATAGCTCTAGGTAGCCAACAATAGCTCTTCCCGCCTGAAAGTTTTTGACTGTTGGAAAGTGTGGCAAAAATCTGGCAAATGAATGGCTTGCTCGGATCAAGACATTTTTACTGAGTGCTAGTTACCTGCCTTCTCCCGACTTTCAGAAGTAATTAACAGATGTACTTGATGCAAGCTCATTTAACATCATCTTTTGATCAGCAGCTGTGTCAAACCCGGAGAGAGATAAATAAATATACGCTATAAATAATAATTTTGAATAAATTTTTCAAGTCAATAGTATGGTGTTTTCGGCTCATTTTGACAAATGTGGACAGTCGATTTTCTGCACGGACTGCCGTCAAACTAGAACCTCAGCCTCTTCAAAGATTTTTAGAGTAGATTAACACTTTGACTGCGGCTGTTAAAACTGAAGTTTAACATACCACTCGATTTTAAGACAACTGTAGTGAGCAATGTTGAAAATAGCAAACATTAACTGGATCGTGCTTTCATTTAGCTTTGATGATGCATTTATGAAAATTTAGTTTGTGACTACTGGTTGGTCAGCAGTATTATGAAAATCCCTTCGGTGGCCACCGGTGGCTCATATCGCAGTCAAAGTGTTAAAAATGGAAGACCATGGTATAATATGTTATGAAGTTACATGCTCAAATAGAATTCATTTTTAACAATTAAATTCCTTGGTTAACTGTCCCAAATTGCTTCTCTGCTCAGCACCAGTTTAGAACTGTAAACTTCGTCATCACGTTTAGGTTGACTGACTCTGAAGAGCAAGCTCAAGTAGAACTTCCTCCCCGTAACAATCCGGCAAATACTAATAATTAATCTCTAAGATATGTTCATTCAATCACCAATACCATTTAACTTAAACTTTAAGCCTCATCGTCGCTAATTCTAAAGTTATATTGAGCACGTAACTTCGTGATATATTGTGCTAAGGTCTTCTTTTTTTAATCTACTTTATATTTAATTTCATGAAAGCTATTATTTCTAATTTTTATTTCCAATAATATCAAAAAGTATTTTTGTGAAAGGTAACTTTGAGAGGTAGTATTGGGTGATTCAATCAACATATCTTAGAGATAAATACTCAATTTAGAGTTGACGTGTCGTGTCGTCTTGCAAGTAACGTTCACAAACATTTAGTGAGTGGAATTCTTTTTTCAAACCTCACAGTTCCTTTCAGTTGGAGGCGAAATGAAGCACTGTGGTCTGAAAAAATTTTGCAATTCATAAATATAATGCGATCGAATACAGATTAGATTTGACTGTAGAGATAATAATTTATATTCATAATTTCTCCCAGCTGCGAGAAAATTACTCGTGCTGTGACACCAATGATTTAGTCATGACGATGAAAAGCATCCATGCACAAGAAGAACACATTGTCAGATGAATAGGCCATTGCTGGCGTTGCTTCCGGCACATCGGCACATATGATCGTTACAAGCATGCAGCTTCAATAAATGGTAGATAATGCATGCATATTATAATTTCTTTTACCTACTTTTAACAGTCTTTTCAAAAAATCCATGAACAACGTTTCAGTTATCTCAGCCTCCTTCAGTGTGCGTACTTCTGAGCAATAGTTGAAAAATCAATCTTCCTCAGCTCGTGATAGTAACGTTGGTAAAACCCTTTGGTTTACCTTGAAGCCTGAACTACAATATTTTACTTTTGTTGCAACCGCCAGCCAACCTGTCAGCCGAGCGACTATAGTTATCTTATTTACGTATTAACAACGCGCAAAATCCGCAACTTATAAATGCGTCAGTGGAGAGCAGGAACCTCGAAGATCCTGAAGTGTGCAAATGCCGCAATGGAGATTGCGTGGCAGGCGGGACCTAGCACTGAAGACGGGATGGGAAGGCCTGAGCCGGGACCAATTTTTATCTAATCTAAAGTCGGTATAAAAATAAACGTTCCCTTATTTAGCTCACTATTCCTTCACTTCTGTAAAGTACAGAAAGGATAACTAAGGCAGAACATGAACGTTTCCCGATTTAGCTTTACTCGTGTAAACTACGGACAGGATGACATAGGCGCAAGGAAACAAAATTTTATTTTTAAACATAAGGAAAAGAATACATGCGCATGGAAATGCAGCAAAGCTTTACTCATGAGAAATGTCATGCGAATAAGCATTATTTCTATGATTCGGTGCTCACGTCAGCAGGATTGGATTCCTCTATTAAGTTATTTTCAGCACAAAAGAGCGGGAAAAATTATAATTAACCAGTTAGTTCATTCTGAAACACAAAAACAGTAGAAAAGACTAAATTTGGTGCAACGATCTGGTATTGGGTGATTCAATCAACACATCTCAGAGATTAATAATTAATTTGATGGGTTGACCATGTCGTGTCTTATTGCGAGCAATGTTCGCAAACAAATGGAAAGTGAAATTTTTCTTTCAATCAATTAAGTGTGAATGAATTTGAAAGTAATTCTTCAAAATGCACTACAGAATTCTCTGTATAACCAAATCAATCAAACATTATTGTTAGTTAATTGTTCTTTCATTTTTTGAAGGAAGGATAGGGATTTACACTCTTTGAAAGATAACTCATACGTCATGATTTAACTAAATTTGGACGACCAAGATCAGCTGAAAATACAACAGATGTTCCAATTCACAGAACTAACTAATGTTTTGTCAGTTGATCATTGAATCTGATGTCGTTCTTTTAGCTTTAAAGGAGAGTAAAAATCAATAAAGTGATGACTACCCAGTTGAGAACACACGTCTGTTTCCATTCGCCATGACATGGTTTAACTATTACATTGGATCTGTGCGCATTAATTTTGCCTGAAAAGAACAAGAACAAGAAATTTTGCCCGTTCTTCGCATAAGCGCTACAGAATAGAATGGCAATTTTTCAGCGACATGTTTGGCTTGCTGCATCCTGTACAGCGCCTCAGGAAACATAGCCTTTAAATTTACTAAATCTTTCTCAAGCGTACGCTTCAACGAAGAGAAGCGAGTACTTTAGAGCGACTACGTGATAAAGTCGAAAATAAATTGGAGAACCGTCAAACACACTCCTGATGCCGATCAAGAGCTACTAGAACGTCACCAAGTTTCCTAACAAGGAGGAACTATTGTGATATACGCATGGCAGCACTCCCAGGATATGCATTTTAGATCTTTTCATCCAGGGGGAACTAAGACGGGATCTTGCATGCAAATGCTCAAACGAGGCAAGACGGCAGACATTACCGCGCTATCAGCTGTGTTGGCACACACGCACACATCCTCCTTCACTCCTACCCGCGAAGAGAAACGAGACAAACTTTTTGAGACTGTCAGCGAAAAGTCATTTCCCGTCATTAATAAAAAATAAACCCGGATTTCAATTAAATTATACAGACCATTCGGGACAAGGGTGAAGGCAGATTACAACGACAGTTACGTCGTCGCTGGGTGTGACCTAACCTTATCACGGACAGCCAATCAGCGCGCGTGCTCAGGAGGCGCGACCACAACGAACGTGCCCAGGATTTGCGTCAGCCGCAACCTGCAGCCTATCAATAGCCCGGACTATGTCCTCTTGATGTGACCGATAACAAACACTTAAAAATGCACGTCACTCAACACCTCGAATACATCTTCCTGAGATGCGTAAAGAGAAAATATGAACCTTACGCGCAGCACTATGACTTGCTAAAACAACGCTGCTTGTACGAACAAAAGGAAATGATTTTGTGTTTCTAAATCTGTTATCTGAAAAAAAACGTACTTGCCCCAATATATGTCATGAGCTGTGTTGGTGTCAACGACTATGAAATAAGCAAACAAACTTTATTTCATTTCTATGATTACTTGACAACTTAGATCGTTTCACTTTGGCTGCGCCAATTAACATCAATTTGTGAACCAGTGTTCGTTGCGTTTATTCATTTTTTATTCATATAAAACCATCTAGTAGGGTAAGCAACAAGGTTTAGCTAAAGACAAGCTGTTGTAATTAATGTAAGATCACATAATTTTTTTCATGAAAAACATACCTTAGCAGTGTGTAATATTTAATGTTAAACTTGATCTGAGGATATTTCTCATTAGTGATTTATTCACTTGAGTTTTTTCAAGTGTTTAATAAAATACCCAAACGTTAAGTTTTCCATTAGAATCATTATTACTTTTGTTGTTGTTATTATCATGTAACAGAAGTCTTTCGCCACTCCTTGCACAATTCACTTTGGCGACAGCCAAAAAATGCAATGAAATGAAGAAAGAAGAGGATTATACGGGAGCACTTTTATCGTCACGCTCTTTTAACCATTTCAAAAAATAACAGACTATTATCAAGAAATTTACAATAACTCCATCATTAATGCTTCTCAGCTTGAGAATGAACAGCAAGGCGAAAATCTCTAAACGTTTGCTCATTTTATAAAAAATGGTCAAATAAAATGATTTCATGCTGAAGAATGTAATGTCCTTGTCTCCCTAAATGATTTTAAAATCTTGGCCAGTACCTCTTACAGAACAGACCTGCGCCTTCTCGAATCATGGCATATTTACAAAATGAAAGCTGATCTGAATGACACCCAAAGTGCTTTCCCGCTTCATGTTGCCAACACCTAATTCAGTTGCTCAGTTTTTCCTTTACCTTTCATATTTTCTTACCGTTGTTCGTATTTTTTCAAAGTTTAGAATTTTCATAGATACTACTTTAGTGTATTAATTCTTTCTCTTTTGGTTTCGTTTTACAGAGATTTTTTGCTGAAGATGGACAGTTAGTTCGATACGTTCAGTTTTATTTGATCATTTTTAATAGAATGAGTTTAAGTGTAGCGATTTTCGCCTTGCTTTTTATTAGTATCAAGAAAGAAGTTCAACAGAGTCAGCAGTATTTGTACCTGACAAGCAAAATTGCAAATGTATAGTGAGTGCTTCAATGACAGCGCACTCCGCCCAATCACTAAGACATTTTAAGTTAGAGAAACTGGTCTGTGAAGTTACAAAACGCGCTTTTTGTCTTAAAAGCAAGCCAAACAATAGGCAACAGAGGAATGAACGACGGATTGCTTCAGGTTAAGCTCTTTTGATTAATCAAGCAATGTACGAGAAAATCAATTCAAAAAGATTAAGATGTACTAAACTGCACACATTTCATTGCTTCCTCAAGCTATGGACCTCAGAGATTAATCAAATACTGCACGAATAATCAAATAGTGAGCAAGAAAATTAACTCGAAAAAATAAAAATTTATTAGATTGCACATATTCAGGTGTCTCAAGCTAAGTTTTGGTTTGTGAGCTACACCTCTAGAAACACCTTGACACATAATTCACAGCAAATTGTCTCGTAAAGTTTTTTATTGCTCACTTCAAAACTCTGGCGAGGATGACTTGGTAGGCGTCCGCAAACATACTATACATTTAATTCGTAAGTCTTGTTTGCATACCGAATATGGCTCGTAGAGAGCACACGTCGGAGTAAAGCGCAATCATTCATCTCAGTTGCATTCTTTTATAATGTTAATATTAGTCTCCTAATGCAGACCCTGCTGACGTTGGTTCATTTAACGTGTTAAAGTTCCTTTCTCGCTGGTGTCTGCCGCACAGTTTGTACCAACAGTTACCAAAAAATTTATAAGCTTGAAAGCCCAAAAACATCATTCAGTGAATAAAGAGTATGGTAGAGAAAATCAAAAAGTTCGTGATTTCTTCTCACTCTCAATTTTTTGTTTGATAAGGGTGTTTATGTAACTTTGAATTTAAAAAAAATATCACGTACGAGTTCATCGATAAACGTATCCGAAGACTGTGCAGCTGTGATTCTAACAAAAATTCTCGTCCTCGATGGAGAGGGAATAACAAGTGAAGATACCGACAAGACAGTCATCGAGAACCCCTTAATAGGACGTCCAACGAAAATGAGTATAATAAAAATCTCGAAAGCATACAACTCCGAAGAAATCTACAAACTTGCAGCCCTAGACCGCCCAACAGAAACGATTGAGAAAGAAGGATTATAAGGAATACGCAATAATGTCCTCACGGATACATGGTCATAGTTGCTAAAAAAAGTCAATGAACTTGAAGATCACTCCTGTAATTATAGGTATCAGGTTCTCCCTTGTTCTTGTATTCAACACAATTGAAAGGGGCAATACAGTACTCGACACAACAGTTCCATAGAGAAAACACTTCTCCTTTATGCACCACTCTTTCGAAGCAATACCCTTGCTTAGCAAGACAACATACCGAGGTAAAAAATTTATTAGACATAAAATAAGAAAGGTACACGTCATCGAAGTACGGGGGCATTAAAACTTTTGGAGCAGATCTAATCTAAATAGAATTGAAAATTACTTGTCGAAAATTTGAAAATAAGAGTTCATCGCTGAATTACCACGTTTTACCTCACTGGTGTATAAGCAAGCGGTGTAACCCCTGTGCGCGTTACCATAAAAATGAGAACATTGAATTATTTTTGAAGTTTCTAAAGTATTAATGTATATTATCGAAAATAATAAAGGTATAAAGATTGTCGAAAAATTTTACATTTTACTTCAATCTATCACACAAATTCTTAGTAGCTTGATTCACAAATTCTTAGTAGCTTGATTAAATCTTCCCGTTTTAGTTCCTTCGTTTTCATGAGAGCAAAAAGCTAGTACTAGAACTTGCTTAAGATTCCAATTTAGTGAGTGAGCTTCCTCGCGCAACAGCGCTCGTGCAGCTCCTGATACACTCGAGGGGGCTAGCATATAATGTGACGGATCTGCAGGGTTAACCTCGCACTCCAAAATTTCTTGCAAGCGACTTTTACGAGGTTCGATGATCAACGAGATTTTACAATTATGAATCACAACTGAGCATATCGTTATATTTCATTCTACATCAAGTAATAACAAAACGTAGTTATAACACTGCAAATAATAATGAAACTTCGCACAAAAATTCAACGAATGACATAGCCGAGTAAAACCAACAACAGATTTGCAATGTTGACGAACACGAATTTCTGACAAAAATAAATTCGTTGAGTTGCGCAAGAATGCCAAAACCGATACTTCCCAACGCGATAATTCTTCCATGCAGTCTGCCATCTCCATCCTTGACGGAACTAGCGCCCAAATGTGCGAAAAGAAACAAACACGTGGCTCACATACGACAGTAAACTGTAAATAAATAATGTTACAACATGGATCAAACCTTTTTTGGGTATATCACGCAATTCATTTACACGATATTGTAGTTCAACATTTTCGGAAGATCTATACGTAGATGTATCTACTGGTTTTTTATTTAAATCTACATGTATAAATCACAAATTTGTGGCGAACTTTTCAGGGAAGATTTTGCTGTCTCCTCATCAAACTTACGTAAAGGGCCGTTTACACTGGTCTACATTTTGCTGCAGGCTCACGTGTAGACGCCTCGTGTGGAGCTTCACAAGAGACATGTGCGTTTAGACTAGACACCATTGGAGCGAGCCATGGAGCGCGCGCTGCTCAACAGGGCTGCCACTCTAGATATTATATAGCTAGATCTAGATGTTTTTGCTGAAGCCTAGATGTAAAATTTCGAACCTAGTTATTAGCTACAAAATTTATATAGTTTTTTCAGAGTGCTAGAAATTTTCTAGCTAGAATTACATTTAAGCTATGTATATGATAGATTACTGTAAATTCGAATTAGGAAGTCACCATAATGGTTGGTTACTGCTTCATTCTTATTATATTTGTTAATTTACTTAAGCAAATTGTCTGAATAGTGAAGCAACCATATTCTGATCATGTTATGTTCAGATTATGAACGACACCAAGACGGCTATTTCACGGTTCATAAGCTACAGCACACTATCTCCAATTGCAAAACTAGTGATGATATCAGAAAATCAAGGAATAAAATGCACATACATTATCAATAATGTAATGTGGCCTCATTTTGACGAAAGACCGACCAATGATATTGGTAACAAGGAGTTCAGTTTATTGTTGGATGGAGCAATGATATTTCTATCATGAAACTACTTGGTGTATCAGTTATATACTAAAGTAATGCATCTAATAAAGTAGAATCAACTTACTTAGTAATTGCAAAATTATTAAAAGTGATGAAGATAGCGGTGTGAAAGCCTTAAAACAATTGTTGATAAGTAGGAATCTGAGCATTGATAATATGCAATGCAATAGAGACTGACCTTTCTACTCGCAACACGTGTAAAATTGAAGAATATTTGGATACCAAGCTTTATTAGGGTAAATATCAGGATACTAGATAATTTATATAAAGATAAATTGCCTAAAATAAAGCAATTTATGAAATAAATATCCTTATATGCTATTGTTCAACTAATTTATTATAGTAGATAATTAATTTATTTCTAGATAAATTTTTGAATGTTTTATTATTAAATCTATATGTTTCTCGATATTTTTTGAGGTCACACTAGATATTTTGGTCAAACACAAGTGGCAGCCATGCAGCACAAAACCAAGTGGCAGCCATGCAGCTGTAGACGAGCTTGTGTGAATATTGTTGCTCCATCGTAGCTACGTAATCTCTTTTTTATTTGCATGAGTGAAATGTTACTATATTCGTTCATCTTCATTAAAATATAATGGAAATCAGCCTCTTTATATTCACAGCTTTTAGTCTGCCAAAGGCATTGATGGGCTTAGTACATTTCAATTAGAAGCAGTGTAGTTTCTTGCGGTAGTGTTGAGTCAGCCATGACGGGTGAGAGAGAGGCGCTACCTCACTTGATGACTGCCATCCGCACACTGACCGTCTAGAGCTGCGCCTCGCACTCGTGTAGCCGCTGCACGGATTCAACCAAAGCGAATCGGGAAATTCGGGCTCACACACACAAATTTGAGCCTCAGTGGCGAGCTTCGGCTACACGAGTCGCGCCTCACAGCCGAAATGTCCCCTAGTGTAAACACCCCTTAAGACATGCGTAACTGAGCGCTGAAGGCAACGCCATGGCGAGTTGCGAGGCTAAGCAAGATAACGCTGGTCATCAACACCGGGATTGTCAGGAAGCAGGCATCTCTAAAACGTTCTAAGCTTCTATAAAAGACTCGACCTACTTCGCTCAGTCGCAGTTGGTTCCTAACTTTGGAACAAGTCCCAAGATCACCGCAGTCATTTTGTCACTCAATTATAATCACTTCGAAACCGGATAGAACACGAGCTTGAGGCGTTCAACTATTTCAAACGTCTGCTATATGTGTGATGTTTTGGTAATTCAACGTAACTATTAGGATTTGCTCATCACATTTCCCAGCACGGAATTTGCTTATTTCTTCTCCTGATCTAACATGGATCAAGTTACTTCTTGCGATTATTGGCCTTCTGACCTGGACACCTGCGAAGTGACTCCCCTAGATGACGATCCTGTTCTGCACATCATCAGACAACCCGAAGGTAGCTGTGGTGCAGCTCGGCTGGTGCGAGGTGAACCCGAAACTTCACCGTTTGGCTTCTGGGATTACGAACCTCAGCATTCGCCCTCAGGAGGCTTACTCCAAGTAAGTTCAAATTGCACTATGTCGACCCTATGGCAAAACTGCACTCCGCAACTGATGAATTTGATGTGATTTCATTTATTTTATTTTATAGAAAGATGAAGAAATTACCACATTGGTATTCTACGTGTTTTTTCTAAGACCATTCACCATATATGTAAAAGAATGATTAATATCAGAAAACTTTACAGGTAATGATCAATTATGCATTCACTAACAAAGTTCAGACATGTAAGAAATAACCGAGTCAAAATATCACATCTTCCTTAAGAGAGATTTGAAGAATTTAATTCATAGGAATTTTTTAAAGCGTTAAAATAAACTTGACCAGCATATTTTCTTTCATAAGGATTCAAGCGGTTTCCGAATAGCAGCCAATAGAATGCTAAATTAATCAAGACCATTTTCAATTCTTGCAGAGCTTGAATCAAGCGCTCCCGCCATTTCAGCTCGAACAAACTCCACCAAATTTGTCCAGCGAGTGGCATGGCGCCAACTACAGCAGCTCCTCCGATTTTCGTCCTGGAGGCAACTTCACGGTGCCGGTGACAGAGGCGTCTAATTTACCTCCACTGAGTAATTTCGCAAACATGGGATGGAGATCGCACTCAGACAGCTTCCATTGGCAGTCTACTGACTCAAATTACGATGAGTTTCATAAGTCACAGTCTCCAAACACGATATTAGAGGAGACCGCTGCAGAGTCCTACTCCCAACGAAGCTTGACAGCATTTCTCTCATCAAGAGAACCCGATGAGGCTAATGATAACAAATCGTTGAAACGAGAATTCCTTAAACAGACTCCTCTGCCAAGAGGTGACGACCAAACCATATTTAGGGAACAACAAAACTTCGTTGATGAATTTACCAACCTGCATTCTCACTCAGACCAATTTTGGGTTCAACCTCAATTTCCGAAGACATCAGGTAATCCTCACTCAGTTTTTGCAGATCACAATGGCTGCGATAGTTTGAACTTTGTTTCCTCTTCTTTGCAAGCAAACGAACTGAGTAATACAATTGGACTGCAGGAAGGTTTCCAATATGGAAATCAGGAAGACTTGTGTGAAAATGGCCTACCTGCTTACGAATCCATGCTTTCTCCTGGGAAAAAAATCTTTGAGTCTGAACGTAGGTCCAGCTCTCAGCGGAGCATCGCTTCACCAGATACATCAGACAGTGAGGTCCTCTTCCATAGAAGGACACCCAAACAGCCACAGAAGAATCGAGATAGACTGTCAAAAAAGGCGTACGAGAACATGTCTCAAGAAGATATGGAAGCAAGACGAAAAGATCTAAACAATATTTGTGCCCAAGAATACAGGCGACGGATTAAAATGGAGCTGATGGAAAGTAAAAGGAAATACGAGATAGAAACACAGCGGAAGCACCGGATACAGAGTGAAATAGAATGCCTGGAAGCACAGATAGCTGCTCTGGAAGAATCATTCCTCAGGCTCTCTGCTTCATAAAAAATGCCGGAATCATTTAGTAGACAAAGTGATTTTACACATTACTGAAAAAGATGTGAAGATGATTATCATCATTCGCAAGTCGAAGAAAAAAATAGTATTAAAATTAAGTTGTTAGACGTTACGAACAAATTATTTCATGTGTTATTATTTGTTAACGTAAGTTTCACAACCAATTTGTTCTTATTATTTATTGAACGTCTATTTATTAGCATAAGCTCATAGCATCATAATGTAATCCTTTAGTATCTTATTATAATGAAACTGATTTTGATTTCAACAGTTAAATTATCTGAAACTAATGAATTCATTGAGTTACCCAGATAAGATGCATCATCCATGATAAAACGAGACTTTTGTAGATGCTTATTCAAGCCGTCAGCTTTTGATCAATAGTCTGACCACGTCGAAATAGGCTGGGCACAACGCCTTCCAACAATTTAGAAATGAAGTTTAATTGTTGCGGAAAATGCGCTAAATTTGGCGCATTCGAAGGAATGTGTAGCTCTACTCACCACAGTATGATGAAAATCAATATTTCGATGTTCTTGCAATCGCACGTTTGGTATTTATTGGTATCTTACAGTTTTAAACCGATATTTCGTTACTTGCGGTTGAACTGTGTATTGGAATATATACTCAAAAGCTTTTGCTGAGGTGACCCACTCAATGTTGTGTGATGTGAAGTTTAGGTTGTGTTCAAAAGACGACATCGCATCTACCACGTTTGTCTATTAACTCAATACTTTGTGTACCTACAGCATATAAAATAAACTTTGCCTTATCATTCACCGAGTTATATTTGCTACCTCTTGAATAATTCCAGAAAGTTAATGGGCAAGGAAATGAGATGAGGAGAGTTTTTATGCATTTCAATTCTGCGCAAGCCCCAAGTTCATGAAATATAACCCAGAAAATTTGCTATACTTTGATTTAATAGAAAAAAATTCGATAAAATCTTTATAAAAAACCTAAAACGACGCAGGATAACTAGACGAATATGCGATATTTAATTTTCGATTAATGAAAATGAAATTAATTCAGTCAAAGTTCAGCTGCAATTCCTGCTGTACTTCTATCAACGTGCGAACCAATTGACATCAAGAGCCTTGTTACGTGATAAATAAGTGTTTATTAGACTTTGTTAACGATGTGTATAATAAGAAATTAAACGATATAACTGTTTTTAGATGTAAATTTTATTTACCTCGCCTTCATCAAGCAGCATGAGACGGACGAATTCATTTTACAACACACCCAATATAGTACGCATAGAACTTTTAACGAACGTCAAGTAAATTTAGCATTTCGTGACACAAGAATGCTAAAATATAGCGCTGAACAATCGTAATGCGAGGAATGATTCTCAGTCAAATTTCAACCCACACTCTAAGTGCACCAGGTCCCCAGGAACATAAGTACAAGGGTCAAGCGTTGAGGTTGTAATGAGAGACTTTTTCACGCATGTGGTACTGATGAGAAGTTATAACCACGGTGTGTGTGTGTGTGTGTGTGTAATGTACAAAAGTTTTTATTCTAACCTTGGGGAATGCTAAATAGGAAATCAAGAGCACAAGTCAGACGCGGACAGGTGTACTGAATTCTTTTCAACACCATAGAAGCTCATGTGCGAAGTAAACATCATTGTCACCAAATAATGCATAGGCAGTCAGTGATTTTTTAATTGCCGTGCGCTCACATACCTGAGCCATTTCTAGGTTGGAACATCAATGAAAGACTCATGTATAATACTGGCGGCAGCACAGAACTGCACTTGGCTGTGTTCGTGTACAGCCTCATCTCCGGTGGAGAGATACTGGCGGCAGCACAGAGTTACACTTGGCTGTGTTCGTGTACAGTCTCATCTCCGGTGGAGAGATACTGGCGGCAGCACAGAGCTGCGCTGGCTGTGTTCGTGTACAGCCTCATCTCCAGTGGAGAGATACTGGCGGCAGCACAGAGGTACACTTGGCTGTGTTCGTGTACAGTCTCATCTCCGGTGCAGAGATACTGGCGGCAGCTCAAAGCTGCGCAGGCTGTGTTCGTGTAGTGTACAGCCTCTTCTTCCAGTGGAGAGATCGTCCGCAATGATTTGATTCGTTGAGTTAATAGTTCACCAGAGGCTGAATCATTGGATTGCTTTTTCAGAATCCTACTCTCAGCGAATATATAGGTGAAAATTGTAGAATGCTTGGCCTGCACCACGGTAAACACAAGACAGGTAGGAGCACTCAAGTAATTTCTAGAAAGAGCCCTGGGTGCGGTGACGTCACGGGCTCAGAACGAATAGCAACCCAGATAAAAAACGCCACCTGTCGACAATGTGTGAAAATACGACAACTTGGACGACAACAACAACGAGACCAGTTAGTCGGCGTTGGTATCAGCAATAATGGCGCCTACAAGTAGAACGAAGAAATGTTCTTTCACTAGATGTGGAAATAATTCTAGAGATCAACCTGATATCAAGTACTTCAATTATCCTCATTCAAATTTTAAAGAGTGGATAAGAGCAAGTGGAAATGAACTTTTAGATTCGATAAAGGAGTCTAATTTATGCAATCATTATTTTGTGTGTAGTCGCCATTTTCAAAGAACAGATTACAGGAGAATATTGTCACCGTTCAAGACCAAAGTACTTCTGAAAAACGATGTGGTGCCATTGCCTTATAATCACATGAATTTGAGCGTTGGAGGTAAGATATGTAATTTTCTCTCATATGTAAATCTAGTACGAATTTATCAGTAGGCCTACGTATCTAATCCGAGAATTGGCCGATGGTAGTGCAATTTTGTTAATAGCGTGAATGACACGTTCAGATCCTGTAGAAGAATAAATAAACAAGGAAGTTTATTTCGAGAAGAGTAATTGAAAGTAATAGTTTCAAATATTTGTGGGAAATTTATATAAATGTTCAAATTGAAGTGGATGTGTTGTTCATAATTTGAAAATTTATCCTAGCTAGGTGGATGGCTAGTTAGGCATTATTATATAATTTGGGTAAATGTTGAGGACTTGACCATAATTGATTTTCAAATTTTGATGCCTAAATATTGTTAATGAGATCAAAATAAACAACTTTTCATCCATGCACTTTCCGTCAGAAATGAGTATTTTACAAGTTAGAGCGGTAAATGAGTTACTGCAACTGTAGTGTTTGGAGCGGGAAATAAATAAGTATTAAATAAAGAACAGAAGCTAACATCCTATTACAAACGTAAAGAGGTTGGGTCATGAGGGGTAGCCTTAGTTCTTTTAGTGAAAAGTATAAATAAAGCTTTTAAGCTACCCATTAGGATGACGATCGCAATCTTGTTTACATTGGCACCAAGATGGCGGCGCCCATGGTGGTCGCCATTTTGGAGCTGATAGATACAAGATTGCGGTCGTCACCCTAATGGGTGGGTTAGAAGCTTTATTCATAAATTGTACTAAAAGAACTGTGGCTACCCCTCACGACCCAACCTCTTTACGTTTGTAATAAGGGGTTTGCTTCTTTCATTTATTTTTTCCCGCCTCAAACACTAGAGTTCCGGTAACTTATTTACCGCTCTAATTTGTAAAATACTCATTTCTGACGGAAAGTGCATTGATGAAAAGTTGTTCATTTTTATCTCATTAACAATATTAAGGCATCAAAAATTTGAAATTAATTATGGTCAAGTCCTCAAGATTTACCATAATTTGTTAGTAGATCAATGAATAATTTCTACAAATGGTAGAACTTATTGTGATGGAATTTGGTAAATGTTAAGGAGATGCAACTAATCAATTTTCAAAATTTTGTTGCCTGTATCATGGTAATAACATCAAAATAAACAACTTTTCTTCTATGCACTTTTCTGAAAAAATGAGTATTTGACAAATTATAGCGGTATGTTAATTTTGGTCTCAGATGGCTGGAATGCGCTGGATCATTCTAGCGCATCAGAAAGGAGAGTCCATTGTAGTCTTCCTTTCAGAACAATTTCTTGCTGCTTCAAACACTAGAGTTGCGGTAGGTGATTTACTGCTATAACTCATTAAACACTCATTTGCTTTAAAAAGTGCATGGAAAAAAAGTTGTTCATTTCAATATAATTAGCACAAGACAGGCAGCAAAATTTCAGGGTCAATGTGAAGCATGATATGATCAAAGGAAATGGTAATTTTATTTCTAAGAATCACTAAAGGAACCCATTTAAAATTGTTTTACACAAATGACATTCTGCTCGATGATGCGATATTTTCGAATTATTCAACTTTGAACATGGCTTTCTCGTGCCAAGGAAGCGGGCGTGCCAAGCGAAATTTAATTCATAACGGAAGCTAACCCCCTATTACAAACGTAAAGAGGTTGGGTTGTGAGGGGGAGCCACAGTTCTTCTAGTGAAAATTATAAATAAAGGTTCAAAGCAACCCATTAAGGTCACGTCAACAATTGTGCTTACATCTGCTCCAAGATGGTGGCGGCCGTACCGGGTGGTGCCATCTTTGAGCTGTCTGTAAAGGTGACGACGTAATAATGACGACAAAAAAAAACGTAAAAAGCACCAAGTAAGAGAAATAGTACAGTACCTTTTTTGTGTTATCAACTGATAACAATATTTCTTATTATTTTATTAACAATTTCTATCATTCTTCCATTTCTACAAAGTTCTGGTGAAAACTTTAACACCTCATGATCTGAACTTTGCCTTTGCCGACCCAACCTGGTCGTACTCTGTGTTGCACATTTTGCATGGGAAAGCGATTTCACCTAAAACTTCAAAGCTGAATAATTCGAAAATAACTAATCAGCGAGCAGAATGCCATTCATGAAAAACTTTCTTAAATAGGTTCCTTTAGTGATTCTTGGGGTCGTAATTATTATTTCCCGTGATCGCATCACGCTTCACATTGAACAATTTCAGAAATTGATTAGGTGCATCTCCTTAACATTAACCTGAATTCAGTTAAAAGTGCTCCTACACAATTTTTAGGTATAAATGTGTTCTATTGAGCTGAAGAACATTTTAAACATTTAAATGTGTACTTCTACTCAAATAAAATGCTGCATTTTTTGGTTTGATTTTAGTGTTGTTGCCCATGTAAAGTTATGTTTGATATATATATCTTTGTTAAATTTACCCTTGTACAATACAATTTTGCTGAAAAAAATTTTGGCATCAATATTGGTCTTGGAGCCATGAAACTTGAAATCACTGGCATACAAACATCATAGCTGCAGTTTATTTTGAACATTATTTGAAATGTCAATAACTATGTGCATGCACACATTGAAAAAATTATTGTTACTGAACAAATGATTGCTGAAAAATAAATTTACTGAAATTTATTCAGGGTTTATATAAGGTTAGTTGTTCAATATTGAGTTTAATGTTGTCAATAATTTCAATAATTTTGTGGCCAGTTATCACTAAAGGAACACATTTAAAAATGTTTTACACGAATGACATTCTACTCGCTGATGCGGTATTTTCGAGTTATTCAAGTTCTGAATTTTCATCTTCCATAGCAGTTGCGTTGTGCGTTTGAGCTGTTCGAGGATGTTTGGGTACTTTAATTTATTATTTGCAAACCCTGCGGAGCCTTAACCCACTTATAGATGTTTTAGTTAATAACACAATGAAAGTGATCACTCAAAAATATTATGAAATTAAATCTACAACATTCACTCCTAGGGTTTTGTTAATGTTCTATGGTAGCCGCCCGTATTACAAGTGATGTTAACTGCATATCGATTTGAGTATCCACTTCCCCAGTCCTTTAACTTCAAAGTTAAATAACTCAAATATAACGCTGCAGAGAGCAGAATGTCATTCATGTAAAATGTCTTAAAATGTACTGTATTACCTATCTATGGCAACAAAATTCTTAAAGTTGTTGACAACAATAAACTCAATATTGACTAGTTAGTTTGCCAACCATCTAAGGTAGTTGGATATTCTTTCAATTCTGTATATCTTTTTAAATAATTATTTAAATACTAATTAAGGAATTCAAATTGTATTAGTTGAAATTAGTTGAGAAAACGTTATTAAAATCATCAAAATTGGAAATTTTGACTAAATTTTCAACCAATGAAATTGTTTTCCATGGCTTGACAATTAATAAATCTATAATACTATTATTAATGGGTTTAACTGCCCTGAGGATAAAATGTGAATTTCTTTTGAACATGGCAGAAATGTGTGAGGCCCTGAGCTGAGAGTTAGTTTGGGCTTATTTATGTTGAAATAGAATATTTTTTGTTGCGTGAAGGACGACTTTTTTTTGGTTCACTGCTGTCCCATTTTTCAGCACCTACTACTTTCTTCTTCAACTTTTATCGTCTTTCATGAACTTCTTTCTGAACTTACTGTTTTTACGTCTCTTCTGCATAGATTCCCCATTCTCTTATCTCCATAAATCCCCCATAAATACTACATGAGGGTTGAACTAACTTATAATTTTAATGTAAATCTTTTAACTTGGCATACTATAGGACAAGTTTGTGATGTAAGTTAATCATGCTTGTTTAGAATTTATTTGGGAGAATCTTGAATTTGTTGGCATTTATTGCAAATTTCATCCATAATTCAATATCTGAATTATCATTACTTGAATCTAATTCATCTCACTTCAGAGTTGTATTATGCAGAAATGACATTTTGCAAGCTCTGTGATCTTTTCATAAGGCATTGAGAAACAATCTTAACCTCACATAACTTATCTCATCAAACCATATATTTCAACACCAAGGTTTTACTTGGAGGAACAATTCAAGAAATTAAATATTACCCCTTGCTCATGGAAATAGTTTCAATATTTCATCAATTTACTGATTTGCAACTATGGTGAAATGGAAGTTTGAAAAATATGACAGTAACAGCAGGATATAAACATGCTAATTACAGTTGCTGGGATTAATTATTAAATTGGTTGATGATTTAACTATTCAAGATCTTAAGTAGAAAAGGTATGCTTTTGCCATTCAAACATTTATTATCTATATAAATAATTCTACATTATATCGAGAAAAGTCTTTCAAGATTTTTATACAATTAGCAACAGTGCAAAAATGGTACCAAAATATAAGTGGTTGGGGGCCATTTAAAGTTACTTTGCAGTGGCAATCATATGATATTCCTGTTAAGGTTATAAAGTATTTTCCTGATGTTAACATGCCCTTCATGAAAAATTCATTTATTCAAACCTGTCAATAAATTATTAAATGATGGGTACTCAGGTAATGATCCCTTTTTCAAATTACTAAATGGCTCATTATTTGCAATTGTTTTTTTCCCACAAGTCAAGCATCAAAGACTGATGAAGTTATAGATAGATGGTTGGATTGATTCACAATTAAATATTTTTAGTGAGATATTTCAGAAGATAATTGCAGAGAGTAATTCAGAAATTGTTGAAATTTTTGCTAATGTGTGTTGTGACCCAATGCAGTCTTATGAAGGTATAATAATTGTTTCCTGCATCAAAACTGTACGGCACATAACATGAGTAGTGTGTTTACAGGTGAATCACACTTGATTGTAAAATTGAGTTTACAGCCAAATATAATGGTGGCCTATAATTTAAATGTTGGTATACCCAGTGGTAATGGGCAGCAAAGGTAAATTTTTAGAAAAGGATTTGAATTCATTAATTGTAGTCCCTCCTATTAGTCTAAGATGATAGGCTTCAAGATTGAAAATAGAAATAGACTTAGTTGAAGTGATTAGAGGATAAATAGAAATGTAAAAAAAAAATGCGAGTGAAGAAGAATTCAACATTAATGCTTATAGTAAACATCTTATTTGCCATTATTTCAAAGTGAAATTAGTGCTTGGAAAAAGTATAGAATACAAGGAGTGTGTAGCAAAACTCACGTTATCAAGTAGTGAACTAGAGGGTTGCTATTGAAATGAGTGACATGAGGTATATACTAGAATACTACTGAAAATATGACCATGAAAGTCGACTTAGTCATTGGCTGGCATGCTAACAAAAGTTGGGAAAGGCCACAGTGAAACCCTTCAAAATTTAATGTTGAAGGTAAGCCTAGGAGCTTTTCTTCATATACGCACATCTGTTGTAGACTTGTACCGTCTGCTTTTAATGTGTACTGCTTTGCATTGCTGTTGTAATTTTGTGTTCATCCTTTTCATTGCATCCTGTTTCTTCTTTCAGCAGTTTTACTGTTGATAGTTATCTGGAATTGCTCAATCTTATTTGCTTGCCTTCCTATGCTAGCTTAAGGGATCTAAGCTTTTGCTTTTTATATTTATACAGCTTGTAATTTTATGTGCCCTACTTTCTTTTTAGTTAGTTTGAGAACAAGTGTTCAAACATGTTGAAATTTTTGTAGCTTTCCAGCTCAGTAATCATGAGGCTTGTATCTTTGTTTTGTAGAGCAGCAATGTTGAAGAAGCCTAAACCCTCTCTGGTGCCTGTGAGTCTCTTTGGAGAGCTCCTCCAAATTTTGGTAAGTGTCCTTCTTACTGTGATGCTACTGGAACTTGAGGAAAATTTTCAATGTAATTTACAACATTTTAACATATCTTATTTTCAGTTCATTCATGTACCAGTGAATTAAGCCTTTTGTACATCAATATGTTCATGTTTTTAAGGGCTGGAGTTTTTTTGGAAATTCTGTCATTATACATGTGTTATGGATTTGAGCTTTTGTTGCTCAAGATTTTTAATTACCACTTCATAAGTTTCATATTTTCTCTAATATGTTGTGCACAACATCAGAAGTATAGTGCTAAATTGATAACATAATGTAAACTGGTGTCAAACTGATATAGTTCATGAGGCTACTTTTTTCTATGTACATGCATCAAACAGAAATGCAAGGCCTTTATAAAGTACCCAACAAAGTCAGACCTCCGTGCTTAAGATTTCCAGCTGTGGAAATTGAATTGCACAACGGAAGTAGAAATGCTTCATTCAAGTGGCATGTGCCATTGAATATTTTTGGATTGTTTTCGTGAAAAATTAGTAGGAATTCACTCATTGATGATTTTTACAAATTTTGAACACTGATTGCCAAGTAGATACAATGTTGAACATTGATGACTGAGATTATATCCTTTTGTCTAAGCTAAATGTTTATTTAGCCTTTTTTTTGTTCAAATAAAATAGGTTTTTGTTTTGTTACAGACCATTTCTTCTTGCTTCACTGCTGTCCAGTTTTTTCAGCACCTACTAATTTTTTCTTCAACTTTGCTCATGTTTCTTGAACTTCTTTCTCATCTTACTGTTTCTATGCCCTTTCTGCATAGATTTCACGGTCCCTTAACTCCATGCTAAATGGTGCCTTCTTCTTTCCTCTCTTTGGATCGTCTTTGTTGTGGATAGGGAGGCTTAAACTAACTAATAATCTAATCTAATCTTTGGAATCCTTGAAACATTTCTAACAAAGATATATTCGGGTATTTTGCATTTGTTTTCTTACGTTTTTTATATGCAAAGATTTACCAATATATCATAAGAAACCTAATTTTTTGGATTGGAACGAATATAAAAAAAATAAAATGTAAAAATAGAAAAAAGGGGATATAACTTTGTCAGAAATGTTCCAAGGATTCCGAAACTGTCTTTGTTTTCTTCCTAGCATAAAAACTCAATGAATTCTATTCTTTTGAATTTTGGAAATAAGTGACTTAACAGTATAAACCAAAAACAAAATATTTTGTTTTAGTGTGATATAATGTAAAATTTATGTAATTGAATGCTTTTTTCATTTTTATTTCGATAATCTTCATGCATAAGATCATATTCATACTGTGAATTGTAAAAAACAAACAAAATTAAATTTTTTTTCTATTATAAAAATTATGAAATTTTTTGTTTCCAGTCTGATTCTTATGAAATTCAACTATTTTGTGTAATTTTTGAAAAGAAACACAATTTCTTTATACAATTTTTGGATTCAGGCCTTAGTTTTAGACAAAAATTGACATTTTTGTTTTTTAGTCCACTGGTATTGATTTTTCAAGAAAATAGAACTCAATGAGTTTTTGTGCCAGAACAAAAACAAAGACAGTTTTAGAATCCTTGGAACATATCTAACATAAGTATGTTCGCAAATTTTCCATTTCTTTTATGTTCTCTTTTTATATGGGGTTGAAATGGGCTCAAAATTTTACTACTTTAGTGCTTTTTCACTGGTGTTGATATTTCAGGATGTAGCTCCTCATTCAGTTTTTATGCTGGAACAAAAACAAACAGTTTTAGAATCCTTGAAACATTTCTAACAAACTCAAATGGGCTTTTTTTTCCATATCCCATTGTTTCTCTTTTCATATGGGTTTAAATGGGGTAGATGATTGAAATTTTGGACCCCTTCCCCCCCCCCCCCCCCTGGGAGGGGGGTCTATTGTCAGTAGCGCCATAAAATTTTAGGACCAAATAGTCCATCACCCAAGGGTTCTTTTCCAACAATAACATGAAAAATACCCATCGGAGAAAAATGGGGCCCCGGAGGACCCCCTTAAAAAGTTAATAATAGTTTAGAAATGCACTGAAATTGCGTACATTCTCTGAATTTTGCTTATTATTGTGCAGGTGGACCAAGTGGCATCCAATCAACCTATGCAGGTTGTCAGTCACTGCCCTTAGATGTTCCACCTTCAATGAAGACGGGGCCTTGCACTTCACCCACTTCAATGATAGAAAGCAAGTTTTCACTTGCTAATCAACTTGAAACTGCAAGTGAATCCAAAGCTAGTCAAATATGTTCTACTCACGCAGCCACAGAGAAGACCTGCTCAACTCCTCAAGCAGCCACAAAGAGACCCTGCTCAACCCCTCAAGCAGCCACAAAGAAGACCTGCTTAACCCCTCCAGCAGCCACAAAGAGACCATGCTTAACCCCTCCAGCAGCCACGAAGAGATTTTGTTCCAGCCCTTCAGTCACAAAAGAAACCTCTTCTGCCTCAAAATCGGCTGAAAAAGCTGCTAATTGGAGTGTCCACAATATTACCATTGCATCTTCTCAAACACCTGAAAATGTCACTACAAGAACTGCTATCTGTCTTCCAGGCACTTCAACATCCAGTTATTCCTTACAAACAACGTCTGAAAGCACTTCTCAATCTGAAATCGACAGAAGCTGTCGAAATTCTCAGTGTGCAAGTCCAAAAAATCCTTATTGTGATCATAATAATAATCTTAATTCTACTGAAAGTTATCTGGGGGAAAAAATTGAGGTGCCAAATAAACCATCTTGCAGCAGGAAGTTATTTCCCTGCCCCATCAAGATAGAAAGTGCTGCGAGAAAGAGGGAACCGAAGAAGAAAAGGACTGCTACAAAGAAAAGGAACCCTGCTCTGTATAAGCGGTTGAACATCGATTCATTTCTACCACAGTTCTACCCAAAGCTGGGCCCCTTCCTTACTGAGTTTGTTGGAATGAAGCTAAGAGGGAAGAAACGGTACACACTTCTACAAAAATGGATAGCTGTGAACATATTTGTGAGCTCTACTCGTTTAGGCTATAGTTTATTCAAGCAAATGTTACCACTGCCATCAAAAACAACTCTAACAAGATTTTTGAATACTTTAAAAATGTCTCCAGGAGTCCTTAGAAGAAATGCGCAAATGCTTAAATTGAAAGTCAACCCCGAAACTGATGCTGATAAGCTGACTTTCATTCTTTTAGATGAAATGTCTGAGGAAAGGGCTGTCTTACAACGAAAACAAGGATCTAATCGTAGGGTATGAAGACGATGGGATTACTAGATCAAGCAAGCTGGCAACATCTAGCTTATGTGTGATGGCAGTTGGTGTGAAAAGGAATTGGAAATTTCCAATTGGTTATTATTTGTCAACAAATGCCATGAAATCCACAGTAATTACCGAAATAATTACAAATGCCATAAAGGTCTTGGAAAATGAGGGTTTTATTGTGCTAGGCATAACTACTGACCAAGGCTCAAATTTTGAGACTGCTTTCAAGTCTCTTGGTTCCACGCCATCTAACCCAAAGATAGTCATTGATAAACAAAGTTACTTTGCTTATCGAGATCCACCTCATCTTCTCAAAAGTGCGCGAAACTTCCTTTTGAATGGAAGTGTGAAAGTGCCGGCATTTTCAGCATCAGCTAGCTGGAAACACGTTGAAGCCATCTTCCTGCTGGACAGGGAAAAGAGCCTGCAGAGACTCCCGCGGATCACAAGCCAGCATGTGTATAACTTGAGATTTGGAACAAAAATGAAGGTGAAATTGGCAGCACAAGTTCTGTCTAATTCATGTTCGGCTGCCATTGACACCTGCGTTGCAAAGGGCATAATGGAAACTTCTGCCGCTGCTACAAGCACCTACTTAAAGAAAATGAACGACATCTTTGATGTTCTGAACTCAAGTCCAAGAGTTAAAGTTCCTCTTCGTAAGCCTCTTCATTCTTCATCACCTTCAATTGAATTTTTGAAGGAGGCTTTGCAATGGTTGGAACAGTTGCAAGAGTTGAATGCTCCTCGAAAATGCCGCTTTATTAATGGCTTCATTCAGTCCATTAATGTGATTCTTCAAATGAGGCCTATTTTGGATAATTACAAGCTAAAATACCTATCAACTAGAAATCTGTGTCAAGATGAGCTGGAGTTATTTTTTGGGAAGGTTCGTCAACTCCAGAAATTTCCAGACCCTCAAGTCTTCACCCAAAACTACGTGAAAATTGCAGTGGCGTCTCTCATGCGTGCCCCTCTTGCCTCCAATTGTGAGACGGTCTCGGATCCCCAGCTGGGAGAAACCTTGGATTTCTTTGCAGAGGTATGAAAATTGAGTTCTAGCTACAATTGAAAGTATAATGGCAGAATGATAGTTTATACATTCGGTTCTGTTGTTGGCTTGTATTTGTTATTAAGGGTAGAAGCAAGTAACTTGAGTTTGCGTTGTTTGATGTTAAATATAAAAAATATATCTATATATATTTCTTACATTCAGGTTTGCATCCGTGAAAGCTATTTCCATAACAGCAATTCCTGTGCTGATTGTATGATAGTAAATAGTTTTTTGTAACGGGGTTTCTATCAACTCATGACATTACTAGTTGAAAATATTTATGTTCCTTCTCTTTTACTTTACTTTTTTCATTTCCCTTCTTGGCCATTCGCATTCTTTCCAGCTCGCACTTTCGTATATTTGGGATTCCGAGATACTTTCGATCCTGCTCACAATTTCACTGCATGCAATAATTCATGGACATCTCCATTTCAGTCACACCACATGTTTCTTTTTATCTTTTATCCCAGGGGAAAAATACGTGGTCCTGAAGTGAGAGTGCTGAGCGCAGGCGGCATTGTGTAGGAATACACTTTGTGCATAGATTTCACATTCCCTCAATTCTATACCAAATGGTGCAATCATCATCCTTCTTCTCTTTGAAACACCTTAGCTGTGGTTGGGGCAGTGGAAACTAACTTTTTTGCGAATCAAGTCTTCCACTTTCCAGCTTTTATAGTGTCTATAAGTAGCATCTACAACACAAAAATGCTGTTTTTTTACGAGTTTGTTTATTTATCTTCTACCAGGTTCCGGAGCAGAAGGAAGTCGACCCTCCAGTCATAGAGCTGAAAGAAGAAGAGAAAGCGGCTGCAGTCATGTTCAAGGGAAATACGGAAGTCGGAGGAATTTTCGAATCCGTTGACGTCGAAGATGCTGCTATTTACATCTCGGGTTATATTGCAATGAAGACCGATGAATATCACAAAAAATTGAAAAACACTTCGTTAAGTAATTGCAACGAATGTGGTTCAATTTTAACTCAAAGTGATCTAAACTTTCATCTATTTGTTTCCTTTAAACAGTACGTTGAATCAGATGATCCATGCAAAGGACTGAAGTACTGCAGTAAGTCTTTTGTTGGGAATGTTATAGGTTTTGAAAGAGTGTTTCTTTACCTATTTGCCAAAATCAATCATTTGCCTGGATTCTGCAAGACAGTTCGTGAAGTAATCTACTCAAACTGTCCCAAGCCTAACACTTGCTGCTCGCAGATAACGTTCTTCCTCATCAAGTTCTTCGTAAAGTGTAGAACTTTACAGTCTATTAGAGCCTACAATAGATCATTAAGGAAAACATCTGCGAAAGAGAAGTTAAACAAAATACTGCACAGTTAAGTTTCTTCCTTCGATGAAACTTGCTTCCTAAATTGTACCATTTCGGTTAGACGGATATGACCTGGACCCAATATATGTACATTTCATCATAAAAGGGGCACAACTTTTGTATCCATGAGAATTGGCGATCCCAGGGGGAATATGTGAGGTCCCGAGTAGAGAGTTTGGTAGTGTTTTTTTTTTTGAAATTTTTTTATTATGGCATGGGAAAATTTTTTTTTCGGCTCACTGATGTCCTGTTTCTCAGCTCGTACTACTTTTTCATTTAACTTTTATCTTGTTTGGCCCGAGCTAAAGGTTAGGTAGGCTTTCTTTTTGTTAAAATAACATAGGTTTTTGTTTTGTTACGGAACAACTTTTTTTCGTTTCACTGCTGTCCTGTTTTTCAGCACCTACTACTTTCTACTTCAACTTACGCATTTCCTTAATTCCATATATAACGTTGCCTTCTTCCTTCCTCTATTTCGTACGTCTTTGTTGCGGTTAGGGAGAATTCACCTAACATCTGATCTCGAATCGCAGTTGCGTCAAATATAAACATTACTTATTAGTATCGTAAATCACGCTGTAAGAGTCCCTAGGGTTTCGCAAGTTTATTTTCACTTTCCAGCTTGAGTGTTGATGTTTAAACTTTTCTTCTATGATTCATTTTTTAGTTTCACCATATCTGATTTTAGCGACGACAGTACTCCTTAGGTGTGGTAGTAGCTGTAATGTGTTCAAAATTGTCCAGCTCATTCTTATTATGTCCCGGTTATCACAGGGTCGGCTGAAGAAACTTACCCTTCTAATTTGATAATAAAAGTAAAACTATCAACGCTAGGAAGTTGAAACTGATTTCTTAGAAGAAAAAACATTTCCATGGTTTAGCAAAACTATTGTTATTAACAGGAAGATAAAAGATATTGTTGGGAAAGTGCTTCCCAAATAACTTGATTTTACGATTTGCTGACATCCCTTAGCCTCCTTGTTCTTCAGATTTGTACCCATGCGACTTCTTCTTGTGGGGATCCCGTAAGTCACGAGTTTATGTAGCCAATTTGACTAATTTACAAGAATTTAAAAACAAAATTTATTATGAAATAGCTCAACTTTCGCCAGATATACTAAGGAGCATGGAAACGACAAAGAGAGGAACCCTAATTTTTCTAAACAGCCGTGGCACTCATTCGAACGTATTTAAAACTTAGCGTTGATAACCCATAAAAATTTTAATTGTGCCAATTAAAACAAGTTTCAACTTCCTAGCGTTCATAGCTTTCCTTTTCTTAGCAAATTAAAAGGCTCGGTTACTTCTGGCCCACCCTGTATATGTATAGCGATTGGTGTTATTTTTCCAGTTATACCATTTGTTGCGAGTTATCTTCACGTTGTTCTTGATGTTATAGCGGAAAAGTATTTCTAAGAGATTTCAATTCTGCAGGATAGATTTTACAAAATGTTTATATTACGTTTCAAGGGTATTACGTTTCACAGCTGAAGTCTAATGATTTGTAATGTCCAACAGGAAAGGAAATAAGATTTGTAATTTCTAAGCGGTGACAGAGGAAACATAAGTGTGGCCAACTTGTTATCTGATGGGGGACTTATTCATAAAGTAATGGAATTTGTTAAAAAATTGAATGTATTAGGGAATATATGATGTTGAATCTGAGTGGACCCACCCAGTTCATGAGTGGCGAGGTTGTGTTTCAATGTTTGTATTACGGTTTGCCTATGTCTTAGTCTTGTAGCAGTTGGTATGTTCTGCGGTACAATTTAGAACCTAAATGGCCGAGCGTACTGCGCTCATCAACGCAGAGTTGAGTAAGGGTTCCAGCGCGGGTAAGACGCTCAGCCAAAGTGAGGGTGGGAGCTGGAACCCCAACTTTGGGGTCCTAGCTTCAATCCTTCCACATTCATTGTTTCATTGCATTCATGCACCCTGATTCTTCAGGTAAAAATTAAGAGTTTCAGCTATATTGGCCTCAATCTTTGTTCATATGGTGATTGAATCCTTATGATGACGGGTAAAAAGAAGCTAATGTTGTGATAAATGTTAGAATGTCCATGACGGCTCCTTTTCGGGTGGCTCATGTTAAACGGTAGTTATCGACATTTATGTAATGCTATATTGCTGTGTAACAAATGGGGGTGAAGTTCTAGAGAATTGTTGTGCCCCGACGAAAGGAGGGCGTACTTAATGTGTTATGGAAGTTATTGTTGAAGTCGGACATGAGTTCTGTTTTTCGCTAAAACGTGTATTGTATTGAGTTGCATCGTACTTGAGGGGGTAAGATGGAATATGCGAGCAATAACGTGGTGATTGAAGTAATCTGTATAGATAGCGGAGAAAGATGGAAGACACTCATGACCTCAGTGTATCACCGTACAACAACACAGCAACTTTGGTAGAAATGCCAAAGCGACAACTAAATAGCCTATGACCGAAGTTGTTGTTAACTGAGATTATTATTATTATTCATTTATATTTATAATTAACAAGAGCTAATGGAATATTATAGGATGTGTGCCGTATATGTCTGTACACATATATATACACATGTATATATATACCCCTCAGGGGGATACAACTATTTTATCTATGGGAATTTGCGCTCCCAGGGGGACTATGTGAGGGCCTGAGCTAAAGGTTAGGTAGGCTGCCTTTTTGTTGTAATAAAATAGGTTTTTGTTTTGTTAAGGACCATCTTTTTTCGGTTCACTGCTGTCCTGTTTTTGAGCACCTACTACTTTTTTCTTCAACTTTTTTCTTGTTTCATGAGCTTCTTTCCTAGCTTACTGTTTCTGTGCACATTGTGCATAGATTCCGCGTTCCCTCAACTCCATACTAAATGGTGCCTTCCTCTTTCCTCTCTTGGAACATCTATGTCGTGGTTAAGGGAAGCTAAAACTTTCTTATATAATAATAATCATGATTTCTATATATATAGTTATATATGAATATTTATTAATTAAAGGGCGTAGTGTTCAATATTTAATTGCTACAATAATGTATTCATCGAATAAATATGAATGCAAGGCTACTTTTTCCATATAATATGCATGTTTTACTGTATTGAGGAATTTTCACTGGGAAAAGTGTAGCTACTGGAATGACGACAGCAATACTGCCACTATTCCTGGAGTTACTCAAAGCTATACTTTTAGTTCAACAATGCTCGTTATTCAAATTTTCAACTATTTAGATGTTTATCATGTACAGAGCAATTAGAAAATTAAATAATCTAAGCTAACACGTTCTTTATAACGCAATATGACGTAGCGGTGATTATTCAAAAGTCGTCTGAACAAATCGGTAGGTAAGAGAAAGACAGCACAGCAGATTATGAAAGAGGTGCAAGAGAAAGATTTGTACGGAAGATTTGTACGTCGGGAGCCTTTTCTTATAATTTGTAATTTGAATTTATACGAGGCCTGTAATATATATATATATATATATATTCTGAAATAAATGTGCATTAATGATGATGGACATCGTAAAAAACTAATCCTGCTTCCTATGCTTATCGTTCAACAAGTCCTCTAAAAGAATTGAAGACTTTCTTGAAGCGGAAAGCATTGTTTGCCAGACTAATTTCATTCTGTGGGTTATTTACGTTGACGAACTATGAACTCGGTGTTTCTCTCTGAAATATAAAGTAACATCATGAGGACTTCCATTTGATTTATCCTTTAAACACTCAAAAAAAAAAATCTGAATTTTAGAATTACAATGAGTATGCAAGTCCCAAACGGAGCTTTGTATTGATAGATATGAAGGTTTTGCTCAGTATACACACAAATTTTAATTATGACGGGGCAATTAAGCATTGCATGCGAGATTATGAAAGTTTTTCAGTATCATAGTTTCCAGGTTATTTAAATATTTTCCAATACGTATGTGCGGAAAACCGGCAGTTCCTGCCATGGTGCAATCATACGTACGGCAGTCAGTGCATCGCTGCCGCGAGTGTGGTGTGAGTCACGTGGTATGGATGTGGTGACGTGTCAGCTCAAACGTCTCCTATTGGCTGGCTTGTCTAACGGTTTCGAGCAGCTGTTCCCTTTGAAGTGGACCTACCTGTCTTACGTCTACCATGGCCTGCACAAACAAAATGTTTCTTTCTTACCGCTGGAGTATCGACTTCATTGAGCTTTAGGTTTCATTGATGATAATTTTCTCGAAAGTCAGAGAAAACGGCTTAATAATTCGAACTTCTGAGCGCTGCTCACGTTTTTATCAACTCACCTGGAGCAGCACAAAGTCTATAACATGAGATCACTTTTCGTCGACAACCTAGTGACGTCAGGTTATAGGTAATATTTACAACAGCATATTTAAACGAATTCCGTCTCCTGTATATGACGATGTTGTTCTGATTAATTCACTATACATCCCAATTTTAGCTTAAATTAATTACTGAAAGTAAATGATATACGTAACACCTCAGTTGTTTATGTTTTTGACTCTGCAAGCTTCTAGATAAAGCAAATGCTATTTTGAATCTAAAAATTCTTTCTGCTTGAGTGAATGTAAAAATATTATTCAAAATAACGTTCTCAAATCATATACCGCCAAATATTACTGATCTTTGTTGTCAAATTAGGAGAAATCTCATGCCACAACTAGGAAATAAGATTATTCTTCAGGGGAACTACAGTATGGGATAATTCTAGGATGCCAGATGCCAGACCAGCAAGCTCACAAACGCATCATCTATTTTTTATGAAGAAGAATCGCTGCAATGTCTCCCAGAGAGTGATATCACATTTGAATAATATGGGTCGTACAATTTTGAGAACTCTTGATGAAATGAAATTGATGAAATGAGTTAATATAAAAAGTTGTATTAACTATCAATTTTCGTCTGTTAGCTCTCACTCAGCATAGTAAAAAGGGCCTAGTTATAATGAAATCGTCGAAAGAAGGGAACATCTCACGAACTCATATCAGGGCTATAGACCTTATGAGGTAACACTTCCCAACTGCATTTCAAAGCAGCTTTTGAATCACAACGTGGGCGGGCGTGTGGGCGAGCGTTGTAGAAGAGAATGGGTGGCCCAGCTTCGATCCGTTGAGATTCGGTTTTGTGTATTTTTCTGCGCAATTGTAAAACGAATTCACTATTTTTCAGTCAGCTTATACTTTGCCCAAATAAACTCACGTTTGTGGTGTTCCCACGGTGGCCATTTGCAAAGTTCATTATTTGTTGTTACTTCGATTGACAGCAACGAATTAGCATGGCTCTGAAAAAAGTTGACATCTCAGCTCGTTTGGCTATGATTTCAACTGAGAGTCAAAGTCTCTAATCCAAATTAAACTATACCTACGATTCAGAAGAGAAAGGCTTCCCAACCTACGTCCTATGTTCGTTTCAGCAAGAGCACTCTATCCAGACGTATCCGGCACCGGTGCTCGAAGGTTTCTTTCTTGAATCGGGATATCGAACATACCAATAATGAAATTGGTACATATAATACCAATGATGAAACAAAAAACCGTCCTTCATCCCAAAATTCTGAAACAAAACTGGGGATACATTCATTGGCAATGCTTCCCCCACTACACTGTGTCGTCAATCTATGCATTAATTATTACATCAACTTTGTATAAGGTGTTTCTAGGTCTGTGTCGATGTGTAATTTCACCATTTCCGTTAACGTCAAGTGATACAGTGCTGGACAGTCAGTTTTTTCTCACTCGCGTCTGTTGATTCTTTATAATATATTGGTACTCTTTTTCATTGAAAAGTTTCAAAATTGCCCAAACAAAATATCGTACTTTCTTCCTGTATAATCGGTAAAAATATTATTTTATTTACACTGATTCTAGCATATAGTTTGCTGTATATTTTACCATTGTCGTCACTTTTAACTATAACGAGGATAACTCGAAGTTGTTTACCATTGGGGTCTTGGGAAATTATGTGAAGAGGATTGCCTCTGGGCCAAACGCGCTTATTTTTACTAAAGACATTATTGCTACGGGTAGTCTTATAAATTGACAGCACCTCACTCGACATTCTATTACGCCCTTCCAACATTCTGAAGTTGCACACATGAAAGGAATGCCTATTTGCCGCCATTTGCTTTTTATCTAAGCCATCAACGAAGAATCAAAGCCAACACTTGAGCTTTTCTTTTCAAACTCTTTATATTTCCACCCTTCCCAAAGAAAGTGGAGCGCACATGTTTCGTCTTTTAAACCCCGTATCTAAATACGCACAAAAATGTTATTGAGAATACCCACCGAAGTTAGAATTGAGTAGCGGATTCTAATTCTTTGGTATGGCTTCAATAACTCAACAGAGCACAAAATATCAGAAATAGAAGGACAGTCAGAGCAAGTGATACAGAGACAAGATCCTTAATAAAATTTGGATTGATGACACCCTGATAAATAACTGATGAGGAGATGTGGTAAAATATTGTGGACAGTAACGGCGCAGCAATTTTAAATTTAACCTGGAATTGGAGTACGAAGCGAAAGGTTATAAAACGGATGATACACCAAAGAAACGAATTTGGAGAATAATTAACTTAAATACATTGTTGCTTGGCGACTGCTTTGAATTAACAGACTGAAAATTTAAATTTATGGTGATATAACTCACGCGAGCAGCAAAATTCAAGCCACTTCTAAAAACTACTGAACATATGCTACACGAATCAAATGGTCCTTTCACTTCTTTATACCTCGAACAGGAAATAGCCTTTACAAACCCTTTGACATCAACACTTACATTTGATACCAAGTTTCGTGCTTGGATCTCAGTGATAATTAGAAAGTTACACGATGCTTTCCAACTGAAATGCACGAGGTATACATTCTAGAGATATAAGGCGGAGCAAGATAACGCAAGACATCAATGCCGGGATCGTCAGGAAGCAGGCATCTCTAAAACGTTCTCAGCTTCTATAAAAGACGCGACCTGCATCGCTTTGTCGCAGTTGAGTCAACACACAGTAGCAAGTCTCTGGATCTCCTCTCAGCTAAAGACTCTAAAAGTTTTACGGATTGCTACTAAATCGAAAAACAACAGAATATCGGGATATACGGAAAGTTAAGAAGTTCTTGAGTACATCTCATTTTTGTGGCGCTTCACTGATTCAAAGCAACGATTCAGGGAAAATTCCACCGTTTAAATATTTACAACACCAATTGGAAAAACTCGTCTTCGGCTGCTGTTACTCCTTTTCAACATGGAAGAATTTAAATCGGAATATGACTTGCCTTCGGACCTTAATGACATCGTATTGACACCTTTCGGAGACGACCCTGCTCATCCCATGATAGGACAACCTGAGGGGAGCTATGGTGCACCCCTGCAGGCACGGGGTGAACCCGAACCTTCTCTCTTTGGCTCTTGGGAATACGAACCTCAACAGTCGGTTTCGCTGTCAATAAGCAAACCACACGTAAGTTTAGCTTTTCTGATTCATTGTGCACTGAAAGCTTTTCCTTCCAGATGAAATATGACAAGAAAAAATTATCATCTTGACTTAGTGAAAAGGTTGCTTTCATCAGTCGTCTAAAAAAATTGCTTTTTTACAAAATGTATGATATATTGTGGGCAGAAAACCTGAAGTTATGTTTGATTATTTATTATTCATATCATTTGCAATAAAACTCACAAACAAATAGTTAGCCCTTTCAACTGAAAAATTTAACAACTATTTGTAAATAAACGCAATGATATAGGAACTAATTAATTTTGTTCTACTTCCATGAAATTGTATGACAACAGCTATCTGGCTTGACACTGACAATTGCAAGCAAATATTTGCTGATAAAATTCAATTCAAATTAAACGAATATTCTTTAATTTCATCTCATGCAGAGTTTGGCTACGGGGCAGCAGCCATCTGAACTCGCACCAACCCCACCAAACGTGTTTGGTGAGAGGTTTGATGCGAGTTTGGACTCGCCGTATCTGCGTACTGGAGACAACCTCCCGATGATTACGCCTGACTTCCGCTCTCTCAAGGGACAGGAAGATGAATTTCAGTCTCCTGATATTT
The DNA here is from genome assembly GCA_030386875.1 of Morinoia aosen. Taxonomy (NCBI): domain Eukaryota; kingdom Metazoa; phylum Arthropoda; class Malacostraca; order Amphipoda; family Talitridae; genus Morinoia; species Morinoia aosen. Next base: position 24,913,174 of record CM059560.1, on the reverse strand, counting down.
GGGGACTTTCAGACGAGCACCGAGATCAGTTAGTGAGAACAGACAGCTCACGCATGCTCTCACACACAAGTACCTATCAACAAACCTCACCCATTTCCAACTATCTAGGAGAACCACTACAGCCCAGGCCAGCTAAGGCTAAACCTAAAAAGAAGATCACGGTGCCTCACGGTTTTCCCAACCGCATTGCACCGGGAACTGGTGAAGCTGCATCACTGTACGAAACATCCCCTGGTTTGATGCAATCTCATTTAGGAAGCGGTAGCTCTTTTGCGGGATCATCCGAGCCGGGCCGTTCAAGATTTCAAATGAATAGTCAGAGCGATTGCATTGGGCAAACGTCACATTGTAGAGAATTTTTGGCTAAAACTGAATTTTTGCAAACATCAGAGCAACTCTACTCTACGCATCCTAGCTGCTCATACCAGGAAATCGAACATACTCGTATTCCTCCTAGGTACGTTGAAGGGGATTCTGCAGGTGGACTGCATCCAAACGCGCAGCTTGCCAGCCATCAAGGCAGTCCTGAAAATCTTTTCCCGACTAATGAACCTACGTTATCTCCACTGGCTGGCTGCTCTGCCTCCGGAGTTGCGTATGATTTTCTCCAAAACAACTCATCATCTTCAGGAGGGTCGGATAATGAATTTGGTCTCTCTGGAGGAAAGCCAAAGCAGAAGCAGAAGAAGCGCAGCAGGTTGACCAAAGCTGACTATGGGAACATGTCCCTGGAAGAGATGCAAGCTCGGAAAAGAGAACTTAACAAAATTTGTGCTAAGGAGTACCGGGAGCGAACTGGAATGGAGCTCATGAAGAGCAAACAGAAATACGATGCAGAACAACAACGCCACCAACAAATGCAAAGTGAAATAGCATGGCTGGAAGCAAAGATTGCTGCTCTGGAAGAATCTTTCCAAAGGCTTTCTGCATCGTAAGATATCAAGTCAAACCACTATAATGAAGGAAATAATATTATCCACTCGTTAATCTTGTCCACGGAAGGTCATCTAAGCATGTAGTTTCAAAGGAATAGTTGAAATAGCTAAAAAAACTATTAATTAAATCAATTGCTCACTTCCCACAAATTTTAATTCTGAGTGATTAATAAGTGTGGTATTATTAACAATTAATCTTAATTCCTAATTATATATTTATTTATTATGTATGCTCATAATATGACGCATATATTTATTGGCATTTATTATTATACGATAACTCTGTGTTTCACGGGTTTAAAAACTAGAAATGGACGAACTTGGACAGCCTCACAGATTTATCATCCATGGTAATAGAAGACATGTGGAGAATATATCTCAGACCATGAACTTCTTTTCACAAATCCACCGACGCCGAGGTTGCCTTGTTCACTAAAGCATTTCGTCCTTTTCGGAACTTCGGAATTAAGTTTCCTTGCGTTTGAAGATGCATAAGGCTTGTCATGTTCAGTATATATGTTTTTATCTGAGAACCCTAAAGTAAAAATGAGTGTCTTTATTTTTTTATGGTGACATATAAGGCATCACATGCAGGATTTATTATATTTGTGAGGAATTATTTTTAACAATTTTTAATATTATTTATAGGGCAATTGTACGCGGCATTGTGTTTCTAAATAAAGCGCAATGAGATGTAGTTTTGATACTTTTAATTATTCCCATCAAGTGTATAATACTTAGTTGTTTAAAAAGACCAGAAAAAATTTTGGAGGTCATCGTCGCGGGATCCTGCATCTATTGATTCTATTTTTCAACTTAATGCACCCAGTGTATATAAGGAAATACAGAGACTGGTCGGTGGAAAATCTATTTTTACTCTTTTTAATGATGAAAGAAAAATATTCCCTGTACGTAAAAAAGAAGAAGTTAAGAGTTTCCAATTACTAGACAGGCAATTGAACGAGCGACGTACTAAAGGTTATTTCACATTTCACAAGAGAGTTAGCCAAGTCTTCAACTATATTTTTTCGTATAGAATAACAGGATATTCGATCAAACAAAACTGACGGGTGAAATTTACGAGCTGCTTCGTGTTGTGGAATTCTGAGGTATACTGAATTCCTTTCAACTGAGTTTCAACACAATTGGAACTCTTGTGCGAAATAGACATCATTGACTGCAAATAACTCATAGGCCGTCGCGATTTTTCAACAGCCGCGCGCTCACATAGCTGAGCCGTTTCTGGGTTGGAATATCAATGAAAGACTCGTGTAATACTGGCGGCAGCACAGAGCTGCACTGGGCTGTGTTCGTGTTCAGCCTCATCTCTCGGTGGAGAGATACTGGCGGCAGCACAGAGCTGCGCTTGGCTGTGTTCGTGTACAGCCACATCTCCCGGTGGAGAGATCGTCCGCGATGCCCTGATTCGTTGTGTTTACAGTTCACCAGAGGTGTTTGTCTTTGAGTTTATACGCAGCGTAATGAACTTTCTATCATTGCGGCGAAAACGAAACTTACCAAAATCAGCTTAATCGTAAAAATCTCAGAATCTTCTCACTGCCTTTTCAAAACCCAACTCTCAGCGAAAACAAAGGTGAAAATTGTAGAATGTTTGGCCCGCACACACAAAATGTTTCTTTCTTGCCGCCAGAGTATCGACTTCATGATGAGCTTTAGCTATCATTGATGAAAAATTTTTCGGAATTCAGAAAAAACAGCATAACAATTCGAACTTATCAGCAGTGCCAACGTTCATATCATCTCACCTGGAGCAGCACAAAGTCTATGACACGAGACTACTTTTTGTCAAAGAGCAAGTGACGTCAGGTTGTGGGTAATATTTGCATCAGTACATTTCGACAAATTTTGTCTCCTGAATATGGCGATATTGTTGTGATTACTTCATTATATCTCAATTTTAGACTACATTAACCACTGAAGGTGGACGATATAACTCCTCAGTTTTTTTATGACTCTTCAAGCTTCTAGATAATGCAAATGATATTTTGATACTAAGAATGTTTTCCACTTGAATAAATGTAAGAATATCATTCAAAATAACGTTCTAAGTCTAATACCGGATGACAATACTGATATTTTATGTCAAAACCAGGAGAAATCTCATGCCACAACAAGGAAATAGAATTATTTTTGAGGGGAATACAGTATGTGATAATTCTAGGATGCCAGACCAGCAAGCTGACTAACGTATCATCTACTGTTGAATGAAGAAGAATCGCTGCAATGCCTCACAAAGAGTAACATCACATTTGAGCGATATGGATCGCAAAATTGTGAGCACTCATCATGATTTATACGTCTCAAATTTAAACTTTTGTAAATGTACTTATAGAAACACAAAAATACACTTTCCTTTGCTCAAATCCCTAAGCCGTCAAAAAATTGGACAGAAATAAGGACCTTCTTTTGCTCCGTTGTCATCATCGTACCTAACTAAACTCGTGACAGTTCTACTTCTACTCGTGATAGTATCGGATTGCGAGTAGTATCCATTTCAATCCTCAGTGGATTAGCATCCACTGAGGCTCTGCAGCGATTCACACATTATTTTCGTTTCTACAGCAGTTTTCTTGCATCGTACATAGATGAGTACAGAACTGCAGGGATTCCGTCAGTGAACTCTGCCAAGTAGATATTCGTCGCTATTTGCCAGCAGTAGTTACCGCAGTCTGTACTGCGGTAACACGCGTGAAATCCTGCACAGAACGGCTCGTTAGCACGATCGATTCTCGTCAACCAGACTTATGGTTGCTTTATACTGCTCCATAATTTTCCAAAAGAGGCTGTAATTACTGGGATAAATAAACTAGTCTCATTGTTCTAGGCATAGAGAACTGTTAGAAATATTCTTCCTCTTCGTTTATTCAGAGCAAAGAATCAGAACAGATGTACTATTGATGAAGTGAGTAAACTTAGAAAAATGGTATTAAACGTCAATTTTCGTCTGTTAGCTCTCGCTAAAAAGACCCTAGTTACAATGAAATCATCGAACAAAGGGAAAATTTCATGAACTCATATCAGGGCTATAAACCTTATGAGGTAACCTTCCCAACCACATTTCAAAGCAGCTTTTAAATCCCACCATTGGCGGGCGTGTGGGCGAGCGTTGATGAGGAGAATGGGTGGCCCAGCCTCAAGCAGCTGAGGTTCGGTTTGGTGTATTTTTCTGCGCAATTTTAAAACGAATTCACTATTTTACAGTCTGCTTATATTCAGTCCAATTGAACTTGCGTTTGTCATGATCCCACTCTGACCGTGTGCACAGAGTTCATTATTTGGTGGTCCTTCAATTGAGAACGATGTGTTAGCACGGATGAGAGGGAAAAATGACAACTCCGCTCGCGTGGCTATGATTTCAACTCCGATATTGAGCCATTAATTCACAATATAACTATAAGTACAATCAGTACAGAAAGGCTTCGCAATCTGCGTTCGTTTCAGCAAGGTCACTATATCCAGACGTATCCGAGACCAGAGCTCGGAAGCATCGTTCTTGAATCGAGTTTTCAAACAATAGGACATACTAATTATGAAACAAAAGTTTTCCCCAAGTTTTGAAGCACAACTTAGGATACATTCATTGACGATGCTTCCTCCACTACATTGTATTGTCAATCTGCGCATGCATTATGACATAATCTTCGCATAAAGTGTTTGTAAGCTGCTGTCGATGTCTCTAGGCTCGAGTCGACACCACTCCCGTCACTGTCAAGTGATTCAATGTTATACAGTCAATTTTTTCTCACCAGTATCTGTTGGTTCCGTCTAATATATTGGTAGAATCATGAAAACTTCGTCACCAGGAGAAACTAGGTTTCAAAATTTCCCATCCAAAATACTGTATTTTCTTCCCGTATTTTCGTTAAAAATATTATTTGCATTCACACTGATCCTCAAATTGAATTAGCCATTCTCGCCACTTCTAATCAAAGGAGCTCTTGAAGTTTTTCACCATTGCGATCGTGGGAATTATGTGAGGAGGATTGCCTAACGCCATACGTGTACGTTTTACACGTGACAATTGCGACGGGCAGTCTTACGTCGGCAGCACCTCACCCAACATTCTATTACGCCCTTCCAACATTCTGAAATTTCACACATGAAAGACCGCCCGCTTGCTTTTCATTTCAGCCATCAACGAGGAATCAGCGCCAACACTAGAACTTTTCATTTCAAACTCTTGATATTTCAACCCTTCCCGAAGAATATGGAGAGCACAAATTTCTCATTTTCAATCCCATACGTAAATTAGAGCATAAAAATGTTGTTTAGAATGCAAACAGATATTAAAATTCAGGTGCTGATACTGAAGCCCTGGTATAGCTTCAATAACTGAACAGAGCACAAAATATCTGAAATGGGACAGCCAGAGCGAGTGATACAATGGCAAGATCCTTAATAAAATTTCGGTTGATGACGCCCTGATAAAACTGATAAAGAGATGTTGTCCATTGGCAAAATATATTGTAGACTGTAAAGGTGTAACAATTTAAAATTAAACCAGGAATTGGAGGACGAAGCGAAAGGCTATAAAACAAAGGATGATACCCTAAAGCAACGGATTTGGAGAATAATTAACTTAAATACATTGTTGCTTGGCGACTGCTTTGAATTAACAGACGGAGAATTTAAATTTATGGGGATGTAACTCACGCGAGCAGCTAAATTCTAGCTACTTTTAAGAACTATTGAACATATGCTGCACGGATCAAATGGTCCTCTCACTTCTGCAAACATCGAACAGGAAATATCCTAAACGAACGTTTTCACAACAACACCTACATTGGATCCCAAGTTTCGTGCTTGTATCTCAATGATAATTAGAAAGTTACACGATGCTCTGCAACTGAAATGCAGGAGGTACACGCTCTGGAGATATAAGGCGGAGCAAGATAACGCAAGACATCAATGCCGGGATCGTCAGGAAGCAGGCATCTCTCAAACGTTCTAAGCTTCTATAAAAGACGCGACCTGCATCGCTTTGTCGCAGTTGAGTCAACACGCAGAAGCAAGTCTCTGGATCTCCTCTTAGCTGAAGATTCTAGAAATTTTACGGATTGCAACTAAATCGAAAAACAACAGAATATCAGAATATACGGAAAGTTAAGAAGTTCTTGGGTACATCTCAGTTTTGTGGAGCTTCACTGATTCAAATCAACGATTCAGGTAAAATTCCTCCCTTTAAATATTGGCACTAACAATTGGAAAAACTTAACTTCGGTGGCTGTTACCCCACTTCATCATGGAAGAATTTATATCAGAGTATGACTGGCCTACGGACCTGGATAACATCGAAGTGACTCCTTTCGGTGACGACCCTGCTCATCCCATGATAGGACAACCCGAGGGGGGCTACGGTGCACCCCTGCAGTGGCGGGGTGAACACGAATCTTCTTTGTTTGGCTCAAGGGAATACGGACATCAGCAGTCGGCTTCTTTCTCAAGAGGCAAACCGCACGTAAGTTTAGTTTTTGCGATTCAATTATTCTTTTAAGAAGGAATATTTTCCTCGATCAAGTTTTTACAAATGGTCAATTTAATTTAGGGAAAATAGGGCAAATTTCATAGGTCGTCTAAAAAAATATTTTTGACATAATGCATGATATATCATGGAATGAGAACATGATGTTTCATTTGGCTAATTATTTAGTATCTGTTGAAAAAAACTTTTAAATCCTCTTCAGCTGAGAAATTCATCAACTACTTGTACATATATATATATATATATACACGTAATTATAAAGTTACAAATTTATCTTCATCTCCTCCCTTGAAATTGTTTGACAGCTGCTATCTGGCTTGACATCATCGCGCGTTGATATTCTCTGAACCACAAAATTTGAATGAATTACAAGTAACAATAAATTTTATCTCATGCAGAGTTTGGCTACGGGGCAGCAGCCATCTGGACACGCACCAACCACACCAAACGTGTTTGGTGAGAGGTTTGATGCGAGTTTGTGTTTGCCGTATCAGCGTGCTGGAGACAACCTCCAGATGCCTACGACCGACTCTCTCAAGGGACAGAAAGATGAATTTCAGTCTCCTGATATTTGGGGACTTTCAGACGATCACCAAGATCAATTAGTGACCACTGACAGCTCACATATATATCCGCACCCGAATATCTATCAACAAAGCTCACCCGTTTCCAACTATCTAGAGGAACCTCTACAGCCCAGGCCAGCTAAGGCTAAAGCTAAAAAGAAGGCCGCAGTGCCTCGCGGTGATCCCAACCGCATTACACCGGGAATTGGTGAAGCTGCTTCACTGTACAGAACATCACCTGATTTGATGCAATCTCATTTAGAAGACGGTAGCTCTTTTGCGGGATCATCCGAGCCGGGCTATTCAAAATTTCAAATGAATATTCAGAACGATTGCATTGGGCAAACGTCTCCTTCTGAAGAATTTTTGGCTACATCTGAATTTTTGCAAACATCAGAGCAACTCTACTCAATGCATCCTAGCTGCTCATACCAGGAAATCCAACACATTCCTTCTGGGTACCATGAAGTGGACTTTACAGGTGAACTGCATCCAAACGCGCAGCTTGCCAGCCACCAAGGATGTCCTGAAAATCTTTTCCCGACTAATGAGCCTACGTTCTCTTCACTGGCTGGCTGCTCTGCTTCTGGAGTTGCGTATGACAATCTCCAGAGAAACAACTCGTCTTCTTCAGGTGCGGCAGAAGGTGAATTTGGTCTCTCTGGAGCAAAGCCTAAGCAGAAGCAGAAGAAGCGCAGCAGGTTGCCCAAAGCTGACTATAAGAACATGTCCCTGGAAGAGATGAAAGCTCGGAAAAGAGAGCTTAACAAAATTGCTGCTCAGGAGTACAGGGAGCGTACTAGAACGGAGCTGAGGAAAAGCAAACAGAAATACGATGCAGAACAACAACGCCACCAAGAATTGCAGAGTGAAATAGCATGGCTGGAAGCAAAGATTACTGCGTTGGACGAATCTTTCCAAAGGCTTTCTGCATCTTGAGATATTCAAGTCGAATTCCTATAAAATAAGAAATAATATTACCCGCCCGTTCATCATGTGCATGGAAGGTCTCAAAGCGTGTTATGTTAAATGAACACTTGAAAAGGCTAAAAAACTATCAATCATATCAATTACTTATAACCCAGGAATTTTAATTCTTAGCGTTTCATAACTGTGGTATTATTAGCTATTCATCATAATTCCTTTTCATATATTGATTCATTACCTATGCTCATAATACAAAATATACTGATTGGCATTTATTTTTAATACGACAACTCAGTGTTTCACGGGTTTAAATACTAGAAATGGACGAACTTGGACAGCCTCACAGATTTATCATCCATTGTAATAGAAGACATGTGGAGAATTTATCTCAGACCATGAACTTCTTTTCACAAATCCACCGACGCCGAGGCTGACTTGTTCACTAAAGCATTTTGTCCTTTCCGGAACTTCGGAATTAAGTTTCCTTGCGTTTGAAGGTGCATAAGACTGGTCATGTTCAGTATAAATGTTTTTTTTTCTGAGAACCCTGTTGTAATACACAGTGTCTTTATTTTCTTTTGATGACATATAAAGCGTCACCTGCACGATATATATATCATATTTATGAGGTATTACGTTTGAAATTTTTTTATATCATTTGTGGGGCAATTGTACGGCGTTTTGTGCTTCTGAATAAAGTGCCATAAAATGTCTCTCTGGTTTTAGTTTCGATATTTTTAACTCTATGCATCAGGTGCAAAATACTTTTTGTTTAAAAAGATTAGAAATCATTTTGAAGATCATCGTCGTGTGATCCTGCATCTACTGATTCTATTTGTCAACTTAATGCACCCAGTGCATATGAGAAAATACAGAGACAGGATGTTGGAAAATCAATTTTTATTTTTTAGGAATGTGAGAAATATATTATCAGAACGGAAAAAAAGATGCAGCAAAAGGTTTTTAATTAATTGACAGACAATTGAGTGAGAAACATACTAAATTATATTTATCGTCTTACAAGGGAGATAGTCATGTCTTTAACTAGCTTGTTCCGGTTAGAACAAAGAGTTATTAGATCAAACAAAACTGACAGGTGAAATTTACGAGCTGCTTCGTTATTATCCAATGTAAAAAATGATATATAAAGAGCATTTTTGACAGGGATCTTATAAAGAAATAATGTAAAAGATGCGAAAACAAAATTATTCGCGCAGTCGGAAGAAAAAATATGCAAGAAATGCTCTGTATAAATATTAAAAAGATTTTCTTGCCATATTAGGACGAAAAAATTGTTATAAGTGTGACACTGCAAGAATAGAACATGAATTTGATCGCATTTAGACTTTCACTGCTTGACTAATTAAGTATAAATATTTATGAATACAATAAAGAAATGATACCAAAGATGAGAAGACAAAATTATTCGCACAGCAGGAAATAATTAAATGACATTCGAATCGTTAATAGAATGCTCTTCTCGTGTGTACATTCAAGTAATTCTATTCAAGAGTGAGATATGGACAAGTTTCAGCTATAATAGAGCCATATGCCTCACCTGGCAAAAAACCCAACTAACGAATAATCCAAATTAGGAACCGCCTATGCGTAAAATTTTCTTTCCTGAATACGATGAAAAATTCAAGTTACGAAAAGCAAAATCTCAAAAATTCAAATAATGCGCGCTCGGTTTCGCAGCCACCCGAACCCTCCGAAATGTAAATCGTTTGCCTCCTCCTGCCTCACCAACTACGACCTTCACTTCGCATCCTCTCGCCCTTACGTCTCTTGGGCATAGTTGCTCAGCCTCTACGGTGAATGATTTGCATGTCTTATTCATTTTAATATTTGAATAAATAATTTTCTTACACTCTTAACACATAGCTCATGTAAAATTGGTATACCTTTAAGGTTTTTAAAAGGCTTAGGAGGTAGTATTGGGGCCTTGGAACGAATCAGGCCTTTTACATGTAAAATGCGCCTTTACTTACCATAAATCACCTAACGAAACCCTTTCTGGACCGAATTAATTTCGTAAGGTGAGATATGACCGTATCTTAGTTTCGTAAAGCTATTTTACAAATGATTTCGTAAAACTATTTTGAAGCACGGCCATGTTTTTAAATTTCCATTTTTTCTGATAAATTTACGGTAAGATTCAAGTTAGACTCAGAGACTGCCGTGGTGAAGGTGAAGTTTTATTTTCATCTGCACCATGCAGCAGATGATTTTGACACAAGATAATTCTACAATGGAATGTAGCGAGGAATTTTATTTTTTATTCAGATTCAATTCGTTAATTACCTTGGTGGAATGGGTTTGGTACAGAATTTTGAGGAAATGATTTCCGGCTGTCTAATTCTTCAATGTAGTTGATGAGATTTTATTATTATTGTTTCTAATGCTAAAATGCTCAATCTCATTCCAAATAAAACAATTCGAAAACGTCGTAGAACGCCTCTATATCTTACGGTTGGCCCTGTGTTTTCAGGAGGAAAATTTCGTTTTTCGGACCATATTTGAATATCATTATTATATAAAAAATTGCAATGCTTTTTATCACCCTATATTACTCCTAAATGCTTGTTAGTCCACAAAATTGCATCATAAATCGAAATGCTTTCACAATTTTTCAGTGGTACAAATGCTAGTTAACCCTTGATTTATATTTAACAAATCTTTTTGCTTTTTAACACTCCCCTTTACTACTAAATGCCCGGAAATTCTACTCCCCTTGCCGGGGAAATTCTACAAGGTTTAAACAAGCACCAAAATATGACAAAGCTTATGATGAGGCGGCCGTCGAAATCGATGTCGATTAAACCAATTCCTACTTAAACTATTGACAATTTTTAAAATTCCTGCCATGATACATAGTCTCGAAATCTTTTGCGATGTTCTCAAACTCTTTATTCTATATTACTCTCGCAAAGCGGTTTCGGTGCAGCCTGTGGTGAAAATTCCAACTTTCGCCTACTCCGAGGTAAACTCCCCGACCCGCTCAACTCCTTTGACTCGTTGACCGCGATGGGTTAAACTGAAGTTCAATTTTCAACTCAAATTTAAAGTAAGTCAAAAGTTTTTTGCAATTTTATGGATACCAATCATCAACTGGGTTCACTGATGGGCCGCATAGCAAGCAATGTGTTAAAAAATTTCGCGAGAAAGTGTCGTAGAAGAGGAACTTTTTCAAGTTGTCCTGTAAACGCTTCTTTGCTTGTTGAATGTCATAACTGTTGTTGTCTCAGGTCAATGGTAAGTTGCAGCCTTTCCCAAAATTCCATTGAGCAAAGTATAATACTGAGAATAAAAATTTTCCACCAAGTTTTTACTGAAAATCTAAAATAATTCTTATAGCAAGTAGTACGTACAATTGTTCGTATAAACAAACATAAATTGTATCCGAAAATTTCACCAAAATCAACAAAACAATTTACCCGCCTCGATAAAAAGTTTGTATAATTTACTTCGATAAAATTTTATATTCCTTCAAAAAACGTTAAAAACGTAAAAAGCTTAGCAATAAACGTGAGCATCAACTTGTGACAAATACGTAAAACCGTTGGACATCGTACTGCTTACGAATAATTTCATTGGCTTTCACGGCACAATGAGCGTAGGGTATTGTATCTACGCTTCGAAACACTGTAAACACTACGAAAAAAAATATAATACCGGCTTCTTGAAGTGACCAGGAACAGAAGTTATGCCATGGTACTCTCATCAGAAAGCCCAGTGTCCACATGGTGCTTATCATGAATCGTTACTTACCAAGCGTGTGCAATCCTAGTCAACCATCAGAGGAAGCTTAGTAGAATTTTCTGCAGAAAAAGTCAGTCAGGAAAATATTTTCGGAGCTCATTCCTACCCAGACTTTCTAGTAGACTCGCATGAAGGCGTCATTACGACCTCCTTTAAAGACTTAGCGTCTGTGACACTTGAAATTCATGAGCACGCGCACCAGGACTATTTCGGCTGCTCGAATAGTTCAAAGATGAACGTAGAGTTTAATTTCGAGTTGAGCATGTCTCGCGAGGCGTTTTCCTGAACCCGTCAAGTGTTTTTTTTTTGCGTTGATTGTGTTTTTCTGGCATCTTGGCCTGTTCATTATCAGTACATTTTGCAAGCTTTAAACCAGACTGACTGAAATTACAAACTTCTATTCATTCATAGTTTTGTTCAAAATATTTGCACTCACTGAAGTGCAATTCTGAAACAATGTTAAGAGACACCAAGAATCGTTTCTGTATGATGAACTTAGGATTAATTTTTCGCGCCTCATTTCATTTCATAACATATTTCTCGAGAGTCGAGAATTTTAAAGCAAAAGCATTAACTACAGTCTATTGAGATTGCCGAACGAGAACGTTCCGCCTGACTACATACCTCGTGAAATAAAAATTCCACAATGCTATTAGTGGATAGAAGTTTACTATTTCTTTTGTTAAAGCGTTTCACAAATTCCACGAACACATCTTCAACATAACAGAACATAGTGAACGATTTCTTTAAGACGCCTAGATACTCAAGCCCAATTCTATTGCTACTATAATTGAACTCCTCGTTCGTCTTTCATGTATTCGGTCGATCAAGATAATATTGATGAGTGTGCTCTAGGACAGTTTATGATGCAAACGACTTACGCCTTCAAAACCAATCGTTATGATGATTTTATTAAAGTCTACAAACAAGTCTGTATAGAAATAAGCTCCTAAAAATCTTCACGACCGACTTGTTCTACTGAAGAGTCTAGCGAACATCTTCAGGCTGTCAACTAGAACTATGCACACCCAGGTAACTTTTAATTGCTGATTAGCACAGTGTGTACGATGTGTATTTTAGTGAGAGTACGAAACTCACGACTTGAGCCACAACTTCTGCCTGATCAGTTAATTGTTCAAAACTTGGGCCTCGTCCCTCCAGTCAACCCGCACTGCATTCAAAAAATGAATGTGATTTACACAAATTACATGTTATGGGATAAAAAAAGATCCTGCTATGCGTACAGTTTGATTTTACTCACTTTAAAAGTAATTTTGTTTCAACAATGTGTGAAATCCTAATTGTATATTCAGCAAGCACTCTACGCATATTATAATGGAAGCAATTCGAACAACTCAGAGCAGTGCGCTCTTCCAAGCTTGAGGGATGAGACTAGTTTCTCATATCATTTATAACTTACTTAAACAATTTAAACAATTTATTTACTACGAGTGATACAGAGGTAGAATATTTCTCAAGTCTAGTACAATGGTCAAATTTGAGTGTAGCTACCTGTGGGCGCGAATAAGTCCAGCGACTTCTAGGGCATCCTACCATCAACGTTATTGGAGCGTGTACAATAATGTTTAACCTAATTCACTTAACCTAGTTACTCATTAGGCTTATCAATGAGAAAGTTAGCTAGATATTGGATGCTTCATTTTAAAAAATAGTTTATATCGACTAAATGTTAACCCTATATTCAATAAATGATTTAAGAGCAGACAGAAGATCAGCGATACTAACTATGGCAAATTACATTATCAGGACCAGTCATGTAGGAGACAAGATTTGACTTGGTGATTTTAAACGATTAGTATTCTGATAGGAAATGAGATTCAAAATTTCTTTTGAATACCTTATAAGAATTACTTTCACGGATCTCTGCAGGTTCCAAGTTTTAGTTCCAATGAAGGGATACTGTGTTGCGACCGGGCTTTTGAATAATAGGGAAGCATAAATTTACTTCGGTTAAATGGTCGTGATGACCAGTTTGCGAGGTTAATAATTGTTTTAGGTTATTGTCGCCACCATTGGTTAATGTTTTGTAAATGAAATAACATATGGAGATTTTGTAGAGATCCGAAAGTTTAAGTATTTGGAAATTTTTGAATGAATCATTTGCGTGAGCATTATATTCTAGGTTCTTTACCGCTCTGATTGCTCTTTTTTGCATAGTATAAAGTATATTGATTTTATTTTTATCAGTTTCGTACCATGCTTCAATTCCGTATTCCAAGAATGGTGAAATGAGCGTTCGATAGAGCATTTGAAAAGCTGTTTCAAGCAGAAAATTTTTAACTTTATTTAGGATTCCGATGGATTTTGATAACTTAGGACTAATATGAGCGAAGTGTTCTTTGAAGGTCAGATATTTATCTATTATGATGCCCAGGAACTTACATGAATTGGTTTCTTCGATTTCACCTTCGTCAATTCTAATGCGTGGAAGAGATATATCTTTATTGCATGAGAATGTAATATATTTTGTTTCATCGATATCAAGGCTTATTTTATTTGCTTTAAACCACAATGAAACCTTATGGAATTCACTATTAATACTCTCCGCAATCAGAGCGGGATTTTGGTACTGAAGGAAGGATTGCAGAAAACGTGCTGTCAGCTGCAAAAATTATGAATTTGAAAATTGATGTAGATTTTATAATATTATTGATAAAAATAAAAATAGGAGATCCCCAAGGACAGACCCCAGTAGAACTCCATGGTTAATTGTCTGTGGGTCTAATACTTCATCGTCAATGACAACGTATTGCTTCCGATTTGTTAGGTATGACCTGAACCAATCATGGGCAACCCCTCGAATGCCATAACGGTGTAGTTTCGAGAGTAATATGTTATGGTCCACACAATCGAATGCCTTTCGAAAGTCAAGAAATACAGAGAAGACAGGCTTTCGTTTCGTCTATGTTAGAATAAAGGTATTGTAAATGATTTGGTATAGCCTGTGTTGTTGATTTTTAGAGCGAAAAAAAAATTGTTTATCATAGAGAAATGATTTTTGTTCAAATAAGAATACATTTTTTATGCACAATTTTCTTGAATAGTTTGCTTATAATTGGTAAACAGAAATAGGTCTATCATTGTTCACACAGGTTTTTTCCCAACTTTTAAAAATAGGGGTTACTCTAGCAACTTCGAGGGAGTTCGGGAAAGTGCCAAAGAGGAGAGACTGGTTAATACTATTGGATATAAGAGCGGGGCTACAATATCAGCAATAACTTCAAGTACTTTAGTCGAGTACGCTTGTAACCCACTCGATTTATTTCTCAGGTTGTTTATTCACGCAATTACATCGGAAGAGTTGGTAGGCGTAAAGAAAAAAAATTTGTTCAAGAATATGATCGATCCATGTATTTCAGGTGATCTGTAGGCTCACTTGGAATACCATAATAATATCATAGATAATTAAAAGTAATATAATAACCTTCATCAAAATGCACACAGGACACTATAAAGCAGCCAATGCTGCAAAACTGTGGTATTCTATATAGAGTTATTATTTTCAAACCCGACGATCAATTTATAAATCCAGAAGTAAATAGTCATCTGCAAAGGCCAATTTGTACAAGGCAGCGAATGTCATTGGGGATGCCGCACTGAACGCTTGCCTAGTACCTAGTTAAGCATTTAAAGCTTCACCACGATCGCTGTACTGTAATTCCTCAACCGGATAAAAATTAATCTTTCATTGACTAACTATGTTTTTTCATTCAGGAATAGAGCTATTCAATTTATTGTATAAAGGCAGTAAATATTAAATTACATAGTAACATACAAACCCGAAAATAAATAATTTTAAATATCTGAATAAGACGTGTTTAAGAAAGCGTAGCATGACTGAAAACTTAATTTTATAAAATGTGCTTACTGGTGCATACCATATTGAAATAGATAAGTTAGTTTAACACTTCCTAAGCACAATAATGGTGTTCCCAAGAGAGGAAGGAGGAAGACACACCTAGTGTGGAGTTTAGCGAACAGGAAACCTATGAACTAGGTGCATTATCTCACAAGATCCCTTACACATAGAAAGCGTGAGTTGAGTAAAAAATAAATAAAACAAAATAAAAGTTGAACAAGAAAGATCTACATGCTGAAAGAAAGGGCAGTCATTAACCAAGAAATTGTGGCCCGCAACCAAACAATAATAAATTCTATTTGATCTAAGGAAGGCCTATCTACCCTTTTGCTTGGGACATCATATTTTCCTCCTATGAGCTGATGCATCTCAGAGAAAGCTTTTCAAACAAGAACTTTTTCGTAACTCTAAAGCTACACATAAAAAATAGTTGCAAAGATGAATATCGATGGGTTATAGATGGGGCACATGATAAAGGTGGCACCTGGTTTATCCCAGCTACACTTGAACAAAATGTTTACTGCATTGTTTTCGGTGTAAATGATGCCATTTGGTCCAGAAAATTTCGAGGCCTTTCAACCTCAAGCAAACTGCGTTACCAAGTTGGGAAGTTGGTGACCGAGTTGACCGAGATCGTCAGGGGAGTCAGGAGACTACTGAGCGTTGACTCACGGCTGGAAGTGAATAGTGTACTCAAGAAATCTATTTTCGGTATGGTTGTTGCAACTGCCAAACTGCTTGAATTCATCAGTGAATGATAATGAAGCTAGTTAAATAAAATAAAAAATATTTCAGTGTAATCAAGTTGATACATTTCGTCTCATATAAAGAATTGTCGAATGAGTTTAGATTAGTGCCAGGACGCAATGACGGATACCTCCGGTCGAACCAGTACCAGTTTCATATACCTGAGTCAAGTGATGAGTAGGACATATATTCCCTTTAGGGAAACGGAACGAAGCACCGGGCTTTTAATGCGAAACACCGAACCAACGACACTTACCACTGAAAGTAACACCTGACAACAACTAAACAACAAAAAATTGTAATATAATAGAAAAACATTGATTTTTTAGAAGTTATGAGAATATACGAGTATTATATAAGTAAATAAATATTCTATGAATGTATTGAACAAATTACGTATAAGACCACACATATCATTTGTTGTGCGCAAAATGTGATGTTAATGAGCAGTTTATCTAATAAGTCACTATTAACATCCTTTACTTCCTTTTTCCCTCTTCGAGCTTTGATAACCTTCCTTTGTAGTTTTCAGGAATAGCTACAATTATTTCTTACTCTAAACTCTAAAGGTATCCGACTTGATGTCTTATGATGCAGAAAGCCTGTGAAAAGATTCTTTCGGAGCAGCAATCTTTGCATCTAGACATGAAATTTCATTTTGCATTTGTTGCTGGCGTTGTTGTTCTGCATCGTATTTCTGTTTGCTCTTCATGAGCTCCATTCCAGTTCGCTCCCTGTACTCCTTAGCACAAATTTTGTTAAGCTCTCTTTTCCGAGCTTGCATCTCTTCCAGGGACATGTTCTCATAGTCAGCTTTGGGCAACCTGCTGCGTTTCCTCTGCTTCTGCTGTGGCTTCGCTCCAGATAGACCAAATTCACTCTCTGACGAACCTGAAGATGATGAGTTGTTTTGCTGGAGATTGTCATACGCAACTCCAGAAGCAGAGCAGCCAGTCAGTGTAGAGAACGTAGGCTCATTAGTAGGGAAAAGATTTTCAGGACTGCCTTGGTGGCTGGCAAGCTGTGCGTTTGGATGCAGTTCACCTGTAGAGTCCACTTCATGGTACCCAGAAGTAATGTGTTGGGTTTCCTGGTATGAGCAGCTAGGATGCATTGAGTAGAGTTGCTCTGATGTTTGCAAAAATTCTCCGGAATGAGACGTTTGCCCAATGCAATCGCTCTGAATATTCATTTGAAATCTTGAATGGCCCGGCTCGGATGATCCCGCCAAAAAACTACCGCTTCTTAAATGAGATTGTATCAAACCGGGGGATGTTTTGAACTGTGATGCAGCCTCACCAATTCCCGGTGCAATGCGGTTGGAATCACCGCGAGGCACCGTGATCTTTTTAGCTTTAGCCTTAGCTGGCCTGAGCTGTAGAGGTTCTCCTAGATAGTTGGATACGTGTGAGCTTTGTTGATAGATATTCGGGTGCGGATATATTTGTGAGCTGTCAGTGGTCGCTAATTGATCTTGGTGCTCGTCTGAAAGTCCCCAAATATCAGGAGACTGAAACTCCTCTTCCTGCCCATTGAGAGAAGCGAAGTCGGTCGTTAGCATCGGGAGGTTGTCTCCAGTACGCAGATAAGGCAAATCTAAACTCGAATCGAACCTCTCACCAAACACATTTGGTGGGGTTGGTGCGAGTCCAGATGGCTGCTGCCCCGTAGCCAACCTCTGCATGAGATGAAATTTAATGTTACTCGTAATTCATTGCAATTTTGTAGTTCCGAGTATATCAACGCGCGATGATGTCAAGCCAGATAGCTGCTGTCGAACAATTTCATGGAAGGAGATGAAAATAACTTTGCAACTGTATAATCACGTATATATATATAAAAGTAGTTGATGAATTTCTCAGCTGACGAGGCTTTTAGATTTTTTTGCAACAGATATGAAATAATGAGTAGTCAAAGGAAACATCGTGTTCTCTTTCCACGATATCTGATACATTTTGTTGAAAAACAATTTTTTCAGACGACTGATAAAATCAGCCATTTCACAAAGTCAAATTGACCATTTATGAAAACTTGGTCGAGTAACATATTCCTTATGCAAGAAATAATTATTCGGAGAAGTTAAACTTACGTGCGGTTTGCCCCTTGAGAACGAAGCCGACTGATGAGGTCCGTATTCCCAAGAGCCAAACAGAGAAGATTCGGGTTCACCCCGCCCCTGCAGGGGTGCACCATAGCCCCCCTCGGGTTGTCCTACCATGGGATGAGCAGGGTCGTCACCGAAAGGAGTCACTTCGATGTTATCCAGGTCCGAAGGCCAGTCATATTCTGATTTAAATTCTTCCATGATGAAGTGGGGTAACAGCCACCGAAGACGAGTTTCTCCAATTGGTAGTGTCAATATTTAAAGGGAGGGATTTTACCTAAATCGTTGCTTTGAATTAGTGAAGCTCCACAAAACTGAGATGTACTCAAGAACTTCTTAACTTTCCGTATAACCTGATATTCTGGAGTTTTTCGATTTAGTTGCAATCCGTAAATATTTAAGAGTCGTTAGCTGAGATGAGATCCAGGGACTTGCTGCTGTGTGTTGACTCAACTGCGACAAAGCGATGCAGGTCGCGTCTTTTATAGAAGCTCAGAACGTTTGGGAGATGCCTGCTTTCTGACGATCCCGGTATTGGTGTCTTGCGTTACCTTGCTCCGCCTTATATCTCCAGAACGTGTACCTCGTGAATTTTTATTTCATGTAACTTTTTAGTGGAAATTTTTTAAATTTCATGAACGATATTCTTTTTTAGGTGGTATTCAATTGTAGGTTCAATATAAAATTATCCTGTGAACTTCCATTTAGCTTGTTTAAGCATGCACTTAAGTGTATTTCTTGGTTCTATCAGTAAGAGTTGTATAATTCTTTTGAATATAGGTCAAAATAAATAACTCGTATGAGTTAAACATGCATGATATCGAATTACTTACTTGTAGTTTTAACACTGTCTGTCAAAACTGTTTTTTGGCTTTATTCTGAATCGTCGCCTTGGTTGCAAAATTACAGCTCTGTATCCGTTTGCAAACGGCGTTGGAGTTCACTGCATTTGATAGTCATTTATTTATCACGATGTCATCTTTCAAAATTTCAACGGTGGTTTTTTCATTATAATTCGTTAATGCTTCGCTCCAATTTAAAAATTGTTTGCTCTGTTGACACGTTATGTACTATCTCTCAGAGTCAGATTACCTGCATGGGCTGAAGAATTCGATTGCAGTTTAGTTGGTGACATGGTGCGTTAGTAGATGAAGATTATGTGTATGTTTGAAATGAGTTCTAAAACTTGAAAGCCTGTGCATTGCTTATAGTGAATGGCTCGTGAAATCTATTTCATTCTAATAGAAGGCTTAGAGCTTGATAAATAATTATAATAGAGCAAGATTATGAAGCAATTGAGCGGCCAGTTTTGGGTAAGACACAAGTGTGTTGACTGAGCCTAATAGACTTCCTGCAGGACTGAGTAACCACAAGCGCGTTTTTAATTGTAGCACTGCGTAGCTACTTTTACCACCAAAATATTTCTTTTGTCGCGTATAGGCCACTTTTACTCGTCATAAAATATTTTTATAATGTGCACCGTTATTAGAACGAATGTTACAGAAATTCGAGTATTAGGATGATAGCAAAATGATGCCGAGAGAACAGACACTTCTACAGAGAATACCATTTATGTATGTTCACGTGTCAGAACAGAGTTCTGTGCTCTTCTTACACTATCAGATGAACGTTTTAGTGACTGATGAGCACATGATTGAAGTCGATCTCACGAAAATATGTGTCCCAATCTCATCTTCAGCTAATTCTATGCTACAGCTATGCTTGTTATTACTACTAGAAAATTATATAATAATTATATAAGAGCATGTAGATAGACAGTCGCTACTGCACTTAGCTGATTGGAAAAAGCGGTGCAAGTTGCTTAATATGGTCTTTCTGCTTGAGAAAATTTCAGTTCTTGGCGCTGCTCTCCAGCAGGATCTACAGCTGCTATCCAGAGCGTACGTAAAGGTACACTAAATTTCTGACACTGAAGAAAATGGGAGCTTTGAGCATGCCAGGCAGTGCGATGCTACGCTTAATATCCTTAGAGTTTTCCGTGAGACACCAGTTCTAAATGCATCAAATTGAAGTCTAAGTGTCTCATCGAGGAGACACGGAAGCATCTCTAAATCGGATCTGGAGACACTGGTATGCATCCTAATCTTGGGTGTCTCATTGATGATTAGGTCTCATTACACAAACATCTAGATGCACGTGGGTGTTTCAGAATAGGGCTATTATATCTTTCAGTGTAGATTTTACTGCGGTCTCTCTCATAGTTAGTCAACTCGCCTCTAGTTTCACCACTCGACAACTGCATACAGAAGGATACGTCTGTCAATATAACGAAGAGTAAACACTTGTCATGAATAAAATTTTTCCACATATATTCCAAGGAAATTACAGTTAAAATCTTAACGGTTGATTAAGAAAACTCCTACTCTAGCATTCTCGCGCAACAAGACTGGATTAGATTGTAAATTATATGTTAGTTTAAGCCTCCATCACCGCTACAAAAAAAACGCATCGAAGAGAGGAAGAAGGAAGGCACCATTTATTAAGATGAGGGAATGCGGAATCTATGCAGAAAGGGCATAGAAAAAGTAAGTTGAGGAAAAAGTTCATGAAACAAGATAAAAGTTGAAGAAGAAGGTAGTAGGTGCTGAAAAACTGGACAGCAGTGAACCGAACAAAGGTGGTTCTTAACATAACAAAAAAAATTATTTCCACAAAAAGAAGGCCTACCTAACTCTCAGCTCGGGGCCTCACTCGTGCAACAAGACTAAGCGCTCCTCTCATACAACACTCTCGCATGCCCAGGTTTCAGTCCATTACATGAAGATTGCGTTAAGTCATCAACCGGAAATTTTTTATTAATTGCAATGATGCCATCCTGCAATTTGACAAAGCCACTCTCCAAGAAAGCATAGTTGTAGCATTGAACTAACTGAAGATGAGTTTGGGACACTTATATTTTCGTAAGATCGACTTCAATCATATGTTCTTTAGTCACTAAAATTTTCCTCTGATCGTGTAAGAAGAACACAGTACTCTGTCCAGACACGTAAACATACATAAATCTTACAACGTAACTGATAATCCAATTAAAAATTTGGGAAACTGATAGTTTGACCTTTGCAACATTGCCGAAATGGTGGGCGAAGCTGCAAATGAACTGAGTTGCGCAGAAATGTTTCCCGCTCTTTTGCACTTTCACGCCAACACTATCCAGGCTTTTCTGAATAGTGTTCCTACGGCGGAGGTGTAGCCTAGTACTCATGATTTCTGCTGTAGACCTAGAAGGGACTGCATTCCCGGTATATTGTCCATAAATCGTGTGCAATCTGCGTGAACTCAGTTGTTCGATAAGACAAACCGACGTCGCAGCAAACAATTATTCATCTGTGAGAAACTATTTTTTTTAATATGCTAGAAAAAATATTTGTACAAATGCAAGATCTTCAAGAAAAAAGCTGTACATTCTTGAAGTATTCAAGAACTCTTTCTGCTGCAGAGAGGACAACGCGTGAAATCCCAAAGCAATGATAATTTTTCATCGACTACATGAACGCATAATTTTCGGCACTGAGCTTTTCGTTGAGAAATGAGGATTAAAAATTTCTCTCAGTCTTTAGATAATTTTATCTTACTTGGTAATAATACAACATTACTTTAGCGTCGGAGCTCAAGGTGAAGTCTCACGACAACGACTGATAGTGACAGATGACTGGTAGTCAGTGGTTAAGTAATTTGAAATAGATCCTTGTAGTTTTGACGATATTGATCGCTGTGACCTATCCTTTGTAGTCATTCGTGAACTAAGGTAATAATGAAACTTTTCTCCATCCTACGAACCACTTTTCCTCGAATCAATTAGGCAATTTCTGGCTAAAATATTTGATTGTTAAAATGCAAAACCAACCCTTCTATTTTGTATATTTTGCAGAATCTTGGTGCACAATGACGTACACATTCAAGGATGCTTAGGCTTTTCTATTACGTTACTCGACAAGAGCAACAGGATCAACAAGGATTGAAAATGTACAGCAATCTTCTGATGCAGATTATGAAGGGACGTCACGAGCAGGGAACAACTTCTTCACCACGGCTTGGTGTTCATCGTACCTACTTCATGCACAGGAGGTCCTTGAAGTTATCTTGAGGAAATGTCACGCGTGTGCGCGATAAGCGTTTACAAGAAAGCCAATTAAGAAATCTTCCCGGACATCATAAACACCGATTTCTGCTTTAATTTAGGACATGCAGAAAGGAAGTTTTGACCTCTCATTGGCTCCGAGACGTTTCCTTTCAGGGTATCCTCGAACTGCACACCACTGCAAGACACACTTTCAGGAGAAGACACTGCTTGCCTTTTATGTCGGTTTTTAGTTTCTTTTATGACAACTTTTCATCCACAGGTGCACTGATGAATGGCATATCTAAACTCAGCTAAGGGGTTCATATACTGTAAATATAGGGCAAAATAAGAGTATATCCTATCATAAATTATTGTCGACCAGGGCAGTGAACACATCGGAACTGCATCGTTCGGTGCAGTTGTCAACAGCTACATCTGATCAAGTTAGTGTCGCTTGGATTAGGAAAAAAATATTCCGACTCTACACAACAACGTTGCTATAGCAATTATCCCTTCACTCGCATGTATTAAATAATTTTAATTATATTGTGTTTTCTAGAGGAACAGGGTGTAACATCATGAGCCATTCTAACATTACTTGATCACAGCTTTAATATTTAATGCAATTCTTATCGTACTACACTTTCCCTCAGCAATATTTTTCAGCACGCTTAAACTAAACAGTGAAAATATTAATCAAGGTTTTCGGCTGTGTGGTTGAGAGCTGTCCACCAATTAAGCGAGATGTGTGACGCCTAAAATATTGACAGAGTGAGTGCTTTTTATATTAGACGCTCGTGAAAAGAATGAAATTTCGGAGTTTCAGTAGCTGAGAATATTAGGTTTTCGTTTATAAAACTTTTACGTTACCAGATTGTCATCTTTACACTGCTCACATTGTGCAAGATGAATTTCATGTTAGCCGCAACGTAGGTCCGCCAACGACGGTTTTTGCATCATTATGCACACAAAATAAAATTTGAGGAATTTGCGCGTGCTTGTGTCTGGCGCATTCATCGCAGCGCGTAAGTGAAGATAAAAACCTGAAAATTAACGGAGGCGGTCACTCCTGTTATTGAGGAGAAAACCATAACACTCATTTGTGAGCTCGTGATGGGAAGCTTACATCAAATTGTGCTTTGATGTGTTCAAGAACCCTGATAAATACCGCACATGAAAAAATAAAAAAGTTTATTGAATTCTGATGGTGCAGTAGAAATATATGTAGCTATCCACTGCGTGTCAAATTATTAACGAGATAACATTTATTCAATTATGTCAGAAAAGCAGGTATATTTTTTATAAATTTGCAGGGAACGTTGGCAACATTGAAATGCGCGTACTGTAAAAAATCGTACTGTTTTGCGCAGAGTAAACAACTTGACGCCATATATGCTGAATCCACGGTATTTAAGGTGTGCCAGATTAATAACGAGGTGAACTGTTCCGACATCATAATGGGTCGTAAAGGTGGTTTAACCAATTCAGAAAAGGGTATATAACCGCGCAATTAACAAAAGGGAAAACTGCTCTCGAAATATCGAAAATGATAGGAAGAGACCATCAAACTGTGAAAAACTTTGTCAGGGACCCTGCGAAAGTACGTAAGAGGGCTGATATAGGTAAATCAAAAGTCGTTTCACGCCGTTCTCCGCTACAAGTTAAACGTGAAGTTGATAAGAATCCTGGAATGACAATTAGAGATATTTTTGAACCAGCCGGATTAAAAAATGTCTCTAAAAGGACTCGATGTCGCCGCCGGAAGGAAGTAGCAAAATCAGTTAAGCCTGTGTCTAAGCCGCCATTGAAGCAACATCATGTCATACAAAATCGATGAATAACTTGAAGACTGACTTTTCCAAAGTTTTGTTCACGGATGCAGTGCGTGTCACTCTTGATGGTCCGGATGGCTGGAGCAAGGGATGTGCCCTAGATGGACGAGATGACCATCAGCGTTCGAGGCGCCAAAAAGGTGTTGGTGGGATCATGATTTGGACTAGGATTATCGTAGGTACCTTGGTTGGTCCATGGAAAGTCCCAGAAGGCGTGAAAAAGACATCGAATGCTTACATAGCTTGTCTGAAGGAACAGCTTGAGCCATGGCTGGAGAAACAAAGGTTGACGTTCAGAAGAACCATCGTTTTAATCCAGGATAATGCTCCCTCACATGCAGCAAACAAAACTAAGGAGTATCTGCAACAACTGGGGTTCTCTGGGCATCGAAAGATGGAGTGGTCCGCGAATTCCCCAGATTTGAACCCAATAGAGAACCTGTGGAGCATCATGAAGCGACGACTTTACGCAACTGGACGCTAATTCAAGGACAAGGATGAGTTGCAGGATGCTCTCGATGTGATATCACAGGAAATAATCACTGATGAAATCACAACTTTAGCAACGAATTCTACAGATCAGCGACTTTTTCAGGTTATTTCTAAGAAAGGAATGCATATCCCATACTTATAATATAATTGAAAAATTTAAATGCAGTTATGGTGTTCTCAGCATTTATCCTACTTTGATGTTTGTGAGTTATTTATATCCAGGAAAATCATAACAGTAATAAGTTATCGGTTTATTGTGTTTTTTCTTAACCTTGTTAATAATTTGGCACACTTAGATCATCAGATATTCGTAATTAGTGCCATATTACAAACCATTACTGGTTAGAATCTTTTTATTTGTCAACTGTAATAGCAGAATAGTATTTTGAACATTCCCTGATATTTCCATGCAATTTTATAAAATGAAAGGGAAAAACATAAAATAATATTTCGTTGATAATTTGATACGCAGTGTAGCTGTTGCGGATAGAAAATTCTCTGAATAATGAACATCGCAAACTGATTAATCTGAATTAAACTGATCAGTAATCTAAGGCTCATGTGTAAACTTCAGCTTTTGATTAGCACCTATATATAAGATAAACATAGTTCAGAAAATTCATTTATGAAGACTGCGAAAAATTAAACCGTAAAACTTACATAGCAAACAAAAATATACATTGACACTCATCACTGCGCTAGGAAAATTATAATATCTATCTTAAAAACAAAATCAAAGAATACATAAAATTATCATTATTATAGTAACTAGTATGCACGGCCCGCCAAAAATGACGGGATTTCATACCTTTCTTGAAGAAATATTACAGATGTGGATGACAAACAAATATATCCATCCTAACAGTACCCGTGGTAAAAAATATTCTTGTACTTGTGCACTGGTGAAATCGTATCACAGATACGGTCATAATAACTATCCTTATGAGCGAGACAGAGAAATGGAAGGAGCGGACTCCAAACCAATAAACCATGGTAGGTAGTAGCAGAAACCGTGGAAATTCCACTGACAATGTCACCGTTAATTAAGCTAAGACGACCCGTAAAAAAATTCAGTCAACATTACTTACCTATCCTAACCTATCATGTCCCAACCGAACCTATCCTGATAAAATGTAAGACATATCAATGCATATGTAAGGCCATCTTTTAATACGCTGAGGAATTCGGTATCCATGAAACCGCAAGCTCAGACATCCTATGTTTCTTAAAAAGTGGACACCAAATAGATATTTAAATAAACACACAACGGGTATTATTTGGTTAGATTGTTCAACCACCGTTACCACTAGCAAGCGATCCACACAGTGAGACGCAGGGAATAGATTAAAATTGAATGAATAATGAGTTGCAACCCTTTCTTGGACAAGTTATAAATACGTAAATGATTTCTACTTGTTTCAACTGATAAATGTACTGAAAACTCCTGGAAAGCTTCAATAACATGTGATGGTAATGATGCCATCACGTTTGGAGAAAAGATGGTCCAGCCTTCATCAAAAAGAACATCATGCCCACTTTGGAACCTGGTGAGGCGTGTGTACTGGTATTGGATTGTTTTGAAGTAAGTTGTGATAGGCAATTGGCAATTATAAAAGTGATCGCAGATTTAGCTAAATAATGTGAGATTTTAGAAGATTAGCTGAAAGTTTTCTGGGGGAACTGAGTCTTCGATATGACAGGCTGTTTCCGTACGACAATGATCGTGACCATATCGTCATGGTAATTTCTAAATGGATCTAAAGCAACAATACCAAGGTACTGACGTAACTCAAACAATTACCGGACTAAAATCCGACCTCATACTGTATCTTATCTGTCACGAGCGCTCAGACAAATCACTCGAACACGGAAAACCGCACGCGGTGTTTCAAATGCAAAGTCTTTGCCACCTCACTGCGATCGATGAGAAACTCGCAGAGTAAACGTGGAGCAATCAAATGTTAGTGTCAGGGAATACTTTGTAAAGGGATCAACTCAACATTTAGTCAGCAATATCTACATTACAAATGATATTCCTCACAGCGTAAGGAAAATGAAGTTGCGAGCAAGAATTGCCGTTAGTCAGCATCATCACTTTGTTTTTTGGTTTTCAAAGTTTTGTATGCAGTTTCGTTAAATTTACTCAAACATACTGCATGACGATAAAATATGCATAATAATCGTATTACAAAGTGCTGACAGATTATAAACCAGTACCGAATAATATTTTAGTGCTCCTTTAAGAGTTATATGAACAGAAGGGTGGAAAGCCTTAGTGGACTTCGTGCATTTTTCATTTTTCCCTCCGGAAAAAATGACCTAGACTAGTGGACTCTGGTCGAGTAGGACAGTGTCGCTGAGAAAGTCATTGATGGAATGCATTATTAGACTACTCGATTCTGATCGACTTCGGTTCTCAGCGTGCTACTTTCGAGTTCTTTTTTACTAGACTAAACGCCAGTGAAGCCCTCCGTGTAACTCTTCGAAAGCTGCTTTGCTATTGGTTGATGAAGTACGCTAAGCTCCTCCCATTTTTCATCTTGTTATTTTTGTTTTTTGTTCCTAATTGATTTTTTCACTGGAGTTTCTCATTTTCAGCAATAATGATGTTCTTTGTTTGTGCGTTTTACGCTCATGAGAGTTATTGAAATTATTCGCATGTGATTGAGAATTTTGATTTAAACAAACATTTATTCGTGTTTAATGACAAACGATATTCTTAAAGCTGTGTGTGTCCGTGCTTCTAATTTTCCATTTCATTTTAACGCTCATTTCTGGATCTGATGCTATTGGTAAAGGTAAATTTAATGGGTATGTATTCTATCCAGATACAGGTTGTAATAGTTTTTCTCTTTAGCAACTGTTTCTTTTTCACCCATTCGAACAATTTCTGCTAGCTCATGCTGCAGTTTGAGAGTATTTCATTTAAAAATTGGAAATATTTCATTTAGCAAAATAGCTGTGCTTCCACTGATATTACAATCAATGAAGGAAATAGTGCCATTTGCTTTTATGCTATTTGTAATTAATAACTGACGGCTAGGAATATGACTTAGTGTGCTTCACTTGCATTGCCCTACGATGTCGCCGAATTTTTTCGCCAAAACAGTTCTCAGTTCTAGCTCATGACAGTTGAAACCTGATTGCTGGATCATTTCTCGTAACAGCAATTTCGCTGAAATACTGAAGCGAATTTGCAGGCTCGTTTTTCTTCGTGTTTTTAAGACTGCCGCTTAATCCTAACGCGCTTAATGCTGTAAGTAATTATTATTCTGTATATTAACGAACTTCGTTCACGTAAAGTAATTTAAATTGATTAAAGAGGGTCGCTGCCACCACAAAATTTCGTCTAGAAATTTATGATTATTAGGCTAATTTCTTTTGTTGTGCATCTGCCATTTTGTTCAATAAAGTGTGTGTGAGAGAAGGGTTTCTCCCGACCTACACGGACGTTCGCCTCTATGACGGAGGGGCGAGACTCTCTACCCTGACCTACGATTTTCGAAATAAATTATTACAGCGAGAGTTACATCAGTAAACAGTTCATCCATTAAAATCAAAGCAGAGCTCTTCGGCGAGAAAAGCTGTAAGGAAATCACACACTGGAAGGTTTTCAAAAGTTTTTAATTTGGTAACGTAACCGAAGACAAGAACGGAGAAGTTTGACATAGATTGAGGCAGGAATGGAATCGTATTCCTTTCAGAAGTTGGTTGATAAGGCCTCGCTTCTCCTAGCTTTCGAGTGTTCGGAGAGAGACTGGAGGTACCGTTTTCAAGTATTGAATGGTACCTCCAGAAGGGTAGGAACCTCGGACAAAATTAGGAGTCAGATGGGCGCTCAACAAGAATTTAGCGGGGCCGAAATGACGCCCTCATCTGCTGTCGGGTTGGAAGCAGACCGGACCCGGCGGTAGTTGCGGTATACTGCGCAAAAGAAAACGGTAGTAAGCTTGCGAAATACACAAAACTAGTAAGTTTCTTTCAGTTATTTCAATAAAAGTGGAATGTAGAGCACAAATCTAAGTTCAAAATAAGTGAAGTCCTGATAACCCTCACCTAAGAAATAACTTCCCGAGTGAAGCCATTGGAGCTTCTTTTAGAAAGAGGTTAGGCGAGAGATGAAAAAATAACGAAAAGACAATAGGGGAAGAATACCATTCAGAGCAAGTATCAACAAGAATTAACGTTTTGAAGGATGGCCCAACGGGCTCTTAATACACGAGAGTAGCTTGACAGCTAAGTAAGTACGGCTCAACAGAACCGGTAAGTAAGTAAGTACGGCTCAACAGAACCGGTAAGTAAGTAAGTACGGCTCAACAGAACCGGTAAGTAAGTAAGTACGGCTCAACAGAACCGGTAAGTAAGTAAGTACGGCTCAACAGAACCGGTAAGTAAGTAAGTACGGCTCAACAGAACCGGTAAGTAAGTAAGTACGGCTCGACAAAACCGGTAAGTAAGTAAGTACGGCTCGACAAAACCGGTAAGTAAGTAAGTAAGTACGGCTCGACAAAACCGGTAGGTAAGTAAGTACGGCTCGACAAAACCGGTAAGTAAGTAAGTACGGCTCGACAAAACCGGTAAGTAAGTAAGTAAGTAAGTAAGTACGGCTCGACAAAACCGATAAGTAAGCAAGTTCGGCTCGACAAAACCGATAAGTAAGCAAGTACGGCTCGACAGAACCGATAAGTAAGCAAGTACGGCTCAACAGAACCGGTAAGTAAGCAAGTACGGCTCAACAGAACCGGTAAGTAAGTAAGTACGGCTCAACAGAACCGGTAAGTAAGTAAGTACGGCTCAACAGAACCGGTAAGTAAGTAAGTACGGCTCAACAGAACCGGTAAGTAAGTAAGTACGGCTCAACAGAACCGGTAAGTAAGTAAGTACGGCTCAACAGAACCGGTGAGTAAGTAAGTACGGCTCAACAGAACCGGTGAGTAAGTAAGTACGGCTCAACAGAACCGGTAAGTAAGTAAGTACGGCTCGACAGAACCGAAAAGTAAGTAATGGAAGAGGCGGCTAGAAAGCCTAGTAATTAGTAATACCGCTCTGAATGGCTAGTTGAACAAAATAAACATGAAACACACACATTCACACAAACCAAAACAGGAGTACGGTCAAAGAAAAGAACCAAGATTACGAGAGGGTTGTCGAATGCACTGGCGATGTGCAGCACTCTGTAGTTCCACGTTACTCCATTAAGGTACACAGGACGAGTAGACCGTTCAGTCAAGTCCGTCGCGTAATGGTAAATATTAAGCCTCTTGAATGAATATGTAAAAATATCTCACCGACATAGCTTCCTCCTCCGCCCCCGGTCAGCTGAAAGCCTTTAAAGTGCAAACTGACAAGTACCTGAGAGGCGCACACGGTAATTCTCAACAAAGCAAAAACATTAGCATCCGTGACTAAAAATAAAACTAAACCATTAACATAATCATTCGGTACGGCAACACCCATTTGTACCAGCAATCTTTAGCAAATAAAAAATCTTGGAATATAACACGTGTTATTTCTGACTTTGACCCTGTGTCAAGAGAGCAGCATGTCGCACAAATCCCTCCCTCCGATAAATTTTTTATACTCATGGATCATTGTGGGACGCTATGCTGAGATTAGCCATGGCCTTAGCAGACCATCTTGTTACTTTCTTGCCGTGAGACTGACTGGAGTACTGTAAAGTCAAACCTGGAGACTCTAGAGCCTCAGCTATGTGTATAAATAAAGTGATGTAAAAATCGATTAGCCTCCCTATACCACGACAAAGATGTTCAAAGAAAGGAAGGATGAAGGCACCATTTAATATGGAGTTAAGGGAACGCGGAATCACTGCACAAGGGGCATAGAAACAAGTAGCCAAGAAAGAAGTTGATGAAACAAGAAAAAAGTTGAAAAAGAAAGTAGTAGGTGCTTAAAAACAGGACAGCAGTGAACCGAAAAAGATTGTTCGTAACGAAACAAAAACTTATGCTATTCCAACAAAAAGAAAGCCGACCAAACATTTAGCTCGATACCTCACATAATCCCCCTTGGGTCGCTTATTCTTATAGATACAATAGTGGTATTCCCCCTATTTCATAAGACATATCGTCACGTGTATAATATATTCGTTTGATAGAAACGAGTATTGTAAATATTTTAGGTAGACGCCTCTGGGTAATTTTGTCATCTATTTCATTTACGGAAGGCACTTCATTTTTTAGTAACAATTCATATCGACTATTATTCACTCGTTCCTCAATAATTTCACGAGATTTGTGAATGAGAATCAGTTTATGTTCACTTCAATAGGAAAGGCTTGCATCCATTGAAAAAGCTAAAATATAAAATACAGGTCGTGAGGGGTTGCTGCTGTCTGGTGAAACAGCGCCTTTACCTCATAAAGTTACACAGTTACAACATTGCAAACATACGGTTGCTACGAAAATTTCCTTATGATAAAGAGCTTTTGACTTAGGCGTAGTTAAAATACCCAATTTTGCCCACCTGGTAGAAGCATTTTCAAGTTTTCCGCTGACGCATAAAGTTGCTAACAATGCTATGGGAAAAAGAATAAATTGATACCTTTAAAACGTGAACATTCAAATAGCAAGTGTTCAGCAAAAAAGACTACGCACAGCCTACCTCGTTGACGACAGATGCACTACTAATTTAATAATTTCTTCACACAAACGAACCCATATAAGCAGCCCGAGATCAAGTTCTTCAGGGTTCCATTCCCCGTCCTCGCTTCCGATGTCTGATGCCGAGACTTTCAACTGCGATGCATCTCTATCAATGCCTGAAGTAACCTCCAGAGAAGATGATCCTCGTTTCCCGTGCCAGTCTCGGGCTCTTCTTGCCTTCGATCTCAATTCTGCAGCGCAATCTAAAAATTAGAGTGTAGCTATAGGATAATATTATACAATGAGGTAAAACTGTGTACCAATTAACATATTGGTTATTATTCTAATATAAGTTAGTTTAAGCTTCCCTAACCACAAGAGGCGTTCCAAAGAGAGGAATATTGAAGGGACCATCTAGTATGGACTCGTACAAGCGGAATCTATGCTCAACGTGTGCTCCCACATGGGCCATCCTTGTGAGGCAACACCAGTGTGTTGCCAGTTAACTGTACACAATGCGCATAGAAACAGTAGGGCAGAAAGAAAGTTTCAACAACATCAAAGTTCAAAAAGTAAGTAATAGGTTCTGAAGAAAAGGATGGTATTGACCACAAAAAAGATGATCTTAACAAAACAAAAAACATTTTTCATCAAGAAGAAGGCCTACCTAACCGTCAGATCGGGCCCGTATATTATCTACCTGGGAGCTTAATTCAATATGAAGATATACATTTTTTGATGACAGACCGTCTTAAAGCAATGTTGTGGAGGATTTTAAAACGAGGAATAGTTTTGGAGCATATTTAAATATTTGACCATTTCATTGCATGATGTCAGTGGGTGATATGAAGGAGAAATGCAAAGACAACATTTACGTCAAGCAGAACGAGAAAGTTTCCAGCTAGCTAATTTTAAAGTAAAATCTTGGTTAACTGACAAGAAAACCTGTGTAGGATTAAAAAACATCAACAATCAAATGAAGGAACTTGAAAACAAGATTAGACTGCTTGAAAAAGTGAATTGTCAAACTCTGTGCACATGCATGCTAAGCACATGCGATTAATAACTTTTGTAACAGATCAGCATCGGTATACTGCATCAGAATAGCTAAGAAGCAGTGGATGAATAAAATATTATGAGTTAAATTTAGTAGGTTGAATTGATTATTTCATTAAATATCGAATAAATGCACGGAATATTAAGGGAGACGTCCATGCTAAAATCAACTGAATTAATGAAATGGCTGTTACGTTCTTTCTATGGAATTTAGATCTATGAAAATTGACATGTCAGGCCGCACAGGGGTTGTCGAGCCTTTTTGCGTTAGTTACCCATAATATTGAGTATTTTCTTCATGTGTCCAGCTCTCTGAACGCCGACTTGTCAATTTCCCCGCGCTGATGTTGCGTTTGTGCATTTACTTTAGTTAGCCCTTAAATATCATTTGTCTCACATGTCGATATTCCAATGTTTCTTGTATTACCTAGCTAAATACGACTAATATCTTAAATGCAATTTTGAGTGTTGTACCCTGTTATGCAATAGCTCATGTCTGTACGCACTATTTTTGCAATAGAAAATAAATCACTGTCTTTGTTAAAATATATCAGTGTATGTAATAGGGACTTCAAAGAGATTCAGCATTAAACAAGTCACACCCTGAGGTCAAAAGAGTTTCCTTTCTCCTTGTTGAGAGAGGCTTTAGTCTTATACGACATCTCGCCTAATAAGGGGTTTAAGGAGCCACCTCGGAAGGACGAACTATTTCACATAGTTTGTCGATAGGAAGACGCAGTCGCAGTTCGGCTCTAACATAATTCACTTCTGTTGCCCTAGCGGTCTCATACGGCGCAGACAGTTGCTCGTCTTCCTAAAGGTACCACCGTAGTTCGGCATTAACAGAAATTACTTCTGTTGCCCTAGCGGACTTATTACGGCGTAGGTGGTACCCACACACACACCTCACCCTAGCGGTACCACCGTAGTTCGGCACATAACAGAATTTACTTCTGTTGCCCTAGCGGACTGAATACGGCGCAGGTGGTACCACCCACACTAACCTCACCCCCCACACACAACGGTACCGCCGTAGTTCGGCACTAACAATTTACTTCTGTTGCCCTAGCGGACTGATTACGGCGTAGGCGGTACCCACACGAACCTCAGGAAGGGCAGCTGCGAAGAAAAGCTAGCGCCCCGGAAAAGGTAGCTGTACAGAAGACAGCCCCTTTTCCACAAACCCTCACGTCGACCGCACGACGGTATCGACAACATACCTATGCATTTTTGAAAAAAATTGGGGTCGTTTTCATAACTTTTCCCCACTTTCGACATAATTTTGAAGACAATGGGGGAATCATTATTAATGATTCCATTATTAATAATGGAATCACTCCTTATTCAAACGCGCAAACCAACCATCAACCACCAATCAACAGGAATACAACGCATCATGAAACTCTACTCCTAGGGACGGTACAGTCCCTAGTATCAAACCATTGCATCCACGTCCAAACAACCGTCTGATTCCTGCTGCACAACATAGTCGCACAAATAATCCGTCCAGCTGTACCTTCCACTACGGAACCTAGGTCACCTAGCCCTCCTCACTTCGCAAGTTCGCAGACCAAATGTACGCCTTCTAACTTCCATCAAACGCACATTCTCCACATTCGTGAAACCGCAGCCACCCTACCCACATCTTCATTCTATTAGCTGCACAACTTGAACTATTTTTAGCCTGATGATGTATGATGTCCGTGGACACAGGACGAAACGCGTCGCAAAATATTCAACAAGTTTTAACCAAAGTAAACTCTTCCGGAAACTAGAAAAATTGAACAGAGTTATTCAAATCAATATGGCATTATTTTTTATGAAACATATATATATATATAAGGTATATAAGTTAGGTTATAAGTATCAGCTACCTGCTTGTTCAGATTAGTTCTAATGAGGCATGATTATGGATGCGTGACATCCGAAACGTTGTCCTTTCAACTCGTACGATTTTAAATCTGAAGAAATTCGTCATGACTCCAAGTTATATCGTATCTATGGCTTTCGAAATGTATCTTAATTAAGAATAGTACCAGCTCCTACACTTTTAAAATTTCCCGCTCTTGAAAAACTAGTGATCAAGAAATGAAGGATATGTGCCATCTAACTCTTAACGACTGTGTTCGCAAAATCACCTGCTACCAACCTACACTAATATATATATATTTCACATGTTCGCGCAAAAAAAATTTTTCCCATTGCAAAGTTTTATTGAAGCAAATGTGTTGGGATTTCAATGTTACATATACCTATGCATTTCGGTTTCCCAAACTGCATAAACGGGAAATTAAAAAAAGTAGAAAAATTTCGAGGCTAGAGATCCTCTTAATGAAGTTCAAAGTTACACGTGTTCTATTTGAAACCTAATTACGCTTTCATACTGTATGTACACTATTTTAAAAATCAAATGCCTCTCATTGGAGTTACTGGTTAGCAGAGCCGATTTTTCTATTAACATATCTGCAGACATTTCTGTCCAGAATTTTCTGCATTGATCTGCAGTGGCCGATGAAGAAAATTTCTTCGCACTGATCCTAAAAAAGATTCACTGTCCCCAGATAATCGATGCCGATCTGCTCTAGCATTTCAGACTGGGTAAGGATACCTAGAACAAAAGAAATTGAATTTGCAAACAACGGAACGCTACTTCGAACATTGATCATTATATCGACACAAATCCAAGCTGTAGTACTAAAGTAATGAAATTGTCACACAAAGAAGTGCTTAACAGCACCATGGACGTCACAGGCACAAAGAAACACAGAATGAACGTCCTACGGCATTCGGCCACAAACTAAATACGAAACGCGCAGGGGATTTACCTTTAGATGTCAAAGGTGTTTTGATAATCATTCTCGCCAACAAATCCTATCGATGACCTTTTTTAATTCAATATTACTGAAGATTGGCAGTGATGCTAGTCCTTTCAGTAAATAGGTGATGTAAAAGGTTCAGGGTGACTCAGGTCAGGGGAATAACTATGCACCAGTTTTAAGAGTTTTTTATTAGAACACTTGGCAGGAACGAACGATAGATAACACTTGGCAGGAACGAACGATAGATAACACTTGGCAGGAACGAACGATAGATAACACTTGGCAGGAACGAACGATAGATAACACTTGGCAGGAACGAACGATAGATAACACTTGGCAGGAACGAACGATAGATAACACTTGGCAGGAACGAACGATAGATAACACTTGGCAGGAACGAACGATAGATAACACTTGGCAGGAACGAACGATAGATAACACTTGGCAGGAACGAACGATAGATAACACTTGGCAGGAACGAACGATAGATAACACTTGGCAGGAACGAACGATAGATAACACTTGGCAGGAACGAACGATAGATAACACTTGGCAGGAACGAACGATAGATAACACTTGGCAGGAACGAACGATAGATAACACTTGGCAGGAACGAACGATAGATAACACTTGGCAGGAACGAACGATAGATAACACTTGGCAGGAACGAACGATAGATAACACTTGGCAGGAGTGGTAGTACTGGCTTCGCGGGGGCGCGGAATTTATATAAATTGGGCTGCGCGCCCCCACTTCACCAGCCAAGCCAACGTAGAGCACGGGTCGTAGCGCTGCTACCTTATTTTCAATGCACCCCAGGATCCGTCTTAATCTATCAACTTATCTCCAGAGCATCCAAGGCTCGACTCAGCCGACAAACTCCAGAGTCGTCCCAGACTTCGGTACAGTCGCCAACAAAAGGGTTTACCAAAACACACCCGAACGCAAATTACGACCGAACTTCTCTTTTGAATTTGCACCAGTTTCCTGTTAATTTCCAGACCCAAACTTGTGGCGCTATACTCAAGCCGACCTACATGGAAAACAACAAAATGCAAAGACTTACGTTTATTGATATCCACATTCAAGATATTACACTTTAAAACATACCACCACTTACGAAAAACCGGTCGGCATGGCTAGGCTACATGCAACTATACAATCCTGCTTCATACATGGGCGTCTATCTTATGGCGGAGTCTTCTAGCACCGGACGTTAGCCTTTATTAACTTGTCCTTGCTCAGACCCACCATATCACGCACAACGTAGTCACCGACGGAAGTATACACGGAGAAGTACAAAGACAGCCAAACCGACCTCTACAGGCTCCAAAAACTAACTCTCCTAACCCATCCTCGGCAACCCTCCACATGCTCTCGCTATTACGCGTAACAGGTCGCGCGTGGATGTTACTTTCCAGAGTATACAAAAACGCAACTACTAATAAACTTCACAATAGTAGCACACTACTATACCCCTCCCCCCTTAAATAGCTACTCGGGGCTCCCAACGGGAAACCCCAACAAAATAAACAAAATTGCCAGACTACTGGCGACGCCCTCAGTCAGTCGACTGCCGCAAAAAGGGGTAGCCCGGCCATCGGTCCGCGGTACTGAGATCGACCGCCCGCAGCGTGGCCCTCATCCGCCGCGACCGGCTCTGCCGCCTGCGCCGCTCTCTGCGACGGAACTGTTCCGCCAGAGACAATACCCGGCCGCGGACTATTGACGGACCAATCGCGGGACGGCGGGCCACCGCTTCCTCCAGCGATCTCCTCCAAACGCCAGCTCCCACTCCTGGTATGGGGTGCACCTCGTCTTGGCTATCCAAGTACCGGTGCAACCCCAAATAGCGATCCAACAGGATGGTATGGACCCCCTGCCGCTGGAAATACCCTTCCAGTTCCCGCACCGTTAATCTATACCGGGTGACCGACCACTCCGCTTCCTGGCAGAGGAACTCGGGTAGCTCATACCAGCGCCGTGCCCGTACGCCTTGTAAAGTGTTGAAGCGGGCGAAATCGGGGTAGCCGGCAGACACCACACAACCGGGACCCCGTAATGGCGAAGCACATGGTCTGCCGAGGTTACGGCCAAACGAATCTCAGGTAGTGGGGCCGGTTCCGCCAGTCTCATGAGGCCCCGAGCTGCCGCCACGCCGTAGGTGGCCAGATACGTCAGGTCACAGTGGAGACCCACCATGACTAGCATATCCGGCCGTTCCCCAGCGTTGAGCTCGTTCTGTGCAGCCTCCGTTAGCCGGGCCAATGTAGTCCCCGGACACACGCACAGGCGCAGCCTCCAGCCAGGAGGGGCGGCCAAGGTCGCATCTCTGGCACGGGAATCTCCCACTAG
The DNA here is from genome assembly GCA_030386875.1 of Morinoia aosen. Taxonomy (NCBI): domain Eukaryota; kingdom Metazoa; phylum Arthropoda; class Malacostraca; order Amphipoda; family Talitridae; genus Morinoia; species Morinoia aosen. The sequence continues at coordinate 24,875,513 of CM059560.1, read as the reverse complement.
CAGCAGCACCCGACTCTGAGGACAGGGGGGTATTAGTACATCACACCTCGTTGAGGGACTCTCCTTATTCTGTGCCAAATTTAAAACAAGGCTTCTACTGCCCACTATCTTTATTCGAAAACTTTCCGTAATGACCAGTTTTTTTAAAAGAGGACAATTTCTTGCCCATAACTTAAACTATTATTGCACTTTACAAGTAAAACTTCTATTAAAACAGACTCACATCAGTTCATTACACGACACAAATCAGCATGATCTGGGACGCAACCATTCGGCGCTCAAATGAACCATCTTCTCACATAGTCAAACTTTGTAATTTACTTTGGGTCTCACCCGGAGCGGATATTTCTTACCAATTTGGTCCGGCTTAACATTGTTACCTTTCTCACCCGGTGTTGACGTCCTCGAGACCAGCGCTGCGTCGTATTGGTGTAACAGGGTGTCTACTAGGTAGTAAAGTAGTAAAAAGTAGTAAAATTTGGAAAGTAGTAAAAAAAGTAGTAAAATTTGCCTCAGGGTAGTAAAAAATATTGGTGAGTGGAATAATTCTCTGAAAATTTAAAGTAATGTCACATATTTATATAGAGTATGAAGATTTTTAAAAATATGTTTTTCCCATAATCAGAAATTTGCCTCGATTTAGGGGAAATATTCCTGTAGAGTGGGGTGTAATTTTAGGATTGGAGCACACAAAATAGAAAAAAGTTTCAAAATTTTTGCGAGCAATTGTAAAAACAGTTCACTTTTTCTTCTCATTTTGTTTGATCTGAAAGTTATCTTGTTGTTCAATGATGAAAGGTTCATTTGAGTCATTTTATTATAAACAAATTATTGAGAGAAAACAATAAAATGGCTTTCGCTTTGATGCGGTAATTGAGGTTCCATAAATCGTATAAATATGAATTTGAAAAATGCAATACCAGTGGCGATGCATTGTTGAAAACAGTTCAATTAGTGCGCACTTACATTGAGATACAAACTTGGGAAGTTGTGATATCAGGGATTACTATTGATAATAAAATAAGGATTTAAAAATTGTGCATGTATGGTTGTGAGGTCGATATTTAACATCTTTTATTCTTACGTATCAAATATGCATTATACTATCTCAAGGAAAAATGAAATAGCCCAGCTACATATTCAGCATATCAAGTGGCTTTGATTGAAATATGTTTGTCAAGTAAAATAAATTATATTATATTAAGAATTACGATTCTTTTAAATGTAAAACATACTGTGAACTTTTTCTTTTAAATTTTAAGAATGAACATTAACAACTAGCCAAAATTTTTAAATAGGTAGTTGTACTTATCACTAAATAGCTATTACATTTTATTGGATTTCATCTTTAGTGGATGCAGTTGCCCGTAAGATATATAGCATAGTTGGGGTAATTGTTCTTTTTGTGCACTTGAGACTCAAAAATTAAAGTATTTTATTCACAAATGTAAGCACAGAAATAAAATTATTCTCAATTAGCTACTAGAGAGTCCTGCTGCAATTTCAGATGCGTAAGTCGTGAAATCAAACCTATTACATTTCAATTCCTCCTAATGAGTAATGTTTAATTCAAAGTCATATATATGACTGGTAAGGTCTTGATTATCATAAACTTGATGTAGCCTTCCAATTCTTATTCCAAGACAAATATTCTCACACTCCAAGTTGTTGCGGCAGGATAGAAACATTGCAATGACATTAAAGGAACTTCTCCGCAGTTCATTTATCTCCAGAAAGTGTTTTTTTGGACCTGAGCTTGATTGTGAGCAATATTATCTTCCTATGAAAAGACGAGTTTATTCTGTCCACTTCGATTTGGGAAAACAATGATTTACTGAAACGATAATTTTTTTTTTAAAAACCGATTTGTAGAGCTGAAAGTTTTATTTCCAGTGACGTTAATGTATGTCCAAATACAGAAAGAATTATGCTATAAAATAATCTTTTAATACAATGTGTCATCATTTGAACGAGAGTTTAGTTCTTTTGATGTTCCTTTTGGCAGGCATGGCGATTCAGTTACCTCCAGGATGTCGTCATAGCATAGAGATGCCCCATGTAATCAAAGTTCATTCTTCTACTTAAATTATATAGGAAAGCTACTTGAAATTTGCATTTTCGTGATTGGTTCCATAAAATAACATGTTCATAACCTATTTGTTATTATTGATCGCAATTAGGATGCCGATTTAGATTTTGAGGTACGATAGAAATAGTTTACAAACTCATATTCCCGAAGTGCTATAGTGTTTGGTCATAATGAAATTCCTTTATATTCTACCCTGCTGTAAAGGGATCTGACAATTCCCTGGTGTCTACTAGTTTCCAGTCAGTTTATTTTTTCCATATGATGAACTGTTTTCCTCATGGTTGAAAGATGTTGAGACAAGGTCTTCGCTAAACTTTTGTTGGAGTCCATTTAGGACGGGGTACCTTAGGAATTTAGGTAACTTTTTTGCAGTAAAGCATCGGTTGCTCCATTTAGTATTAAGTATTTTAAGTATTAAGAAACTTGGAGCTTTTCTGAACCTTTTGTATTGCGTATATTATTGACCCAAATAACTCGTTATAGGCCGATTACTTACCTCTTGACATTTAGACAACATTCATTGTGTAAAAAAAGGTAGTAATTTTTTGCCGTTGAAGGTAGTAAAAAGTAGTAAAAAGTAGTAAAATTTGGAAATGAGATATCAGTAGTCACCATGTGTAAGAAATCCGAAATATCTGAAGCGCTCGAACTGGACGCGGGGTAACTTACCTCCCCAGGCCCACTCACCACGCTGCCAAGGCTGTTCTCTTCCATGTGATACCCCGTACCGTCCGAAACCTCGGGTTGCGCCCCGTCCGAAGAGGGGGCGTCGTCCTCCCTCTCTGCACTAGGAGTCCTCACTGTTCCTGCCCTGATTCCTCGTAAGAGCTCCCAGTCGATCCCGAGGACAAGATGTCGGCCCATCTCCCGCGGCCGGCGTCCCCGCGCCGGCGCCGCATCCTGCCAGGGCGGCGCCTTTGCTGGCACGTCCACATTCGGACCAACCTCTGGTTTCCCATGGAACTGCTTCAACTGCCCTACATGAGCCCGCAAATATCGTGCTCGAGGCCCTTCTATCTTCAGCTGGTAACTCACTCCATCCGGGTAACATCGCACTACCTGGTAGGGCCCTTCGAAACGGGGCGCGAGCTTGTGGCGTTCAGCCCCGGGCAAATGCACGATCCTTCGCAAGACGTAATCACCCACGTCAAAATGCCGGAAGCGGGAACCTCCAGGTCGCCAGAATTTCTCCTTTTCAGTTACATTGGGCAAATCTGGCGTAACCTCCTCAGACACAAAGAACTCACCAGGCGCTTTTCCAGTTTCTCGGTGAATTAGCCGATTATACTGCATCATGACTCTTGACAGGACCAAATCCTAATCTCCGGGAACTTTCGCACAGGTGGCTGCTAACCTGTCCCTAATGGTCCTGTTCAACCTTTCCACAGCTCCATTCATGTGGGCAGCATAAGGTACGATGGTTTGATGTCGGATCCCGTAACTACTCAACAGCGACTGAAATGCCCGTGAGGTGAATTCTGGCCCATTATCTGATCTGATTGTTTCCAGCGTCCTTGGTAGGCTCGTGAAAATGCTTCGCTCCAGGGCTCTCACTACAGCCCTGGCCTGCTTTGAGCGTATCGGTACTGCATGACCGAACTTGCTATACAGATCAATGCCGACCAAGACTCCCACGTAACCTCTCTTACTCCGGGGAAGTTCCAACAGATCCACTGCATACACCTCATACGGCCGCGTCAAATTCTTATCCAGCCGATGCAACGGATAATCTTTAACAACATCTCCCTTATGCTGCTGACAAACTACGCATTCCCGCACCGTCTTTTGCACCACAACTCCCAAGCCAAGCCCGAAATAACTTCTCCTGAAAGCATTCCAGAGTTTATCGCTTCCCACTTGGGCTAGATGTTCATGATACTCTTTTACTAATGCCGGCAATTCTCTTTCTGGAACAACCGGAACAGGCCTTCCCCGAGGGTTCCCTTTCCTTATGCACACTGCTCCATCCAGTAAGCATAGTCGCTCGAACAACTTTTTATAGGCTCCCAAGTGCAAATTAGCCTGTCCTGTCCGTAAACTTTCCTTCACATTAACCAGAATTGGGTCAGCGTCCTGACCTGCAGCAATAGTCGGTAAACTAGCTCCCAACATACTACCTTTTTCAGTTCCCGAAACGATAGCTACATTGACAGATTGCTTTCCATAATCCTGAGGCAGCCTGATAGGGTTAAAATGTACCCCACCCAAACATTCCAATGCGACAACCGCTTGTGCCTCTCTTTCAGGAACTACCTCCACAAGACTCCACGGCCGGAAACACACTACAACTTTGAGTCCATACACATCAGAGAACGCCTGAACTGCCTCCCATGGCGGGAATAACCCCGGACTACTCCAGGTGGTGGCCCACTTCCTATGTGCAGCCGCCTTCCCCAAGCCATACCTTTCCGGCTTCTGCAGAGCATCACAACAGCGTTTCCGAATGGTCTCAGCGTCACTCCGACCCAGCAACACACACAAAGCCTGAAACAAGGAGTCTGGACCACCCTGTATATTAGCTAAGACGTCATACTCATCAACACCAATGTTCTCCTCGGGTACTTCAGGCATGCTCCACGGATAATTCACCCGAGACAGGCAGTCTGCGACAATATTATTCTTCCCGGGGACATACTCAATGGTATAAGACCCCACAGCTAGATCTAACAGGGTACGCATCAATCGATCATCCACGTCTTTCATTCTATGCAAATACAGCAGAGGTTGATGGTCAGTCCTTATTACATATCTTCGCCCAGATAGATAAGGTTTAAAATGACGTACTGCAAAACGAATAGCTGCCAACTCCCGTTCTGTCGCGCTATACTTCCGTTGAGCCTTACTGAAGTTAGTCCCCGCGAACCCAAGCACTCTCTCCTGACCTTCCTGCCACTGGGACAACACAGCTCCGGCACTTGTTGCACTAGCATCCGTGGTCAGGACGAAAGGCTCGTCCGAATCAAAATTAGGAAATGCCAACACAGGGGCCTCAGTCAAGGATTTCTTGATAGCCAAAAAACTCTGCGTGGCTTCCTCATCCCACTTTAAAATCCGATTCGCCGTTCGCGCATTCAAAAGGGCAAATACCTCAGTTGGTAGTGACAGAAATTTCCTATAGAAATTCACCATCCAAAGGAAGGATTTGAGCTGCCGGACAGTCGTGGGTATTGGAAAATCCTGAATGGCCTGCACATTGCGCCCCAAAGGCTTAATTCCGTCCCGACTCACTACGTGACCCAGATACTCTACTTCTGAGCGGAAGAAACTGCATTTCGCAATTGCAATCTTAAGGCCATTAACACGTAACCTCCGGAACACTGCGTCTAAGTTATCCAAATGTTCAGCGAAACCCCGGCCCGCCACCATGATATCGTCCAGGTACGCCTGAACACTATCACCCGGCAAACCAGCCAACACTATCCTCATTAACCTCGAAAAGGTGGCCGGGCCATTGGAAACCCCGAACGGCAAGCGCGTGAACTCCTACAACGCAGTCCCCGTAGAAAACGCAGTTAATTCGCACGACTCCGGAGTCAAAGGCACCTGGTGATATCCAGATTCAAGGTCCAACGTCGAAAAAAAACACGTGTCCCCGCAGTCTGTCCAAAGTCTCACCCATATGTGGTAAAGGGAAACTATCCATTTTCGTCACACTATTCAAAGCCCTGAAATCCACACACAACCTCAATCTTCCATTTCGTTTACGCACCGGCACCAAAGGAGACGACCAGGCCGACTCAGATTTCCGAATTATACCTTTCCGTTCTAACTCAGCCAACCCAGTCTCAATTTCCGTTGCCAGTTTGCCCGGGTAGCGCCTATTCCTCTGCTTGATCGGTCGTGCTCCCTGTACGTCAATTTTATGCTGTAACACATTAGTGTGGCCTAATTCCGCATCCGTACTTGCGAACAGGTCACTGTAAGCTTCCAGTAAATCCCTGGCTTTCCGTTGCTCTTCCAATGTCAGATTAGTCTCGTCCAAATTAAATTCTAGCGCCTTCGCTTGCGCCTTTTCCGAGGGCGCATTTTCATCACCTATAGTTCGTAGCGCATATTCTGGCACAATCACAAACGTTCCCAAAACGAGGTCCTTCCGTACCTCAACTTCCTCATCTGATACCTCATCTGATACGTTAGCCAGCTCGACCACTATCTCACCCCCACATATTCGATTCACCGATGAAGCTATCCTCACCATTTCTGTATCTTGGAAGGGCTCCAGATAGCCTTCGCTCCCTTCGCTGGCTCCCGGAACTATAGCTTTTACTCTAGTTATCGTCCTCGCTGGCAAAGTCATCGCTTCCTGACTACGAACTGGGAACTGTAAATCCTCCGGCACTACTCTGATTAGTGTTACCGTAACCTCCTGTCCGTTTCCTAGTATCAAACTAACGGTACCGGTCCGCAAATCGAGGAACTTCACAAACTGCTGGCAAAAATCCAATCCCAAAATAACTCTAGCCGATGCTGACAAATTCCTAACGACCAGAAACTTCTGGCTACCCATCTCCTGTCCGTTAAGGCTAAGCCGCAACTGTAACTCTCCCATAACGCCGAGCTGTGTTCCAGTCACACCAGTCACCATAGTCTCAGCTGGTCGCAAATTTGACTTCAGCTCAGGGAACTCTTCTAAATAGGCGTCCGATAGAACTGATACCGAGGCTCCTGTGTCCAACAATGCACACACCGGCAACCCACTTGCACACAAAGTAAGTTTATAAGCCAGCACATTCTTGACATTCCTTCCTAATTTGGTCACTCGAGCCCCTGGGGAATTTACTTCAGCTGGCGCGCCCCCAACCGCACCAGTCCTTTCTAGTTTCCCGGCTTCTCTCGACACTGAAAACTCTTATGGCTACTCTCCCCACACCATACACATGCACACACTTCACTCTTAAACTGAACACATGCTGACATTAGATGCCCCATTCGTCCACAATACGCACATATTCCGTTCTTGCGCGAGCACTTCTCCATTTTCCGAGGGCAGGCTCTCGCAAAATGCCCTTCCTCATGGCAATAGAAACATGCGCTCTTCATCCGCCACCGTTCATTCACATCCTTTCGCACATCCTCTCGCACCCGTCTCTCCTCACTCGCACACACAAATTCTTTCCTCATGCACTCGTCCTCCTGCTCCTCCAACACGGTAGCAAGATTAACCACTTGCTTCAAAGTCACACCATCCAAATGCCCCAACTGCACTCGTAGTCGATTCACAAGCTCCTTCCGCAGTGAACTAATTAATTTGCTCTTTACTATTCCTTCCCTTTTGAATTCGTCACTTTCCTGCAACATTTCCCGCGATAGCCTTTCCAAGCGAATGGAATAACACAATAAGCTTTCGCCCGTTCTACGTTCTGCGGAAAAGAACGCCCCAAACTCCATATCCGTTAATGATAATTTCGCACCAAACTTTTGCACCAATCTTTTCTTCACTATTCATACTTCGCACCAGGGCCACAGGCCTTCATTCAACTACCCTTGACAGAGATAGACTATTGGCAAGCCACGTGTGGTTTGTCTATTAGTACGCCTCGTATATTTTGTCTATTAATATGCCTCGTATGGTCTATCTATTTTGTACACCTCTGATAGCTTGTCTATTAGTACACCTCGTATAGTTTGCCTATTACTATTATGCCTCGTATGGCTTATCTATTTGTACACCTCGGATGGTTTGTCAATTAGTACTCCTTGTATAGAACTTTTGTTAGACTACTAGCACACCACGAATGGGTCTGTCTATTAGTACGCCTCGTATATTTTGTCAATTAATATGCCTCGTATGGTCTATCTACTTGTACACCTCTGACAGTTTGTCTATTAGTACACCTCGTATAGTTTGTCTATTATTATGCCTCGTATGGCTCATCTACTTGTACACCTCGGATGGTTTGTCAATTAGTACTCCTCGTATGGAAAATTTGTTTTAGGATGCCCTATATTTAAGAAACTTTTAAAAGCCAATATGTTGGCATGTATCTCATGTGACAATTTGGAAATAAACATTTTTTCTTTTTTTCTTTCTTTCTTTCTTTCCACAATCTCTTTAGCCTCTCCCTGTAAATATTTGAGTAAACTAGCCAGCCATGTTTCCGTGTCATCCCCATATTGCACCTTACAGTATTTTTCAAAACCTTGTAGCCAAGTGTCCAACTCTTTTACATTACCGATTCCCCCCGTAAAAATGCTGGGTTCAGGTACTTCTTTCCCAAGTTTCCCTATAGCCTGCACCAGCTGCAACATTACGTCTGACATATCCGCTGCTGATGCCATACTTCACAAATTCGATTTACTGGCACACAAGCATAACCCGCAGACCGCTCACAACCCGCTTTTAACACCTAACGGTTCTCCAATTTGAGACTGTTCCGAGCTTCGTATCAGCCCCCTTAAAGCTCCAGAACTTCGTCTCAAATCCCCATACTGGCGCCAATGTGGTAGTTCTGGCTCGCGGGGTCGCGGAATTTATATAAATTGGGCTGCTCGCCCCCACTTCACCAGCCTAGCCAACGTAAAGCACGGGTCGTAGCGCTGCTACCTTATTTTCAATGCACCCCAGGATCCGTCTTAATCTATCAACCTATCTCCAGAGCATCCAAGGCTCGACTCCATGGAGCTAGGATATATGGAGGGAGCATAGCCGTTTCCAATCGGGTTCAAATTAGCTGCAAAAGTTGGGAGACTGGGGCATTGGCAAGGCCCCACACGTGAGCCAACCACAGACGCTTGGCTGAAGTTGGCTCCTCCTCGCCTCCTCTACAACTCGTTCATTTGCCAAAGCAAGATTAGTACCGCTCCACAAATCGAAGGATGAGGTGCGCGTGCAAGTCGCTCTCTAATTTGTTATATTCAAGGGCCTGTAATCTTTACAGTTTTTAACTCTTAATGTATCTTTGCTAGTAATTTTGATATTATTAAGTGTCCTCGAGTGAGGAAACACAATTTATTATCTTTCGGAGTCTTAGAATCCCAAATTAATGATTACGATAAACTCAACAGCTGGAAGAGCAATCAGCGAGCATGTGCGCACCCTAGCGTAGTTAGTAGGTAACTGGCTTCCGTGCTGACGTCACACTTGCGAGACGGCTATTGGTTACCACAAACATGGGAGAAATCTCAAAAACTGGTTCTCTTCACAGACGGCTATGCTCCCTCCATATTTACTCCCTCCACGCTCGACTCAGCCGACAAACTCCAGAGTCGTCTCAGACTTCGGTACAGTCGCAAACAAAAGGGTTTACCAAAACACACCCGAACGCAAATTACGACCGAACTTCTCTTTTGAATTTGCACCAGTTTCCTGTTAATTTCCAGACCCAAACTTGTGGCGCTATACTCAAGCCGGCCTTTATGGAAAACAACAAAATGCAAAGACTTACGTTTATTGATATCCACATTCAAGATATTACACTTTAAAACATACCACACCTACGAAAAACCGGTCGGCATGGCTAGGCTACATGCAACTATACAATCCTGCTTCATACATGGGCGTCTATCTTATGGCGGAGTCTTCTAGCACCGGACGTTAGCCTTTATTAACTTGTCCTTGCTCAGACCCACCATATCACGCACAACGTAGTCACCGACGGAAGTATACACGGAGGAGTACAAAGACAGCCAAACCGACCTCTACAGGCTCCAAAAACTAACTCTCCTAAGTCCTAACCCATCCTCGGCAACCCTCCACATGCTCTCGCTATTACGCGTAACAGGTCGCGCGTGGATGTTACTTTCCAGAGTATACAAAAACGCAACTACTAATAAACTTCACAATAGTAGCACACTACTATACAGGAACGAACGATAGATAACACTTGGCAGGAACGAACGCTAGATAACACTTGGCAGGAACGAACGCTAGATAACACTTGGCAGGAACGAACACTAGATAACACTTAACAGGAACGAACGCTAGATAACACTTGGCAGGAACGAACGCTAGATAACACTTGGCAGGAACGAACGCTAGATAACACTTGGCAGGAACGAACGCTAGATAACACTTGGCAGGAACGAACGCTAGATAACACTTGGCAGGAACGAACGCTAGATAACACTCGGCAGGAACGAACGCTAGATAACACTTGGCAGGAACGAACGCTAGATAACACTTGGCAGGAACGAACGCTAGATAACACTTGGCAGGAACGAACGCTAGATAACACTTGGCAGGAACGAACGCTAGATAACACTTGGCAGGAACGAACGCTAGATAACACTTGGCAGGAACGAACGCTAGATAACACTTGGCAGGAACGAACGCTAGATAACACTTGGCAGGAACGAACGCTAGATAACACTTGGCAGGAACGAACGCTAGATAACACTTGGCAGGAACGAACGCTAGATAACACTTGGCAGGAACGAACGCTAGATAACACTTGGCAGGAACGAACGCTAGATAACACTTGGCAGGAACGAACGCTAGATAACACTTGGCAGGAACGAACGCTAGATAACACTTGGCAGGAACGAACGCTAGATAACACTTGGCAGGAACGAACGCTAGATAACACTTGGCAGGAACGAACGCTAGATAACACTTGGCAGGAACGAACGCTAGATAACACTTGGCAGGAACGAACGCTAGATAACACTTGGCAGGAACGAACGCTAGATAACACTTGCCAGGAACGAACGCTAGATAACACTTGCCAGGAACGAACGCTAGATAACACTTGGCAGGAACGAACGCTAGATAACACTTGGCAGGAACGAACGCTAGATAACACTTGGCAGGAACGAACGCTAGATAACACTTGGCAGGAACGAACGCTAGATAACACTTGGCAGGAACGAACGCTAGATAACACTTGGCAGGAACGAACGCTAGATAACACTTGGCAGGAACGAACGCTAGATAACACTTGGCAGGAACGAACGCTAGATAACACTTGGCAGGAACGAACGCTAGATAACACTTGGCAGGAACGAACGTTAGATAACACTTGGCAGGAACGAACGCTAGATAACACTTGGCAGGAACGAACGCTAGATAACACTTGGCAGGAACGAACGCTAGATAACACTTGGCAGGAACGAACGCTAGATAACACTTGGCAGGAACGAACGCTAGATAACACTTGGCAGGAACGAACGCTAGATAACACTTGGCAGGAACGAACGCTAGATAACACTTGGCAGGAACGAACGTTAGATAACACTTGGCAGGAACGAACGCTAGATAACGTTTGGCAGGAACGAACGCTAGATAACGTTTGGCAGGAACGAACGCTAGATAACGTTTGGCAGGAACGAACGCTAGATAACGTTTGACAGGAACGAACGCTAGATAACGTTTGGCAGGAACGAACGCTAGATAACGTTTGGCAGGAACGAACGCTAGATAACGTTTGGCAGGAACGAACGCTAGATAACGTTTGGCAGGAACGAACGCTAGATAACGTTTGGCAGGAACGAACGCTAGATAACGTTTGGCAGGAACGAACGCTAGATAACGTTTGGCAGGAACGAACGCTAGATAACGTTTGGCAGGAACGAACGCTAGATAACGTTTGGCAGGAACGAACGCTAGATAACGTTTGGCAGGAACGAACGCTAGATAACGTTTGGCAGGAACGAACGCTAGATAACGTTTGGCAGGAACGAACGCTAGATAACGTTTGGCAGGAACGAACGCTAGATAACGTTTGGCAGGAACGAACGCTAGATAACGTTTGGCAGGAACGAACGCTAGATAACGTTTGGCAGGAACGAACGCTAGATAACGTTTGGCAGGAACGAACGATAGATAACGTTTGGCAGGAACGAACGATAGATAACGTTTGGCAGGAACGAACGATAGATAACGTTCGGCAGGAACGAACGATAGATAACGTTCGGCAGGAACGAACGATAGATAACGTTTGGCAGGAACGAACGATAGATAACGTTTGGCAGGAACGAACGATAGATAACGTTTGGCAGGAACGAACGATAGATAACGTTTGGCAGGAACGAACGATAGATAACGTTTGGCAGGAACGAACGATAGATAACGTTTGGCAGGAACGAACGATCGATAACGTTTGGCAGGAACGAACGATCGATAACGTTTGGCAGGAACGAACGATCGATAACGTTTGGCAGGAACGAACGATCGATAACGTTTGGCAGGAACGAACGATCGATAACGTTTGGCAGGAACGAACGATCGATAACGTTTGGCAGGAACGAACGATCGATAACGTTTGGCAGGAACGAACGATCGATAACGTTTGGCAGGAACGAACGATCGATAACGTTTGGCAGGAACGAACGATCGATAACGTTTGGCAGGAACGAACGATCGATAACGTTTGGCAGGAACGAACGGTCGATAACGTTTGGCAGGAACGAACGATCTATAACGTTTGGCAGGAACGAACGATCGATAACGTTTGGCAGGAACGAACGATCGATAACGTTTGGCAGGAACGAACGATCGATAACGTTTGGCAGGAACGAACGATCGATAACGTTTGGCAGGAACGAACGATCGATAACGTTTGGCAGGAACGAACGATCGATAACGTTTGGCAGGAACGAACGATCGATAACGTTTGGCAGGAACGAACGATCGATAACGTTTGGCAGGAACGAACGATCGATAACGTTTGGCAGGAACGAACGATCGATAACGTTTGGCAGGAACGAACGATCGATAACGTTTGGCAGGAACGAACGATCGATAACGTTTGGCAGGAACGAACGATAGATAACGTTTGGCAGGAACGAACGATAGATAACGTTTGGCAGGAACGAACGATAGATAACGTTTGGCAGGAACGAACGATAGATAACGTTTTGCAGGAACGAACGATAGATAACGTTTTGCAGGAACGAACGATAGATATCGTTTTGCAGGAACGAACGATAGATAACGTTTGGCAGGAACGAACGATAGATAACGTTTGGCAGGAACGAACGATAGATAACGTTTGGCAGGAACGAACGATAGATAACGTTTGGCAGGAACGAACGATAGATAACGTTTGGCAGGAACGAACGATAGATAACGTTTGGCAGGAACGAACGATAGATAACGTTTGGCAGGAACGAACGATAGATAACGTTTGGCAGGAACGAACGATCGATAACGTTTGGCACGAACGAACGATCGATAACGTTTGGCAGGAACGAACGATCGATAACGTTTGGCAGGAACGAACGATCGATAACGTTTGGCAGGAACGAACGATCGATAACGTTTGGCAGGAACGAACGATCGATAACGTTTGGCAGGAACGAACGATCGATAACGTTTGGCAGGAACGAACGATCGATAACGTTTGGCAGGAACGAACGATCGATAACGTTTGGCAGGAACGAACGATCGATAACGTTTGGCAGGAACGAACGATAGATAACAGTCAAGGCAGCTCACGGAACAATACGTGAAAATAGAAGTTGAATAATATGCTCTCGAAATACTTTCCTCTGCCAGACGCAGCACTAGACCCTATGGAGTGACGCACGGACTGCCTGAGGTCACATGACAACCGGGTCAGAGAAGGTCGCGCTAGAATGAACACGAGATGAGAATATGATGTACGCTTTAACAGGTGACAGCAACTAATACACTACTTTACAGTTTATACTAATAATGAGTTTTGAATCGGTCAAAAGCTCACAGCAGGGGTACACAGAATACATTGATCCACTCATGGTTGCATCTTTCAGGTTTGCATGCGATGACGTTACCGGGGGCCATCCCAAGATTTTGACTATTTTCATCCGATTCGTTCGAAATTTGGCCAGTATATTTATTTTTTGAAAGTAAACTTTTTTGACTCATGTAACTTTTTTGAATTAGGCCTTACTTTTTCTGCGAAAAAATAGTTTTTTGGGACATTTTTATGGATATTTAAAAAGAGAACTCGTCATTGAGTTTTGATGCTAGAACAAAACCAAAGACAGTTATGGAATTCTTGAAGAATTTGTAACATGAGTACAGGAGAAAATTGGAACATATGAATTTTTTTGTGATAAGCGATATTTTATCATTACATCAAAAATACATTATTTTTTGGTTTTGAGCTATATAATTTTTTTTCTCTCAAATTTGAAAAAAAGCTTCTGTACTTTTGTTAGAAATTTTCCAAGGATTCTAAAATTGTTTTTGTTTTTTCCTAGCAGAAAAACTCACTGACGAGTCCTCTTTTGAATGTTGAAAGTTAAAGGTTGTGGGTATAAGCCAGAAACAAATTTTTTTGTTGAAGTGTAATATAATGGACAATTTATCTAATTGAATGCTGTTTTCATTTTTATTTCGAAATCTTCATACATAACTTCATATTCACACTCTGAATTGTAATTTACAAAAAATAATAAATAAATAAATTTATTTTTATTTGCATACAAATTATGAAATTTTATATTTGTAGTCTGATTCTTGTAAAGTTTGACTATTGTATGTAACTTTTGAAAAGAAACACAATTTCTCCTATTCATTTTTCGATTCAGGCCTTAGTTTTTGGAAAAATTGGGCATATTGGTTTTTTAGGTCATTTTTATTGATATTTAAAATGAATAGAACTCATTGAGTTTTTATGCTAGAACAAAACAAAAGACAGTTTTAGAATTCTTGACGCATTGTAAACAAAGTAACGGTTTCAATTTTTTCCTTTCCTTTTTTGTTTTGTTTTTATATGGGGTCGAAATGAGGTCGAAAATTCAGGATTTCCAGTCCTCTTACTAGAGGATAAATTACTAGATCCCCCCCTGGAGGGGGGGGGGGATCTAGTGTCCGTAGCGCCATAAAATTACCGGACCGACAGGGGCCTGGCAGGGGCCTGGGATGACCTCCTTAACCATCTCTTTCACTTCAATGCAATACTTATCGGCTTCATTGATTTATTCATTAGAAGGTTCAGATATGCTGGCACAACGAAGTTTGGCCAGCTTTTCAGAAGTAATCTCTCCAATACCATAAGCGTCAATCTATTGTTCGAGCGCTCAGCTTTTTCTCAAAGCTCCAAAAGAAAAACTTTTAATAATACTGTGATTTGCTAACTTCCCCATGCAACTGCTAATCATGCCTGACGTTTTGGCCATTAAACAATAGTGTTATGAGGAAAGTTCATGCGATCAAGACCAAACGTCAGAATTCTGAAGAACTCACTCTAAGTTGCAACGGTGCACTGCAATTTTCTTCAATTTTCAGTCCTGATACGCCTGAACCTAGAAGGTTCAGATCGGCTGGCGCAACGAAGTTTGACCAGCTTTTCAGAATCAATCTCTCCTGATACTATAAGCGTCGACCTATTGTTCGAGCACTCAGCCTTTTCTCGAAGCTTCAAAAGAAAAACTTTTAATAATGATGTGATTTGCTAACTTCCCATGTAACTGCTAAACATGCCTCCCTTACTGGCCATAAAACCAGAGTGTTATGAGGAAAGTTCATGCGATCAAGGCCAAACGACAGAATTCTGAAGAACTCACTATAGGTTGCAACGGTGCACTGCAATTTTCTTTAATTTTCGGTCATGATACACCTTGTACTTCGTGACTCCCATGTAAAGGCTTTCTAATTTTTGAATTTATCATTTGTCAAATAATTAATTGTCTAGGTTAACACTCAACTTGTACATTGAAATTCTAGAACATGTTTGCTTTGCGTCGGAATGTATATTCTTACTCACCAAACCGGCCTTAGTGGCATACAATTTGTTTACTAAAAACAAAAAAAACATATGGGTGCTGATAACTTCTCACTTGAATATCATTCTTCTGATTACAGTAACAAAATTCTCACAGTGAGAGAGCATACTTCAACTCGCTGAAAAAATTTTTTGTACTTCATTAACGATAGTAATAACTACCATTCACCATGGTAATAGTGACTATTACTGTTTACTCAAAGCTTCCAGTTGATCAAAAAGCAATTTGAGAGTAGAAATGTGTTTTGCATAGCGATTTGCAAGGCAACGAGGAAACGTAAGAAAAAAACAAGTAGGAACATGCAGAATTAAATTATAAATCGGATTCTCGAAAATGGATATATACCACTAATTTTTTTGAGAAAAGCGGCGTCTACTTCAGAAAAAGGGTTGTTCCATTCTGTGTTTCCGTCGATGCATAAAAGGTAAGCCGTGAGTATACAGTGAACAGGTGGGTCAAAAGATAAAGGGATTTATTTTTTCGGTATTGAGATCAATTTTTCGGTTGGTTATCAAAGTTTTTTCCGGTAAATATGATGCATAATTAACGAAAATAATACATAAGAGACTATCATATGTTCTTTGGCTTTCATCTCTTTACTAAATATTATTTGTCGTTATTCAGCGGCTTTTTGCCTGATCAGTTACGTATTCATACATATATCTACACACAATATTCTGACGTAATCTTTTAGAGCTAAAAGTCCTCCAAAATTTTCACTACAGTTTTATACATGCCTAAAAATGATTGAAAAATTAGAAGTAAGAATTCTCAAGCAAATTACTCAGGAGCATCTTGAACATACGAACTTTGATGATGAAGAAAAAACAGCTGAAGTCATTCCCAGGCAATTCAGAGCGTTGGATCCCTTTTTCATTTAGATTAGCTTCTGGCATTTCTAATTTTCATTCAAGTCGAGTAAAATTTAGGAATAACCGTTTTACTTTTAAGCATTTTATCATCAATGGTTGTTACATGAAGCTATCTTTTGTCATCTAAGGTGATGTTAATCTTTATCGGGTATGAAAGCGAACGCTAGGTGCATGCTGGGTCCTTAGTGGAGGAATTGTAAGTCCTTTTACCTTTAATAAAATTTGCCCATACTAGATGAATCCCCACTTTTTCTCATTATTTAGTGCACATGCGTGTATTGCAACAGTAAATAGAGGCTGGCTTGAAATAAGTTTCTCAACGTTCTATGTTTACATATGATTAAAAATGACATGGTATTTATTTGATTCTCATACAGAAGTATGGCACCCCCAACTAATTACAATGATTTTAAAGTCTCGGAAAGAGCAAATTTTTCCGGGGATGTACGGATTTTCAAATCGCAAATCGTTATTAGGACATTAAACTGCCATCTTAGTTCTTTTTCGGCGGTGACAGCCAAAGTAAAGACTGTTTATATAATTAATTTACCATGTATTGGAGTTTTCTGTTCCAGTTCATTTCTCTCTTAGTAATATTTGTTATTTCAAATTCATAATAGAACGATGTTCGAAGAAGATTTCAGTTCTGTACTGCAAAGGATTGCAATCATGCTCGCTTCCCAAATAACATCAATAATTACTGAAAGAATATCTTCACCTATTTTAGAATAGCGCTTTCTGTTTTTCTCCGACACTCAGTAAAAGATCGGTATACTTGTCATGCTTTCATGTACTAATACCTCATATTACCTGAAAATTAGAAATGGCTGCATTATCAAAATTTACAGCTCGGTATTAGCGACAATCCTTACCTCTGGTGTCACGTTGGCATGCTGAGCGATGATTTGCGTCACGGAATTGACAATGAATCTGAATGAAAGTTTGCTCAGAAATGCACAGGTAATGAACGACGGAAGCAATATTAGGGAACAGCTGGGCAAGTGCTTCCACTCCTAGGGTAATTACTCTAGTGTATGGTAATCAGACCCCTCCAAGGGTGTAGCCTAGGGTAAGAATATAAAATGCAAAATCTATGGTAAAATTTGTATATCAAATCTAGTTTATACAAATGATGCAAAAATATTGGAGATTTTCAATACCTACATTTGAATAACCCAAATGAGAATTAATTGAGCCGAAACCATAAAGTATCAACATTTGATTAGTAAATACATTTAGCACAAGTTCCCGTGCTCCATATCTGTACTGAACAAGTTGCGGTTCTTTTCGCAAAGTGCGGCTTGCAGTTTCTTTTTGTGTATGACGCTGGCTGGAGCAATGGGGTGCATTCACACTTCACTTTGAGCTGTCTTTTAGCGATCCAACTCAGCTAAATGATATGATTGCCAATGCTTTACCAACCAGCTAATCGTGCTTATTTGTAATGCTTAGATTACAACTTGGGGAAATTTGACGTATTTAATATCATTTTTCAGTCTGACTCTCCGAATATCTTCAATCTAAGATCAGAAATCTACAGCCTAATTAGGAGCTTTTCAGATTTTATGCATGTTGGTTATGTGAAGTTTGCAACGATTTCTTTGCCGAATCCTTCCCATCCAAGATTCTCTTGTGCTTTTGTACCAGTATGTGATATATACTTTGGGATGACAGCAACTGAAACGATGTCAATGGTAACTGGGATGTCAGCACAAGAGAAAGAGATTTTTGTAATAACTGTAGAGTGTAGGTGCTTCTTGGTTGAAGCAGTTTTACTAATCCATAAAAGGTTTTCGGTCTACAATTCTTTACTTCACCTCGTACTCTGTCTAAATCAGCGTAATACTTCAAAACTGACTCGTCAAACTCAAATACAGGGTGTTTCAGAACAAGCGGTAAAAATTGCACACTAAGTAGAAAATGGCCAAATAAACACCATTTCTTCTATGAAATATTCTGAAAAAAATCGTTTTTTATAGACATTATCTGTTCATTGTTTTAAAGGATGAAATGTAATTACACAAATACTCTCAATATTTCCTTTCAATTTCCATGCTATCACTTCGATTCTATGAGAGTTTACTATAATAAAATCTAGTTACGGATATTTGGTAAGGAAGTTTTGCAAGAAAGGTACATGAAGAGTTTTATTTATACTAAGCCCATTAAATTTGGGGAAGATGTCGTGGTCAGAATTGCAGTAGCTGCTGGTGAAATTTTTGAAATAACGGACGTGTTTCCTAATATCCAGCAGTCGTCAAGGCTAAGATTTGAATAGTGCATTGATGTAGGTGGAACATATTTTGCACAATTTTTGTAAAGTACGAGTATATTCATAATAAATTTTGCAAGTTACTGTGTCATTGAATTTCATTCTTGAAAAGAATAAACAATTAATACCTTAAATGCCCGATTTTTTTCGGAAAGTAGCAATTTTGTACCTCTTGTTCTGAAACTCCCTGCATATTAGACGAAATTCCTGAAATGAAATAGTTTGTCAATAAGAACTGTCTTGAAGAAGAGTGGCATAAACATTACTTGGATGGATAGTCAACGCCAGACATGTCAGCCGTTAATTACTGGGAAACAGTGTTCAGCCGTATAAAAACCAGTGGGGTACCATGTTATCCAAATCTTAAAATTATAATTTCAACGTTGTCCTCCCTCCCAATTTCAAATGCTTTTGTTGAACGCTTCTTTAGCCAATTAAAATTGACCAAAACTTTACAAAGAACCAATTTGAAGAATGAAACCGTGCGTGGTTTGATGCGTACAATGTATCTCACCTTAACAATGTAACGGCCACATTATACATTATACTTCCTACATTCATGCAGGTCGAAGGAATAAAAAAGAAAACGGTGCCATTAATTTAGTTTACTCACACATTATATTTTCAAGACCTCCACACAGGGATTTGTTTGGCGGGCCGGATGAAATTTTGTGGCGGGTGGGATGTAATTTTGTGGCAGGCCGGATGTAATTTTGTGGCAGGCCGGATGTAATTTTGTGGCAGGCCGGATGTAATTTTGTGGCAGGCCGGATGTAATTTTATGGCTGGCCGGATGTGGCCCGCGGGCCATAGTTCGAAGACCTCTGCGGGCCATAGTTCGGAGAATCTGGCTTCACTGCATCTAATTTTCCAATTAATACTTATCTAATTAAATCTATTAATGAAACAAACGTAACGCTACGTATGCTGAACCTTCAGCACAGCCAATACCTCAGAAATATAAAATGCGGAACGCTTGATTGCGTTTTTATTATGTTGTAGACTGTAGTTTGTACTATGTATTCCCAGAACATATTTTTTTATGTGAGTAGTAAAGCTTCCTGGAAATGAAAAATTATTCATATTAAGTTAGGCTTTTTCTTCTTATGATTAGATTGATCTAATGTTATACTTACCAATGCACGTAAAGGTCATTCCTTTTTTGGATCGATCAAACGACTCACAACGAGAGAGAAAAAGTATTACATTAGCCTGCATTTTCATCCAAAATTTGTTGTTGGCTTGTGTTATGGTCAATATTTATGTGTTAGTGTGCGCGGCCCGTCAAAAATGACGGGATTCAATACCTTTCTTGAACAAATTTTCCAGATGTAGATGACAAACAAAAAATCCATCCAAACAGTACCCGGGATAAAAATATTCTTGTACTTGTGCACTGATGAAAATCGTATAACTGATACGGTCACAGATACATATGGTCACTATAGCCATCCTTATGAGCGTGACAGAGAATCGGAGGAAGCGGACTCCAAACAAATAAACCAAGGGTATTAATAGGTAGTAGCATGAACCGTGGAAATTCCACGGACAATGTCATCGTTAAGCTGGGTGGACCCGTGAAAACATTCTGTCAACATTACCTTACCTACGCTAACCTAACCTGTCCTAAGCTAACATATGCTAACCTTTCCTATCCTTACCGAACCTATCCTGATAAAATGTCAAACATATCAATGCATGTAAAGGCGATCTTTCAATGTTACACTGAGGAATTCAGTATCCATGATACCGCAAACTCAGACATCATACGTTTCTTAAGAAGCGGACAACAAACAAATATATAAATAAATATTTAAATATACACACAACGGGTATTATTAAATAAGATTGTGAACACTAGTCATGAAAACCTGGGCTTCAGTTTTGTCGACCACAGTGCTTTGTTGCTTTGTATGTTTGTTGGAGTTGTTTATCAATCCACATTTCGAAATATCTTTCGTGATTTTAATAGAAGGATTTCATCTAATTTACATTTCAATAATAAAGGAGTTCAGATTATTCATTCATTAGTCAACGAATCCCCAGAAACTTCAAAAATATGTCAATGTAACGTAATTACGGGTTAAGCCAATACCATTATAAAAAACTAAACGGTAATTATTATATTGCCCTCATTTATTTTTTCTAGGGTAATCGAGGAGCATTCTAGGGTAAAATATTTTCCAGCCTAGGGTTCAAAGATAGACGAGAGCGGAAGGCCTGACCCTGAGCTGGGGTTAGAGTTACCCAGTACGTATCCGTCAGTGTTTAAGAAAGGTCGACAAATTTCTTCGCTTGCGCTCAGTTCTCAAGTTCGCTTCAGTCCAAGGACCGCTTCAGCCACCGCACTGTCCAAAGCACACGGGAAGAGATATATAAAAAGGAATCCTCGTATGATATATTAATTAGTTAAAGAATGAAAAACGCACATTAGAACGTTAATATGCAAAACATAATTAAATAAATGTGATTTGAAAAAAATACCAGTCATTCTGAACATATATGAAACATTTCGAGGAATTTTGAGGCAAAAATGCTCAAAAAATAAGACAATCGTTCTTTAATTCGGTAAAGAACAATAATTGGATAAAATCAGGTTTGATTCCTCGCATCTTAACGTGCAAAAAACATAAAATAAAAGCGTTGTTAAATTCTGCTTGTAAATCCATCAGTCAAATTTTCTAGATTTTTACATTTGGTAGACTCTAAGATGCTATACAAAGACTTTACATATGGAAGAAGAGCATGTGTGCAATGCAAAAAACGATTGAATACTGTTGAGATACGTATTACTACAGATTAGTTCAAGTTTTTGGTGTTTAGTTCAAGAGCTATTAAAAGCTTCCTAATTTCGTGAACTCGTTGTAGCTGTGCACCGTCAAGTTGTATTGTTCTCTAGGTATTGTGTTCCTTATCCATTTTGAGTAAGAGTTTTGCAACCGCACTATTTTCTCTCAAAATTATCTCTTACAGCGGTTGTGGTGGAAGCGACTGTTATAGTGGAAAAAACTGTCACTCTCGCTTCTGACATTGAATGGCGACATAGTGATTTAGAATGTTTGGCATTCTTTTTTTAATCGTTAGGGATGATATCTAGCTGCGCCGCATATGTCCTTATTTAAAATGAACCCAGAGTCCAGAATTTTGCTCGTCAAGTACTGAAGGAAAATTTGTAATCCTATTAGGCTCGTACAATTTTTGACGAACTAATCTACATGCAAGGTACGAGCAGAAACGTTATTGGAAACCTTCTGGCAAATGGAAATGTCAAATAGAACAGAAATGATGATAAAGGTAACGTTTCCGAATTTTATAGTCAGTTCCTTTAACTTTGAATTTATTTAAACTTAAAACTAACAGATGAGATTGGATGTTTTTTTAAAATTTCATGAATTTCGATGATTTTATGAAGAAAATCATACATTTGAGAGAACACAAATATCTATACCCTGCTACTGTGTTCGAATGATGTACTACAATTTAAGATCAAACAAAGATCAGCAAAGAATGCTGTTCTACAAATTTGTATCCCAAAAATATATAATGGTGTACGCACTCAATCACTCGATCCCATTAACGCAATTTCATTTTTTGATGAACGTACCTATTGTTTTTCTAGTGAAATATGGCTGGAATAACGAGAAAAGAATGTCTCCATTCAATATGAAATAGTAAAAGGCTACCGTTCAATTGGACTCGCCAAGTATTGGTTGTAGAAATAACGCCCAGTGGTTGGTCTCCGTCCCTTACAAATATACCGTGGCACTGTTCTTGGATAACGTTTTAGATTAGCCACCTCGTAGCCGAGTAAACAGGTGTCCAGGGCTCTCGTTTGTTTCGCGTCTATTTAGGTGACGCCCGATTCGTTTGTCTGTCCTCTTCCTGATTTATAACCTTCATTTATTTTTGTATGCAATTGATCAGTTTCAGTTACCGTTTACGATTTTAGAACTGTTCTTAAGAATTCCAAACACGATAGATTTCGAGCACAATCGATCCAGATCATAGTGAAAGAATTCAAAAATTTCTTGCCAGTTTTGCGGATGAGTTTTCCACTAAGTTCCTTCAGCAAATTTGACTTTATATTTCTGTACTATCTGTTTTGATCCAATCAAGACTTGTTGGACGTTCCAGTGCATAACATATCCATCGGCGTTACCGCGTTACTTCTCGGGGAACTCTGGACGTACGAAATATTCTGTAACTCTTTTATTTCATTTACAGACTGAAAAAATTATATCATCCCTCATTACTAAAGATTTGATAAATGTTAGCTTCTTGCTGAAGTTGCTCTCCAAGCACTGAAACGGAATTATAGTTAGGTGACAAGTCTATGCTGTCACTTTCATCAGGATCGAGTTTTGTAATTTCTCCCATGGGCATCAGTTTTCCAACTACAACTGCAAAGTATTTTGTAGAAAGTATTTACTTTAAGAGTTACGTTGCGTTGAACTAGATCAACATCCAAATGGACTCACACTTCTACAAAAAATATACATAAACAGACCTTCACACGCGAACTTGATTTAATCTAACACCAAAACTGCGTTTATGATTAGATTTAATTTATTCATCTGGAATTGAAATAATTCTGCTTAAATTATGATAGCACTAAGTCTATTATGATGGGTGAAGAAATGCAGTTGGCATGAAATTATCTTGATGAATATTTTTCATATGTAAAAGTCGTTAACATCAGCGTTGTACCCCATGAATTGAAGAAATCCCTAATATATTACGCTGGGAGTTAGAAATATATTAAATGCAACACAAGGTCTAAACTACACAAATAACTTACTGCTATTGAAAAAATCTAGTGAGGAATAAAGATGATGCAAGATCATAAGTTATTTTAGTGTTGCAATGCATAGTAATGAATAAATAATAAAAGGCGCCTTCTTATTAAGGCTCGTCGGGGACTTCTTGGTAAGTAGGAAGTCGGATATTGGTGCACCCAACGGCCGTACACATCAATCTTGACAACGACGGTGACCTGTTGGAAAGAAGGGACTTAAGAATGGTCGAGGGATGTTACACGTCACATTAAAGCGGGATAGATTAATCACTCGGCGCTAGGGTTAAAGACTGCTGAGAATTAAATTAAGGTAGTTTTTTGAGTCAACAGATTAGGCAGTACACCCTACTTTGGAATAAATCTGGAGTGTTATATTTACATTGTTTGGCTAGGTCACGGCTTAAATTTTTGAATACGGCTCGGGATAGAGAAAACTACAGCCATACGAATGCTAGTGAGGGACGTTTGGGACAAATGCACCTACTTATCATCAAAACATCATCCTCGCTAAAGTAACTGTTGAAGTACGCTTAACAAAGGTGGAAGAGGAGGCCGACAACAGGCAGCCCTGTCGCTGAAGCGTTGACCTGCTCTCGGAGACACATGCTCCCCCATAGGGGCTGACTCTGTACTTGAGGACTCAAGGAGCTGCAGAATGTGAGGCGCATAGAGTTGAGCGAGCCCACGCGTAGACTACTGAGGTTACATAGAGCTATCTGATATTTCTACTTGTTTTTTAATAATTATTTCCACTAAAATATTTAGGTACAGAATTAGTCCTCACACGGGACCCTGCGTACAGTACATCAAGGACAGGGTATTATTTTCACAAGATGACATTGTGTGAGACTTCCTAATTGCGTCATAGATTTGAGTCGTAATATTAGCGTTGTTTTTCGTAAAAACCCGAAAAACTTATGCAAAGGACATAAAAAATCAGCCCATAAAACAAGGATTAATAGTTGAGTAGAAATTTATCAGTAAGTTATCACTCCTTTAGGTTTTCACTTTAAAACTATTTCCAGAAGAGTTTTAACGGGAGTCTATGTGAGGAATTTTAATGGGTTAACGAGTTTCTGCAGTATTTGAAGAGTCACAGGCTCACAATATTCGGTTTATCAGGTTGTCATACATTCCATTTCGAATGCACAGTAGTCTTTTTTATCATAAATATATATATATATATATACATATATATATGATATATATATATCGAGAGTTCAAAGTCTTGTCACCCCCAGAAACAGTTAATGAATCTGGTGAAAGCGGGCTCCCCGTCCCAGCTTAGTTTTTCCAAATGAAATAAATGTACAGGGAGTTCGGGGGATTCGGGGGTGATAAGACTTTGAACTCTAGATACATAAGGGAATTGTAAGCTGGGACGGGGAGCCCGCTTTCACTGTGCCATTCATTGCTTTCGTTGTGCTTCGATCACCTTTTAGGGTGATTGATAGCGTGTTGGCGCGGTAACTTATAAGTCCCGAGTTTGAATCCCACGAACTCCCTGTACATTTATATATATACATGTATATAAGCCTGATAACTTACAAGCAAATGGTTTTTCTTAAGTTTCTTTTATTCCTGAAAATTATTTGCATTTAAAATCAGAACTTTTAATCTTTAGAATATGTTATCATTTTTGTCTAGTAAGAATACAAACAGGGGCACTCCGCAACCGAAGCCTTACGAAACATCAAGCGAGCTTGTGGTACGAAGTTGTTGATTCTAAAAACAATGCAGAGGAGCTCTAAAAAAATTGTACAGGAACTCCTCAACTATAGGTCGACAATCGATAAGCTGAAAAGTTTGAATTGTGAAATCTTGCCACGTAAAAAACTATTCTCCTGACATTTCTCACACTGATTATCACTTGCTCAAGCATTGCAAACTTTTTTGTCACGATAAACATTATTCATTAATGAAACAATAGCTGAAACATTTGAACAGTTTATTCAGGAAAAATTTAGGTTTCCTAACAATGGAATATTTGTTTCTGAAAAATGTTGGGCGAAGGTCATAGAGTAGGAAAGATCATATTTAGATTGAAATACACATTTTGCCCCATTTATTTTTCTTATTTTCAAATGCGACATTTCAGGTGTGACAGTCTGTTTGCTAGTTCTTTCGTATAAGTTCATGTCATGTATTTTTCTACTCTTTTTCAAGATACTACTGCTCATTGCAAATAAAAATATCTTATGTAGGTTAGCGGTACTTTTTAAGTTTTCTTTTTAGTTGAGGGGTGTCAATTGTAAGCATTTGTTTTTAGATATTCTTCAGAGATTTAATTGATAGAGGCTCAAGGCTTAATAAATATTGCAGATGATGTTAGGTGCTATAGAAAAGCACAAATTTTTCACGATATACTGTGAAGCGTAAGTCTATTGGGTCAAAAAGTAGATATAAATTTCACGAATTATTCCTGAGAAGTGAGCGCATTGATAAATTTTGTGCCTGCATGTAAATCAAAAGCATTAATTTACAGAATAGTATTTATCTATTACGTGTATCAAGTTGTTATGGATTTCATTTAGTGGGGTTACGAAAGGTCATTGAAAAATAACATCTTAAGATATTTTTCAGAAATTGTGAATTCGTAATTTAGGATTGTGCTTCAGTAAATATCCTACATTTGATTTCCCTTTCATAAAATAAGACAAACCAGTTTTTCAGACATTTTTTGTATTCAAAAAATTCATGAATGATGAATAATAATTTGCCATAACGTATTTTGTCTAATTATCTTTGGAGGGATACGATATCCAATTCTAATAAATTGTAAACTAATAAATGCAATCAATTCAAGTACGTTAATATCCGGATTGGATGCAAGCAGCTTCATCAATCGGTGATTTCTGAGAAGTCCTTCAGCGAGAACTCAAAATTAAAGAAATTCTAACACTGTAAAAAAAATTGCAAAAATACAGACAAAAACAGACGAATTATCTATTAAAATGACACAAATTGTTACTTCTAGTCCGTTTTCTGAATATTATCTGTTAAATCAACAAATTCATCCGTAATTCAGTTCGATACCAGACAATTTTGCTAATTTCCGTTGTTTTCACGGGTAAATTAAAAATTACGGGAGTAAATTGAATTCTTCGTTGTCGTAACGGAATCTTGGAAGTTGTCCGTTGATCCAACGGCTTATCTTTACATTTAGGAGTAGTTTTAACAGACAAACTGAATATTACAGATTCGACTGACTCTTCAGGGGATTATACGGAATTCGATTAAATTTCCATTGTTTCAATGGTCCGTAACAGTAAAAACATGATCAAATATTTGTCACAATTGCTGTTAATGTGGCAGTATGTCTTGTATCACTCTGTCGTCGTTTTACTTTTTGTTCAACCAACACATTACCGATTTGCGATTGCCAAGTATAAGATAAAAAATTAATAATTCTGGCGGAACAGATTAATTTAAAAAATTAATAATACTCTCAGAATAGAATTTACAATATTAGCACTGCGTAAAAAGTTTCAAGTTGCAAATTCATCAATTTGCCAACTAGAAATATATGATGGCCATGGCAGAAAGAGAAACGTTAATAAAAAGCCTGTGCAAATTTATTCAGAAAATTCAATTCCCTCTCATTTACGATGCAGACAAGGCAGCGTAAAGATGGTACACAATTTGACGTATTCTGCCCCAGAATTGGATAGCCCGTATATAAGTTGGCAAATTACCGTACTTAAACGTGTATATTTTCATTCTCTGTGCATGTGAGGAACGTAATGCAATTAAGGGTCTTGTGCGTTTATACGTACGTACATATATTGTCCATTCACTTGTGTGTGTATATATACGTAAGTACATACGCGCAAACATACATACGAATAAGTGAAAAATACTATAAAAGTGTTCATTGAGATCTGTATGAATTTGCTAATAAGCCTGTGTCAGGGAGGAAGTTCATTTTTTTATTCATACATGAACTGTGCTCCGTTAAAAGAAAAACAGGAAAACATGCAGCATTTTTATTCCCATTTTTGAACTTATTTAAACATTACACAGTCTAATAATGCATGGCATACAGTAATGGAATCACATACTGTATTACCGAACAAGTTAATGAGGTATTTAAATTTACGCAAATAAAAATTACAATGTTGAAAAAGTGAAATGAAGCACGAGCCGTTTTCATAGCCTTATATATACATAAAGAAGTTATGTTAATCATTTCTAAATGACCAACGGACAAATTCGATCACACGACTTTATTTACACTCAACGCAAATATACCTTATAAGAGCAGGGGTTCTCAAACTTTTCTGCTGTGACTGAAACTGGAACAGGTAGTGACTGGAACTGCCCTAACCCATACTTGATTAGTTCATTTGGTGCTTCACTAAAATAATATTTTCTTTGAGAAACTTAGGTTTCCCGTGAACAATATACCAAATAATATAGAGCTGTGTTATATAGCTTTAATATAGAGCACACTTGTTGAGCTCATTTATTTCAAATTTTTAAATTTCTCTACTTCTTCGGAAAAGAATAAAAGGATAAAGAAAAATGAAGCTGTTTATTGAATGAAAGACACTCTGTCGTTGCCGTATTGAATTTATTAGTGGTAATAAATTCCACTATAAACTAATTGTTTTAGATGCAAAAATGAATGTTAGAAAATGTTTATCAACCTTAATTGAGTCGTTTATGCTCTCTAAAAAGCTAGAAATATTTTCAATTCATGTCAAGTCATGCGTCAAGTAGAATATATTTTCAACAATAGAAAGGACTCGTTACTCGTGTCCACTTTCGAACGACTGTCGCAAACTAGTCCCTGTTCCTGGGCCCGGAGTGGAATTAATCGTAGTGGAATTCAGCGCAGTGGAGAGCATATAATGCATAACCTAAGTGTATTTTACATTTTTATATCATTGATACCAAATTTAAAAGGAATTGAACGTCCAGCTGGTTAAAGACCATTTAATAGAAGATCGTGAGCTATGCCAATTGGCCAATGACGGAACGCAAAAAACGTCACGTGACGAAAAATCGTCACGTAACTTTGTTTACAACTGGTTATGGCGGCCGTAAGTGATGCGAAGTAGATTACGGGAGTTAAAATGGCTCCTTGCGTACGCTTAAGAAAAAGTTTTTCGATAATTGATGAAACTGAAATATGTTGGGTAAATGTTGAGGACGGGACCATAATCGATTTTCCACTCTTTGATCAATAAAGATTGTTGATGAGACCAAAATAAACAAGTTTTCTTCAATGCACTTTCCGGCGGAAATAAGTATTTTAAAAGTTATGGCATTAAATGAGTTACCGTAACTCCAGTGTTTGAGGCGGGGAAAAATACACAGCGCGGTCCGACGTGAAAGTAAACAGGCGTTCCCGCGCGCCAACCAAGCCGACGAAGAGCAAACCCCCTATTACAAACGTAAAGAGGTTGGGTCGTGAGGGGTAGCAACAGTTCTTTTAGTGAAAACTATAAAACTAAAAGAACTGGGGCTACCCCTCACGACCCAACCTCTTTACGTTTGTAATAGGGTGATGCACACTGGAGTTCCGGTAACTCATTTAATGCCATAACTTTTAAAATACTCATTTCCGCCGGAAAGTGCATTGAAGAAAACTTGTTTATTTTGGTCTGATCAACAATCTTTGCTGATCATAAAGTGGAAAATCGATTATGGTCAAGTCCTCAACATTTACCATATGTTGAATGCAACATGCATTTGAAGATGCATTATATATCCAAAATGCCGAAGAAGTCTTGTGTGGAGTGAAGTGTAAGCACTTCTGTCCTTCGAACTTCAAATCCTGTTCCAGAAAGAGCTTTGCCAAACCAAGGTAATGTAAAACTTAACTATAGTTACATCATTTATCCCAATTAACTCACTGAATCAAAGCTTCATAAATTAATAATGAGTTTCTTATTACCCATTGTTTAAAAAAGAGTAGATTTTTGATTGACCCTTAATAGCATGAGTTTATGAAGAGAAAAATTTGTATGTGCTTTAACTTATGTTGTCATTGATGGAGGCCGAGCAAAATTAAATATTTTTTGTGGAAACTAAAATGAAAAACATTAGACATCCCAAAAATTTAATTGACATTAAGATTAGTATATTGTTGCCTTTTCCTACAAAATTTAATAACAAATGCTATTCTAAAAGTTATTTTTTAAATAATTATTCATAATTAAAATGTCTTGAATTGGCTGTATTGCCTGTTATGTTATTTATTTTCTATCTGAGTAACTGTCTTGTATTAAATTACAATCAAAATCTCTCATTAAAAGTTTTATTTTTGAATGAGTGACTTACTTTGTATGTGCATCTATTGTTTATTACACGGTTCTTTCAGTTTGCTTGCGAGCAAACAATTTTAAAATTTCTATATATAATAAATATAGCTCAGTAAAAATAATATGATTAGTTAGGCCTATAGCATTTTAAAAATGATTTATAAATATATATATATATCTATTATGTAGAGTATTCACAATGCCATCTAAATTTCACTAGATAACCATGCATGATCCATTTCACAAATTGTTTTGCTTTGAACACGTTCACTACGTATTGGGCCACATGTGTACCATTCGGTAAATTGCTCATTCAAGTACCGGTGTAAGTAAACGACATCTTACTCGTATATCTGTTTCACAAACTGTTTAAAATATATCTGTTATCATACATTGGGAAATGTTATTATGCAATTATATTTTCATATTTCTTAGAGGAAGGATGAAATTGTATTCAAGCACTACAGTAAATTTCCCAATTGTACTAGTTACAACCGGTAAATGTGTAGCGTTGGTCAGTAATCGATTTTCCACTTTTCAGTGTCTAAACGTAGTTAATTAGATCATAATAAACAAGTTTTCTTCTATGCA
The DNA here is from genome assembly GCA_030386875.1 of Morinoia aosen. Lineage (NCBI taxonomy): Eukaryota > Metazoa > Arthropoda > Malacostraca > Amphipoda > Talitridae > Morinoia > Morinoia aosen. Next base: position 24,844,975 of record CM059560.1, on the reverse strand, counting down.
CCTTCCGTCGTAAATGAATATTTTACAAGTTATAGTGGTAAATTACTGACCGCAACTCCAATGTTTGAAGCGGGAACTAATTCAAACAGCACGTCGGACGGCAACACTGCAATGCCGTCTCGCTTCTAGTTCGATCGTCATCAAAAACGAAACCAAACCTACCGCTATACCTCGTTAAATACTCATTTACGACGGAAAGTGCATAGAAGAAAACTTGTTTATTTCGATCTAATTAACTACGCTTAGGCACTGAAAACTCAAAAATCGATTACTGACCAACGCTACACATTTACCGTTACAACCTAATAAAACTCACCGTTAACAACCGTAGAAATGCAGTGAACATGTTAAATTATAGTTGTTTTTCCTTTACTCATTGCTTGAATTTTAATTGAAAATATAATATCATGCAGGCTTCCGCATTTATGTAGCCTTGTAGAGAAATATAGTGTACCTACTCTTGCTTTACTTAGTTGTAAAATGAATGATTAGGCTTTGAGTATGCCAGCTTCCTATACTATATCTGGTCTCTGGTAAATGTTAAGGAGAGGACCATAATTGATTTTCCACTATTCGGTTCCTTAACATAGTTAATTAGATCTAAATAAAAAAATTTTATTCTATGCACTTTCCGTTGCAAATGAGTATTTAACAAGTCATAGCGGTAAATTACTGACCGCAACTCTTGTGTTTGAAGCAGAAAGAAATTGGGCGGAGGGGAAGACTATAATGGACTCTCCCTTCCGACGCGCTGGAATGATGAGCGCAAAGACGAAAGACATACCGCTATAGCTCGTTATTTTATAGGTGATAACCTTTATTGTGTTATTAACTAAAAGATCTTAGAAGTGGATTCAGGCTCTGCGGGGTCAGCTAATAATAAATTACAAAGTACCTAAACGTACGCTACCCAAACCAAACCTACTACTATAACTCGGTTTAATTCTAATTTTCGACGGAATTTGCATAGATGAAAAGTTGTTTATTTTGATCTAATTAACTATATTTAGGCAGCAAAAATTAGAAAATTAATTATGATCCTCTCCTTTACAAATACCCTGGTCACTTTCAAAAGTGGCCTTTAATGCAATGAAAAGTGATCAAAGTTGTTGACATTAGGCAGCCATACAGAGTTGGCCACCAAAGGTGACCATGCAAAGTGTACGTAGAATTTGTTTTAGTTACTTCAAGGTAAACATGATCATGGGATCTGTCTGCAAAGTTTTGTTCAGGGTGAATGGAATTTGCATTTTCATGAACTCGAGTCCCAAATTGAAATTTTTTTGACTATAATTGAATGAATTGAAATCCACAGGCTGAAAAGACTAAAAGAAAACTGGTCACTCAATAGAAATGAAACAACCATACAGGCAAAAACAAAGACCATTAATAAAATTAATACAAAAAAACACACATGGATGTAATTGTAATTGTAATTTACAATTGTAATTGCAAATGTAACACACATTACTGAAGCCTTACATTTCCATAAACTCAAACCTTCCCTCAATGAAAATTTGAACGATTTTTTTGCTCTGAAATTGTTTAAAAGAACCGCGCCGTAAATTGTTGGAACAATCGTTGCAGTCCACCATTTCGCTTTATTCTTCGGCCAAGTGAACATGTGTTGAGAAAGTTAGTCTTGGTATTTTACATCCATGTGTGTTTTTTTTGTATTAATTTTATTAATGGTCTTTGTTTTTGCCTGTATGATTGTTTCATTTCTATTGAGTGACCAGTTTTCTTTTCGTCTTTTCGGCCTGAGGATGATGCCAGTGGCATTGAAACGTTGCATTTTACCTATTGACTATAGTGTGATTTAGTAAAATGATAAGCAATTTGCTGAGAATTTTTACACGTAATGAACTTCAAATATATCGTGATGCTGAAAAATTAGTAATGAATTGAAATCCAGTTAGAATGAAAAAAGATTATTCAGATAAGAATGTTCTCACTGAGAATGTTAATTGATATATTGAAAAAGTGAAATGAATTTTAAAATCAGATCATGTTAGAATTGAAAATCACATTAATTTATTATGCACCACTCTACATAATTAAGAAATGTCACATTTTTGTTTTCTGCCTAATTAAATTGTTGATGTTTTCAAATGTCAGCTGTGAAAAATTCATTAAGATCTGTACAACGGTTCTCAAGATACAGAGGTTAGCAGCTGGGTAATAGGGTGGTTTACTTGAATTATTAGGTATCTAATGTGATTAATTTGCATGTGAAGTCATAAAAATAACTTGTTTCTGGTACCTCAAAGGAATGTGTTTTAAAATGGTGTGGGCACTAATAAGGAGCTAACATACCCTGAGCCATACATTTTGTATGCATTCATTGAATAATTCACAAGCATTGCAAGATTATATTTGAAATTATCCAATAACCCTTCTCTGCTATTGTAAGTTATTGACAATAAGATCAACAAAAGCTCTGCCCCTCTTTGTAGGAACTTGATTCTACTCTCATTTGATGCAGAAATGATCTGTTTACAAAAATAGAGAAAAATTTAAAGTTCTTCTCTAAACTTGAATGTTGCCAGAAATTTGTGTTCTTTAAAAAATTTCGATTTCGAATATGTACCTTTTTCCAATTCAATATTAATATTTGTGTTTCCATTTGTTATATATTGTTTATTTTTGGGTTTAAGCAAACCTGGATCAAGTTTCTGCGTTGAAAAGTGATGGAGCTTTTGTTGCTGTAATAAATGCAAAAATGGTGCATTTATCTGTTGAAATTTTTCTAGTTGCAAAAACAAATAACATAAGCTAAAAAACTCATATCCTTACCAGTAAAAGTATTCTATATTAGACTGGTGTTTTAAATTTGCTGTTTACCCTTTGCACCAAGAAATCCAAAAAAGACAGCTTGTTATTCTTTTAATATTAGGACGTTTACTATTGTAAATGTAATATTTGGATGTATGCGACCAGCGCTGCTGCAACATTCTCACGGTGATGTCATTTAAGTTTTTTTTTCTCTGATGTTGGAAAGGAACTTGAGCATCAAGAAGGGAGAAACTAATTTACAGATGTAAAATTAATGAACAACGCTTGTTCTTAGTAGAATATCAATAGTTTCAAATATGATTATTTTTCAAAATGATTTTCATAAAAACATCATGTTGGGAGAATGTCGACAAATTACTTTAGTGCTGTAGCATTTTCAAATGGTTAAAACTAACTGAATCAAGACTAATAATCTCACAAATTGGTATAGATGTTTATATGTATGTGTCTACATGAATGTGTATAATAACTGTATATGCATACATATATATACATATTGGTACATAACAGTTTAAGTTCAGAGAGGTACATACTTGCATGTTCCTGCGCATTCCTTTGCCGAACATTTACTTGAGGTCAAGCTGAGAGTTTCACATATTTAATTTCTGTTGGCTCGTACATTTTCAGTAGTATGAATATGATTTCACTAACTTACAAACGCTAATGTATTTTTAACAATTCCAGATAACTACTGAAAGTCAACCCCCAACGAATCTTCAAAATAAGATCCACGAATGGAAGAAAACGCCACTGCGGGACGCATCCGAATGTCCTGTCGTTGGTCGCGTGCCTCAGCAGCACGGAAGAGTCTCTTGGCCTCAACCCTGCCACCTTGCTTGCTGATCTATTCCACAAGTGTGATTGATGTCTTCATTTTTTAATGACACAATTGAATGTTATGTTAGATTTAAGTGACAGCTAATTCAATTTTCTGACAAGTTTTTACATTCTGAACATTATATAGGTCTTTTCAAGTAAGATTGCTGACAACCAAGGTTCCCATGCAGTTCATTCATAAATTAATTGTAAAAAATTGAACAACTCATTATCACAATATAATTTAATACCTAGAAGGAGAGGGGTTTTATATGTCACGACTGGAATGTGGGCTATGTGAAGCAGGTGATTCATTTTAATCTTGTTTTTTCATCACAGCCCTCCTCCCCCTCACACAAATGGGTAATCCTCATGTGTGCTTTGCACTTAGACATACTGATAGGCTGTGTAGGCCCTGACTTAAGGACAAGTTGGCCTTCCTTTCTCGTTACAGTGGGTTGAGGACTTCTGAACCGTATTGCCCTTTTCACCACCTCAACTTCAATCTTGATGCGTTTCATTTCCTACTCTTGTTCTTTCTGTTTACTATGCTTAAGACAATACTTCGCTAGAAAACGCATAGTGCATTTTAGATTCGTAGTTCCCACATGACCAGTGCGCCTTCTGCCACTTACTTGTCTTGAATAATGTCAGTGCTAATTACTTACAGCTAGTATTATGAAACGTACCCCTGAAATTTTGTGTTTTTTGTGTGTTCCTGCGTTTTAGTTTTGTTTTGCATGCTTGTAGGAATTTCACTTCCATTCTGGTTTTCAAGCTAAGTTTCTTCAGATAATAAAAGATGGTTCAACTTTTTGACGAATGGTTAAGTAAGTGTTATTGGACTCGTGTTAGCTGCTAAATTGTTTGGATGACGATTTTTTCAAATCGGGGTGCGATTTTCAAATAGTTTCTCAATTCTATTTTAAACGCGTCGGATAGGCTTGCATAGATCTGCGGTATGTTTGAGTCTTAAAGTTGTACGTGAACATTCTGTGTATCAGGTCTCCATGCTTTCTCATTGTCTAGGCGTTGAATTATTTTTGCCAAATAAGACAAAATTGACTACCTTACGCCTTACTCATATCTCCATACTAAATGGTGCCTTCCTCCTTCCTCTCTTCGATACGCTCTTTTTTGTAGCGGTTAGGGAGGCTTAAACTAACTTATAATCTACAATCTACAATCTTTGATTTTGTTTCATGAACTTATGTTTTACCTTACTGTTTCTATGCCTTTTCTGCATAGATTCCGCGTTCCCTTAACTCCATACTAAATGGTGCCGTCTTCCTTCCTCTCTTTGGATACCCTTAGTTGCGGATAGGGAGGCCTAAACTAACTGATAATCTAATCTTTGAGATTCAATAGGACTGACGTCAGAATAGGTTTATTCTGAACCATATACTTTAATTAATGAGTTCATCGCTTTGTTGAACTTATTTTATTGTTCGGTACAGATTCATCATAGAGTGAACCGATGATATGTATTAGAAAGTTTGTACACTACGCGTAATATATGTATAACGTTATTCATGTATAGCAATGAGTTGATTTTTCTGTAATTTCGTACTTCTGTGTGGGTTTTGCTTTTTTATTGTCTGTAAGAACTGTTGCCTAAATTTCGTAAGGATTACGTACCAAGACAATGTTTTCAGTTTTACTTAAATACATTTTTCTTTGACCTCTGAAATGTTTGGCTAGTATTTTGATGAAGCAGATCGCATCACCATTGACAGCAGCAGTTAATATTTTTTCTGTTTGCAGAGTATCTCTATAGCTCAGAATAATACTACTGGGGATACTCAGTTTCAAGTACTATATTAATTTTAACTCGGTGTAGTTTTTCGTTCTTAGCAACAGACGAGGTATTGAAACATCGATAGATTTTTCAGTATGGTACATTAATATTGCTTGTGTATTATAAGTTCTTTGGTTATATAGTTTTTTGTTTTTTCGATTGAAAAATAATTTCATACCTGATAGAGGTGCCCAACGGTGAAGCATATTTCATTCACAATGCTCCTGCGAGGATAGAAGTGAGCTGCGCTATGGGTAGGACTTTTTCGCAGAAAACAGTTTTCAGCTCTCGATGCTTTCCGGTTTCTTTCGGCATTCCTTATCTTGTTATACATGTCTTCCATCATTCGTTCCTAGGTGTGTCATACGGTGTGTGAAAACCCTTTGTATACCATATTGTTTTTCAGTACACTTTTCAAGCAAGTAATTCGTTTTTGACAAACCCAAGAAGTATCCATGTGAATCTTATTAAATATACGAAGTGTACGAAAAATTTTCATCAAGCAGTCTGAATCGTCAGCGGTTATGAGGTTTATAAAAATGAAGACTTGAGCTTCTGTTGAATCAACCGAAACATAAAGAAGCTTCTGGGTAAGTGACAGTTTCAAGAGATTCTGCTACTACGACAGAGGAACCGGAAATTGGACGGTCCTCTGATGCATCTGCCACGTGCAGATACATTATGGTGCCCAGTAAATATTACATGCGATGTACTTCTGTTACATAGAAGTATAGCTGCAAGGCTATATTTACGAACCGCAGTGAACGATGCAATAAAAGAACTTTACGAAACTTCCTATTAACGCGGGAAGTCTTCCGCGTTAATAGGAAGTTACTAGTTCTTTTATTGCACATTTCACTGCGGTCCGTACACATAGCCTTGCAGCTATACTTCAATGTGACAAAAGTACATCGCATGTAATATATACTGGGCACCATAATGTATCTGCACGTGGCAGATGCATCAGAGGACCGTCCAATTTCCGGTTCCTCTGTCGTAGTAACAGAATTTCTTGAAACTGTCACTAACCCAGAGGCTTCTTTATGTTTCTGTAAATTCAACAGAAGCTCGTATAGTTTCTAGAGAATTGACGGAAACCTATATTTCGTCCGGCACAATGCCGGCCTCACCCGTTCTAACAACGGACATATAGACGTTCCCTGTGCAAAATACAGAACGTTCACAATATTTCTGTAAATCGAACAGAGATAAAACAATAGTTCCGTTGGTCTAACGGTGCGTCTATCGCAGTCCGTTAACTCAACAGATGTCTGTAACGACGACGGAAGCAATTGATGCATCTGGCGGACTAACAGAGAGAAAAAAACTCTCCGGCGAAAAAGCTGCCAGACAATTTTCCGTTGTTTTAACACTTTTTTTTTACAGTGTAAGTATTTGATATTCAAGGATCAAAGGTTATTATTACTATTCCAATAACTCTAAAAGAAAATGGAAGAGATTAACTAGCATGTCTTTGAAAATGTATACAGTTAAAGCAAATTATGAAAAATTTCGATGTAATAAAATATGCGAAACAGCAGCAGTCTTGAATGACAAACAAGTTAAAAATAAGACAATCATCACGCGTGTCAAGGATATATCTAACGATTTGTTGTGCAATGACCTTGATCTTTCCTAATACTTCCAAAATGTTCAAACTTTGTTCATTCACACTCCTTCAGTGTTTCAAATAAGGAAAATTAGGCAGTGCACCATAGTTAGATTAAAAACTCGTAGATGCAAACTGAAGCATCGACGTTTTTCAAAACAAATTCCCCTACTTCGATCAGTAAATAGTTCCATCATCGAGAGTGAGTTGTCTGTCCATCATCTGCACATGTCGCACTTGTATCATCGGCATATCATACACACTAGCGAATCACTAATTCGTGTTTATTAGCACAATACATATATAAGTAGCTTCAGTTAAAACTGCCATAGCATAAGATGCTTACGAAATGAAAATGAAACTACTATTTCCTCGTGTACCTGCACACCCTCTAATTTTAACTCAGAAGTAATTAAGTATTATTTCAGATGGAATTGAATAACACAACCATCAGTAATAGCATAGCATTTACATAAATAAACTTTCTGCGAAAAATAAACGTTTTTTCATTGCAGAATACAGATATTCGAGGATTTTCTTGAGTGAAATAAAAACATATATTTCAGTGCAAAATAAATGATCGACAGCAGAGTGATGGAACTGATGCTACTCCAGTTACTTGCTACTGCCATTACTTCATCAGCAGCCGTGTACCAGACGGTGATTAAAAACGTGGCAGTCCACAGCCCTATCATGCTGGTGAACGACGTGATAAATGAGTGTAAGGTTTTTCCTATTCATTTCAAAAAGTAGTAATATTTTATCAGTTGAGTAGTTTTAGTAGGAATATAATAGCAGCGAAATATAATATTAAATGTTATAATAAATGCATCGTTTAAACCTAGTTTCACCATCACTTGTAATCAGAAGAACATGCAAGTGACTACATCGGCTATTAAGGAGATCATCCCGAGCCCAATTGGGCCCCACCGGCTCCCCCCACTGAAAATTTTTTTTTTGTTGAAAAAGGATCCTTAGGGGATGGGTTATTGTGCCATGAAATTTTATGGCCCTACGGAGACCAGAACCCCCCCCCCCAGGGGGGTGAAAAAGGGACCGAAAATGCTGATTTTGAAGCCCAATTTTTTTTTGTTGAAAAAGGATCCTTAGGGGATGGGTTATTATGTCATGAAATTTTATGGCCCTACGGACACCAGAACCCCCCCCCAGGGGGGGTGAAAAGGGGACCGAAAATGACGATTTTTAGGCCCAATTTTTTTTATGTTGAAAAAAGATCCTTAGGGGATGGGTTATTATGCCATGAAATTTTATGGCCCTACGGACACTAGAACCCCCCCAGGGGAGTGAAAAAAGGACCGAAAATGACGATTTTGAGGGCAAATTTTTTACATTCAAAACGGGACTCGTCCTCGAGTTTTGATGCTAGAACAAATCCAAAGACAGTTTTAGAATCCTTGGAACATTTCTAACAAACTCAAGTTCGGCTTTTTTCATATTCAAATTTTTTCTATTTTTCCAAAAATTTTGAAATTTAAAAAATCAGCAACAATTTTTTTGGGTTTAGAGCTATATATTTCTTCAAAGAATTCGAATTTGAAAAAAAGCGAACTTGAGTTTGTTAGAAATGTTTCAAGGATTCTAAAACTGGTTTTGGTTTTGTTCTAGCATCAAAACTCGATGACGAGTCTCGTTTTGAAATATCCAAAAAAATATACCGAAATACTATTTTTTCGTCAAAAAAAATAAAAACTAAGGCATAAATCGAAAACTGACACGAATAAAAAAAGTTTCCTTTCACGAAATACATATACTGGCCAATTTTCAAACAAATCGGGCGGAAAAAATTGATAAAGTCTCATCATGGTGATTACTGATATAAAATGTACTATTTTTATTTACTCATAACTACGATATTTCTTAGATCTTTACTTCAAATTCACAAGAAAAATGATGCTCATTGTTCGTACATCGAAATAGATCATCGAAATTGCATTCATGTACAAACAATTTTCATTATATTCAAATTCAATAGACATAGTTTGTTTTGGGCTCTAGTGAAAAGTTGACTTTTTTACATTCAAAACGGGACTCGTCCTCGAGTTTTGATGCTAGAACAAATCCAAAGACAGTTTTAGAATCCTTGGAACATTTCTAACAAACTCAAGTTTGGCTTTTTTCAAATTCAAATTTTTTTTATTTTTTCAAAAAATTTTGAAATTTCAAAAATCAGCAACAATTTTTTTGGGTTTAGAGCAATATATTTCCTCAAAGAATTCGAATTTGAAAAAAGCGAACTTGAGTTTGTTAGAAATGTTTCAAGGATTCTAAAACTGGTTTTGGTTTTGTTCTAGCATCAAAACTCGATGACGAGTCTCGTTTAGAAATATCCAAAAAAATATACCGAAATACTCTTTTTCGTCAAAAAAATATAAACTAAGGCATAAATCGAAAAAGTGACACGAATAAAAAAAGTTTCTTTTCACGAATTACATATACTGGCCAATTTTCAAACAAATCGGACGGAAAAAATTGATAAAGTCTCATTATGGTGATTACTGAAATAAAATGCATTATTTTTATTTACTCATAACTACGATATTTCTTAAAACTTTACTTGAAATTCACAAGGAAAATGATGCTCATTGGTCGTACATCAAAATAGATCATCGAAACCGCATTCATGTACAAAAAATTTTCGTTATATTCAAATTCAATAGACATAGTTCGATTTTGGGCTGTAGTGAAAAATTTTCCTTTTTTACCATTCAAAACGGAACTTGTCCTCGAGTTTTGATGCTAGAACAAATCCAAAGACAGTTTTAGAATCCTTGAAACAATTCTAACAAACTTAAGTTCGTTTTTTTCAAATTCAAATTCTTTGAAGAAATATATAGCTCTAAACCCAAAAAAATTGTTGCTGATTTTTGAAATTTCAAAAATTTTTGAAAAAATAGAAAATTTAAATTTGCAAAAACCCGAACTTGAGTTTGTTAGAAATGTTCCAAGGGTTCTAAAACTGTCTTTGTTTTTGTTCTAGCATCAAAACTGAACGAGGAGTTCCAATCTGAAATATCAATAAAAATATACCAAAAAACACATTTTTTGTAAAAAAAAGAAAAAATAAGGCCTAAATCGAAAAAATGACAGGAGTAAAAAAAGGTTTACTTTCACAAAAGACATATACTTGCCAATTTTCAAACGAATCGAACGAAAAAAGGCCTCAAACTGGGATGATCCCCTTAATAAACATCTACTTCAATCATTAATAAACATCTACTTGCATTATGAAACCCCTTGAAACCGTTTATTTGTTTCACTGTGTTTTTAAATTTGAAGTAATCCAATATATTTAATGTATTTCTTGACGGCATTTTTTAGAATTGGAAAGTTCTACACCGACTCGTACTTGTGAGTCAGCCAAAACAACCCACCCGAATGATTATTTCTAAGTTGTTCGAGAAACTTCAAACAGCTGATGGATATTGTTTTCCACTCCTTACTCACTATATGCAATTCATCGCAGGTAGCATGTAGTTTAAGCAGACTATTTACGAAACAGATCGGCAATCGGTAACTATATACTCGAGTACCTGCAATAGCATCTCAACGGACTATAGGTAAACAAGTATAAGGCATCGGAGGTCGCCTCACGACGTCCGAAGTATGATCCTGTAGGTGATGATGTTATTATGATACTTCAATATCTTGGTGGCCCCTTAGTATGACTTCAATAATTTACTATTGAGGCCAGGAAAAGGCAAGAAAAACAGGTGGTACAGACATGTGAGACATATTGTTAGCTACTTTGAAGTCAGTGAAATTCCATTCGGAATTTCTTTAATGTGGCAAAACAAGGGAAGTACTCAGTAGTAAAATGATTAAGAGTTAGAATAACAACACTGGAAAAAAATTCCATGTCCACCTAAATATATACGTATCGGAACTCATGCAACAATCCGCCCAAATGTGAGAAAAGCCATATCGACTTCATCGCTCTGTTAGGAAAGTTCAATAAGTTCCGATCCGATTTACACCAAATGATCTGAATTTTTATGAACCGTATGCGAATATATACATACAAATAAGAAGTCAAAGACTACTCCACCAGAGGACATGCGCAGATAAAATCTATAACCGCGCTAGCGAAGGCCATTGGATGTACTAACATAAAATGTTTCCTCATTCTAAAATAAGTCATAGATGTCGACAAAACTCTATATTAACACACTGACATAAAAATTTCAAGTAATAAAGAAAAAGAAAAGAAAAACATTTTATTTCCAATAAAGTACAAACATGAAATGTCGATACATTGGTGTTTAAAACACCTTAACATTAACATCCTTAAATGATTATAACACATTGGTATCGTAATACCCGTGTAAAATGTTGAAACGAAATGATTGATAGAAAAGTACAACAAAATTGAGTTCCTTTCCTTGCCTAATATGATTTTGAACTAGGAGAGCACAATCCTCGCGACGTTCATTTGAAAAACACTTTCATTAGTACGCACAAGTATTGAAAAATGAAAGCGAAAAATGCATTCAAATACCTTAGCATAGAAACCCTTAATTGCTATTTATACATGGTTATCGTAATATCCATGTTAAGTGTTGGAACATATGATTTAGATCCTTAATAGCTATTCATACTTGGTTATCGTAATACACATGGTGGTTGTCGACACAGGATTTAGGGAGAAGCACAAGTTAATGAAAAATAAATATTAATATGTAAAAGAGGATCGTTTGCATTTGGAGGGCGGCACTAAGTTACAGTTTCTGTGTTTCAATTTCTAAGTTTCAATTTCTGAAGTTTTTGCTAGGGATTGAAAATTTATCTTATTTTACGTTCGTTAAGTCATTCTAATATTGATCTTGCTTACTCCGGTCGAACAAAATGAGCATCACAACTGTTGGTTCCACGCAGCGGAATGAGGTTGCTTTCCACAATTACTAGTACTTCATCTGTGGTGCCCGGAAATGGAAATGGAGCGTATTATTTTCCTAATAAATTATCAACTTCAAAATCCAGGAATTCCTTTCGCCCATCCGACAACACTTCACTCCCTCTTCCGGTGATGCCCCGCACCCGGTCATGCCTCAACATTTGGTTACGCTTACATTTGTTTATATTTTTCATCCGGTGAAAGCCCACATCCGATCTTTCATCCCTATACAAGGTGTCCCAACGATTATATTTGCTATAACAATACACAAGATGGTTATGATATTTCTTACTTGCGCAAATAGTACTTTCGCAAAGAGTACATCGGGGTTAAAGACATGAAAAGTATTGTTTTACATCGCTTGATGTAATATTTTCAACATAGGTGGAACCGTGCAAAAGTTAACTATTTAAAATTAGTGTTGTCGTAGTGTATTCACGAGAATAATAAGGTGAGAAGAGTTTACCACACAAAGCTTACGACAGCAATTCGAGACCAGAATAAGAAGATTAAAATGATGATTTTTCAAAGTTATGACATTCGTCAGATCCGAGGCCTTTTTAAATGTTTCAACGAGATCGAAGTAGAGAAAGTATGTACTAAAATACCCTCACATTTGACATCCGCTCTCTCTCTTTGCGGTGATTAATTTGGGTTTGGAAATGCAAGATGAAAGTGAGTCACTAAGAACACAAAATCCCTGTGACACATAGCTGAAAATACTCTTGTTAGAGTGCGTGTTATTGGATCACGAGCCCGTAATATTTGCTACACAGCTGGAACACCGATATACACACAAAAAAATTGCTAATGAACTCCGTCGCATGTTCAAAAAGCTTCAATATGAGCGAAAAGTATTTACGAGTATCTTAAAGTTAAGACCATGACTTGAGATCGAATACATGAGGATCGTAATATTTATATTGATTGATTTCGAAACAAATGGTTGGGAGAAAAATACAAAGAAAATGCATTCCTTCCATTGTGTTGATATCAAATACATGAGGATCGTAATATTTCTATCGGTTAAGTTTTGGAACTAATAATTAGGAGAAAAGTACGTAGATAAATGCATTCTCTCCCTTGTGTTGGTCTGATTTTAACACTGGATTTTATTTCAAGGGGTCAGGAAAACATTGCACATGTGATGCGTTGTTAAGAACACTCAAGTTGGTGCATTTCCATATTGAAATTTGAGCTTGCGAACGTTGGAACTAGTGAAATGAGGGATTAAAGGTTGAAGGTACAACGGGTAGATCCAAAATTAATTTGCATCTTTGACTGCTAGGTTGATGTTATAGGCAGTTTTACATTGTTTTGTATCAACTGGTAAGCTAAAATACCTGGTATGGATGAAATGAACGATTTTACAATAACGGAAAAATTTAAATTTCGTATACTACAAGTTTTGGCACAGAAAAATTTACCGGATTCAAAATAGATGAGAGGGACCGATGTACAATGCCAACCGTAACATTATCAAGATTGCTGGGGCAAAACGAGAAAGTCAAAACCACCTCAAATAGTGTGGCCGAAAGCACACTGGAAGAGTGTAAAGGACGACACTGCGTCACTACAGGATCAACATGAGCATTTTAAAAGGGAATACGTTCTAAACATACAGACACGCACATACGTACACCGATATCCATACGCATATACGCACACACGCACTGCATGTACGCACCCCTCCAGCCCGTGCTGCAGTTCACACTTATTGTGTTGACGCAAGATAGAGAGCCATTTTAGTTTTGAATTCTCTCAGTGTTTGAGGGGTTTTGAAGCTCTGGGGGAGTCTGTTCCATAGTAAGGCGCCTGATACTGACAGAGCCTTCTGCCCGATGTTGGATGAACGGTATTTGATTGAGACATCACGTCTCCTCTTCGGCCTTTGGTTCGTGACGGTAGGGGAGTGGAATTCCACTATTTCAGCACTGCTATGAGGAAGATATAAAGAGGAGAAAACGTATTGGGCTTTGTGCGCCTGGAACCTTTCCCGAATCGGAGCCCAGCCAAGTTTATGCAGGAGAGGTGTTACGAGGTCATGCTTTTTGAATTTACCGTTGCATACAACCTTTGCTGCAAAATTAATGCATTTTTGTAGGTCTTTCTGAAGATCTTTCGATATACCTCCCCAGACCAGGCTACAGTAGTCAATACGTGATAAGACCAAAGAATGAACGGCCAACAATCTAGATTCTTCGTCAAGCATATTTTTTTTATACGATTGAAAAACAGTAAGGTCCCGTGAATTGCGTTGCAGGTTTTATCAACGTGGGATTTGAAGGACATGTTTCTATCGAGCCAAATACCTAAATTTTTTACTTTTTCTGATGGGTGAATTGTATCATTCCCAACTGTAAGAGTTAGATCTAGATTTCGAATGTTGTTTATTGAATGCTTTGACCCAAAAATAATGAATTGTGTTTTGTTCGCGTTTAGCTTGAGACCATTTTGGTCATACCATGACTCGAGGCTGATCAATAGAGCTTCAGCTCCTTTTTTCGTCTGTGGTATTTCTGCTACAGAGCTTGTCATTGCAATTTGGACGTCATCTGCATACATGGAGATTCGTGTGTTAGAAGGCATTGGAGGGAAATCGTTTATGAAAATTGAAAACAGTAGCGGGCCCAGAATTGATCCTTGAGGGACACCAAAGCTGTTTTGAAGGAATGGGGACAACTTGTTATCTAAGAAGACTGCATGAGACCGATTTGAAAGGTAACTTTTAAACCACTGTGTATCCACTCCAAAGTTCAGTATTTTTCGTAGGAGTTGATTATGTTCGACGCTGTCGAATGCTTTAGAGAGATCAAGTAGCAGCAGAAGTGTTACATTTTTTTGATCGATGTCGTTGTATATTTTTTCAGTGATGTTAAGCAGGGCGTCTTGAGTGCTAGTGTTCTTCCTGTAGGCATATTGATTTCGATGAAGTAAATTTGACTCGTCCAGGTGAGATGACAGTTGATTCGTTACTACTTTTTCTAATATTTTGGACAGGACAGGTAAAAGGCTAATGGGCCTGTAATTTGATGCTGTATTTATGTCACCAGTTTTATGCAACGGTCTAATTATAGAGTGTTTCCATTGTTTTGGAAACTTGTTAGTAGCTATTGATGTGTTGATAATCAAACGAATAAATGGTGCTGTGACTGGAAAACTGTCTTTTATGTATTGGAGGTTGATTCCATCATGTCCAACTGCTTTTGCGTTTTTCAATGAGTACAAAATAGTTTTTAACTCTGGTAAATCGATAGGGCGTGGCTTCCACAGGGCGCCAGCCTTTGAAAGTGCAGTAGGGCATAAACTTTCAACTGTCCATTTCCTCGGACTGGTTTTACTCACTTCATCGAAGACTTGGGCACCTACTTTTGAAAAGAAAGTGTTGAACTCAGTGGCTTTTTCCAAAGGATTTTCAAAATCACTTTTGCGCTCTAAGTTTTTATATTGAGCCACCTCACTAATGATTTCCCATGTACGTTTTGGATTATTTTTTGCCATGAATAGTTCTTGGTGGAAGTGAGTTTGTTTTGCTTGCGTGATTTTCTTCCGAAGAATCTTTCCAAGTTCTTTATATCTCCTATATAATGTAATGTTTGACCTGTTTTCTTTATACTCTCGCAAGTAAATTTTCTTTATTCTGCTTAGGTCTTTAATTTCGCTGGTAATCCACAGAGTGCGTTTTGGCCTAGTTTTTTTGGTGATATAAGGAGCGCATTCATTTAGAACTGCTGTAATGTTCTCGTTAAAGATAGAAACCTGAATGTCCACATCGTCAGATTGCATCATGCTCTGAAATTCGGTGAGCCTGTTTAGAAGTTTTTCATTGAATAGTTCCGGCGAATATTGACTTTTTAGGCGGTAAGTCATGAGACGATAGTTTTGTCTTTCCTTTGCAATATTAATTTTACATTCTACAGAGTGGTAATCGGCGACAGAGGGTGATATTACTGTATTAAGTATTGCCGTAGGTTTGTTTGTGATTGCTAGATCGAGGAGAGTCTTAGATACTCTTGTAACGCGAGTCGGTTCTTTAACCATTTGTGAAAGGTTTAGTTTGTACAACAGTCTGCTAAGCTGATTTTCTTCATCCGTTAGGTCAATATTAAAATCACCGAAAGCAAAGAATGACATTTTTGTAGCTAAAATTTCTTTGAAAATTTTCTCAATGAACTCTACTGTTGTTGGTAGAGAAGCTGATGGGTGCCGGTAAAGGCTGCCGGTAATGATGGATTTATGTTTATTTATTTGCACTTTCAACCAAACCATCTCTATGCCTTCGCACACTTCGTTTGTTAAAAGTAAAGACGACTGGTAAACTTTTTTTTACGAAAATACAAGAACCACTACCTTTGCTATTTTTAACGCCGTCATGGGGGTACAGCACGTAATCGGGAATATTGAAAAAGGAGCTCTGAGTTCGCGAATCGAACCATGTCTCGGAAACACATAAAATGCCAATGTCTTCTGTGACCAACATTACTCTAATGTCATCCAGCTTACTAAAGAGGCTACGAGCATTGATATGTTTAATTTTAATGTTTTTTATTTTATGGCGATTATTTGTGGCATCAGAGGGATTTTTTGGTAGGGACTGTTTCGTGGATTTATTGATTTCATCATTGTTGCCCAGAGTGTCAAGTCTAGCATCTGGTGTATTTGAGAGACTGCCATTTAACTGGACAACAGTATTTTGTCATGAAGATGATGTGATATCAGTCTTGTTTTTGTCTTGTGCAACAAGGGTACTGTAGTGATAATTTTTCCGATGAAGCATCAACAGATGGTTATTAGTTGATACTTCTGGTGAGGGGTCGACTACTGTTCTCCAAATACCATCGCCTTGCTCATCGAAGATGAAAATTCTCCTACCAGTGATCTTTGATATGATATGTGGTAGTAAGTCCCCAGCATCATGATCAAAATGTTTTTCGTCAATGTATTTACTTATGAGCCTAGGTAGATCACCGCTTTTCTTGGCAAGGAAATTGACATATTTGTTTTCATTTGTAGTGCTTTCTTTTTTTATTGCTGCTTTTAAGGAATTGTAACTCCATTTTGAGGGCGATTTTGTTTTAAGCTGGTGAGTTACTGCATGAAGGAGGCAGTGCCCATCGGCTATGGTAGGATGCAGCTTCACTTTCAATGATCGTTTTAATTCATCCATGGTGGTACTGACGAGTGAGTCCATGGGGCTTGAGTGATATTTAGGCGTACATTCAGCATTTTCAGACGAGAGTTGTTTGGATTTCTTGCTTTCCTGGCTATGAATTTGCGGGCTGTGGCCAGTTTTAGTTGAGTGAGCGACTGAGAAATGAGGGGTGCTCTTGTCATTTCCACTCTCTTGGTGGTGGTTATGTGTGCGGTTTGGCTGTAAATATGTTATCGGATTTTGACCGAGATTCTGCTGCAATTTTTCTCTTTGTATTGATTTTACTGCTTCCGAGTACGTGGTTGGTTGTTGATGATTTGTACTCGTTTGTGATGAGGGTATATCGCTCTCTGAGTTCGCGTCAGATAATAACGAGAACCTGTTTTTTGTGGGTACTCTGCGGTAGCAGGAGATCAATGGAGGGGAACGTTCATTCCCAGTAGGCAAGCAATGAATCAGGTTTCTGGAGACTTCACTGGAAGCAGTTAGTGATCGAGTAGAATTCTTCAATTCATTTTGCTGTTTTGTACTGATGTTGGAGCATTCAGTTTTGTCATTTAGTCCATTTGAGTTTATGAGACATGAGCTAGATTGTAAAGTGAGTTTTAGACTCGATCTGAGAGCAATCTGTTGAAGAAAATGGTGTTTCTTCTCTTGTACCGGGCCAAGTACGAACATCATTGCAAGTTATGAGATCAGTTGCACCGTTTGTTCGGAGCGGAATCAATTTAATACCGTTTGTTTTGCACAAGTGCAACGCCTGATGCAATTGTTTACCGCTACACGCACTCACGACACAAATACGGGCTGACGCATGCTTAGAAAATATGAGTTCTTTGATTTTAGCAATGTTAGGTTGTGAGAGGCTTAAGTCTCTGAAGCAAACGATGTAGTTAATGAATTGAGGCATTTGGTCAATTACGTTCAGGAGATCATCAATGCGACTGGAAATTACAGTTCGTATTTTACAAGAGGGGTCAATGTCGGTCCTTTGGACCGTCGTGAGAATTTTATCTCCGACAAGAAAAGTATCCAGAGGTTTTTTGCAGTGCGAGTCAGAAAATTGGCTTGTCGAAAACGGGATCTTTGGCGTAAGATCGAAAGAGCTTACATGCAAGTTCAATTTGAAAAGTTGTTCTGTAATGAGCCTAATATTTGAAGCGGTTGAAGATATCGAAAGTGGAGTTGGAGGCGTCCGCTGTTTTGACATTTTCGTTAAGTGGGCTGCAGTGAGAGACAGGTTATTGTTTACCTGGTGAATGAAATGGGACATTGAAATTTGAAGCGGGTGCAAGCTGTTTGATGTAATATTCAGGTAATTCTGATCACTAGAATTAAAAATATTAGAAATATTAGAATCGTAAATATTAGGCTCATTCATCGCATCATTCTCGGTAGCTAGTGACAAATCTACATTTTTACCCATCATACCCCGTGGGACATTTCTTGATTCTTTCGCTGGTGTATCTTCTCGAGGACTGCTTGGATTGTAGAATCCAGGTTCAGGGGCTTCTTCCTTGCTCTTGCTAGGGCTTGTTTTGACTGCTTGCGATGCCGATGTGAAAATTTCGTTGTTTCCAGCAGCGCTTGGGAGATTTATGTCTGTGGCTAGTGACTCAGAAACTCGACTCTCAGTCGGGCGACCTTATGTCGACTCTCTGTCGGTTCGCTCTGGTGATGGTAGATGTGTTGCGGTGCTTTCGTTGACGTTGCACTGCTTTACCGTCGGGGTTTCTTCTGTTATTTTGAGCGGTTGAGGCTTTTGAACGAGCGATTTTACGCGTGACATTTTTGGTGGTTTTCGTTTCTGTTTCATGAGCGGTTCAGATATATTCTGCTGATTTGGCTTTGAGTTTTCAAGCGGCGTTGTGAAGGATGTTATTTCTCCAGATAAAGCCGCTTTACGAGTAGCAGAGCGAGTTTCATATGAATACATCGTGAAAGATATTTTAGGTTTTGTTCACTGATTAGAAGTTATAGAAATCGTTAACATAGCTTGATCCCTGAGAGTTCATTGACACGAGGCACGCGTTCTTGCCAGAGTACAACTTCTATTTTGCTGCGATTTTGGTTTCCATGGTTTGAGATGTAGGAGACATAGGTGACATTGCTTTTAAAATGGGATGAAAAATAAACTGTCAGGCGATGAAAAGAAAACCACAGACACTCAATTCATATTCACTGACACTCAACATAAATTTCGCAATAACAGATGAGGATTGCGTAAATTTATCACTGTATTTTATGTTGGTATTCACAAAATTCAACTTTGCTATTTCATCAGGTCTTTTTTGCTTCACGTTAGTATTCGTGGTAAGCTTGTTCCGGTTCAAGTAGGTGCGAGTGACAGGGGATGCGGAGGAGGAGGGAGGCGGAAGTGACCATTTCCGGGGTCTGTTGCACACACTTCGAGTCTAAACATAGCTTACAGAAAGCGCCATTCAGTTTTGCACGATCAAATTTAGCACTTTTCACAGCTGATTGTTTTGATGACTTTTTCCAGTTTCACGATTCAATGATGTAGAAAGTACATTCACGGATGCTCAGTTTTTCATCACATTTTGAGGTGCTTGAATAATAGCACCAAACAACTCCTCGCTGGAGCAGCGACAGCTCACCTCCTCTCACTACCGCAGCCTCAACTCAACTAAAATAGCTAACTATCCCTTTTACCGCCCTTTCAAAGTTAATACTTATGTCGGAGTCGGGATTTCTTGTGTTGTTATTCTTGTTGTTATCAATTTGGGAAAGCCCACCTAAGATACTGCTACCTATATAATGCGCTGTAAAATCAGGCGGTCAGGCATTCAGAGAGAGACAGTCGAGAGCAGCCCCGCCGAGTCAGCGGCGTGTGCGCGTTGCACAGCGGTGCTGGGCGCTGCGGACAGGGTGGGAGGACCCACTTCCATGACAAGGGGAGCCATGTCGGAGTCGGGATTTCTTGTGTTGTTATTCTTGTTGTTATCAATATGGGAAAACCCACCGAAGATAATGCTACCTATATAATGCACTGTAGTATCAGGCGGTCAGGCATTCAGAGAGAGACGGTCGAGAGCAGCCCCGCCGAGTCAGCGGCGTGTGCGCGTTTCACAGCGGTGCTGGGCGCTGCCCGCCCGGTTACCATTTATTGTGCGTTGTACCCGATCTTCACCAATACTCCAATAAACTACTTCGCTATCCGACTGTCACTCAAACCTTCCCCCCCCCCCCCCCCCCCACTTACGCAAACGTCATAGAAACGATCTCTAGAACCAATTCTGATTGGAAACCCTAGGACCTCAGGGATGCGTAGATACGCATCGGGACGACGGAACCCCTGAAACCGTCAAATCCTACACTTACCAACAAGATGTTAGTTGAACAGACTGGCTTTCTGGAGGGATGTTTGATACAGGACAGCGTTCTTTTCGTTGTCTTTACATAAATTATGCAGGCCTTTGAGCATAACATGAGACAACTTCTTGCATAGTTTCTTAGATAATAGTTGAAGGTCGTAAAATACATCCATAACAGAAATAATGTTCATAAACCTCTGACGACGACAGGCTCTATCTAGTCTTGGCTTTCTTTACAATCGCGACCTCACTCTAACCAGCTCGTGAGTGCATGTATCAGGGATTGTCCAAAACCCTTCGAAACCTCTTCTATGAAATCCCTCACTACACTGCTGATCAAAGGATCATCGTCAGAGAAATGCAACTCTACCTCACATTGCTTCTCCAGCCACCCTGCCACAAAGGCTACCGACCTCTCTTCCTGGCACGAGAGAGAAACATCTGATAAGAATTCTTCCATGGAAAATGCATCTGCGGTGCTCTTTGGGCCTACGCAGGTGTGTGCGTTCTCATTGTAGGCGTCGGCTTCCACTGATTCCAAGAACGATGCTGCGAATTGCGCTATCCGCTTCTTAAAAGTTGCCGTAACATCACCAATCGTCATATAGGTATAGTAGTGCGCTACTATCTTGAAGCTTTTTTATTATTGTTAGTTGTGCTATGCTATAAGTTGCTTAAGTAGAGATTCCTGTGTATCCTGGAGAGTAACGTCCACGATCGACCTGTTACGCGCAATAGCGAGATTACGTGGAAGGCTTCAGAAGATAGGCTAGGAGTTGAGGATTGGAGCCCATAGAAGTCGGAGTACTTGTCTCTGTACTGATCTGTGTATATTTTCCATCAGTGACTACGTCGTGCGTGATATGGTGGGTCTGAGCGTGGACAGGTTAATTAATAAAAAGCTAACGTCCTGTGCTAGATGACCCCGCCGTAAGATAGTTTGCCGATACACAGAGTAGGATCGTATGGTTTCGCGTAGTATTGCAATGTCAACCTGTTTTATTGTAAATGGTACGTTTAACGATGCAATATCCCGTTCGTTGGACAGTAATAAACGTAAGTTTTACATGTGGATTGTTTTCAAAGAAAGCCTGCCTTGAATAGCGCCCCAGATGCTAGTAATCCTAATGGGTCGAGAAAATTAACAAGAAATGTTCAGGCGGCGGGTGAACAGTTCGGTCGCAACTTGTGCTTAGGTGTGATTCGGAAAACCTGTAAACCTGTGGGCTGTGACTGTACCGAAGCCTGGGACGTTGCTGGAATCTGTTGGCCAGGGTTGCCAT
Source organism: Morinoia aosen (assembly GCA_030386875.1). Classification (NCBI taxonomy): domain Eukaryota; kingdom Metazoa; phylum Arthropoda; class Malacostraca; order Amphipoda; family Talitridae; genus Morinoia; species Morinoia aosen. The sequence goes on along the minus strand of CM059560.1, from coordinate 24,823,274 downwards.
ATTGGCCTTTTTAATGCCAAATATCACAAATCTGGCTTTTTTTGCAAGCGTTTGGCTTCGAGATTATAGGTTTGGCCTTTTTCTTCAATTTGGCTTTTTTCTGGCTTTTTTAGTCATTTTCCGGTTTTTGTGCCGCCCAAGGCGTAAAACTGAAACTTGACAGTTGAACGCAGGAGCAACAGGATCAGCTAGTCTCCAACAGGATCAGCTAGATCTTGCTGAATATTATTAAATCCTTTGCGAATATCAAATCAAGTAATCAAAGGAGAATTTGCAGGTTTGCACAGGCTGTATATAGCTCAGGATTGTATCAACATTAGTGAGCCGCAGTACCGAAAAATCAATATCATAGACTGGAAGCAGGAGGGCATTTTGGCGGTGTTGAGATTCCTAAAGACACCATGCAGTTTTGACTTGGTTAAAGAACTCTCAGGTTGTGCGCTCATTGCCTGGTGACTCCCGCTAGCAATGCTATTGTTGGAAGAATGTTTTCTATGGTGATAGCAGTCAAAACAAAGCCCAACATTAGATTACGAACTTGAAAGGTAGATGAAAAAGTGCAAATCCGAGCACATCTCAACAATAGTTCTTTTGTTGTAAGGACTTCGAAGTTGCTTCAAGAATGCAATCTAATATCAAATCGAGCATCTTTTGCCAAACTGAAACCAAGGAACTAGCTCTCTAGCTGCTTCTACCTCTCAAACTTCTGCTGAGGAAGAAAAGTCAAAGTAATTTATGTTATTCCTCGAAGAATAGGGTAAGTTAGGTCTATTTTTCCTTTGTAATAAGATTTTTTTAATGGCTAGTAGAATTATGATACTCTAAGGCAAGGGTCTTCAAACCACGGCCCGCGGGCCAAATCCGGCCCGCCAGTGTGTTGAATCCGGCCCGCGACGGTTAAGCCGACCGCGTACTCGGCGACTACTCTAAAAATTATAGATAATGAAAGGAAAATTAAAAGTTTTTTGGCCCTTGGAACTTACTGGAGTAATCAGTATGGCCCTAAGTCTGGATAGTTTGAAGGCCCCTGCTCTATGGGCATCTACCTGCTATATTAGTTTACCTATAAATAAATTTGGCCTTTTTTGGCTTTTTTCATGGTAAAATTTGGCCTAAAATTCATGAAGTTATCTGGCAACCCTGCTGTTGGCTGAGTCGAGTCCTGGATGCTCCTGAGAGAGGTTGGAATAGCGAGGCGGAACATTGAATAGGGAAACGGCCCTTCACCCGTGCTTGTACGTTGGCTAGGTTGGTGAAAGTGTGAGTCGCGCAGCCCAGGTCATAAGAATTCCGCGACACCGAAACCAGACCTACCACATAGGAATTGCTCCCGTTGACTGTCCATAGACTGAAAATTCTCCCTTCTTTTCCACCACTTTTAAGGGAAGAGTAACCCTTTAAAAATTTTTCTTTATTATTGAACATAGTGCTTGAAATTTGGTATACTGATATGAAATGCAATTAGGAATAATTTTTTATCGCTGAAAAATGCGATTTTAATCATAGAAAACGAAATATTTATGGTGAACGGAATTTTGTGGGGGTTGTCAAAATACATCTCCTCCTACAGTTTCTGAGCTAAAGTGACGATTTTGGTGTCATTGGATGCAGAAGTACTTGTAAATTCCAGAAAATAACTGGTCATACTCCACACTTTTAGTTTGAATGGGAAGAACACAAAAAATTCCAAGGAATGACTTCTTTCGTCAAATTTCGTACTTTATGACGTCACGACTTTCGTACAAAAAGACTGATGGTGGAGTTAAAGAAAGTCCGGATTGAGAATTTTAATTGAATTCAACGAAAGATTAGTAACACCAGTAAACAACAGAGTCAAACAAATCAATAGGCGAAGAGTAGCACTGATCGGGCCCGAGTGCACAACACGCAGCTCTTGCCGCACGCCAGCGCCCACCGCTTGACCCGAAAGACCTAGACCCAACGGCCTGTAGGGAAAAACTAAGACTTGAGCCTATAAGGATATGAAATAACCCCGAACAACTTCAACCCCTACCGAGGCAGCTGATATATCGACTGCGGAATTGCGTTCCAATTCTAATTATACGTTATACGTTAGAAGGTTTCAGTCATAAGTTAAACGGTAGAGGGTTTCAGCCAAAAGTCAAACGGTAGAGGGTGTCAGCCAAAAGTTAAACGGTAGAGGGTTTCAGCCAAAAGTTAAACGGTAGAGGGCTTCAGCCAAAAGTTAAACGGTAGAGGGTTTCAGCCAAAAGTTAAACGGTAGAGGGTTTCAGTCAAAAGTTAAACGGTAGAGGGTTTCAGTCAAAAGTTAAACGGTAGAGGATTTCAGTCAAAAGTTAAACGGTAGAGGGTTTCAGTGAAAAGTTAAACGGTAGAGGGTTTCAGTGAAAAGTTAAACGGTAGAGGGTTTCAGTCAAAAGTTAAACGGTAGAGGGTTTCAGTCAAAAGTTAAACGGTAGAGGGTTTCAGTCAAAAGTTAAACGGTAGAGGGTTTCAGTCAAAAGTTAAACGGTAGAGGGTTTCAGTCAAAAGTTAAACGGTAGAGGGTTTCAGTCAAAAGTTTAACGGTAGAGGGTTTCAGTCAAAAGTTTAACGGTAGAGGGTTTCAGTCAAAAGTTTAACGGTAGAGGGTTTCAGTCAAAAGTTTAACGGTAGAGGGTTTCAGTCAAAAGTTTAACGGTAGAGGGTTTCAGTCAAAAGTTTAACGGTAGAGGGTTTCAGTCAAAAGTTTAACGGTAGAGGGTTTCAGTCAAAAGTTTAACGGTAGAGGGTTTCAGTCAAAAGTTTAACGGTAGAGGGTTTCAGTCAAAAGTTTAACGGTAGAGGGTTTCAGTCAAAAGTTTAACGGTAGAGGGTTTCAGTCAAAAGTTTAACGGTAGAGGGTTTCAGTCAAAAGTTTAACGGTAGAGGGTTTCAGTCAAAAGTTTAACGGTAGAGGGTTTCAGTCAAAAGTTTAACGGTAGAGGGTTTCAGTCAAAAGTTTAACGGTAGAGGGTTTCAGTCAAAAGTTTAACGGTAGAGGGTTTCAGTCAAAAGTTTAACGGTAGAGGGTTTCAGTCAAAAGTTTAACGGTAGAGGGTTTCAGTCAAAAGTTTAACGGTAGAGGGTTTCAGTCAAAAGTTTAACGGTAGAGGGTTTCAGTCAAAAGTTTAACGGTAGAGGGTTTCAGTCAAAAGTTTAACGGTAGAGGGTTTCAGTCATAGGGTATGCGGTAGAGGGTTTCAGTCATAGGGTATGCGTTAGAGGGTTTCAAGTTCTGGGTTATAAAGGACCAGAGCACGAAATTGATACGTTGACAGCAAATCTCAATGGCCAACCAACCCACGTACCCGTCAGTGCTATCCAGTGCTTCGACGTAAGACGGAGAGGAGTAACACGGCCCACGGTGAGTTAGGCTTCCATGGTCAGGTCACACGTCAGCGGGCGAAGAGGCGAACTCTGCTCCCCCAGACGGTGTGACCAATTCGCTCCACACTACACCACGGTCTTCCGGCGCCAAACTTCAGCAGTACCTACAGGCACTCTTTCGGTCAACCAAAATAGCTCCGCACAATACGCAGCCCTCGACGACGGCCACGCTGACCAGGATTGCACGACAGCTGATTCAGTGACACTGTGCGAGGCGAAATCTGGGTTGTGAGGCCCATGTTTAAACAACACCAGTTTCTCCACAATTGTCAAGAGCTGCTGGCACACAGCATTAACAGCATGTTTAGTCTTTAAGTTTCCAGTGGGCTTGCGTGGACTGGTTTTGTTGCAAACAGGGACAGAATCAACCCAATCCATTATCATAGCAGAGAATTGCCATCGTGAAGTGGGAGATGTTGATGCGAATTCCAGTGACCAATCTTCCCACAAAGAGTTAAGTCAGTAAGTTGAGTGGAGCATCCGTGTGTTTGCCATCTGGGTATGCTACTAGAAAGAACTCTTCTGATGCAATGTTGCTCTTCTGTGGTTTTATCAATTTCCAGGTGAGCTGTGCGTCTGTGCTATTTAGAAGCGGGACTAAGTTCCCATCAACATCACCAAGGAGGACTTTTACAATTGCATGCTGGATCTTCAGTTTCATCAAGAAATAAGCCAACAATCCAAAGAGTCTTGGGCGATTTTTGGTAAAGCCCTCCATCTCCCAGGTGACATGGGTGGGTGATCGTTAATGACTTTTTACTTGATCAATTAGTTCAACCCACGTCTCCTTTTTATTAAGATCAGCACATGAGACGGGCTTGTAAGGGAGGTTCTTAACTCTGAGTTTCACATTGTGTTCAGACTCTAATTCTGGAGGTACCAAGGTGCCACTGTAGGCATGTGAGACAGACTCAGGATGGATTTTCGAATTGTACAGACCATTTGCCTCAGAAAACTCATGCAAGCATAAACTCAGGAAAGATCCTGCTCCTTCAGCTTGTGGAAATTCTTGCCGTTGCTCTAAGCCCAAGATCCTTTGCGGGCTTATTAAGGTTTTATTAATAGCCTTCCGCTGTAAGGGGTCTTAGGCTTCTGTAAAGTCAATAGACTTAAAAGGCTATATAACGAATAATAAGCGAATAAAAGAGCAATGGTGGGGGTTCCTCACAACTTCGGTGGCAAGCGCATTTCCTCACTACTAAAGGCCATTTTACACGTGCGGAGTTTTCAACGTCAATCGACTACTCGTGTTCACATGAAGCCACGCCCATCAGAGTAATTGCGTGCGCAACTGCAGCCGATGCTTATACACGTAGTTACCGTTTGCAGTCAACGCAATCAATGTAGCGAAGGGAGCAGCTACAAGATAGACCAACTCTTGGTAGCCACAGATCTATTTTTCAAGAGCTAAGTACTGATGAGAGATTATGCTGAAAGTTATATGGCTTTAAATACCTATGTTTCAGTAGTTTCTCCACGAAGTGACTGAAAAATTTGAAAATAATGAGAAACTCCATCCCACCAGGAGCTAGATTGGGAAGCTACGTTACCGGAAACATCTGTCAAAAAGCTGAGAAGATCGTCAGCCACAATTTTTGAAGAACACTTCGTCAGTTCCAGAACAAAATTTGTTATTTTCTCAAAGACCATATTTTCAGTTCCAAAGTTTGAATTTTAGATTTTGTTGCTTTCACAGTATAATTTGAGAGACTCAGAAATTTTCCAATACCCCATCATCCCTGAAGTTCATATTTTTATATTTTTCTAATTTAGTATTCAACAAACATGAAGAGTCTTTGTACATTACGATTAATATCACATCATCTTCTGAGAACACCATTGTGTATACTCGACAATAACCGCACTATGGCACTTGCCGCGCACCTTCTCCACAAAAAAGTGACTGAAGAAATTCGGCAATAATGAGAAACTCCATCCCACCAGGAGCTAGATTGTGAAGCTAAGTTACCGCAAACATCTTTCAAAAAGCAGAGAAGAGAAGATCGTCAACGCGTCGTCAGTACCAGAACCAAATTTTTTATTCACTTCAAGACCATATTTTCATTTCTGTAGTTTGAATTTTAGATTTTACTGCTCTCACTGTATAATTTGGAAGACTTGAAAAAATTTCACAATGCGTATAATCTCACACATCTAGTTTTGCTTTTTGAAAAGTCTAACAATAAATAAAATAGCGAGGATAGTCGCTTTTAAAAGATCCATTATCAGTTAGTTGTTTAATAAATAGAAAGACCTAAAATGATATATAAAACTGAACGTTTCGACCACACTTGCTTCTCCCCCTCACTCTTCGGTACGCACTCATGCCGAGAAGTGCGACTTGCCAGTCCGCTTGGACGACTTCCAGATAATAGGAACCACATCTAGTCAATCAGACCTTCGTATTTCAGAATCTCTTTTTAACATGAAAGACAAACCTATTTTAAATGAAACTGAATCGTCATTCTCTCTGTTAATAGCATGTTAGTATTGTTCTCCATCCTTTTTCGTCCCCTTCTTTTTATTTGTTTTTACTGTTGCACTTATTTTTGAATAAAATGTATTTTTTTGTTTTCCATAGATCTTTGTTAATGCTGAAGATGACCCCTGTTGTCGAAACGTTAAATTTTATATATCATTTTAGGTCTTTCTATTTATTAAACAACTAACTGATAATGGATCTTTTAAAAGCGACTATCCTTGCTATTTTATTTATTGCGTATAAACTCTAGATTGTATTTTCATAATCTTCCAATTTAGTATTCAATATACAAGGAGAGTATTTATACATCACCATTAATATCCCAACATCATCTCCAAGGAACACCATCGTGTATACTCGACAATAATTGCCCGCAAAGCACTCGCCGCCTAATTACCACCGGCAAGCTAGCAGCTGCTGTCAACAGAATCAAGACATGCTTGATCGCCACAGTTGACTACTGCCCGATCCTGAGTAGTCAAAAAGTGGGCGGAGCGTTAGGCAAATGGGCGGCGTTCAGTCCACTTGTAGTCAATTGACGTTGAAAACTCCGCACGTGTAAAACGGCCTTAAAATGCGCTTGCACTTTCCTTCCGAGTTCGAAGCCAGTGCAACGGATTCGGAAGGGACCCGATGTGCGCGGTTTTTTCCGACTGCCACGTCAGACCACACCACGTCAGTGTCATGCCCGAGTTCGTGTGTGGTGCACGACTGTACTTTGCCTCTCTCCCTCCTTATGCACTTCAATAAGCAACTTCTTATTTGTATGTTCACTACTTATTAGGAACTATTCTTTAGCCAATTTTGAGCGAGCTTTTACATATCTTTTATTTCTTATTCATTGCAACTATAGCGAATCCTATCAATTTTACGAACTCGCCGTCTGGAGTCGCTACTCAAGTACGTACCCTCCACCTAGCTGCTACTGATATACTGAAGTGAGTGCCAGTCTTCGTCAAGTTTGCAGTGTGTTGTTTGCATCGTCTGAGGGGCCTTGAGACCGACAAACCAAATTCAGTTCAGATTGTCTGCCAACATATTTGTACGTGTGAGGGGGCCTTTAAACCTTTTCTGACTCTTGACGACGAGACTAAACCAAAAATTAAAAGGAAAGTTGCTAAATGTAAAGTGAAGGAAACCCGATACCGTAACACTCTGACTAGTTTCTTTGATATACCAAAAGTGTGTGCCTCCATATTAGACGTTTCTGACGAGTCCGAAGTTCAGACGGGACTTGACCGACTCCTGGACTTACGAGTTGATGGGTATTCCTGCTAAAGAGGAGGAAAATGATCGGGAATTGGAAGGGTTTAAAAACAGGGTTAAATTTGACCAGGGTAGGTATTCGATCCAGTTACCCTGGAACCGTCAACTTTTGGCTAAAGTGCCAAGTAATTTTGTTCTGGCAAGATATCTTGCTCGTAGAGTAGCGAATGACAATGCTAAAAAGGGAATCGAAAGCAACTATAATCATGTCTTCCTTCGGCAGCTTAAATTGGGTATTATTGAGCCGATATCTGTCAAAAGGATAGATGTGCATGCGCACAAATGTATCCCGCATAGGCCTGTAATTCGTTCGCATGTGGAAATCTCCAAAATCTGACCCGTATTTAATTGCTCTTTGAAAGTCGGTAATTTACCCAGTCTGAATGAAGCCTCTTAAGGCCTGTTGAGACGGTCAGTGACTCAGTGGGCGAGCGCTTCACGATGAGATGAGTAAAGTACGTGGTCGAGTCAGTGTGTCGACACGGACCATGGCAGGGGTTCAGCGGGTTCAGCACTGCTCCAAGTAAAATCCTCGGTCTGCTCCTAGCAGCGGTAGTGAGAGAACGAACGAAGGTGGCTCTGCGACAGGCAATGGCGATTTCAATCTTTATCAGTTGTCGCGGCTATAAAGTAGAAACAGAAATCGAATGAGGAAAATGTGGGCGAAGCGTTCGCTTAAAAAAGTTTTTTGGCAGCTAAACGCCACTTTTGCAAGAGAACGTGTAGGCAGAGAGCAGAGACGACACACCCTACACGTTCAGCATTTCATATGGCACTGGCAAGCATTGGATAGCTCGACGAAGACCAAACCTAGACACACTGTTGTTTAGTGCTCCATTCAGTTTGAAACGAGAGAAAATGGGCGTGGTTTAAGCCTCTTTTTCCTGGTGAAGCGCTCGCCCACTGAACGTGTCGACAGGCCTTTATGTAGGTCCTAATCTGTTAAACAATTTGTTAGGACTTTTGGTCTATTTCCGAGCAAATGCAGTAGTTGTACTTTCCGATATCTCTAAGGCTTTTTTACAGGTAAAACTTGCCTGTGACTTTGACCGTAAATCAATTTAGCTTTATTCTTTATAAAGACAATAAATTTTTATGTTTTAGATATACTACTCTTTTGTTTGGATTAGTTGCTTCACCTTACATCCTTAATTATCAGCTCAAGTTGCACGCTCAAACAATTACAGATTTGACGATTAGAGACGTTATGGCAAACAAGCTGTACGTCGATAATTTAGTGTTTACTATTGAAAATCCCGAACTAGCGCTTAGATCCTTTCGAAGCGCCCATAGTGCATTTGAAGAGAGTGGGAAACCATTATGCAAATGGAAATCCAATAATTCTGATCTTTCCCTAATAGACCCAGAACTTTTGAGTGCAGAAGTACACTCCAGAGTCCTGGGTTATGACCATGACACTCCTTTTGATCTTCTTTCTCTGTCTGTAAAAGAGTTGGACTCTTCGTGTAAAACCCGAAGAGAAGTTTTGTCTGAAATAGCTTCTGTTAATGACCCTTTAGGGATTTTGTTGCCTGTTACCGTGCGAGGTAAGCTTATTCTGAGAAAATTGACGCCCTTTAAGACTGGGCTGGGATCAGAATGTTCCGGAAATTTTACGTTAGGAATGGGAGAGCTATTGTCTAGAGTTTTCGAAGTTGAAGGATTTTGAATTTCCTAGGATGACTTTGGCGAAGACTAAAACTAAACTTGTATTTTGTGATGCTAATGCTAACGCCTTTGGTACTTGTATTTATGGCGTCCAAGAGGAACGCAGCGCATTAAGGCTCCCTCACACGTACAAATATGTCTGCGAACAATCTGAACTAAGTTTGGTTTGTCGGTCTCAAGACCCCTCACACGATGCAAACTCAGTGTTTCCACGAGCAGGGTAATTACCCCAGTTTAGGGTAATCAGGGGTACCCTAGGGTAATGTTTAGGGTAATGAAAAATATGGGCAAATCTAGGGTAATCAGAGCTCCTTGAAGGAAGTGACCGCCTAATCTACGAAAAATGAAAAATTGAAAGCCAAAATGCAAGCACCTTACTGGTTACCACTTGAACGAAATGTAATGAAACTGGTCAGAATTTAGTGTTCACAAAACTGCACTGCTGCTGTGGTTAGTGTCGCATATTTGAATGTCACCAGGTATCGCTCACGAAAGACGGCGTCAAGATACGAAGCCATAATATCTCTTGTCCTCTTCGTTTTGACAAATGATTCTGAGTTGCATTTTAATAATAAAAACTCGATCGGTGTCAGCAACAGCCAGTCGACGAAAGTCACTGTCCTATTCTGATTGCGCTAGTGCTTATAAGCTTCAAACGAATATTGACAGGTATGTTTGTTGTATTGTTAAATTCCACAGCTAATATATTCCATCGTAGAAATAATTAATAGGTTCATTCTTGTGATAGTCATTGAATTAACAGCAGAGTTGCCCCACAGCGCCGGTATTTTGCCAGCCAATTAGATGGAAGGCATCCTATTTCTTAGCCATGTTGTACGCCAACGAAGCATGTTATTGTAGCGATGCAAACAAAAAAAATTAGACAGGGTTCTTTGACACTTCGAGTTACAAAAGGTGCCAAAGGTGAAAGGAAGAAGCTATAAAATTAGTTACAAAAAATCATATAAAAAAAAAGTACAGTTATCGAATTAAAACTTGCAATATATGTTTGTATTCTCACTGTCTTTCTTGGTCGCAGTAGCACGGATGTGGAATTTGATATAGCTGCGATCATGCCTAGAATTCCTTCAACCAAAATTGAAGCACTAGGGGTTCTACAACTGAGAGTTGAGGAAAATTTATGCATATTAATAAAGGCAAGGTAGTTTTTTCCAAAACCTCTGAATTTCCTCACCCGCCCTTCAGGAAATGAAGAAATTTGATAACTTTACAAACAACTTTATGAGTTGATAAGTGAATGTGATTGCAACGAAGTCTCTGAGAAGCATATGTGGTGTAAATCGCAGAGAGTGGATCAAAGTGTTAAGTTAGATTGAGCATGTGGAAAGAATGGCTGAAGTGCGTGAATGGATGGAAAATTAAATAAAAAATAAATAATTGTAATAGGGATAAGTACACATATTATTGCATTTCTTGCAGCATAGCAGATGAGCGTCACACATGCTCTCAGAGACACAAACGACGATCCATGGTGGCAACGAAAACCCCATTAATTGCCAGCTACGTGCTATCCAATGATCCTCTCGAAAATCGTGCTCGTAAAGTGGAACTGCAAGTTTGTGCATTTTTAGCTAAGCACCTCTTATCTCATTGTGTGAGCCTCTTTTAGTTTGATGAAAACAATGTTCCCAGATCAGGAGTCGCAGAAAAAAAGGGCGCCTTGGAAAACAGCGGGCATCAAAATTAATTCGACAGGTTTTTGGCAAAAATCTTGTACGTGATATCGTCTGGATATCAAACCAGCATTCTAACGTCGTTCGACTGGATTTCCCTCCTGACGCTCATGCATTATGTAACGCAGGACCTATTCATACTGACAGAGCTCTGGAAACCAGTCCATTTACCTCTTAGTTAATAAATAGGTCATTGGTCAGGATTAGCTGTTTTAGGGTAATCTAGGGTAATCACCACCCTTCACCTAGGGTAATTAGAGTCGCCTCACGTGGAAACCCTGTGCAAACTTGACAAAGACTGGCACACGCTTCAGTATGCCAGTAGCAGCTAGGTGGAGGGCACGCACAAGAACGGCGGCTCCAGACGGCGAGTTCGTACAGCTGATGGGATTTGCTCTAGTTGCAATGAATAAGAAAAAAAGAGATGAAATGCCTCGCTCAAAATGGGCTAAAGAATGGTTCCTAAAAAGTAGTGGATATACAAAATGTGAAATTGCTTAATGAAGTGCACAAGCAGGGCGAGAGACAGAGTACAGTCGCGCACCAACAACGAAGGCTGACTTGACACGTCATGTCATGGTTTGCAGCCGGTCGCTCCAAAATTATCAAGCATAGCTCAATTCCCTGATACAGTCTGTGCCAACCTGAAATGAGCGTATAAATTCACGAATTCAGCACCAGTTCAGATTTGTCTGCAGATGTATTTGCGCGTGTGAGGGGGCCTCTACTTTTCTCTAAAGTTAAAGTGTCGCCTTCTCGTCAGCGAACTCTTCCTTCCCTTGAGCTCGTGGCAGTGTTTCTCGTCTATCAGTGTCTTGTATCTTTCTGAGTGATGTGAACTTTCCTTTTAAAGTATCTGTTATAACTTTTCTAACTGATTCTCAAGTAACCTTGGCTTGGCTGTTGAGTGGTAAACCGCCGCGCAAGAATATATTTGTTAGCAATACATTGAAAGATATAGAAGCTATGCGTAAGCAACTTGAATGTAAGATTTTAGCAGCCTGCAACTATGAGTATGTGCCCACAATGTTTAATGTAGCTGATGAGCTTACTCGTGATTTGAAGGTGTCTAAATTTCTAGAGCGTAAACCCTTGTGGTTAGAAGGTCCATCTTGGATAAGAGACAGTAGAGATAAGTGGCCAAAAGGTCACTTGGGTTGTATTCCTCAGCAATTCATTTCAGACACATGTGTTGCCGTTAATGTCGCTCCACCTGGTGAAGCTTCAATTGTGGAGCTTGAGCGTTTTTCCCCCTACCTCAAACTGTTAGGTGTGGTAGAGAAGATATTTAGGGCTGTAGTAATCTGGAAGCACGCAGATCCGGGAGAGGCCAAGACGCGAGCATTTGTCTGTCTAATTTCTGCTATGCAAAGAGAGCATTTTGCCAGCGAGATAAAGGCCTTGAAAAACAAGGATCCTCGTCCGCCTTTGCTTGTTAGATCTTTCAACTTGTTTTTTGACTCTCACAATTTAATTAGATCTAGTATCTGTATTATTCAAGCAGAGGAATTAAGACTACATTACTAGAAACCCAATTTTGTTGTCCAGTTCTTCTCATCTGACCTATCTTCTAATCTTGCGAACTCATAAATCTTTTAATCATCTAGGTGTAGAATCAACTGTGCAAAAACTAAAGTTAGATGGTTATTTGATACCTCGCTGTATGGGTACAGTTCGCAGCATCCTATCTAAGTGCATAGTTTGCAAGCGAGTGAACGCTAAAGCTTTTTCTTATCCCGACCCGCCTGCCTTGCCGGACAGTCGGACTAATTTTGTACGACCTTTCGCTACAACATGAATGGACTTTTCAGCTCAAGCTAGAGAGACGACCAGTTTGAAATTGATGTGCACAAGTCCAGTGACTAACAACAGTTCAAGATTCTTGAACTTTCCTGAAGAAGCAGAGGTTGGCCATTTTTCAACATTCGACACCATTTTCCATTGCTGATGGGGTTGATCCTGGACTAGGTCATGGAGTCTTTTTATAGAACACTTGGTCGAGCTCTTCACTCTTCCAGCAGCTGAGTGGATTTTAAGCTCTGGATTTGGCTTTGGAAATTGAGAGAAAGTAGGCATTTCAGGTCCACTAGGGGTGGTGGAGTAAAGGTGTGGTTCCTCCAAGATGATTTGAGGTCTTCTACCATACTCCAATGCATTTTCAACATCAGCCACAGCAGCAACCTTCAGTGTTGGACACAATTGTCTGAATCTGTTCAGACTGTACAACCAATTGAGATTGCGTTTCTCTCTGTGCTCAATTCTGAACCCTGAGTTCCACCATGAGAGCAGCTTCATGATAGCTGGCATAGGACGCATCCCATGTTTAACTTCCAGTAATACTGGAGTTTTCTCTCTTTTGAGAAGCATTGATCTGCCAACATTTCCTAATGCTTGGAAGAAAATGCGGATGACTGGGAGATGATTCACAACAGAGTCCCATCTCAGAGGTTCACCTGCAATCAGGGCGGCCACACCTTGGGAATTTTTCCCAGATCTTGGGAATTCGGACATTGTCTAGGGATTTGGGGAATTTGATACAAAAAGGCTAAGAATCTAGGGAATTTGGGGTGTTCTTACAATATGCTGCATGTATAAACTGAAATTGCCTAAATAATACCTCAATAATATTTGCGTTTAACATAAAGGTTCAGAAACAATTAAAATTTCTACAATTCGATCTAGAAATTAATCAAATTATCATCACAATTGTTTGTATGGAATCCGAATGCAGCGCACAGTGGCGCCTCATGGGACATGGAGGGCCTGGCTCAGTCACTCATTTGGTATTGCTGAGGTGCTGTCTCTTATAGTGTGCGCCTAAAGTAATAGCGCTACACGTAGCGGTGTTGCTTTGTCCTTATTGCATTATCAGCTTCTAGTTAAACACAATGGAATCACCTAAAAAGTGGAACAATAAAAAATTTTTGGAATTCAAAGACTGGCTACAGAAAAATATAGATGGAAACCGTCTCGGTTGTAAATGTTGCATAATCATGATCGAAAGTGCGAACAAGTCTACCCTACAGAAACACAAGGGATCCGAGAAGCATAAGAAAACTTGTGAACTTCCCAAATCGAAAGTTGAAAAAAAATTTCAGATAGAAAGCGCCTAACGATGATGATCAAGTATCCCCTCGCTTGTTGATGAAGCTCAGTTAAATAAGATAGACGACAAGTGGAGAAGTTTTCATCTAATTGCAGCTGACCTATCGGTAAGGAATGCATAATTCCCCGGCATAGGAAATCATTAGGGGAAATTAAAGATGACTTGGGCGACCCTAAATTTGGTATCTTTCAGAATTTATGACTTATCTCACTTGCTACGCATTCATCTGCATCTGTTGAAAAAAGTATTTCCTCAACTTTATTACCTGTTTAAAAGAATTTAAAAATCCTTAAAACCAGAAACTGCAGCTTCCTTGCCAAGAAAAAATTAGCAAGAAATAATGCAAAGTGTGCTACTTGGGATCGACTAAAAAGTTTAAAAACTGACCAAGAATTAAGTGGAGCCGCCTTTCAAAGATACTAAGACCTATTGAAACGATTGAAAGAATCAAAGTCTCTTGGCTTTCACGCTGACATTCATGATGAAAATGCGAACTAAACCTAAAATGTATTGAAGATAAGCATAAATTTCATATTTATATCTTTTACTAATATATGGGGATTTATTTTACGATCTGGTGAAATTTCAGGGGTCAGTCTGGGGATTTTGGAAAAAGTTGACTGGCAGCCCTGCCTGCAATCCTTGCTAGCTCAGGAAGATGTCCACTTACGATCAGTGCCTCAATGAATGGAATTAGTGGAGTCCCTGCATGTAGGGTGATAGGAGTAGTTCCCATCCTTATGAGATGATTGATAACCGCCGCAATTTGGTTGTGAGTGTGGTACACTCTGTGCAAGGCTGCTTGGATAATGAAAGTCCTGAGAAACTGTTCCAAACGGATTTTTCTCAGAATTGAAACATTATAAGTTGATTGTGGTCCTATCCCAGTGGTTGTTGAGAAGGCTCCTGACTCTCGACCTAGTTGAAAAGTTCTAATGTTACCAACAACTTGGAAAGCAGTCAATGCAGTCAAAGCTTCTTCACTAGACAGGGTAGACAGCCCTCTATCTCTAGTCACTACAAGATGGTGGATTGCTTCCATGTGAACACGATCCATTGACTCTTTGGACAGGCTTGTCATAGCTTGGACTGCGAATTCATCCAAGTTTACAGGTTGGGCTGTGGAGAATTGCACATTGGGCACCTTGTAACTGCAGCAATCCATCCTGATAATGACCTCTATCGTCCCCGATGTGAAATTCACAAGTCGGAGAGCAGAGATTATCCGTTGGAAGATGTCCTGGTAGAAAATGTACCTGTCATTTTCTCCTCTTTGGAGACCCGTGGCATGGTTGGTACTCAGTTGGTACCATGTTGAAGTCAAACTTGGAGAACTCGCATAGCAGTCTATGACTTCCCCAGGGACACTATCTATGACAGAATGTGCCCCCTGCGGTCCCTTTTGTGATTTCTGCTAGAACAGGGCTAAGTTCTGGCACTTGATGAGTCAGCAATTGTTTGAGAAGGTTCACAGTGTTTGCATCTGACTTGGTGCTGATCAACAAAGCATAGATTTTCAAGAGTTGGTGGAGTGACCTCCCGATGTCGTCTGTGTCAAGATTAACTAATTTAAGTGATCTGACTGGGTATTTGGTTTTCGACCCAAGGAAGGTTTTGAAGCATCCACTGAGAGTGTCTCACGGTCTTTCCAATCAGTTGGGCATTTTTCAGCAGCAGTCAGTCTAATACTGTGTGGAGTTAGGAGTGTTAGTGCTGCTAGTGGGGATCAACTGTTCAGCAGCAGGAGGAACAATGGTCCTAACACTATTTCATTTCCAAATCCATGAGAGAATGACATCAGAAACAAATGAACACTGAACACACAATCTGGTTCGAGCTCATTGTGGTGGCAGAACTGTTCAAATGCATCATGGTTGTCACCAATGACTTGAGTCAGAAAGTTATTAGAACTTGGATCTTTAGGAGTCAAAGTCCTCTGATAGTGAGTCGACAATTGCTTATCGGAGATGTAGATGCTAGTCCTTAGGTATTTTTCAGACCTTTTTGCTTTATCTCTATCTACCATTTTTGAGATTGATGATATCTTATTTAATCTGTTGACTGTTGTCAAGATTTGGCCAATTTGTAAGTTTTTGAAGAAGCTGTGAAATAGTGACGCATGAACTGGTCTGATTTTTAGGAGTTCTCTTGCCAATTCTTTTTAGATTCTCGGATCAAATAACTGGAAGAGTTGTCCCACTTGCAAGTTTTTTACTGCACCACCCTTCTTTAGGAACTGGGTGACAGCTTCTTTCAAGTGACTCTCTGCAGAGCTTGGGCGTTTGATGTTCAATGCAAAGGGCTCCAACACCAATTGCAAGCGAGAATCATCATCAACTTTACCAAACTTGAAATTTGTTAACTGGGCAATGATCCCTCTCACAGAAGGATAATTTTCCCACCAATATTTAAGTAAGCTCAAGTTGTCAGAGACTGTGTCCTTGTGCCCTTGGTACATGAAATGCACCAGAAAGGCAACATGCCCAACTCAGTGCCACAGGCTGTCAACAACGGAAGACTCTGTCTAGGTAACTTTCTGAACCCTGTTAGGTGTGGAGTGTTTAGCAATGTAGTAAAGGCTTCTATGTAGCCAATCATGGCTCCAGCAACTGGGTCAGAGTTTGTCTCGGCTATGCTGCTCCCTGCATTCATTGCAGTAGTAATTGCAGCATTGAGGCCTACTGAAGAACCAGATGTTACTGAGAATGCCCGGTTTGTTTGTTTCAATCCATTAGGAACTGGAATGCTTTGGTAATAGTATTTTCTTTGGTAAGCAACCAGCACATCAGAGAACCATGTCTCTTCGATCTTCAAACTCAAGCCTACAGCTGAAAAAGTATCGGCTAGTTGTTTTTTGATGATGGTTTGAGTTTTTGCATCCTGATGGGCCTCTATTTTAACTGCCACCACTTGGTTGTCCCCAGGGCCAGTCATTTGATGTGTTCATTTGTTCCTGTTCATTACAAGGCGAATTATCATGAATGTGATAATAGTCCATAATTTCTGACAAATTCCCTGGTTCCCCCCAATACGATGAGTCCATCCAGTTCGGATGTCAGGACGGTCAGAATGAAGGTAGTTATTCGCGCTCATTAAGCGGCAGTCATAGAACAAGTGGTTAGCCAAATTAAAATGCTTGACTCCACAGATGTTGTTCAACGTTTCTGTGAATGGCACAACTAGTTCCACTGTTCGAGATCTAAGTTGAAGACAATCCTTTTGCTGTTGGGGTCATTATTCAGTATGATCAATTGTTGTCTTCAATTCAGATCCCGTCTGAAGCAGTGAGTGTATCTCAAATTTAGGCATTACTACCTCTGCAATGTTCCTTTCATTAACAGCCGCACATGTTCTCGCCTCTAAGGGCATGATCGAAAAGTCTCGTGGTTCAATCTTGAGCTCACGCTCTTTTGCATTCAACGTGACAACTTTCCAGTCATCTGGAAGCTGGCCTCGTTCCTCAATCTGGTCAAAGAATGATTCCACGTTTAATTCTTGCAAGTTCAAGACTTCTAAGATGAGTCTAGTGTTAGGACGTGGTCCATTCCCCCTTAGACCAAATTGTTTTACAACATCAGTAGCATACAGATTGTAGCATTTAGGAATGTGAGGGGCCATCCCTTTGTCGTCAATTAGTTCTACAACTTGAGGGAAGTAGTTGTTATCGTGTTGTTTAGTAAATCGAATCTTGTCGCCCACTCTGATGTAGGAATCCTTGAACAATGATCAAGAGTTCCAGGGTTTCCACTCTGTAAGAAAGTTTTTAGCTCATCACAGGTATGAGGCGGGCACCAGCAGTTTGGTATTTTTCCTTCTTTCGCGAACGATGCGACTATCCACTCCATGTGGAATTGGCAGAGTACCTCGTTGACGAGATCAGAGTCCACAAGTCTTATTCCTGTTCCGTAGGTTTTCATCTTTTTTAGGCCTGCAATGTTGTCCACAACAGGATAAAAATGCATTTTCTCTTGCCCGGAAATTCCAGTACAATGTTGATCCCCTGTTCATTGTGACAGTCTAGCATGTGTTGCATCATTGCCACATACTGTTAAGCTGCTGCATGCACTTATGGATTCTTTTCCAAGAGGCGATTCAGGACTTCTGGTAGAAATCCAGTGTCATTCTCAGGAGCACCTTTGTATCGCAAGCACACACCAAGAGAGGGAGGCTCCAGAGCCTTCAGCAGTCTGGCTGATTCGTTACCAAGTGCGATGACTTGACTGTCCAGGAACTCATATACTTCACGGAAGTATTTAGAGAATGGCACATTTTTATAAATGGGAGTAGCATCGGCAATTGAAGCATAAATGTGAGACAAGAATTTTGCCTCCAACTTGTCTAGAGCACACATAAGAAATTCGTGAGGGACCACAGTTGGCTTAGTCCAAATGCCTCTAATAACAATGACGTCTTTGTACACTATAATCTGAGGCAAGCAAGGAATGACAGCCGGATTCTCTCTTTTGCGACTTGATTCTTGGAGTTCACTATGAATGGCCAGTTTTTAAGTTTTCAGCTGGAACAACTTCTCTACTTTGTCATCGGTGTTCAAGACAGAGATTTTTTCCTGCAAGATTTGTTCATTAAATTGTCCAAACCCTTCTGCCATTTGTTTACACTGTACAGTCAGTGCCTCTGCAACTATTTCGATAATTGTTTCCATGGATGTCCTTGCTCTGTTTTGCTCCAATGCTGCATTCCCTTCAACAAGAGAAGCAAGTGAAGCCAAGATATGCTTCCCCTCAATTCGTCCATTGTCATGGTTCACAAATCTTACATCTCCTAGAATTTCAAATCTTTTCATAGCGAGTTCTGGAAATTTCTCATAAAATTGGATCTTATCAAATTCTAAAGCAGCATCCAAGTGTCTAGGGTAGTAGTAAGGTGGGATATTGTATTTGATTCCAAAAGGATTATCGTCAAGAGGTTCAGACGTTCTAATGTATGCCATTATGAGTAATTGAGTACCATACACCATCATTATCAGCTGTCCTGCAATCCTGGTCAGCGTGGCCGTCGTCGAGGGCTGCGGATTGTGCGGAGCTATTTTGGTTGACCGAAAGAGTGCCTGTAGGTACTGCTGAAGTTTGGCGCCGGAAGACCGTGGTGTAGTGTGGAGCGAATTGGTCACTCCGTCAGGGAGCAGAGTTCGCCTCTTCGCCCGCTGACGTGTGACCTGACCATGGAAGCCTAACTCACCGTGGGCCGTATTACTCCTCTCCGTCTTACGTCGAAGCACTGGATAGCACTGAGGGATACGTGGGTTGGTTGGCCATTGTGATTTGCTGTCAACGTATCAATTTCGTGCTCTGGTCAATTAGGGTGCAACGCCACACACGCATTCGAATAATTTCATAACCCAGTACTTGGAACTTATAACTGGAACCTTATAACGTATAACTTATAACTGGAACCTTATAACGTATAACTTATAACTGGAACCATATAACTTATAACTGGAACCTTATGACGTATAACTGGAACCTTATGACGTATAACTTATAACTGAAACCTCATAACATATAACTTATAACTGAAACCTTATAACGTATAACTTATAACTGAAACCTTATAACGTATAACTTATAACTGAAACCTTATAACGTATAACTTATATCTGAAACCTTATAACGTATAACTTATAACTGAAACCTTATAACGTATAACTTATAACTGAAACCTTATAACGTATAACTTAAAACTGAAACCTTATAACGTATAACTTATAATTGAAACCTTATAACGTATAACTTATAACTGAAACCTTATAACGTATAACTTATAACTGAAACCTTATAACGTATAACTTATAACTGAAACCTTATAACGTATAACTTATAACTGAAACCTTATAACGTATAACTTATAACTGAAACCTTATAACGTATAACTTATAACTGAAACCTTATAACGTAAAACTTATAATTAGAATTGGAACGCAATTCCGCAGCTGATATATCAGCTGCCTCGGTAGGGGTTGAAGTTGTTCGGGGTTATTTCATGTCCTTATAGGCTGAAGTTTTTGTTTTTTCCTACAGGCCGTTGGGTCTAGGTCTTTCGGGTCAAGCGGTGGGCGCTGGCGTGCGGCAAGAGCTGCGTGTTGTGCACTCGGGCCCGATCAGTGCTACTCCTCGCCTATTGATTCGTTTGACTCTTGTTTACTGGTGTTACTAATCTTTCGTTGAATTCACTTAAAATTTTCAATCCGGTCTTTTTTTAACTCCACCATCGGTCTTCTTGTACATGGTTGACTTTTGATCATAAATGAATTTTCAATTGAATAGCTAGTTTTCGGAAAGCCCATGTCATTCCGCATCCAATGATACCAAAATCATCACTGTAGCACAAAAACTGTTGGAGGAGATACATTTTGAAGCCCCACATTCCGATCCTCCAAAAAAAGGAAAATAAAGAAACCTAAACAATCTTAATTATAAGTTTTTTAGTTGTTTTCTGTCTGGTTAGAGATTGGAAATCATTATAGGGTAATAAAGAGATATAGAAGATGGCACAGCAACGTCAAGCCATGTAGAAAGTGAGAAGGGGAAGTTGTAACATGATAAAATATCACTTCCCCCTCCACTCCTCCCCGTACTTTGAACCCCCGTAGCGGGCGAACCAATGAACGTACGAACTTCATTTTTTCACAGGATGTAACTGACATCTAACCACTTCCTATAGTAAGCTAAAATCAATATCTCGAGAAAATTCCACATTTTGGGGGTACTCTTCCTTTAATTTTACGTAGAAGAACAGTCAAACCCAATTGAAAACAAATGTTTGCATACAGTAATCATGCCCTTGGTTGGTTGTACAAGAGCTTTTTTGTTTCATGAGTTAGGCACTGAACACGAGTGGCACCCTGTCCTGACTCTGCTGCTTTGAGCTGTTCCAAGAAAGCCTCTAGACTCCTAGAATTTTTATCTTGGACACATCGGTTTGGATCACTTAGTCTGACATCTCTTCCCTCAGTATTAACATTAATTGTGTTCCACCAATTCAAACTGAACCAAATAAAACTCGCCGTCTCACATGCGCCTTCATGTGTGAATGCGGCAACGACCCTTTAATTGAAAACCCTTAGAAGATGTTGTACATTCTGAAGTTGAAGTTTCAAAGGACAAACTGCTGAACGGGTTAAAAATATTGACTTCAAAATGTTGTCCTGTTCCGCCTTGTACAGATCTTTCACATCAGAGAAAGACGCAACTGTTTTTTTATCAAGAGACAATTTCTGCGATTCCTCCGTGATCCAGTGGTTGCGAATGCACTTAAGCAAATGAACAGTGTCAAACAACCGATACCAACCGCGTGTGTGATCCAGAGTATGGATTGCCTGTAAATCGCACGTTCTGCTGAACTGCTTACAGAACTTGTGATTAATTGTGTGATTGTCAGTAATGGATCCATACATAACAATACAACTTACTGTTCAACAATACAGCTGCTTGTTTCACAAATTGCTATTGGTACTCTGCAGTAAGCTGGTGAACAAGTGTAACTGAAACCATCAGGCTAGGTCCGCCGTGCAAGCATTTCATTACACAAATGTGAGACAGTGGTGAGCCTCGTATACACGTGTCGCGCCTCACGGCCGAAATGTCCCCTAGTGTAAACGGCCCTTTAGTCAGATGGAGCTGTGCAATGTGCATGTCCTCTGATACAGTAATCCTTGTAAGAAATATATAACAGGGTGTCTACTAGGTAGTAAAATAGTAAAAAGTAGTAAAATTTGGAAAGTAGTAAAAAAAGTAGTAAAAAGTAGTAAAATTTGCCTCAGGGTAGTAAAAAAATTGTTGAGTGGAATAATTCTGTGAAAATTTAAGGTAATGTTACATATATATTTATATAGAGTATGAAGATTTTTTTAAATTTATTTTTCCCATAATCTGAAATTTGCCTCGATTTATGGGAAATATTCCATTAAAGTGGGGTGTAATTTTAGGATTGGAGCACACTAAATAGAAAAAAGTTTCAAAATTTTTGCGAACAATAGTAAAAACAGTCCACTTTTTCTTCTCATTCCGTTTGATCTGATAGTTATCTAATTGTTTTATGATGGAAGGTTCATTTGAGCCATTTTATTATTAAAAAATTGTGTGAAACAATAAAACGGCTTTCGCTTTGATGCGGTAATTGAGGTTTCATTAATCGTATAAATATAAATTTAAAAAATGTAATACCAGTGGCGATGCATTGTTGAAAACACTAGAGGACACACTAGAGCACACACTAGTGCGCACTTACATTGAGATACAAGCTTAGGAACTTGTGATATCAGGGATTAGTATTGAAAATAAAATAAGGATTTAAAAATTGTGCATTTATGCTTATGAGGTCGACATTTAACATCTTTTATTCTTACGTATCAAATATGAATTACACCATCACAAAGAAAAATGAAATAGCATAGCTACATGTTTTCTCGTGGAAGCATATCAAGTGGCTTTGATTGAAATATGTTTGTCAAGTAAAATAATTTATATTTTATTACAAATTACAATTCTTTTAAACGTAAAACATCTTGTGAACTTTTTCTTTCAAATTTCATGAATAAACATTAACAACTAGCCAAAATTTTTTTTAAATAGGTAGTTGTATTTATCACTAAATAACTATTACATTTTATTGGATTTCAGCTTTAGTGGATGCAGCTGCCTGTAAGATATATAGCATAGTTGGTATATTTGTTATTTTTGTGCACTTGATACTCAGAAATTAAAGTATTTTATTCACAAACGTAAGCACAGAAATAAAATTATTCTCGGTAAATGTTGAGTTGAACATAATTGATTTTCAAGTTTTGGGTGCCTAAACCTAGTGAATTATGTGTAAATGAACAACTTTTCTTCTATGCACTCTCCGTCTGAAATAATTTTTGAA
The DNA here is from genome assembly GCA_030386875.1 of Morinoia aosen. Classification (NCBI taxonomy): domain Eukaryota; kingdom Metazoa; phylum Arthropoda; class Malacostraca; order Amphipoda; family Talitridae; genus Morinoia; species Morinoia aosen. The sequence continues at coordinate 24,800,785 of CM059560.1, read as the reverse complement.
CGAGTTATAAGAATGAATTACTTACCGCAACTGTAGTGTTTGGAGCGGAAAGTAATTAAGTATTAAACTTTGAAGTTGCCTTTCACAGCAATCGCTAACAACCTATTACAAACGTAAAGAGGTTGGGTCATGAGGGGTAGCCACTGTTCTTTTAGTGAAAAGTATAAATAAAGGTTTCTAGTGACGTCCGTTTACATCGACTTCAAAATGGCTGCCGCCATCTTGGGTACCGGGTGGCGCCATGGTGGCAGCCACCTTGGAGTCGATGTAAACGGATGTCACTAGAAAGGTTTATTTATAATTTTCACTAAAATAAACTGTGGCTACCCCTCACGACCCAACCTCTTTACATTTGTAATAGGGTGTATGCTTCCCTTATACATTTTTCCCCGCCTAAAATACTGGAGTTCCGGTAACTCATTTACCGCTATAACTTGTAAAATACTCAAAGTGCATGGAAGAAAACTTGTTTATTTCAATCTCATTTACAATATTTAGGCATCCAAAAGTGGAAAATCAATTATGGTCAACTCTTCAACAATTACCTCATTCTCAATTAGCTTTTAGAGAGTCCTACTGCCATTTCAGATGAGTAAGTCGTGAATCAAACTTATTACATTTCAATTCCTCTTAATGAATAATGTGTAATTCAAAGTCATATGTTTGGCTAGTAAGCTAGGTCTTGATTATCATAAACTTGATGTAGCCTTCCAATTCTTATTCCAAGACAAATATTCTCACACTCCAAGTTGTTGCGGCATGCAGGATAGAAACATTGCAATGACTTCAAAGGAACTTCTCCGCAGTTCATTTATATCCAGAATGTGTTTTTTGGACCTGAGCTTGATTGTGAGCAGTATTATCTTCCTTTGAAAAGACGAGTTTATTCTGTCCACTTCGATTTGGGGAAACAACGATTGACTGAAACTATAAGGTTTTTTTCCAAATTACCTCTTTGTAAAGCTGAAATTTTTTTTTTCCAGTGACGTTAATTTATGTTGATATACAGAAAGAATTATGCTTTAAAATTATCTTTTAATACAATGTGTCATCATTTGAACGAGAGTTTAGTTCCTTTGAAGTACTTTTGGCAGTCATAGCGATTCAGTTACCTCCAGGATGTCGTCATAGCATGGAGTTGCTTCTTGTAATCAAAGTTCATTCTTCTACTAAAAGTATGTAGGAAAGCTACATGAAATTTGCATTTTCGTGATTGGTTCTGTAATATAACATGTTCATAACCTATTCGTTATTATTGATCGCAATTAGGATGCCGATTTAGATTTTGAGGTATGATAGAAATAGCTTACAAACTCATATTTCTGAAGTGCCATAATGTTTGGTCATAATGAAATTCCTTTATATTCTACCCTGCTGTAAAGGGATCTGACAATCCCCTGGTGTCTACTAGTTTCCAGTCAGTTTATTTTTTCCATATGATGAACTGTTGCCCTCATAGTTGAAAGATGTTGAGAAAAGGTCTTTGCCAAACTTTTGTTGGAGTCCATTTAGGATGGGGGTACCTTAGGAATTTTGGAAACTTTTTTTCCGTAAAGCTTCGGTTGCTCCATTTAGTATTAAGTATTTTAAGTATTGAGAAACTTGGAGCTTTTTTTGAACCTTTGGTATTGCGTATATTATTGACTCAAATTTCTCATTATAGGCCAATTACTTACCTCTGGACATTTGGACAACATTCATTGTGTGAAAAAAGGTAGTAATTTTTTTGCCATTGAAGGTAGTAAAAAGTAGTAAAAAGTAGTAAAATTTGGAAATGAAATATCAGTAGTCACCATGTATAAACACAAATGTATAGATACACATAAATAACTATTGATAGACATGTAACTGTCACTGATTAAATATATCACTGTCACCAAAAATTTTATGACTTACTACATGTTGAATGTGAACTTTGCAACAACGTCTTCAACAATTTGTACTTAGCAATGTTGTGATTGAATTTACATTTCCACCTTGTTCGCTTTCCCACCTTATTTGGATGTAATTTTTACCCGTAAGGTTATTATTTGCGTATAACCTTTATTACTAACCTCCAAAATCAATTGCAACCTTTATACGATTAGATATATCACTATCACTGTTACCTCAATCCGTCTATTCCTTTCATAACATGTAACTGTCTCTGATTAGATACGTCAAAGTCGCCAAAATTTTTACAACTTGCTACTTGATGTATGTGAACTTTGCGACAACGCCTTCAGCAATTTGTACTCACCAATGATGTGATTATTGAACTCCAATATTATTCGTTCATGGCCGGACAGAGTATGTGTGCACTCACGAAATCGCGCTAGTTTTTTCTCTTTCCTCTCTTACTTCCTACGCTAGTTTTAGATAGGAATATCTTTTTAATCTTAACTCTGTTTTTTGTCTTTTAAGTTATATATTACTTACTGCTTACTGCTGACTAATTTTAAATGACTGATCACGCTGATGTATTCGATGAAATTGACCCAGATCTCAATCATTTGAACAGGCTATATCCAAACCTAAACGACACTGATAACTGCAAATATACTAATATATCAAAATAAAACGAAACTATATGAATCATGGCAATGATTTTTCGCTGCTGTGTTGGAACTGTAGGTCATTCTATCCGAAATTGGGAGAAATACAATGTACTATAACTGAAATTAAGTATAACTCCGAAGTGATCAGCTTCACTAGAAGCTGGCTAGATGACTCAACAAAAGACATTGTTAGAATGGAAAATCATCATAGGTAACATTTGCTACGCAATAAAAAGCGGGGAGGTGGCATCAGAACGTACATATTTAAGCGCATAGACTCGAGACTCACAGCAAGTGCAACTATAAATCGGGATCATATACAGTCACTTTTCGTAGAACTGACTAGAAATTGTAAACCAATTATGCTTGATACGGTGTATACGCCTGCTACAGCCTGTCCTGTAACCTTCCTGAATGAGCTCAACCGTATTGTGTAGCAGTTTTACAGGTCCTTATACAATTATATAATAATCTACGATGACTTCAATTATGTTCTACTAAAACATAAAAGCTGTGAACCAATCTCAAATTTCCTAAATGGCTCTCATGCAGCCTAATTCTTTTCTTCCGATCATCACAAGCCTACACGAATATACTCAGAATCTTCTATGCTCTCGGCAATATCTTTGTCAGACCCAACTGATTTTCTTACTGGAATAATTACTTCTGACTTATCAGATCATTTTCTAGTTTTTCTTATTAAGAAATGTCTATGTCACTTGCACTAAGCCACGGGCTAAAACTTACTCATATGCGGGGCAAAGGTAAACACTGGTGAAGCTTGGCGGAGATTTATTGGCAGGTGATGGCAGGGGGTAAGTGATTGAACGACTGAGCACCTGAGCCTCGACAAGTACGGTTTTATATAGGTGGCCTCCAGATACAGACAATACTACAGATAGACATGTGCGGTGTGCGGCACATAGCTCCCTTCTCCCACAGGAGAGAGCATCATACTCAAAAATTAAAAAATAAATAAAAACGGTTAAACAAAATTCAAGGATTCGCAGAACTAAAGCAATCAATAAAAGGACAATTAATGAATTGAAAAGTAATCAATTAATAAAAAATTAAATCACAATTCTAAATGAAAGATAACTATTATGAAATCGCTCGTAAACCGTTTTATATTAAATAACGTTAACCGTATCGCACTTTACATTATCAAAAAGCAAAAAGAAACTCAACAAATGTTATCAATACCAAGCATTATTATAGTTTCAAGCAAAAACAAGCAATGACGAGGGTAGCTTAAGCGAACACAATATATACGTACCCGTTCGTTTAAAAAAAATCGATCCATTATGGTTAATAACCTTAACTAAAAAAAAACGCACAGCTAAAATTGTTAAAGAAGAACCGTTTACATCACTAAAATGATTATTGCTAAACCGCATCGAAAATAGAACGCAAAAAAAAAAATCAGAAGCTCCAAGGAAAAAATTAAATCTCAGAAAACATGTTAAAGAAAGAGACATTCTCTATTAACAATTTACCATTCGCCAACACTTGAGTCATCAATATGGTTATAATTAAACGCCAAAAAACAATATTATTAAGTAAATTTTTAGAAATATTGAAAATTAAATTCACGCACCGCGAACATCAATAACTATAACATCGCATCCAAACAAATGTTTAACCCCTTTTTTACTGTTAAATTGTTAACATGCTACCGCAATCAACCAAACAGAGATTTAAAAAGAAATTTAAACGCGCTCTCAACACATGATTATAGATCAAAGATCACTTATGCACGATTATGCGAGCGTGAGTTCAGTTCAACACATCTGGCCACCAAATATGCGGGGCAAAGGTAAACACTGGTGAAGCTTGGCGGAGATTTATTGGCAGGTGATGGCAGGGGGTAAGTGATTGAACGACTGAGCACCTGAGCCTCGACAAGTACGGCTTTATATAGGTGGCCTCCAGATACAGACAATACTACAGATAGACATGTGCTGTGTGCGGCACACTCAGATCGTAGCGTTAACGAAACAAATTGGGAGAAATGCGCGCCATACTAGAAGAATGAATGCCAACATTGCGCATCTCCCGAAAATACATTAATACAACGAGCATAGATGAAGCAGTAGAAAAGTTGACTGATACCATAATGACCGCATACAATCAGTGTTGTCCAATTGGAACTCGTTCAGTTACACTGAAAAATAAACAAAAGCCCTGGTTCACTGAAGATATCGTGATAAATATAAAGAAACCTCAAGCGTACCTAGCTTTTCTTTGCGAAGGGCAAATATCTAGTGAAATATATAAAAGATTCAGAAACTATGTGACAAGCCAGATAAGGACATAAAAAAGAGCTTAGTGTTCTGGAAAAAATCGTAAGGGTACCAACTTGAGTTTTATCACTTTATATCAGAAATAGAGTGCATTTCATGCGTTAAATAATCAAAATGAGTTCGTTAGAACAAGATTGACAGTTTTTTTTACTATATCAAGAAGTTAGTTTTCTGGAAAAAATCGTCTGGATACCCCCATATGACATTTTCAAGGATATTTTGAAGCAAAAACTTGAGTTTTATCACTTTATGTCACAAATGGAGTGCATTTCTCGCGTTAAATAATCAAAATGAGTTCGTTAGAACATGATTGACAAGGTTTTTTGACTATCTAAAGTTAGTTTCCTAGAAAAAATCGTAAAAATCTAAAGTGTGTCATAACGCCTCCATGACACAATTGTGTGACGGTTTGGCGACAAATATATGACGCACTTAAGTGTGTCAAAATGACCCTATATTTTTTCTCAGTGTAAGCTCTCGATAAAAAATCTATGGAACACTCAAAAGAGTGCATGACATCTGTGACCATATTTATATGCAAAATGTAATGCGAAATCCATTTTTCATTCTTTTTAAAGACATTCTCTACAGTGACAATAATTCATCAAAAACCATGCCTAATTCAACAAAAAAACGTCAGAAATGGATTTCCAAAGTCATTTTGCATACGAGAATGATCGCAAATATCTTACGATTTTTTTGAATGTTGTACAGTGTTATGATTACATGATCGCAGTGCTTCTTGGTTAGAAAAACGAAATGATTTAGTAAATTGTAATCGCATTGGTGAGATAAAATTGAATAGCTGTACTTTTTATTTTATTTTATTGATATGTGTGCGTTCTGTTAAGTGTCTGGAGTGAAGGTAATATTTGGGTGTTTAGAATAGATTTAGAACAGAAATAAACACCCAAATATTACCGTTACTCTAGAAACTGAACTGAACGGTAGCATTTCTTTCCTTGATTCTTTAATTACAAAAGAGAGTAATCATTTTTGTAGTTCAGTTTTTCGCAAATACAGTTTCAACGGTCTTGGGGTCTTGGTACCAGTTTTTCTAGTTTTTGCTCCTTTCGATTTAAAATGAACGGTATTAAAACGCTATTGTCAAGGGCCTTTGCAGTTAGTTCTAACTTTAGCAATCTTCATTATGAGTTTACTTTTTTAAAAAGGTTTTTCCATTCTAATGGGTTTCCTATGTAACTTTTTGAGACTACTCTGAGGAATTTTTTTCAATCGAATGCACCACCAAACTCCTACTGTTGCTACTGCAGAAAATTTTTTTTTAAATTATTATCCTCCCTATTTTCGGTTAGCAATCGAAAAAATGAAGAAAGAATTGAATGTACTTCTACCCAAATATTTCACTCATGTTTACTTTCATTATGTGTTTCTAAATATACAGGGTGTTTTTTTACTTTAAACAAACTTCGAACTTATGTACAAAAACTCAAAATAAATCGATTTTCATGAATGACAAAATGTCCAAAACTCTCTAGTTTTCGAGTTATAGTTACTTGAAGAATATTAGAACTTCAAGTAGGATTGCACGCGCGCACCATTTTTAGCGCTACCTTTAATAGTTAAAGAGGTTTTTGGGCCCCACTAATGTAGTATTTTTGCAATTTCACAATGAAATTTGCGTGTACACGTTTTACGACTAAGAATAAATTGTCCTAAATGAGTAATTATCAATTATTATCATGTAAGCTAACCATTAATCAGTAAGCATTGCAGGACACAGGTAAAAAACATATTCAATACAAACTTTAATGTAAGAACTTTAACGCAAGAACAAACTTGAATACAGTTTTATTACAACAGTTACTCGAAATGGCCTCCATGAACTTCAACACATTTACGACATCTAACAGCCAGTGAGCGCCTTACAGATTGAAACACGCCAGGCATTTCCGTAATACGGCCAGCTGAGTCCACAATGCGTCCAACCAGATCCTGTTCCGATTCAACAGGAGTGGCATACACGAGGTCCTTCATGGTTCCCCACAAGAAGAAATCCAGTGGCGTCAAACCAGGCGACCTAGCTGGCCATGCTACAGGAGCACCTCTGCCAATCCATCGGTTTTGAAATTGGTTATTCAGGAACAGGCGTGTTTCACGAAAGTAATGTGCTGGCGCTCCGTCATACTGGAACCACATTCGCCTGCGTGTCTCCAAGGGCACGTCCTCCAGTAGTCCAGGCAAAATTTCGCGTAGGAAGATGGTGTACGCAGGTCCCGTGAGAGGAAAAGGTAATAGGTACGGACCAATTAAATTATTGCCAATAATGCCTGCCCACACGTTGACACTAAATCTGTGCTGGTGACTATTAGGCTGAATAACATGAGGGGTATTTCCAGCCCAGTAATGATTATTGTGACGGTTGAAAACCCCATCACGACAGAAATAAGCTTCATCTGTGAAGAGAATAAGTTTTGAGAAACCGCGATTCATTCTTTCCTGTTGCATTAACCACTGGTAAAACAGCATACGAGGTTCAAAATCACCTGGCATGAGCCCTTGCACTTTTTGGAAATGGTACGGATGTAATTGCTGACGATGTAGTGCCCTCCACACAGTAGTATGGTTTCGCAAGCCAAGACGTTGAGCAGCTGCACGGGTGCTGGTTCGTGGATGTTGCTCAAAGTATTCCACAATTCTATCCTCCTGTGGATGACGGCCGCGCCCAGCATTCCCTCTGTTAACGTTGAAGCTGCCGGTGTCACGCAATCTCGTATGCAGAGTAGCAAAATACCGGAAATCAGGCACTTCGTGCCTAGGAAACCTTTCTCTGTACATCCTCAGGGCGAGCCTACCATTTCCGTCTGCAGCTCCATAAATCAAATACATGTCTGCCTTCTCAGCATTAGTAAATCTTTCCATGGTCACAGTGCAACGGCGTGTCAACAAATGGCGAACTGATACTGCAACATGTGCGTTCCAGTAATGTAGATTGTTAATAATAAATTTCATTTCATTATTTCAGTTTCACATTGCATCTTGAAATCTTGTCGTTGATTACATGGAATGGATAACCCATAATGAAATGAGAAAAAATGCTTTAATTGTATTCGACAATCTCGAAAACTAACAACTTTAAATAACAATTGGTGCGCGGCCCAGTTATAACATGCACTTCTAAACATGTTTTGCGACGCCATAACTCGAAAACTAAAGAGTTTTGGACATTTTGTCATTCATGAAAATCGATTTATTTTGAGTTTTTGTGCCTAAGTTCGAAGTTTGTTCAAAGTAAAAAAAACACCCTGTATATCCAATTGGTTCCTTCTTTAACCACAAAGATAAACTTCCGAAAGGTATGCTCCCTTCCGTAATTTATCAACACAGTTGCGTACAGTGTGCGTCAGGGTATGTGGGTTCTACCACTAGAGCCTTGCATATTCGCGTTGCGGAACATGCCCGCAGAAGTTATCGCACTAACCGTCCTCTTGCTGCTCCTTCTCACTCATCCATACGAATCCATGCTGAAAGGTGTAATCTTCCAATAAAATTAGAGGATTTTAACATTGAAGCCTCTGCTCCAAATCCCGTTGATCTCCGTATTAAGGAATCTCTTTATATTTTACAACGAAAGCCTTTTTCAAATGACTCCCTATCCGCATTTCCTATGCAAATCGTTTAGGGATTTGATTTAGTTTTATTTAGTTTTTCCTCACCTTTACGTTTATTTTTATATTTTCAATATGTAAATATTTCAGTTTTTACCAGAGTATTTTGTTGAGAATGACACATTAAATCGAAACGTTCAATTTTAACAGTAAAGCTTTTAATATAAAATGCTAAGTTTCAAAGCCTTATTCCTCGCTATTATTTTCTTAGTAAAAATTTGTAAAAATACAAACCGACAAGTGCTCCCATACGTTCGAAAATGTGCATTGTCTTGTACCAATACAACCAAAAGACTTCCGATATCGTATTTCACGGTTGAGAATGTGTTTTTAGAGATGTAGCTGGTTCCTTTGTTGTGAAAAAATGTGCGATATTAAAATGGCCATAGAGAAATTGGACAAATTTCATTGTTTGAATTTTGTCATGTAAACTTGAAAATCTTAATGGCATGCTTGACGAAAAGTTCATGATACTCCAGCAAATTATTGGGAACAAATTTCACAGTTAGACAAACTTTTACGTGAAAAATAAACTTCACTTAAAATTTAACTATCGGTACTCACAACCATATTTCTTCTTTCCTCACACGAGCAAAGACTAATCTTTGCTCATACAGGTTTGAAAATGCTAATGTAGCTGTCGTTTGTTTCATATTAAGGTGCTTTCAATGGTGCAACTCAGATGTGTTTTGAAATTTATTCTGGCATTAAAAAGTTGTATTCCGTACTCCTTTCCTGCATAGGTGAATGCAGAGCCAAGTGCCAAATGGAGTCCAGTTGTACGGCGGCCTCCTACGACGCCGTGGCTGATCGTTGCTCCATGACCGACGGCGACCCGGCCAGCGTCAGGACGCGGCCTCTGCTCGACAGCGTCGAGTTCTTCAAGTACCGTAAGGCGATTTGATTTGTTTATTTTGATTCGAATTGTTTCACACAAAAAGCTTGAATTGCTATTTATCATTAAAAGTTTCCAGTTCTCATTGAAGGAGCTAATGATAACTGGAAAAAGTAACAGGAAAATTAGAAAACTGTTTAGATATCATCCCAGTCGATTTTTTATACGTCCAATAAACTAAAAAAAATCACAGCTATTTTGCTGTTGGTAATATATTTAAAACAGGTGTGTTCAGTAGAAAAATTGTTTACCAGACTATCTGCAACATGTGTAGTGATCGATGTTTGAGATGAACAAATTTTTTAATTGAGTAACCTAAGAAATGAAAGCCTAAACCAACTGGCAACTTGTACCCGAAGTAGAAATCATACACCCATTCATACGAAACGAGAAAAATAATGTTCACATCCTATAAAAATATCGTTTCATCCCCTAAATTTACGGAATACTAAATTTACGGAATGGGGCAATCTTTTCTCAAACTAATCACCTACTCGATTAAATACATTAGGCAACATTATTTCTTTTCTCCTCTCCAACTGTGACAGACTCGCTAAATTTGTTCATGCCAAACTGCTCGTGTTTTACAATTTAATAAATATTTATACTCTGCAGTCAAAGGAAAAAGCTTCTCCCGGAGAGTCAGTGATGGCCATGATACTTTTCAAAAAGTTAAAGTGGATTCGCACTCTATATTGTTTCAGGAACCGACTTTTTCTCATTTTACCAGTAAAAAGATGTTTAAAACTTGTTATTATCAAAACAAATATTTCCAATAGAATGATTCGTAGGGAACATGCTTAAGATGAAAAGGAAAATCAATGTTAAAAAGTACATTGCCATTATTTCTCATAGCTAACATTTCGGAATGTTAGAAATCTTCATAGCTAAAGCGTAAAAACAAAGAAAAATACAACGTAGAATGTACGGAAAAAGTCAATAAAATATATAAACATCTATGGAAACTTAGATCCTATACCTCATCCAAAAATAAGTAGAACTGAAACCTCTAAATACCTCTATAGTATTCGTAATGAGAGCGATTATAGAATTCAGTCTTTTCATTTCCAACTGACTTTTTCTGTGGTGGTGAAATTATTACACAGCTTGTCAATTTCATTTCGAACTTTTATTTTAATTAAAAGTGACAAATTTTTCCAGGTGCTTCTGCTCAAATGATTACGTATAATAGTCGACCTTTAAAAACTATCGAGGTATATGCCCTGAGATAAAATAGTACCAATTTCTGACAAACTTGAATGTGTCATACGCTTATCACTATGACACACGTTTGCGGTCACATGATTAGCGGAAATGACGGCACTTTCAATTTTATTTTAACTTACGCCTACTATCTGTCATCCGACTCGCAACTTAACCCCACATTATAACGAATTTACAAGGACCCAATCATTAATGTTAATTCTCTGTAAAAAGTATTGTTATATCAATCAATTTCAGGAGAAGATTACATTTCCACAAAATAAATATTGTACGTAATTATTATATCCATCTAAATAGCTATAAAAAAATTGATATTGCTATACAGAAATAATTTCATCAAAACATCATTCTGAATGTAATCAACGTCATTTGAATCAGTCAATTGTATTGGAAACCTTTACAAATAATAAGCACATAATACCAAATTAATGTATTCGAATGGTAGTAAAGGTTAGAATGTCTATGACAACGGTTCTTAACCTGGGGGCGCGCCCCCTGAGGGAGGGGGGAGGGGGGTGTGAGCGTATTCCAGGGGGAGCGCGAGCCTGATTTTTCCCAGTAAATACTGTAAATACAATAAAAAATAAATCAGGCTTTACTACGCGCGAGCAGTAGCAGTATACCAAAAAATTACTATTGCAAATATACAACTATAAATGGTACAGAGATTTGATTAATCCAGAATGAATGACGAGATTCAAAATTTTCTACCAGCTTATCAAGTCTACCAACAATCACAGCATATCGCCTAAAAATTCATAACATTTACTCCTCAAAATGAATCGCTACGCAATGGACTGTGACCGCCTCGATCTCCAGATCTAAGTGCTCCTGATTTCTTTCTCTGTGGAAACTTTTGAAGAAAAATGTTAACAGTTAAATGCCTGACACTTTACAGCAATTGAACTAAGCATCATTCAAGAAATTAGCAACATTTCAGCAGAGACATTAAGGAAAGTAATGAACACCATCGCTGAAAGAGCACGCCATTGTTTGACAAAATTAATAATGCTCATTCAAAAGATATGGTATCCATAGTTAAACGTATTTTATTGTTTCATTTAAATATTTATATTAAACTTTGAAATTTTGTTTTTGATTCTGAATTAACTGAATCTCTTTACTATTTGTAATTTTATAGCTATAATAGTTTTAACAAGGTATATTTCTTATGGGCCACCCTGTATATAACGATACAAATTGTGAATCAGAGTACATTGGATGTACATCTCGTACTCTTCGCACTCGAATTTGCGAGCATTCTGGTAGAAGCCTTAGAACCGGCTCAATTTTCTCAAAACCTCCATTTTCCCCTGTTCGAGAGCGTTCTGACGTGTGAGATAATTTAATTTTCACTAATCAATTTTCAGAAATTTTCTGGCTTTTCCAGTAAAAAATTCTGGCTATTTTAAGACCTTATTTGGCTTATTATGGAACTTTTCATCTGGAAATCCTGATTGTCACTGTTTCTTTGACTAGCCCCACAACTGGACGCATTTGATCTCAGCTCTGTATTTCATGGCGTTACCAGCGATCAAAAGCTTCTTTGCGGGTTATATCTAATATATGTGCTATATGTGGGTTATATGCTATCTTAACTATCTAAGCAAAATATATTAGTTTTATATATTTTTTTGCGTTTTGAGGTGAGCCTCGGGCGTGTCTCCCGTTCGTACGAGCGTCGCGCGATTTTGTGTTTTAACTTTTCTATTTCAGGAAATCGTTTGGTTTTTTGGTTTTATATTGCGTTATTAATTAGTGTAGCGGCGGGCGCGCTTCAGTGTTCGAGAATAGTGAATTTGGTGATTAGTGAGTTTCAAGATGTCAGGCAAGATGACAGTGGAGGACTTTTACCGCTTGAAGGCCAGCAGCAGTGATGGGACTCAGGAAAGGGAGCGAAACTTTTCCGGGAGTTCGGAATCAGTGAACTTTCCTACCATCTCCCGCTCGAGCTTCCTCATGTTCCTCGGCAGGGAGCCAGAGGACAGTTATTAAGTAATGTAAGGTGTTTTAAATGTAGAAACAAATTTTTAAATGCATAAGTAGCAAAAATAGAGTATTTTTGGATTTATCGCCGGATTTATCTTTTATCGCTTATCGTTTTAAGGTATCTAGGAAATTTATCGCTTTATCGTTATATTACTTAGCATACAAATTGATAGCTTTATCGTTATCGCTTTACCGCAAAATTTATCGCTGCCCACCCCTGCAAGGAATGGTTGAGGATGTAGAAGATCAACATTTCAAAATGGTCAAGTCAATCCCCGGACATGAATCCTATCGAAAACTTGTGGACAGAATTGAAATTGAAGATTCAAAAGAGATGTTTCAATGATGTCGCTGAACTTAGAAATTTGCATTGAAGGATCGAATATGATTACGCCCGAAACTTGTAAAAGGTTGGTAGAGAACGACTTTAAAAGTCTCGAAGCCATAATTAATAATAACGGTAATGCAACGAAGCATTAATGTATGTATATTTTGAAATGTGTTGTAAACTTTTGTTCTCGTATTTATTATACATGTTCCTGTATATTTTTGTGATAAACATTTGTAGTATTTATACATATTATTAACCTTTTAGTACTCTTGTTTATATATAGTCCAAGTTTCGTAATTCTACTTGGTTTAGAAACGTGAAATCTGGTGATTTATTCAACGTGTTGTATTATTTCGCTCCCACTGTGTGTACGTAAGTACTGGTGTATGAAAGTACTTAAATACTTAGGTTAAGTAGAGAAAAAATTCTTAGGTACGCACTTACA